>OX463845.1:1522728-2175362 GCA_949825065.1 Odontocerum albicorne
TATATATATATATATATATATATATATATATATATATATATATATATATATGTATATAGAGAGAAAGGATAGAGATGTATACATAGATATAGATATTTTAAATTATAATATATTACGAAGATGGGGGCGGGGAAGATCGCTGTGACTTTAAATATAAATAGTTGTAAATAGATAAATATGGAGGGATAGATAACTCTATATTATGTTTGAGCTCATGACACAATTTGGTGCCTACCTTTACCTTTGCGAATAGGGGTGGTTCGGAGAATTTGTTTCGGCCTGGGGTGAACTAAATTTATATTCGCGTCGTAGTTCGTGAGTGAATTGATTAGAGGGTTCGGATGACTCGGGAGTGAACTGTAGAACCTCTCGGCCAGAGAGATCGCGTATTCTCGGATGGTGGGGCATTTAATCCAGTTGACAATCTATATTTAATCCAACTTGTTACGAATTCCATGGATAGCAAGGCGAACTACCTGTATGAAAGGGTGTAAGGATATTGAGGAGGCGAAGGTAGTATATCGCGATTTTTTCTCACTAACTTCCTCAACAGGGAAATGCCATGATGGTATGAATGTATGTACGGAGTGATTCCTCAGTTGAAAAGTGTTTACGAGTATATCTATACTTAAATACAGCACTGGCGTGAAAAGAACTATAGTATTTATCTTTCTCTGTATTAAAAAATGCGATGTCAAAGCTGAAATAGACACAGAAGAGAAGAACCTTTACCACCACGGCAAAAAGCACCTAATTAAGTTTCTCGTCTTCGCAATATATATGTATGGGGCGGACATTTGGATTCTGAGAGCAAGTGACAGACGTAGAATATGTCAATTTGAAACGTGGTGCTGGAGAATGTTACAAATTACATCGACAGCAAGGCGAACTAATGTCTCCATTTTCGAAGAACTCAGAATCATTGACAGCTTGTCGACAATATGCCTTCGACAAGTTCTCCGATTCTCAAAAACAACATATAGAATATAACATTGACACGTAAGCAGTGTTGTACTCGTACAACAGGATAACATCAGTACAAGTCGAATAACGCAACAAAGCAAATCGATACAACTCAATCAATCCATCCCGGCAAGAACAAATTCTTTACTTTACGCCTGTGAGTAGACAGAGCTATATAAAAATCCATAAAATGCCCATATTGATAACCCAATCTGTGCAATCGTGTTATGCAAAAAATGTATAAGCAATATAATTATTTGCAATCACTTCACTCTGGAACAAAATATTTTGCTGAGTGGGCCCACAAGGAACGTGTAGAATGAAAAACTGAGTTAGTTCCGAACTATTGAAATACGAGATGAACAATGTTGTGATGTCAAACAACTTTTTTATCTGACAAGGTTGTAAGGCTCATCACAATAAACATGTCTAACTCAGTTATTGTAAAAACTTTCGCTGTATGCGTTCAATTTTATCTACATGGACATCATAGTGTGGACCAAATTTTTATAATAACACATTCGGCTTAAGGTGTAGTGTTCATATACCATTGAGTGAATGAATTTAAGATATTATCGACCACTGCCTTCATCTCATTCAAGAGTCAGCGCAGAGCGATTAACAATAACAACACGGAGGCGCCGACGTGAGATGTCTCACGTTGTCGGCCGTCTGAGATGTGCGGCAAAGTGTTTTTTTCCGTTCCCACCTCGGACCGGACTCGGTCTACTGCAGTGCGCTGAGGTCACGTTGTTTTGCTCTCGTATCTTACGTAGCGGGCTTAGCGCGTGCCTCGGTTTGTTTGCGATCTCTCGTTGTTAGCTGATTACCCGGATCCAGTTAGATTGCGGAATTGGACCTCTATACGTGTATTTCCGTGGAATTTTACAATAATTATAAGAGCTGCAAGAACAGCACTATCGCGAGTATTTATGCTAAGCAATGATATGCATCACTGATCTGTATTATTGTTTAAGGGCGGTGAGGGGCGATCGGGAAGATGCTGGAACATGACGATGCCCACAAGGGCCGCTGAAAAGTCGATCCATCCTTTTGAATATGTTCGTCAATAACATCTATGGCTGAATTCAACGACGTATCTGGGGTAAAGGGGGAATCCATAAACAACACAAAATGAAGAAAATCACTTAAAAAAATATGCAGTTTCCTCACCAAACATGTCTCCACACATATGCATATATTGGGAAGCTCCAATTTATAAAGCCACAGTCGTTTCCTTCCCATGTTCACTCTCTACACTAGCGGTTCTTAACCTTGTCGAAGTCACGGATCACTTTTGATTATAAGAAAAAAATGTGGAGCACCAAAAGCATTTATCTATTTCAATCACCAAAAGGTCATAAAACTAACAATAAAAAATGCACGAATTCACCAAACTTCGATCAAATGTTTCATATTTGACGGAGCACTTGAAACATCCTCGCGGAGCACCGGTTAACACTTGCCACCCTATGATGGATAATGAGTGACCAGGACTTACATAGTAAAATAATTTTATAGCTAATTACAAAAAATAACCTAGCAAATTTTGCATAATTTTAATTTAAAACATACATTTTTCACTGGATGCTGAGCGTCCAGCACAGTGGCTGGCGGAATTGTTTAGCACAGTAAGGCAAGTGTTAAGAACCACTGCTCTACACTAACACCTAATTACCGTATATTGTATATAATTTGAATGTCCGTCGGACACTGTGTACATCATCTTCTTCGCCTTGCTTTGTATTCTTCTTTGTCTTCTCGCACGGTTGGCGGAGTACTGCTGTTCCTAAGAGCCGTGGTGCTGTCATCGGAGGGCAAGGCGGAGCAATCGGGAGGACGTCAAAACCTGAGGCTACCTACCAGGGCCGCTGACATGTCAATTCATCCCTTTGGATATGTTTCCTGGGTAGAGGACACCCATAAACAACATAAAATGAAGACAGCTACTCAAATATTTTCTCAAAGTATATATAGATAAACACTCCACGAATACATATATACAAATGATAAAATAGTGGAAAAAGTAATCTCTGAAATACCTGACATAAAAGAAGAAGCACGTCAGATAAACGTAAATATTTGGAAAATTTATTTTAGAACTCTGCTGCCTGTCTTCTGTGGTTTGTCTGATTCGCAAATATCTACATTCCAGTCTGCTCAATGCAGCTGCCAGGTTAATATATGGTAGTCATAAATATTGTCATATTAACCCGTTTCTAAAAAGTCTACATCGACTCAAGGGCCGCGGACGAATTGATTTCAAGTTTTGTCTCTTTGTATTCAAGTTTATAAATGGGTTATCTCTATTGTTTCTTTCAAATTGGTGTCTGACAATGTTTCGTCGGAGAGGAATAGAACTTTATCTAGTAAATTGACAGTGCCAAATCGATCCAATAGGCTGGGGTATTATTATGATAGAGATTTAGCAGTTGCTGGTCCTGTTACAAGAAATGGTCTTCATGTTAGTATAAAATATATGAGTGGCATGTGCAGCTATAGGAAGCATTTGAAGACAACTGTTTTTGGGAGGTTTTATAAAATTTATAATGTTATATGAACACTACACATATACCGAAAACTGACGGAGCCGGTCCCAAGCCCGGATAAAGGAGGGACTCCTTTCGTAAATTCCTTCCCCTCCCTGTAAATTTACCCCCCACCTTCAATCCTCTACTTGATAATTTTATTTTCAACCCATCCCTATCCATAATGGCACCCAACATGTCGACGTGCTCCGATCGTCTCACCTCGGTGTGCCATAGGATTCAGTGCAGCGGTGTGGCCGGTGAGTTTGCTGGTGTGCGACTGCTCACGCACTTAAAATAAACTCCATGGCACGACTTCGCTTTCCAACAAAGATTCACATTGGAGTTGCGAGGGGATCCTCGACTACGAAGCCCGGCAACGACGACGACATATATACATACGAGGTGCATAGCCACGCGGTAACGCACTGGACTTCAATGCGGAAGGTTGCTGGTTTGAACTCGCCCTGTGCTACTCCTCTCAAATGACACAGGTATTTTTTTGCTTGGCACTCAAGGGTTAAAGGATACCCATGACTTCGGTTATATCTATTATTTAAAAAAAAAAAGACGCCGATGTGGTCCGATCATCTCACTTCAGGTGTGCCATCGAATCTAGTACAACGGTGTGGCCAGTGAGTTTGCTGGTGTGATAAGGATCATTTACTTAAAAAATCCTCGACTACAAGGTCCAGCAACGACACATATACACTACACTACACCTAAAACCGAATGTGTTACTATCTCATACAAAGGTACCCTTGTGAACGTCTTCCTTGGTAAGTTTTCTGCGATTTTCTTACCGAATGTGTTTTTCAAAACATATGCAGATGCGAGGAAGCACCTAATTTAATGGCCGCAGCCACTACCTTCTTATCCGTATACTCACCTTATATGTTTATAAAGTAATATTTTTAATATTTTCGAATACACACGCACTGAAAAATAAGGTAATTATTAAGTAAAATGTCGCACAATTGAATTATGTTGTAAAGTGATGATGCGAAAAAAAAACTACATTTCTTGAAATATTGAATGCATAAAGTTAGAAACGTTCGGTGCGGTCGTTTAAAACATTAAACCAAGATTGAGTAAAAAAGAGCGTGATAGGATAGAATGTACAGTACCCGGCGGTAATTAATACACATCGGGCTTAAGAAAGAGACTGTCGGTCATAATCAGCTAACTTCGGCTTTGTAGACCATCGTCTCTGTCCCAAGAGCGCTTGACGACGACTGACAAATCGCGACGGAACACGTCTATAAATGACAGAGACGACGCTCCACAAAGCCGAAGTTGGCCGACAGTCTCTGTCTTAAACCCGATGTGTATTACTTATCGCCGGGTACTTGTAAGTTGGTGTACCATTAACAAGTATTGAGGAAATTGTTTTCACTCATCCTTGCATAGACTTTTCAGCTAGTTAATTAATAAATAAATAATTTAGTCAAGTTTCATTCTAGATGAATTATTTTCGATGAATATAATCGATAATTAAAATTTCTTTCCAAAACGATTTTATTAAACTCAACTGCACCCTATTACGATGGGTTTACTCATGAAAATAATCTCGCAAGGAACCGAAACGCCCTTTGGGAGTGCACCTCCGTATTTATTCCGCGATGGGGTCACCCCAGAGTTGTGTTATGGTGGGGTGAGGGCGAGTGGGAGAGGTTCGGGGGGACACGCAGCACGTGCCGGCTGCAGCGCGGTCTAGACGGGCTCAAGGTCGCCCCCCTGCCCCCCAGCCGTCTGGCCCGACTCCCCTTCCACCCCACGCGCAGTCTAGCCGGGAACGGGACAACCCCCCCGAGCCGAGAGAACGCAGACATAACAGGGTTGCCAAAATACTTCGATATGGTTTATTTTTTTGAAATGTTTGCGCACATTGGAGGTGAAGTTGGAATTGAAGGAATATAGTGCCAATTTCACAGGTTTATAAATTGAATTATGAACATTTAATGAAGGTCTTAAATTTGAGAATATTGTGTGTCAGAAGGAGATTAACATACATGTATACACACCATCACGGCATTTCGCTGTCAAGGTATGCAGATAGGTCAGAGCGCCATAATTTCTATTGTATTATACTTTCGTTGTATATAGTACCACTTGGGGCGTTTATTGCCATTTGGCAATGTCTTCTAGCCAACCAGAAAAGTTTTAAATACTTAGGCCTTAAGTGAAAACTAGACTAGAATCCTATTTTTTTAAACCCGGATCAAACGGGAATTGAACCCGTAACCTCCGGGCTGGGGATAATCATATTTCCAACTAGGCCGCGGAGGTCGAATCTATCCAATTTCAACACAAACCCTTAGTCTTTTATGCATCTATACACTTCGTATTCTTCCTCTTCCTATATATCATGATATGTTTGTTCCGCTTGTTCCCCTTCTTGTGACGTGGATTGCCAGCTGTCACGCCATCTCTTCGGAGGTCTTCCCGGTAATCTTCTTCCGGCTGGGTTCCCTTAAAAGGCGACACGTGGAAGCCCGTCGTCTTGCATTCTGTTTAAATGTTCGTTCCAGTATCGCATTCGTTGTCTTCCCCACCTGACGATGTCTTCCGTACTACACTTTCTTCTTATTTCGGTGTTTCTGATTCTGATCTCTTAGTGTGTTTCCGGTTATACATCCGAGGTTCTCAGGAGAGATTTTGTTCTAGATGTGTCTGTTCTGGTCTCTATTCCGTGGGGGCTATCGGCTATCGGTCTCACACATGTCTTGTATATTCTGGCTTTACTTTCTATTCTCATGTGTTTATTATTCCACACCGGTGTTCTTAGGCATCCCGATATTGCAGCCGCCTTATTGGCATGTCTCAAGGTTTCATCATACAGATTTCCATTGCTACTGATGCTCACTCCAAGATACCTAAACTCCATCACTTGCTCTACTATTTTGTTATTCACTGCTAGTTCGTATCTTACCGAGATCTTAGATATTGTGAGGCTCTTTGTTTTGTCCATCTATACACCTTTTTAAATAACTTCAACGATATATTTGACTTTCTACGTTTTCTCCTTTCAGAGCATCACTAACTTGATTTAACCATACTTCCTTGATCTTCCTTTCACACGCCTTTCACTCATATTTGCACGATATATCTGTTTTGTTAGTATCTCTTCATTCATTCTTTCCACATGCCCAAACCACCTCAAAGTGCTCTTCTTTATTTTCCTCAACATATCAGCCATATTAATCCCTTATCATTTTATTTCGTATTTTGTCATTCACTATAACTCTATCTATTCTTTCAATAAATCAAAAGTTAATTTAACAATGTCCTTCATAAAATCATCAAAAACATATCACAATTAAGATTTTCTACCATTTTTACTACAAACTACTGTTATTGGAATCTCAAGTTCGTATAACATGCTGTCACAATAACATACACGTTTCGTTACATTGCCTGATTTTTAAACACCCTTTTACTTTCATTCAATTCGGTATCTTATTATTTTTCATGCGGTTAGATAAGTATGTATATTATTGCCTTTGAGCAAAGTATACGGGCACAAATCATCCTCTTTATAGAATAGAACGGCTACTTAACTAATAATAATAACTATGATTACAAAACGAATGGTGACATGGCACATCCCTGTCTGCCCACCTCGAAAGTGTCGCTGGCTGACGGAACCAGGGAACAGGGGAGACACGCGGGTCCCGAGGGTTGCTACACCCCACGCTACCAATAATGTTCCCCTCGCAGGCCCCGCCTAAATACAGCACAGATTCTTCTTCCTTCTGTCCCATTAATATTTCTGGTTTATGAATAAAATATCACTATTTACTCCCGTGTCCTTACAACTCCGAACATGCAGAGGATTTCTCAAAACCGATTGGTCACACACTGTTTTTTTAACCTAGCATTAAAAAGAAAAATAATTATTAAATTTACAAAATTAGTTTTAGTAAAAATTACAAAACCAAAGCCATTAGAGACATAAATCTAAATAGCTCCACAAAAATTCGCGTAGACGGAGAACTCTCTAATGACGTTCCAACACCAGCCGGAGTAAGACAAGGAGATAGTTTAAGCCCATTTCTATTTAACTTGGTTATGGATAAAATTATAGATGTTGCCAACCTTAACCTGGGATACAAGATGGGCGACAATATGCTAAACATCATATGCTATGCTGACAATGTCACCATCATAGCCGAATCAGAGGAAGACCTGCAACAAATGCTACATCGATTCCACACTGCTTCCAAAAAAATACCACATGTCTATCTCCATCAGCAAGACTAAATGCATGACTTTAGCTAGAGAGCAAGTTGGATGCAGTGTGGCGATCAACGATACACCAATTGAACAAGTAACAAAATTTAAATACTTGGGTGCTAGCATAATGTGCAATAATGACCTCTATGGCGAAGTACTTGAACAATCACAAAAGGCCGCAGCTATTTCCGGATGTTTAAAGAACACTATCTGGAAAAACAAGTATATGAACATCCAAAACAAGGTGAGGATATACAAGACCTGTGCCCGCCCCATAATGGCATACAGCATAGAGTCCAGAGCCGACACTGTCAGAACCAAAAATCTTCTTCGAACCAGCGAAATGAAGGTACTCGGGAGTATCGCTGGCAAAACCCTTCGTGATAGAGTACGAAACACAGAAATCCGAAGGACGTGCGAAGTTGAAGATATTGTAAGATGAGGACGACAGAGAAGAAGGTTCTGGAACGAACACGGACCCAAAATGGCGGAACTAAGATCCGTAAGAATGGCCAGGGACAGTATCCCCCAAGCAAGCAGACCTCCAGGACGACCGCCCAAAAGATGGAAAGACAGCTGGCAGTCGACGTCACAAGAGGCAAACAATGATGCAGGACCATAACAGGCCAACAGACTTAAAATAAGGTGAAGAATACGAAGAAAAATTACAAAACTAATAATAATACTGGAGGGAATGATTGAGGGATCGATTGGCAGAGGGCGTCCTCGCCGGGAGTATCTGGAGCAAATATGCCACGATATAGACTGCACTTCTTATACAGAGCTCAAGAGGATCGCTGAAGACCGAGCGGAGTGGATGAGGAGATGCAGAGCTTTGCTGCTAATCAATCCCCAGGATTGAAACTTAAGAAGAATAATAATGCTCATATTCCGAACTGAATTCTTTAGTTTTGGGAGATAATACACTTATTATTGTCTTTGGGTTTAGAACCACTGGAATAGGCACAAAACTCGCGATTCGTCATCGCACGTGTTTGTAACACTATCATACACGTATTCGCCGCGTGCGAGTATTCTTACCTGACAAAGTTTTTTTTACCAAACTGAAATCTTTTTTAACGAATTAATTTCGGGTATCATCGGGGATCGAATCCGAAGCCCACGGATGGAAGTCAAGCATCTTAACAACAAGGCCACGGAGGTCATCATCACGCATCTTTATTATACTATATGCGTAGATATATTTTGAAATTGTACTGAGAATCATTTCATCCTAATTCTCCTTTGATAACCTTCCTCATTTTCGAATTGTAACATTTAGATTAAAAACAGTTTATTGTATCCAAGATGAACTGTTTGGCTGGAAGAAATTGCTGTATAGCAATCTTCTTATTCTTCTTCCTGGCACTGTTCCAACTCATTGACTAGGTTAGAATGTTGGGGTCGGCTCTTCTCGTTCTCAAGATGTATGTTCTTCGGTTCTGGGTGTGGCTTTCATCTAGGCCGTTTCTCTGCAGGATTTTGGACCATTGAGTCATCCAGGAGTTCTTTGGTCTTCCTCTGGACGGCTGTCGAGGAAGATCCACAAATTGATGTATAACAATAATTCCACTAGATGTACCATGTTTGAACATGTACAAAAAATAATGAAACAAAAAAATGTATATATTTGTAAAAATGTTAAAACGGGTTAAGATATTTTAATATCGAATCGATTAAATGCAAGAATGATGATATAAGATCACTTAAAAGGGACTTATTGTGCAAGAAGCGATGACTCACAGGAGTCCCAGTATCTACCCAGATGTTGCGTGCAATAATTCTATCAACATGTGAGTTGGTGCAGAGAGCCGCAGACATATTAACTGTGGCAGGCATTTCTCGCTGCATCCGCACTGCGCCAACATTCTGTCGCACGGCGCGAGAACAACAACATACAATGTAATATAATATGACACAATGCTATCCTATCGGCAGTCTGCGACAGATACGCACTATCGCACTCCAGTCACTGATAACACACTGTGCAAAGGTGTCTGAATCAAGGACGAAGACACGCTACGCATTTAAGCAGTATTTAACCAATTAATCAATTTATACTGGATGATTAACTCTTAAGATGTACGGTTTTAGAGTTTCTTTTTATAACGTTTCTACACTGTTATAAAACGGTGATTCTTTAGTACTTACTACTGTTCAAAACAAAGACTATCAATTTCTCAAATAAAATACCGTATTAAACACAACAATACCGCCCCGACATATGATTGGATAGCTTAACATTAAAACTGATAGATCGAGATTTTAATTTATTCAACACCACAAAATGTGGATAAAAACAAATTATTAAAATTTTATAAACGGTTTTTACAACGCGCTTTGTTTGCTTATTTATTTTATTTATTTAACACTTTTAGTGCAAATACAATCTGGCGGGCTTATTAGCAGGCGGCAACCTCTTCCAACCAACCAGACAAAAGTAAATGAAGCAAGTTACGTGGTCGCATAAATCATTCAAATGACTATCCATCCCCACGAAATCCATAAACACATACGTGAACATATCAGCCCACGAACCCCACAAAGACGGACAATCACCCGAACATTATTTTTCATATAAAGTGAGATATCATCAATTAAAAGGAAAGGAAGGGACGGTGGAGAGGAAAGGAAAAGAAAAATCAGGAATGAAACACGTTATTTTACTGACTAGAAATTTCGAGTTTTTTCAGTTGATTCTTAAAGCATGCCAAGGACGGAGCGAGTCTTATATTGGTTTGTAACTGATTCCAGAGTCTCACTGCACGGACAGTAAAGGACGACGTAAAAAAAGAGGAGCGGTGAACTGGAAAGGCCAATAGACAATCTCTGTTTGAGCGTAGCGCTAATCCATGATTGGAAAGACGCTGAAAAAATTCGGCGAGATAAGAGGGGCGGCAGGACTGTTAAGAATATTATACAATAGAGTAAGTTCAATGCCTTCTGGTATGAAGTTATATGATCGTACTTTCGTAGTATACAAAGTAAAAAAAGAAAATAGTGCGACATCTACGAGTATTATAAAACAAAAGAACTCATCAAATATGATTTGAGGCTTTCGCGGTTCTTCGTATCAGTTGTATGAAGTCTTTCGGAGTATTTTACTGCGTGGTTTGTCATCTTTTAGACTAAAAACAAGGAAATAATTTCTCTGGGTTAAACTCTTGGTCTAAAATGTTGATTTAATCACTGGTTTTAATATGCACGGCGCTGGTATTGTTTCTATTCTAGGCCAAATTGATCAGTTAATCAGACAGTGTCGGGAGACGGGCGGACAGTGCTGAGCGTACAAGGGCGGACGGAGGGCGGCGGCAAGCGGACAGCGGACAGGCAGCGAGGATGCTCCTCTACTCAGAGCAGACATTAATGAGTACAGACTGAGTGACAAATTCTAAACATACGAATTGAATAGCTCGTCTAGGATTACTGTCTGGATTGGCCCTAGGAACGGAAGCGCCTAGGGCCAAATAAAATAAAATTTAATAATGTACAAAATCTACAGGCTTATACAATCATTCATACATACATAACATTACACCGTCACCCGGTCGGGGTAGGTAAAGGGTCTTTCAAATTGAGCGGTTTTTAAATTCTCGAATAAAACACACAATTAGCTTTGATTTAAAAAAAAACTTTTTATTGGTCATTGAAGTATAATGTATGACATTTAACCAAAAAAAAAACAATATCCGCCAAATGTCCACCTTTTGCAGCTCCACAGTGTGAAATTTTGACATAATTGCGGTTCTAACTCACCAATAACACAAATAATTTCGTCCTTCAGCTCAGGAATTCGGGGGCCATTCTTATAGACCTGGCTTTTCACGCAACCCCAGAGAAAATAGTCCAACGGTGTCAGATCACATGATCTTGGTGGTCAATTAACATCACCGTTTCCGGAGATTACAATACATAAAAATAATTCAACAATTTGAACGCGTTGTTGTATTGTATACGACTTCGTTTTTATAAATTTCATACATTACACTTCTCAAATGTCACAAGACCCAGGCAAGTTCGCAACGCCATCTGTGTTTTATCAAAGAATAAAAAAAACCGCTCAATTTGAAAGACCCTTTAGATAGGACTATGCAAACTCTCCTATCTCGACATATATTCTTAACCTATTCCACATTCATACACCTTTTCGTACAACTGCTACGATTTTTCTGACTTTTTACACTTGCTTGTGTCGAAATATCAATAATTTCATATGAACATACTTTCTTTGGTCTTCCTTTACGACTCCTTTTAATTACATTTGCACTATGTGGTCGTTTTCTTAGTCTTTTTCCATTCGTTCGTTCCACGCGTCCAAACCATTTCATAGTGGTCATCTTCACCTTACTTAACGCATAAGTCTTAAGTTTAAATTCATCCCTAATCTCTCCGTTCTGTCATATATTACCACTCCATGTATTATTCTAAGTGTACGCATTTCTACATTTTTAGCCGATTAAATGCTGTAGAAATGAGTGAACTTACATACGAGTACATGTGGTGATAATGTATGATAAAATATGGAATGAAATGATTAAGGATGAACGTAAACGTAACGCTGATATGTTGAGTATTAAGAAGAAGATCACTCTGAGATGGTTTGGGCATGTACAACGAATGCATGAAGAGATACTAATAAAATAAATATATTGTGCAAATGCGAGTGAAAATCGGGTTAGAGGAAGACCAAGAAAAGTATGGTTGAATCAAAAGAATGGCGACATCCGTGGCCTGATTGATAAGATGCATGATTTCTAACCCACTTGACTTCCGCTTAACAATTTTTTTTAATAAGGATTGTAGTCTTAATGTGGAGAAGAATCTTGGAGGACAATAGATTGAGACTGAGCAGAAAGAAAACAGAGTATCTGTACCTACCATTCGAGAACACAAATGCTGTCACTCCCGTAATGCAAATGGATGGAGAACCATTACCAAATTGTGACTCCTTTAAGTATCTTGGGTCACTCATCCATAGCGATGGAGGATGTGCAGCAGATGTAATACATAGAATTAGTGTGGGATGGATGAAGTTTAGATCAATGACGGGAGTTCTATGTGATCCGCAAATGTCAGTTAAGTTAAAAGGAAAATTATACCAAACGATTGTCAGACCCGCACTCCTCTATGGCTCCGAATGCTGGACGATGTATAACTCTTACTCTAGGCAACTAGAAACTGCTGAAATGCGCATGTTAAGATGGTCAGCTGGTGTGCCCCTAAGAGACAAAATAAAAAGCTCACGCATTCGTGGAAGCCTAGGTGTTATGTAAGATGGAGGAGAGGCGATTGAGATGGTATGGGCACGTTGGACGCAGAGCACCCGATCACATTGTGAACCAGGCAATCTCCATGGATCTTCCTCGAATAACAACCAGAGGAACACCAAAGAATTCATGGGTGGTGCAAAACGATAACCTGATGCAGAGGCACGGCCCGGGGGACGTAGTCCGGGACAGAAGAGCATACAACCTGAGGACGAGGAGAGCTGACCCCAACAGTCTTCGCAGACAGTGAGTTGGGATGGAGCCAGGGAGAAGAAGAAGAATTGTAGTCTGAATTTCACTTAAGGCATGTTTTAACATCTTTCTAGTTATTTGGAAGAGATTGTCACATGACAATAAGCCCAATAAGCCCACCAGGTCGTACTGTATACAATAAAAATGTAATACAATACAATCATATTATTTTGAAAGAGATAACGTAGAGAGTTGAAGAAATTGTAGAAGTTGTGTGAAAAGGTATATAGATGAAGAAGAGATGAAGGATATTTGTGTCGAGTTCAGAAAACCTGACCCTCTCTCCTCTCTCTCTGCCCCGTCAGGGAGATGCCGTGACGGGGCAGAGATGTATGTAAATAAAGATTTTTTTTTTTAAATATCAGATATAGAAGAGGCGAAGGATATATGTCGAGATAGGAAGACTGGCGCTTTATTCCCTCTGCCAACCCCGTCATGGAAATGACGTGATGGTTTGTATGCAAATAAAGAAAACAGTGTTTCTAAATATAATTTTATAATTACAGTCTTTTTTCCACTTGTTATTAGTATAACATCAGCTTTATAACCGATACATTTTCTTATTTTAAGTGTGTGTGAGCACTCTTTTTGACAGCTGTTGTATTTCGATGACGGCTGGTCCAGTGGGCCGACGTCAAGCGATATCCTGAAGCATCCTGCCTCCTTGGACCTTGACACCATCTCGGCCTTGCCGCGCCGACATCCGTTGCAATTGCGCAACCGTGTGACAATCAATAGACGACAGCGACCCATTTTTTATTATTATTACGGTTGTCATAAAACGGTCGTAAATTGAGCATTCATGTAATGGGTGACATCGTAACTGCAGGATCGCCAAAAATAATACGAGAGAGGTATTTCCAGCTTACTGACATTATACGAGTAAAACAATATATATGAAGTATATATCAAACCAGGATATCAAACTAACAATCTTCGGCTTGGAAACAAATAAATTTTCTTGTCATATGGTCTAAGTATAAAATCTGTCCTGAAGGCCTCGGCCAAACATATAGGAGCCTCGCTTGATGCTTAGAGCTATGCTGCGAGTTAGGCGACATATCCTAGCGAACCAACGCACCGCATAGAATCGCAATGGACACACTGCACGCTTCGCGCCACGTTGCATGACGATTAGTCACCGAGTGAATCTCCTAGCGAACAGACGTGTTGGTTAATTTTATTGTGTCACCAAGTGATTTTACAAGATGGCGGAAGTTTTAATAACAGCTGTGTATAAATGGTAGCGTTTGTGGAACCCATCGAGCAAATTATACAATAATATACCTATAATAAAATCACTTAGGAATGAAGTTGCACAGGAAGAAAATAAAGATAAGGTAAGTTGTAATGAAAAATTGGTTAGTTTTGAGAGTGGCATCGTGTGGTGACTCAACCGCTTCCAAATGTCAAACGAATTTGTCCGTAGCACTTTGGTGTGGTCAAGGATGTAGTCACTTAGTCACGTATATGAGTCACATAAAATCTAACTTAGCACCTAACGAAGCACTTTGGTGTGGCCTCGGCCGAAGTGAATTTGCCAGGAACTAAGCTAGGGGCTGCCATTTTTGCTCAGTTAATGCTTACTATCGTCATCAAAGAAAGAAGATATTCTTATATTCTTCCATCTTTATATCATTGTCTTTCATTTCAACCTGTAAAACGCTGTTGCAGATTCGCCTATGTAGCCTTCCACTGATCTCAATCACTGGCAGCCTCTCCCCTACACAAACTACTGTCCAACTCCATTCTTACACTACTGCTTCACCTGTTTCCTTCAACTACTTTCGTGTACATTTTACCCCGAACAAACACGGAAAAAGTAGATTTAGTCTAGTAAGGAAATGTATTTATAATATAAGAACTCGGTGCGGCGTAACTGAATATTAGAGATATATATGAAATTTGTAGGACGAGCTTTTTTTTGTGTATGTATATTATATAATGTATTTAGACGAAGCTTTCACAGGCTCGATCAGATATTTGCCGTGTATCTTAGAGAAAAAAACTCTGTACAAGACGGAGACTGTGAGATATCTATAAAGGCAGGGCTGTATTTTCAATTATATTGACTTGAGATACAAAATGTACTGAAAAACTGAAAACATTAACACTATTTTAAAGCCGGGCTTTTATTGCACTGGCTATTTTAGAATTGGGCAAACTTCCTTAAGTTCAACATTATTTAAAAGTTTTATAAATTAAAAGAAAAAAGAAGTTCATTAAATTAAACTTCACTTTGGTGTTAACACATCTTATTTATGAATAACAAAAGTTTTAAGAGTTGGAATATTTTAAAAATAGTACAGAAAAGTAGAATACTGGATCACATTTATTTCATTTTAAGGGAAATAATTGTTAACTTACCGAGTTATTAACTTTTCACATGTTCCGTGTTTCGTTGAAACTTTCATTGACAGATGTTTCAAAATTAAACGGCTATTCCAATGACACGAATTGATTTTTCGTAATCAAATGTAAGTTTAAAACGACCATTTACAATATTTGAGCAGGTTTTCTAATTAGAAAATGAAATTTTGGACATTTTTGTGCAACTTTGTTGAATTTTAATGATAATTTTTTTTCATTGTGTTGCATTTTTGGTGAAAAATGTGTCACAAATTTGTGACTAGTGTGAATTATAGCGGGATTGTATGTTAGATAGACTTCATTTTGCTCGTTCAAAGAAATTCATGTATCATAATTTGTTTGATTAAACACTGTTTATTCCACTTTATGTAAAGGGTCATCAAGGGGAGCACACACTTGTGCTCCCCTTGATGATGAGGTGAAAACTTTAAAACTGATAGGTTTAAACCGTTACATAAAGTGGAATAAACAGTGTTTGATAAAATAAATTACAATGTCTTTAAACCTTCACAATGTTAATGCCTTAACTACAAATAATATAATACATGTATTTCAAAAGTAGTTTACTGGTATGGTCATCGTTGTGCATGTTCGCGTGGTAACGCACTAGAATTCCGTGTGGAAGGTCACCGGATTCAAATCTCACGCTGTGCAACTTCTCTCGAATGACACAGGCTTTTTTCCGCCTAGTATTCGGGAGTATAAGGATACCTATGACTTCAGTCATATATATTATTTAAAAAAAGGAGCCGGTGTGCTCCGATCGTTTCAATTCAGATGTGCCATCGTATCCAGTACAGCGGTATGGCCAGTGAGTTTTCTGGTCTGAAACGGTCAGTCACTTAAAAGAGGAGAAAAAACAAACAAAGAAAGAAAGACTTTCGCTTTTCAACAGAATTGACGTTGGAATGACCAGGGGACCCTCGACTACGAGGCCCAGCAAAGACGATGACTAAGCTGGTTATAGGAGGACATGAACATTTCCGAAAGGAATTAAGGGATTTTTTTTTATTTGAACAAGTCCTCATTGTCTACTGTGTCTCAAAATAAAATAATTTATCAACCAAATATAATACACGTGTTTTTACCACTATATTTTTTTTCTACCACAAAATTTTTTGTGTTATCATCTACCATTAAATTTTTCTACCACTATTTTTGTGTTTTGTACCGCTATATTTTTTATACCATTATTTTTCATTCATTATATTTTTTTACCACTATATTTTTTTCTACCACTAAATTTTTTGTGTTATCTACCATTAATTTTTTCTACAACTATATTTTTTGTGTTTTGTACCGCTATATTTTTTATACCATTATTTTTCAACCATTATATTTTTTTTACCACTATATTTTTTTCTACCACTACATTTTTTGTGTTATCTACCATTAATTTTTTCTACCACTATATTTTTTGTGTTTTGTACAGCTATATTTTTATACCACTATTTTTCAACTATTATATTTTTTTTACCACTATATTTTTTCTACCACTACATTTTTTGTGTTATCTACCATTATATTTTTCTACCACTATATTTTTTTTGTATTTTGTACCGCTATATTTTTTATACCATTATTTTTCAACCATTATATATTTTTTACCACTATATTATTTCGACTACTGTATTTTTTCTACTATTGTATTTTTTAACACAAGATCATATCGACACACACACTATTTCTCCTCAGGTGAGTTAGTCAAACTAAATTACTTGTTACTTATACTTTTTTTAGACTACACGTGAGTATAGAGATAACTGATTTTTTTTAGAAATTCGCGGAGATCGCAATCTTTGATTCTGTGGTAAGATGATTTTATTGTGTCTAGCTAGTTTTAAAATCAATTTTTAAATATGTTGTAAGCCGATAAATATTTTTGAAAATTGTAGAATAACAAATCAGTATTCAATATTAGTTATTAAAAAAAACATTTCGTTACGAAATGGTATTTAATTTACACAGATAACTAAGTAAACGAGTGTTCTAGGTTCTATTTCTAGTAGATTCTTCTAGACTGGTTTAACTCTTAGACAACTGACTTTATTTTTTTAGCTCATAAGTTAGTAAAATCTATCAAATGAAAAGTAGTGGTAGACAAACCCACTAGTCTTCTTGAAATTTTGATATAATTGCTTCAAAACTTTGGATTTGATCTGCCAATACTTTGTATTTGTTGAAGTGTAACAGTTTTAACATAATAAATCAGTATACGCACAATAGGCATCTTACATCTACAGAATGCCAGAAAATCATCCTCAACCACGAGAGGCTGCTACATATTTTCAGTATTATTTTGTGAAATTTTATGGAGGTTGTTGAAAATATACAGATTATTCTGAACGGAAAGTTCGACACTGGATGGAGGGGGCTAAGTAAATATCCCGAAAAGCTGTCAGGGAACTATGCCGCTGAAGTATTGATTTTACTTTTTATCCAGAGGCAAGGTTATAAGTACATCTTACACAATTCAGCTTACATAAAAGGGCGAAGTGAGGACACTGCCAAGTCGGTCTGGAGTAATTACGTCAATGTTTATGTAGGCATCCCTCAGGCCTACACCCGGCATCCCTTAGGCCTTGCAGTGAGAGGGGGTTCGACTTCCATTGTCTGTCTGAGGCAAGCTTTGCGAGCTTTCGCAGAATAGTTATTAGTTTGCACAAATTCACAAATGAATAAATTAAGCCTTTGCGATTGTTTGACTCGCGGGTAAGTACGGGTAACTCGAGTGTACGGAGAAAACTCGGCGAATATTTTCGACAATTGAATAGACATTTCTATTTTTTTCGAGCTATTAAACGAATTAAACCTTATTTGCGATGGTTAAGAAACTATGATTAAATAAACTTTTGATTAAATAGTTTCAGAACAGAATTAATTAGTTTGTTTTGGAATGTTTTTCCAGGCCAAGAATCCTGCTTTACGCACGGTGACTAAATCGTGAGATATTTTTGAATGATATTCTTTCCAGTAATGTTTAAAAATTTACTATCTTATTTTTGTTGTTGAAAATATAAAAAAAATGATCTCCGATCTTTCCTGTCTTTCAGCCTGAGGGTTGTTTCAGCCTGAGGGTTGTTTCAGCCTGAGGGTTGTGAGTTTAATTCCCGTTAAAACCGAGATATTTTTTAAATAATCCAGTCTGGTAAATTTCGTCTATGGTATACGTGAAAAAATTATATTTACTGTCTTATGGTGCCCTGCAGGTACAATTTATCTCGAACTAATTACATCATTCTATTGGAAACATTTCATTCGTCGTCCGTGGTTGCAGTCGTAAGACTGGTTTGCAGCAATTTGAACTCTTCTCCTCCATTCCCCCCTGTCCTGTGCGGCTCTTTTTAAATCTGTATATGTTGAGCAGCGCACGTCCACCAACAGGTCCTCCAGGTACTCTCGGCGTGGGCGTCCCCTAGAGTTTGTCCCCTCGGTCATACCCTCCATTATGGCATGCAAGAGGCCCTCTTGTCGTATTATATGACCGATCCATCTTGCACGCCTTTCGGACAGGATCCTGAGCAGGTGCCTTCCTCCTTCGATTCGTTGGAGAACCTCTTCATTTGTGATGCGGTCTCTCCAGGAAATTCCTAATAGTCTTCTATAGGACCACATCTCAAAAGCCTCTAGTCTTCGTCTATCTCTTTCGGATAGGCACCATGTCTCGCAGCCGTACATCAAGATACTCCATACATAGGTCTTGATGAGGAGTATTCTCAGTTTTAGGTCTATATTATTTGATTCTATTTCATTATACACATTTCATTATACGTTGGTAAAAAATATATACATAGTTAAATTTATCGGAAAGTAGTATCAGAGTCATGATTGAAAAAAGTGCATTGTCATTTATCGGATGTTGATGAGACTGCAGGGAATACCGTCGTCCCTAAATATTGTCAACACGTACGGTCAACGACCGACGAACCAACCTTCGGACATGTACAAAGGTCGCATACCAGAACATCAATATTGTTTACACGCAAATAATATTTACGTTACATTCCACGGTGGAAAGAGAACGCATCGCGTTGTCTCGCCGTTTTCGCCAATAAATATTCTACCCACTATATTATCCGCAACGTCTGCAAACACCTCTGCACGCGCAGGAGTGAGATAAAGTATATATTGCGGGCGCATTCACGCACATCTATAAATACCTACTTATCGACAAATAAAGATTATTATTCACTTGACCATTCGTTGCTGTTTACTATTCATTGATTGTTCACTCTCACTTTCCGCATTCCTGAATCGACGTATTTTATTTTAAATACAAAACAATCATAATCATCACGACGTATCAATAAAGCATCCCGCTAAAAGACCTTCTGCAAGAGGTAGTGTTTCTATCGAAATCTAATTTAATCTACTGCTGGTTGGGATATTTATTTAATAAAACGATACAAACGGGTTGGGAAAGCCATAATTTTGAACGGAAATAGCGCAGAGGCAAGAAATTATTTCGTTTCTATATGACACCATAAAAATATCAAGTTAAAAAACACATTATGAAGAGCAACATTTTAAGAAAATAGTTCTAGAAGAAGGTGTACATTGCGGCCGAAGACCTTGAGGTCGCTGTTTAAATAGCTTATACTGCATCGATACGTAAGATGTTGAA
This sequence comes from Odontocerum albicorne, assembly GCA_949825065.1. Classification (NCBI taxonomy): domain Eukaryota; kingdom Metazoa; phylum Arthropoda; class Insecta; order Trichoptera; family Odontoceridae; genus Odontocerum; species Odontocerum albicorne. The sequence goes on from OX463845.1 coordinate 1,542,969, forward strand.
AGAAAAATACTGCTAGACTCAATTAAAAGTTATTTTAAACACTTTAATTAAATTTACAACTTTAAAAAAAAATGTGAAAAATTATAGGAAAAGGCGATTTATTTCAAGTCACTTTCAAATTAAATTTATATCGTAAAAATGTCGTTCAACGTCGATAATATTATAAGTTAGTAACATTTAATTACTTTTTTTACCTATTTTAATTATGGAAAACGTCAATCATTCGTGAGAAATCATCAGAATGAAGCTGCCATCGCACAAAATACTTTAAGGGTAATTTTAAATATTGACATTTTATATATTATAAAAAAAAAGAAAATCTGAATAAAATCTGTTTTAAGCACCTTATATTTGAAAACGAATTTTAAAGGTAGGTTCAAACGATTTCGGCTCACGTTTAAATAACGACGAGTTTAAAAAAGTTCAACATATAATTTTATGTGGATCGAATTTCGACATTATAATTATCCCTTCATCCCAGGATGGGTTTAGGTTCTAAGATTTTCCGTCCATTGTTTCTTTCAGCAGCATCCCTTTTACAGTGGGTTACAAGTCATACATCAAACAACTCAGCTTTCTTAACTTAGGTTTCTCAACTTACACATGCCCCATCGAATTGCTGAACAGAATATTCTTTGCGAAGTCGGTATTCTGCACGCGATGTTTTACCCTAGCCAGTGAAATCTAGCAATTTTTGTTAATTGTCGCCCAATCATCATTCGTGTCCGAACAGTTCAGTTTGATCCCACCTCCACCCACGCTGTTATGGGGGACAAAATAAGTCCCCATCCAGCGCGGTCTACACTAGAATATCGAAATCTTCTTTATTTTTTTTATATGAGCGCGACGTCACATAGTGACGAAGAAGGAACTGCCCAAAGGGACTCTTTCTCCGGTGGCAACAACACCTGAGTGAGAAAAAAATATTGGCGACGACGGACTTATGGTACGACATCACAGAAAAAGGAAAATGACTCGCAGCGCAGATTTTTTTTTTCCTTATAAAGTAGCTTGAGGTCTGGAGTTCAAACAGCCCAGCTAGTTATCAATATTTACATAGAAAATTTCAAATCCAACAAAACTATCATTTGACGCTACTTGATCGGAGTCGACAATCGGTCCGAACATGAACCGATGTAAGGCTAAGTAGAGTTATTGACTCGATTTTGCCAAGTAGACAACTTAGCCTCTAGGAAGGCTTTAAAAATCACGTGAGGGGTCATCCCTGGCAAAGGAACGGGAGACATCACCTATTTTCGCGGGCTGACCTTTAACGAGACGAATAATCGTTGGACCTCCAGATCGAACGAAGTGAGTCCCGTTAAGACCGAGAATGCTTCCGCTGAACATATCCAATAAGCCTTGGCGATAGCCAACAGCGCCCACCGTTGATCACCAATCAGCATCTTCCGATAGTCAACTTCTATGTGCCCAGCACCTGGTTGTATAGCACACGATTCTCAAGAATACTGCACTATAGTAGAGCCTGATCGTACAGAACGATAGCCCCCATATGAGCTTCGCTAAGCGCGAAACAATTAGAAAAGCCTTTTTTCCACTCAACAGGGACTATCTAAGGTATATTTATTTATTTATTTGACGACACAACAGTGTCTTTATATACAGATGAACATGTGACAGGTTATACAAGTACTTAAAATTATTGACAAATAATACAAAACTTTATCTTAAACTAACACGAAGATACAAAAAGCAGTAGTAATAATAAATTACAGTCATTGTTTTAAAATTATTTAATAATCTTTGAGAATTTTATGGATAGATATTGAGATATAGAAAACACATGGCCTCATTAGTAGAACGAGATGCAAGTTGCTTTGCAGAATTAAAACCTTCATACATGTTGATGCAGGGTTACTCAACTCCAGAGGCAAAGTATTGTACTTAATGTTTTGTTTATATTACGTTATTTATATTAATAAAGGAAATCACAAAGTTAGTAGCTATTTCTAAATATTGTTGTGATATTCTGGCGAATACTATATATACTTATATTAAAAATATCTAAATTGTTGCAAAATTCGTTTCCAAGTCTTTGCATACGAATTATAGAGGAGTTGATTTTATAATTAGAATAGCAATTTTCGGTATAAAAGGGATTGAGCTGTCTTGTGGATCTAGTGGGAATACGAAATGAAATACTTGCGAGTAAGTGAGGTGTATCAATCACTGAGTGAATGATTTTGTATGGCAGTACTATATCGGCTGTTTTTCTTCTGTCACACAGCTTCAAGAGTTTCACTGTATGGAATAACATATCCAGTGCACGGTCGATTGTCACTCTGAAATTAGTTGTCTGCCGTACGACACGAACAATTGAAAGGTGTCCGAACAACCAGCATATACGTAAGTTTACGGTTTTCTCAACAAATATATTTTTCTAAACATATGTGGATGTGGGGAAGTACCTAATCTAATGGCCGCAGTAACCACCTCCCTATTCATATACTTAACTTATATTATATATTTATTTTGTAATATTTAAATATGTAAATAATAATGGACTCAAATACCGAGCTAGAGCGCTCCCTTGAGAAGAGTTCGCTCTCTAAACGGCGCTATATAAGTTGTTATTTTTGTTTAATTATTATTTTCTATTTTTATATATCAAAACTTGTACACTGTAGCATTCAAATGCATCTAAACAACTTTGTCAATCCTCCAATATTCTTCTATGCTACATGATCTGAAACCTGTTTGAGATCTGGATAACATACAAATGCATCTAAACAACTTTGTCAATCCTCCAATATTCTTCTATGCTACATGATCTGAAACCTGTTTGAGATCTGGATAACATACAAATGCATCTAAACAACTTTGTCAATCCTCCAATATTCTTCTATGCTACATGATCTGAAACCTGTTTGAGATCTGGATAACATACAAATGCATCTAAACAACTTTGTCAATCCTCCAATATTCTTCTATGCTACATGATCTGAAACCTGTTTGAGATCTGGATAACATACAAATGCATCTAAACAACTTTGTCAATCCTCCAATATTCTTCTATGCTACGTGATCTGAAACCTGTTTAAGATCTGGATAACATACAACAAGAACACAATCAGACGTAACTGATGACGGATTTTCTTTGTACATTGTGATTGCTTTTCGGAAAGAAAATATATTCTCGCAATCCGTTTAAATTGTATTTTCGCAAATGGCTACTGGCGATCCTAGAAAAACAAAATGGAAAAATAGCCGATGATCGACCGAAGATTTGGGTAAGAGAAGTCTGCTGGGAAATAGCAAATATTATTTTGTTCTACAACTCGAAAGTTATTGCCCATACAAAAAACATCTTCCTACTGCGAATAGTTTTTTTTTTGTAAAGTCAACTTTCAGGTAGGAGTTTGGAAAACATACTTTTTGTTATAAATTTTTTTTTGGATAAATCCATCTAAAATTCAGTTGGTTTCCATTTTTTAAATGAATCAGACTTGTCAAAGCATTATGAGTATTTTTCATTGGTTTTATTGAATTATTTTGTCCCCATTACATATAAAAAACTGGTTGAATGTTAGAAATAGACACACTGTCTCTATTAAATAATAATTGTACCGTCGCCCCCTCTTACCTCGCTGAAAATTTTCAGCGTCTTTCCAATCATGGATTAGCGCTACGCTCAAACAGAGATTGTCTATTGGCCTTTCCAGTTCACCGCTCCTCTTTTTTTTACGTCATCCTTTACTGTCTATGCAGTGAGACTCTGGAATCAGTTACAAACCAATATAAGACTCGCACTGTCCTTGGCATGCTTTAAGAAGCGACTGAAAAAAACTCTTAATTTCTAGTCAGTAAAATAACGTGTTACATTCCTGATTTTTCTTTTCCTTTCCTCTCCACCATCCCTTCCTTTCTTTTTGATTGATGATATCTCATTATATATAAAAAATAATGTTCGGGTGATTGTTCGTCTTTGTGGGGTCCGTGGGCATGTGCTCACGTATGTGTTTATGGATTTCGTGGGGGTGGATAGTCATTTGAATGATTTATGCGACCACGTAACTTGCTTCATTTAAGTTTGTCTGGTTGGTTGGAAGAGATTCCCGCCTGCCAATAAACCCGCCAGATTGTATTTACAATAAAAGTGTTAAATACTGTTGATATTATGTAGAAATTCGTGCACTGAAAACAATATGTGAAAAAAAGATTTCCCTAATCCGTACAAGGACCAAACATAACAAGTACATAAAAAACGTGCGTTAAACAATTAAAAAATTTAAGACTTATTTGATAAGGACACTAGTAGAAATTTAAGACTTATTTGATAAGGACACTAGTAGAAATTTAAGACTTATTTGATAAGGACACTAGTAGAAATTTATACGTTAGAAAGCATTATGACAAAATGTAGCATGTTAAATAGTATAAAAAATGAAATGGTCTCAAGTATTACACAAAATTTAAGAGATTTTTCCTGAAGGACACATGAACCACGTGGAAACATACACGGTTAAAAAGTGTAATTTCTCTACACACCGATATTAGAAAAGGTAGAATGGTTCAACTTATAAGTTGATAGAACAATCTATGGGTGTGTTGTTTCGAATAATTATCCGGAACCTGCAAAACCAAGACTGTTCAGGAGGGATGGGTTAACTAAATTACCCCAGAGCAAACAAAAAACTGCAAACCTAATCGAAGATATCCTCCACACTCTAATGATCTGTAACTAAGCATCCCCAGTAAAAAGACACTTGGATAAAGCCAGAGATAATATTCATACTCTCTCATGTAGAGTAAAATAAATGCTCTATGACATAATACATAATTAAATTATTAAGGACAAATGTGAACTATGAAATAATACAAGTATATAAATAAGAGCACTTTGTTGCCAAGGTAAAAAATAATAATAATTATATAGCGAAGTTTAGAGAGTACACTCACCTTAAGGACGTTCTAACTCTCATAAAATTTTTTGATAAGACATCCCAAAAACTATTGTATTTTAGTGCTTCCTAAAGCCGCGCACGCCACCTATATCTCTGATACTAGGAGGCAGACCATTCCCCATCACATGACCAGCAACGGTAATGTTACGTCACCCTATTGGATCGATTTGGAATAACCAATTTATTAGTTGCAAAATAAGTGTAACTAAAATTTATGAGTGGGTTTGAATGCTGAGTTACAGCGCCATTGTGGAGAGTGCTCTATAAACGGTTCGAATCCTGAGTTACATCGCCCTTGTGGAGAGTGCTCTATAAACGGTTCGAATCCTGAGTTACAGCGCTCTTGTGGAGAGTGTCCTGTAAACGGTTCGAATCCTCAGTTACAGCGCCCTTGTGGAGAGTGTTCTGTAAACGGTTCGAATCCTGAGTTACAGCGCCCTTGTGGAGAGTGTCCTCTAAACAGTTCGAATCCTGAGTTACAGCGCCCTTGTGGAGAGTGTTCTGTAAACGGTTCGAATCCTGAGTTACAGCGCCCTTGTGGAGAGTGCTCTTTAAACGGCGCTAAATAAATTGTCCGTTTATTATTATTATTATCCTAATAAGATTTTTTATTCTGCCAGAAACTTGCTCAAATGTTGATACTTTTTAAAATGATCTGATAGGGGGTTTCAGGGGGGGAAAAGTGTGAAAGGCGCCGAACAAATGTTATAGAAATGCGTGCACTGAGAAGAATACACGTGGTGGCAATGTATGGCAGAATAAAGAATGAAGTGATTAGGGATGAATGTGAACTTGAGACTGAGTTATTAAGTAAGATGACAAAGAGCACTCTGAGGTAGTTTAGGCATTTAGAACGAGTGATTACAGAAAGACTAACAAAACAAATATACGAGGAAAATGTGGTAGAAGACGACTATGGAAAGTATAGTTGGATCAAGTGAATGATATTTTGAAAGAAGAAAATGTAAAAAGTCAGAAAAAATGTTGGAGTTGTTTAAGAAGGGGCGTAGGTGTTAAAGAGGTGAAAAATGTGTGTCCACGTTATGAAAGGTTAGTACTCTGTTTTTTTTGCCTACCCCGACAGGGAAACGGCGTGATGGTACGTATGTTTATATGCTTTCAATCTAGTTCATTTAAGACCTCTTTGGCACCTTTGTATTGTTTTATAGTACACTTCCGTTGTGAACATGTGGGGATCTTTTCCATCCAACAAGAAAGGTGTTTTAGAGATATTTTCAAAATAAATTGAGTTCCGATAGGAATGGAACCCGTAGCCACCGGGCTGCAAAACAGTGCTTTACCAACTAGATCACGGAGGTTGTTTTTCTGGTTGATTGGAAGATATTGTCACGTGACAATAAACCCACCAGGTTGTTCTCTACAACGAAAGTGTAATACAATACAAGATTTCATATTTTTTCAGACATTATAATAACAGTGAAAGCAATATTTTGAAAATCTGGAACGCCATCGTACTTGATAAGTTGACGTGACGTATTGTTTCAAAGGTTGTAAAGTCGAAGAAAAAGAACAAGAAGAATGTCAATAATTGAAAAGGTTCAACAACTGAGAAGTCTTGAGCAACAAAAAAGGAACCGAACAAAGCGAACAAAAAAGATGGAAAGTAGCGATGGAAGCTTTTAAAGTTAAAATAGGGACACACGAAAAGCTTTTAAAGAGGCAAAAAAAATCGTACAATCTTCAGAGGAAAATTATTCAGTCTCTTTCGTTTTGTAATTTTTAATTTTCATTCTAAAGAAATTATATAAAAAGGTCTAAGCTATCAAGAGACTCGGGAGTGATTTTTTTTATTCATTTCTTATTGTCCTCTTAAGAGAATTATTGTGATCGGAATCAATTTATCAGTTATTTAAAGTGTAAGACGCTGCGTTGTTGTTGGGGCCTCGTAGTCGAGGATCTCCTCGACATTCCAACGTCAATTCAGTTGGAAAGTGAAGCTGTGCTGTGAAGTTTATATACTCGTATCTTTCTCTCTTTCTCATCTTTAAGTGAGTTATCTGTTGCACACCAGTCAACTTATCGGCCACACCGTTGTATTGAATCCGATGCACACTCCACAGATTTATTTTGTTATTTCTAGGTCAGCTGCAACAATTCTACAGTTTTGTTTAGTTATTTCTAGGTCAACTGCAACACTTCTACAGTTTTGTTTTGTTATTTCTAGGTCAGCTGCAACAATTCTGCAGATTTATTTTGTTATTTCTAGGACGGTTGCAACAATTCTACAGATTTGTTTTGTTATTTTTAGGTCAGCTGCAACAACTTTACGGATTTATTATTGTTACAATAATATGTAAAGAATACAAAAGTATCATTTATTATGTCCAATGAATAAATACATATATCATTTATAGTTAAGGCATTAACATTGTGGAGGTTTAAAGACATTGTAATTTGTTTTATCAAACCCTGTTTATTCCACTTTTTGTAACGGTATAGCCCTACCGGTTTCAAGGTGCACACCTCATCATCAGGGGAGTCTTGTTTGTGCTCCCTGATGGTGAGGTGAACTTTTATATAATATCATAACGCTTAGTCCTTGCAGGGCATACAAATATTGAAGATTTTCAAACATTTCTTTCCAAGCACGGAACATTTATCTTTATCCACATTCATATATCCCATCATGCACACAATCTTCTACAATATTATTCACATCATGTTCTTTCATCCACTTGATCCGGCTAGGTTTTTCTTGGTCAACTTCTTCCACGCGCATCTTGCACTTCTGGCGTGTATACTCGTTTAATTATTTTTTCGTTATTCATTCATCCACATAAGCAAACCAATTTATTTCTTCATCGATTCCGAATTTTTCAATGAAATATTTAAAAGAATACTTGATAAGTGTTGAGCACTGCGTGATGACATATATTTTTTTCAATAAAGTCTCACCACTTGAGACGCTTCGATGGGGTGGGTGGAGCTCTGTTAGGGGAGAAATACGAAAAGGATAAATCTGAGTTTATATAAATATTTGAGCCGAAAAAATTCAGTAAAAATTTAAAACTAGCAGGATTATGCACGAAGGTAAAATGCCTGATTTATAAATATAAATATTTCAGTTTCCATTTGAGAAACAGAGAAAACTATTCCGTCACTTGAATTCTTTAGAGAAATACGAAACGATATCCCTTGTGATCGAGTATGACTGTCAGCCATCTTGTGGATGAAAGACACATTTGCGTGTATTGGTTTATTGAGAAGAAACTGTTGCACTTCAGTAAGTATACAGTCTTGACAAATCAAAACAGAAGCTTCGATGGTAAGGATATTAAACACCTAAGTCGATCGGTAGGTTTAATCTGCTGCAGTATTTTGGTAGTCAGTTTTATATTGTGATGTTCAGTATTATGTTACTGTTGGTAGTATGAACCGACTGGAAGCCTTCGAAATGTGGATGCACCGGAGAATGCTACAGATACCCAGAATGGATATGGTCAGCAACACAAGGGTTCTTCAAAGAGCCAAAGTTGATAGAGTTGCTGACTAACATTAAAATCCGAAAGGTGTCCTACTTGGGTATGTATAATACAATACTTAGAGGAGCAAAGTACAAATTACTGCACCTGATCATCCAAGGCAAAATAGAAGGCCGAAGAGGTGTTGACAGGAGGCAAATCTCCTGGCTCCGCAATATACGTGATTTGACTAGCATAAGGGGCGTTGGAGATCTTTTTCGGGCTGCCGGGGACAAAGATGTCTACTCTCAGATGATATTCAACATTGGGGGGACCTGACATGACACTGGGAAGAAGTAGTACTGTAATAATTTAGGATAAGCAACACATAAGCTACATAAAATCATAAGTTCAGATGTAAAATGGTCAAAGCGTAAAATTAGTCTCAATGTGAATTCGACTGGAATCGAACCTAGAGCGCCCGCTTGCTTAGCGTGAATGCTAACCACAGTCGTCGACAAAGGAAAGTATGGTTGGATTAAGGTTATGATATTTTGAAGGACGGAAAAGTAAAACAAATCGTAGAAGCTGTATGTATGATAAGGTTTATGGATGGGGAAGAAACTGCAGTCTTTCGTTAGACAGAGTTTTACATAGCGGAATTTCGTGTTGCTCTATAGCGTTTTCTTAAGAAATTATAATAAACAGCGCATAAGCTACAGAAAAACAAATCCGTTGAGAATCGAGCCTGGGGAGTCCGCTTATTTAGCGTGAATGCTGGCCTAAAGACCACGGTCACTGATAAGTTTAAAGGAATGGTAGAAAACCAAATTTCGGGTTCATTTTCTTGGTCGATTCTTCACATCTGAGGGTTGTGACCTCTCCGATCCACCTGTTCAACTCAGCTCACAACCATTCTCCACTTAATCCTTAAAGTCGTATGGACCTCTCGAAGTGCTGGAGAAGAGCCAGCAGCATTCTTGAATTGGTCAGCCTGTCGGGATGGTAGTTTAACCATGCTTTTGTTATGTTAAAACATTTTTTTCAATATTCTCCTCTACTCTGCGTACTACGAGGGGAAGTGAATAAATTTGCAGACTGACGGGAGAAGAAACAATTTATTATTTTTCCTTTTAAAATTGGATTTACGAGTAAATGGCTAAATAATTGTCTAGCGGCCAAGCTCTTCAACAGCTTTGAGAGCACTAAAAGGTCACATTTTTTGGGAGGCTTTGTCAATTTTTTTTATGGTACATAAACACTTCACACAAAAATTAAGTGCACTACGCCTAAAGCGGAATTTGTTATTGCAATATTACATATGGAATATTTCTTTATAGTTCGTCATCCCTTGGGCAGTTTTACTGCGGTTTTTTTACTAAATATGTTTTTCTGAACATAAGCAGATGCAAAGACGTACCTAATCTAATGGCCGAAGATACAACCTTCCTATTTTTATACTCAACTTATATAATATTTATTTATTTCGCAGTATTTTTAATTTGTCAATGATCGAGCTATATCATAGCCTTGAAGAGAGTTTGCTCACTAAATGGCGCTTTTAAATTGTTATTTTATTATTATTATTTGGATATGTGTGGAGTGCTAATATTATTTGGATATGTGTGGGCTGTTAATGCGAATGAATGAATTTTGAAACACAACCTATATGCCATTTTGTGCTATGCTCTTTAAGATTTTAAATTTTAACTAGAGACGTTGTGTTCACACAAATCCGCCTTAACAAATCCTCTAATTTATTCTGAAATGGCTTATCATTGTCACCGTGAAAACTATGTATACATTTTGTATCGATGATGCCAAATTCTCACATATCAGTAGTAACGGAAATAAATTGAACAGATTAGAGGTCCTAGAAATTTCTAAGTCAGTGCATCGAGGTGAACATATGGCAAACACATATATCCCAATAATCTCTCCGCTGCTCGCCAAGATTGTCCCATGCCTCCCCCAACCCCCAGTTCCCAACTCGAATGTTTTTCGTTAGAAGCGTGTATCTTCTATCTCTACCAGTTCGAACATAATTCAGTCTTGTTTGTGCTCCCCTGATGATGAGGTGAAAGCCTTGAAACCGGTAGGGTTATACCATTACAAAAAGTGAAATAAACAGTGTTCGATAAAACAAATTACAATGTCTTTAAACCTCCACAATGTTAATGCCTCAAATATAAATAATATTTTAACTAGAGATATAACGATATAAATTTGTAGAAACAAGTAAAATATTTTTGCTTAGCAAAATGTTGAACATACCACAAACAATAGTTAGTTAAACTTTTGAAGTTTAAAACCAAGCAAGAGATTTCCGAAACACAAAGGGGAATATAATTCTAGGCAATTAATTAAAAAGTCGCCCCGAGCACCCTAATCTCTTATTTAACAAAATCTTAAAGGGAAGGTATTTTTGAAGGTTTAGTTGAAATTAATATAGTTTTTTGTCTCCTAGTCGGGGAGTAAGGTTCATTTTAATTATCTCCTAGTCGGGGAGTTAGGTTCATTTTACTTGGCTCCTAGTCGGGGAGTTAGGTTCATTTTACTTGACTCCTTGTCGGTGAGTTAGGTTCATTTTACTTGTATCCTAGTCGGGGAGTTAGGTTAATTTTGCTTGTCTACTTGTCTCCTAGTCGGGGACTTAGGTTCGTTTTACTTGTCTCGTAGTCGGGGAGTTAGGTTCATTTTATTTATCTTCTAGTTGGGGAGTTAGGTTAGGTTAGGTTCATTTTACTTGTCTCCTAGTCGGAGAGTTAGGTTCATTTTGCTTGTCTCCTAGTCGGGGAGTTAGATTCATTTTACTTGTCTCCTAGTCGGGGAGTAAGGTTCATTTTACTTGTCTCCTAGTGGGGGAGTAAGGTTAATTTTACTTGTCCCGTAGTCGGGGAGTTAGGTTCATTTTGAGTCTTCTTTTTAAATTCAAATTGTACCGCCATCAATGCGTGAATTGAGGAATGCTATTTTATGATTACATTAATTACTATGCAGTTTCTTGTATCTGCCTACCCCGATAGGGAAATGACGTGATGTTATATGTTAATTACTATCAATACATATTAAGTCAAAAAACATTATTTCTAAAGTTTTTTCCTTTTTAAAACGTAAAATATTGTTATATAATTTTATAACTGTACCATTCTGGTTCTATGTTTGTGGTTAAGGTTATTGTTACCTCTTGGCGTACGGTAGTAATGCTAACACGTACGACGACGGACAGCGAATCAAGTGAATACTCAAGAGGTTCTTAATCTAAAGGTTCGAAAGAACGGGTTTACGATCCCCTTGGCCTATTTGATAGAAAGTTTGAATTCTAGCCCCGTGGTCTTATTTTGATTACTTATGGTACTCAATTAAATGCCACAACCTGATTCTTCATATCATTTGGTGATTCTTGATTCTTCACAATTTTCTCCGAATAGCTAATTCGGAAAAACTTGGCATCAAATGATTAAGTCTCGCTTAAAAATGTCAAATAACGCACTTGATGAATTTATTGTCCCCTATGTGTTCTCCCGACCATGCTGTTAAAATTAAAACAAAACATTAGACATCATAAACGATGACTCCAGGTTGTTGGAACTACAAGCCTTAACGTCTTCAGATCTGAATTAATTCTATGGATGGTGGTGAGATAGAGCTGAGATGATGAATTTCTTTATAGTTATTTCAGATTAAAATTTTAAAGGTAAAACTAAGGTAATATAGTGACACGGATATAAGGATAAAAATACAAAAGGCGGTGTACAACCATAATCTATAATCTCCTAACAGACGGCATAGAAATACGAGTCGGAGTAGGGGAAATCACAGAGAGCAGAGGGTTGGTCTGGAAAGGTCAAGAAAAGGGAATTGAAAGGGTCCGACACGTGGCACAGGTGGGCGGAAGGGTTGCACCGAAGGTCGCGAAAGGAGAGACGGAGGGACAATTTTGGGAATGGAGGTAGCACTGGCGTTACTCTTCGGTTAACTTTATAACTTATTTGCAAAGACAACAGACCATTTCTAAAAATTAAGAAAATAGAGTTAATTTCATTCAATTATTCCTCTTGAGAAGTAGTTTAGGCTACATCCGTTCTCAACTCTTTCAAGTTTTCGAAAATTACTAAGGCTTAGTAGTTTTCATAAATGTATATTCATTGTTTAGTTGAAATTAAGTAAACGTTTTAAAAACATAAAGTTTTTACTATCGTTGTTTTATATAAAAACTCACTCATTTTATAGAAAAACTTAACATACGTAACGTACGAGTACATTAGCAGTAATATTTTATCATACTTAATATTTGAGATTAGTAGTTCATAACAACAATTAGTTACTAAATTAATTGTTGTTGCTTTATAGTAACAATATAACATGTATTTGCGCACTTCACTCAGAAGGTCGTTATATTTTATAACAAAATATTTTTCAGAGTTCACTAACCACCTAATTGAAAACAACCATTCGTTCGATATTAATCGTGGTTTGAGGATTCTACATATAAACCGAGGGGGATTCCATTTTGACATTTGGAAATTCTCGAGATTAAAAAATCTGTAAAAATAAGTTTAAATATCATCAATAACCAAATCAATTTTCATAATAGCCCTCTGCTTAATATGTTCCCAATTTAAAATCCTCCCCTGTCTTAAAGATTCACATTCACTTTCACATATTTTTTTCCCCGCCCCATTCACCATTGTATTACATCTCTCCCCACTTCACTCCCCCTACCTCACCTCTTTTATATTAGGTTATTTACACTTGTACAGAATATATTTTAGCAACTTAGTTTATATTCACCTGACGAAGAAGACGGTGGTCTTCGAAACTAGCTGTGAACCTAAATTAAACCTGTGGTGAACACAAAAATATAAAATAAGCTTTTTATTTTACTTATTTTTTCTTTTTATGTAAAAAATGGCACCACAAAGTGAAACTAAAGTCTTTTCGAAGATTCAAGAAAGGTAAATATTGTGTTTAACTGTTGTTTTTTTCGTTTGTTTAATTATACTGATTTTTTAAATTTATTTTTGGAAATAACGTTGTTCATTTCCATATAACAATCGGCACGAATTTATGTAACTCTTGTCTGATTGGTTGAAATAGATTCCTGTATAACAATAAACTCGCCATTTGTGTACTTTATATTTAGTGTTTAAATAAATAGATACATACCTAATACAATCACGCCATTTCCATATCAGGCTACGCAGAGAGGAGAGAACGCCAGCCTTCCACATCGCTACATACGATTTGCCTTTTTTTTACATCCTCAATAAACCTTTTTATACAGCTTCTACGATTTTACTGACTTTTTACGTTTCCTTCTTTACAATATTATTCTTGAGGTTCAACCATTATTTCATGGGTCTTTCTCTCTCTTACATTTTCCATTCTCGTTTGTACAATACATTTATTTTGATAGTCTTTCTACATGCCTAAACCATTTAAGAGTACACTTTTCCATCTTACACAACATTTCAGAATTAAGTTCACATTCATCCCTTATTACTTCATTCCATATTCAATCATACACTGTAACCCCTTGTTTATGTCAAGAAAATTAATGTTCTGATCATGAAGTGAAATAAAATATTCTCAAAAATCACGCTTGAATATCAAAAAGGTATCACATGTCAGCAGATACACGATAAGCTGACATGAACGACTAAACTTCAAAGGTCTTTCAAATAAGAAAGTAACCATTGCGCGAATTAAAAACAACCTATAAGATAGACAAACAGCCTATAAGATGGACAAACAGCCTATAAGATGAACAAACAGCCTATAAGATGGACAAACAGCCTATAAGATGAACAAACAGCCCATAAGATGGACAAACAAAAATATAATGTAAATATTCACCTGTGGTAATTTTTTTTTGGCCCAAGTTCAAAATAAGTGGTATTCTCACCTGAAAAAAAGAAGAAAAAAAGTGTTTTAAATATATATCTTATACATAGTTAAGGTGTTAACAAGTTGGAGGTTTATTTTTTTTTTAATTGATTTACTAAAACACTGTTTTTTCCACTTAAGATAATGGTATAAACTTACCGGTTTCAAGGTGTCCACCTCATATCATCAGGGGATCACAAATAAGGGTATGTCGAGATGTCATGATAATGAGAGAAAAACCTTGAAACCAGTAGAGTTATACCAATATCTTATGGGGAGAAATAGTGTTTTTTTAGTAAATCAATTAAAAAGCTTTATTTAAATTGTATGGATACAAATTCATACTTCTGATAAAAACTTAAGGGGCAATGTTCACAATTGAAGAAATATTACAACAGTATTGTTTTTTAATAAAACTAAGTTTCGTTATCTATATTTTGATAATAAATTGTACAAATAGAAAGGTAAATACTGAACAAAACCATAGACAAGAGAAACAGAAAAAAAGTGTAAATCGAAAACGGTTCGACGTAACGGTATAAGGACAATCAGCAGGAAATATAAAAGAAAACGAAATTAGTTCTTTTAATATTAATAAGTAAATTTTGAACTGAAACAAGTAAATGTTTTTATTTTCATTGAACTCTAGAGCCAAGATCGCGATGCGTCTCAGGCACCCTTATTCTGAGCCTAGACTAACCACAGGCAACCTTATTGAGCCTAGACTAACCAATTATAAACGTAAAAAAATAACCTGACGTTATCCTTGCAGTGCACGAGTCAGGTGATCGATGAAAAATGTCCTGGATTTGTTGGTTTTTTGCAATTAACCCAGGCCAATCAGGACTTTTGACAGCATCACAAAATCTACTCGTATAATGGGGTACCAAAGGTTTTTACGTCCAAATAAACGACACCGATTTATTACAAAATTTGATTGAATGTCGCATTTTATTATATAACTGTTAAAAATAAAAGTTAAAAATATACAAATAAAAATTAATATGTTGATAACAATGAGTAAAGCGATGTTTTTTAAGCATTTATTCGCAAAGAAAAGTCAGCATTCGTACCTTAAAAAATCTTTTGATATTCAACAAAAAAATAACAAGTCTACTATTCGTTTCCGGACTGAATACATTAGAGCGTGTTTGGATATGGTGGGCCACGTCGGCAACAGCCAATGATACAGTTGAATTTTGATACTTCTAACCTCAGCCGTATGTTAACTAGAGTCGATAGAAGACGTGCTGTTTCGTTATATTCTGAAATTTAAAACTTTGAATATCACACGGTTATCAGTTTTTTTTTAAAAACAAGCAATCTACGGAGAATCTTCTCCGTAGATTGTATCTAAATGTTCTGCCGGGTTTTCCCCTTTAAATGAAATTTGATACCCGCGTTATATTCAATTTGTAACCTTTCAGAATATAACGAAATAATACGTCTTCTATCGGCTCTAGATACATAAAATCTCTAAACAAAGTTGAGTAGAAACCCATTTCGATTTGTGCACAGAAAATAAATGGTTAAATGATTTTTGAGCTTATGGACCGCAGACCGGTGTATAGGCACGGTCGCTACACAGCGTTGCGACGGCTCTGAATAAAGACGGTTTGCTTAGAGGGCGAAGTAAATTTTAAATATTCAATATTTCCAGTATTCAGTTTGTGGGCGGTTTTCTCCAAAGATTAGAAAATTTTCTTTACACACAAGACAAGTTCGTGGGAAGAATGTTAACGAATGTATTCGATTTCAAAGACACTCATGATGAACCAAAGCCGATGAAGTGTTTTTGTTAAAATCCTCCAAAGAAACTTATCAGAATTCCAAGTTCATTGGGTGGGCGCTGTACTGTACACACCATCTCAACATTTCGTTGATTGGGTAGGCAGACAAAACAGAGCGTCAGACTTTCCGAACTCGACACACATATTTCGTGTCTTTCACAACCACAATCACATTCTTACATTTCTTTTTATCAAAATACCATTCACTTGATCTGACCATACATTATTTAGTCACGCCTTTCACTTATATTTACACTGTATATTTGTTTTGTAAGTCTTTTTTCATTCATTCATTCGTTCCATGTGCCTAAACCATCTCAGGGTGTTCATCTTCTTCATCATACTCAACACATCAGTCTTAATTTCACATTCATCCCATTTGACTGGTTTGATATTTTCGGACATAAAAAATAAATTTATATTTCTTCGATATATCAGAAAAAATAAAATAATATACTCGTATTTGTTGGGTTGGTTCTACAAGTAATATAGTAGAAGTTTAATAAGACCGGTAAAAACGTGGCATGAATAAAACATAGAATTGATTGATTCTTGATTTTTCTTTCCTCTCCACCATTCCTTCCTTTCCTCTTCACCATCCCTTCCTTTCCTCTCCGCCATCCCTTCATTTTCATTTAATTGATATTTCAGTTTTATTTTTACTATTCACATTGTTTATGCATTCTGTAAAGGTGAATAATTATTTGAAGATTTTTTTACCAACACTTAACTTAATTTATTTATTTTTATTTGGTTGGTTAGAACAGATTGCCACCTGTCAATAAGCCCACGATATTGTTTTACAATGAAATGTTAAATAAATAAATTCTAAAATACAGAAGCATGAAAAGCCTATCTATATTAAAAAAATTAAAAAAACGTGGTAGAAATTAAAGCTTTGCGTACAACGTGTGGAAGAACAATTTATAAAAGAGTAAGGAATGGGGTTATTAGTAAAGAATAGGGATAAAAAGTAGATGTGATAATAGCTGGCGCGGTCTAGTGTAATTGTTAGGAACATTTAATACTAATCTTTGTAGTGAGCTGTCTAGCAATACTATAAAGATTAGCGTTAAATGTTTCTAACAATTACACTAGACTGCGCCGGCAAGAACTGTTCTCAATAACATACGCAAGAACGGGTCTTCCAGCCGCTATGCCTGTTGGAAGAGCCTTTACTCTTTTGAACGGGACTGCTTCGGATATTGACATATTTCATATCACATTACCAAAAGCAAAAGTAAATTATTTTCTAAGATTGAGAGCGTTAGAAAGCACTCATCAAGTATTTAAGTGACTTATAATATATTTATTTATTTATTTAATTAACGACACAACAGTGTCTTTATATACAAATGAACATGTGACAGGTTATACAAGTACTTAAAATTATTGGCAAAAAATACAACTTTATCTTAAACTAACATGAAGATACAAAAATCAGTAGTAATAATAAATTACAGTCATTGTTTTAAAATTATTTGATAATTATATGTATATTTAAGTTCAATATATGTTATGTATGTATACCACAAAATATTACCAAACTTCACCAAGCAGACTTACGTAATTGTCGAAGACTTATTTTATATAGGTAAAGAACTCAGATTTGTTTTTAGTGGAATGACGCATACATAGAATAAATATTGGATTTTTTGAGAATTTTGTGGGAATTTTATGGATAGTTATTGAGATATAGAAAACACATGGCCTCATTAGTAGAACGAGATACAAGTTGCTTTGCAGAATTAAAACCTTCATACGTGTTGATGCAGGGTTACTCAACTCCAGAGGCAAAGTATTGTACTTAATGTTTTGTTTATATTACGTTATTTATATTCATAAAGGAGAGCACAAAGTAAGTAGTTATTTCTAAATATTGTTGTGATATTCTGGCGAATACTATATATACTTATGTTAATTTGATCTTGAGATATAGAAAACACATGGGCTCACTTGTAGAACGAGATGCAAGTTTCTTTGCAGAATTAAAACCTTCATACATGTTGATGCAGGGTTACTCAACTCCAGAGGCAAAGTATTGTACTTAATGTTTTGTTTATATTACGTTATTTATATTAATAAAGGAGAGCACAAATTCAATATGTGTATGTGTGTAAGTATGTGTATATATGTTTGCATATCTATAATTTTTTTTAATGTTAACGATTTTTGTATTTTTCAATGTAATTGGGCTTACCCTGTATTGAGAAAATAAATACTGACAAGGTGTATGGATATAGTGGAAGCGAAAAATATGTGACAGGATAGAATGAAGTGAATATCTGTTCTCTTTGTCTACCACAATAAGGACATGACGGTTATGATGATGATGTGATTTCTGAATAATAACAAAAAAATCGGCATGCAACTAATCTCGCCAGATTGTACTACAAAACATGTGTAAACTACAAAACAAAAAATGAAGTGAATATCTGTTCTCTTTGTCTACCACAATAAGGACATGACGGTTATGATGATGATGTGATTTTTGAATAATAACAAAAAAATCGGCATGCAACTAATCTCGCCAGATTGTACTACAAAACATGTGTTAACTACAAAACAAAAAATGAAGTGAATATCTGTTCTCTTTGTCTACCACAATAAGGACATGACGGTTATGATGATGATGTGATTTTTGAATAATAACAAAAAAAATCGGCATGCAACTAATCTCGCCAGATTGTACTACAAAACATGTGTAAACTACAAAACAAAAACATAATTTTCAGATTAATTAATGTTCAACTAAAAATATGTTATGAATATTATGTTTACTAAATGTTGAATAATGAGTGATAAGTAGAGGCAGGGGCAGAACAATGGGTGGGCGAAAGGGGCTGCAGCCCCGGGCGCATAACAAATTGGGGCGCAGAACTGGAGAAAATGTAAAACTACAAATTTTCTCATATAAAGCAGTGTATAAAGTGATCAGAACTTCTACGTTTTAAGAGTATTTGTTACCAAATGATTTAACTTTGAATGCAAATTATTTAACTAAGAAAGGGTGAATAACAAAATTATATGTTTACCCTGTCAGGGCTGGCAGAGATAACACAGCGCTAGACTTTTCTATCTCAACACACGAGTACATCCTTCGTCTATTCTAAATCCACACACCTTCTCGTACAATTCGTACGATTTCTTCGATTTTCAACGTTACCTTAAAACATTATAATAATAATAACATAACAATTTATATAGTGCTGTTTAGCGAGCAAATTTTCTTAAAGGGCGCTCTAACTCTGGACCCGAACCCATTATTATTATTAATAAATTAACAATATAACAAAATAAACAAAAAAATAAGTTGGTTGTAAAAATAGGAAAGTATTAGCTGTGGCCACTTTTACTTTTTTATATTGAGAAAAATATATTTGGTAAGAAAATCGCAGAAAAATTATCTAGAGAAGACGAACTATAAAGAAAACCTTGTAGATTTTTACGATATTTGATAGTAATACATTATTTGATAGTATAGTGTTCATATAACATTATCAATTCTTATGAAACCTCTCAAAAAGGGTTGTTTTCAAATACTTCATAAAGCTACACACGCTATCCATATCTCGAACACTTAGAGGTCAACATTTCACGCCACAGGTCCAGCAACGGCAAAATATACAATATGTCATAATATCCCGCCCTATTGGATCGATTTTAATTATTAATTAATTAAATGAAGAAGAAATTTTGCTCTCGAAGAAATCTACCAAAGGTTCTACTCTTCTCATGTTTAATGAATTAAAAGTTCTACACTTCTCATGTTTAATGAATTGAAAGTTCTACTCTTCTCATGCTTAATGAACCTAGTATGAGAAGAGTAGAACTTTCAATTCATTAATAGGCCCTAAATTTTATCCAGTCTGGTTAACACTTAGGGCCTGTAAAAACATATTTCTGGTTGGTTGGAAGAGATTGCCACATGGCAATAAACACGTCAGGTTAAAAAAAATGAATTGAGAATCACCATCAAAGATACAACATTTTGTATAACGAAAGAGGGGGTGTTTTTTTACTACCCCGGGCGTAGGGGAATAGTAATCATAAAAAAAACGCGGTTAAAACTGATAGTTAATTAAAAGGGGAGAATTTGACGACATATTTGATGGGGTCCGCTGAAAATCCCACTAAAAATCAAAACTCAATTAAATCGACCCATTTACTCATGGTAATTGCAAAAATGCGTAACCCTTTTAATTATAAACCTTCGAAATATTTACATTTCTTTTTTGAAAAATGTTTTTATTCGACGAGATTTATTGCATTACTTCATATTTCGTATGGTTCTGTTCAATGTATGTAAAATGGTCTATTGGATGAGATCTATTGCATTACTTCATCTTTCGTATGGTACTGTTCAATATACGAGTATGTGAAATGGTCTATTTGATGAGATCTATTGCATTACTTCATCTTTCGTATGGTACTGTTCAATATATGTGAAATGGTCTATTGGATGAGATCTATTGCATTACTTCATCTTTCGTATGGTACTGTTCAATATACTCGTATGTAAAATGGTCTATTGGATGAGATATATTGCATTACTTCATCTTTCGTATGGTACTGTTCAATATATGTGAAATGGTCTATTGGATGAGATCTATTGCATTACTTCATCTTTCGTATGGTACTGTTCAATATATGTGAAATGGTCTATTGGATGAGATCTATTGCATTACTTCATCTTTCGTGTGGTTCTGTTAAATATGTTTGAAATGGTAAATTATTTGAATTGAAGACGGTGGTCTTCGAAACCGGTTGTAAACCCAAAAATAAACCAGTGGTGAACACAAAAATATAAAATAAGTTTTTTATCTACTTACTTTTCCTTTTACATAAAACATGGCACCACAAAGTGAAACTATAGTCTTTTCGAAGATTCATACACTAAAATCTATACCTAAACCCCGCACAGATAATATTAAACATCTGGGTGTCTTGTTCCACAGCAATCTCGCATTTGTTCCTCACATAGAAATTATATGCAATTCAGCTTATGAAACTCTAGGATTTGTAATGAGGATCTCTAAGTCGTTTAAAAACCAAATGGCGCTCAAAACGTCGTTTAATTCATTGATCCGTAGCAAACTAGAAAGCAATACTCCGTAATTTAGTACTAGTGTTTAGTGACAATGCATCGATATAATGTGGAATGAAGTGAT
The DNA here is from genome assembly GCA_949825065.1 of Odontocerum albicorne. Classification (NCBI taxonomy): domain Eukaryota; kingdom Metazoa; phylum Arthropoda; class Insecta; order Trichoptera; family Odontoceridae; genus Odontocerum; species Odontocerum albicorne. The sequence goes on from OX463845.1 coordinate 1,564,166, forward strand.
AAGAGATAAATGTAAACCTAAGGCTGATGTGTTCAGTAAAATGAAGAAGAGCACACTGAGGTAGTTTTTCAATTTAGAACGAATGAATGATGAAAGATTAACACAACAAACACGAGTATATAGCGCATATGTGAATAAAAAGTTTGGTAATAGAGGACATGGGAAAGTATGGTGGGATCAATTAGATGATATTTTGAAGGAAGAAAACGTTAAAAGCCAGAGCGCCCTTAAGAGTAGTATACTCCTTAACCTTTCCTTCCCTGTGTTGGGTATCTTCTACACGTTGCTTCTAATAACCATCAATATCTCTATAAATATAATAAATACAAGGTTAAGATTTTAGGTATTCCTCTATAATATATTTACGCATTGATTTAAAAAATAATATTAATAATAATCAGAATTTATCGACTACATCGAGGTGTTTTGTAAAGATCGAAAACAAATTCGCATTTAAACGCTGCGAGTGCCTCGTCTTGACGATAGGTGAATAGTATGCGGGAAGCGCGACACTATATTCGCATCTCACTCTTGCATACTCCACTGAATTGCGAGGAGCTGAATTGTCTCAACGTCGCAAGCATAAGCGTAAGCGCCGGGGTATGCGACTGACGTTCCGCGCCACTAGTAGCTTCTAGGCTTGCAAATAGGTTAGACGTACGCCCGTTCCGTGAGCGTTGCCAGATGGTTTTTTATTGTTTTCAGCAAATAAATCTCAATTATTATAATTTTTAACTTCAATTATAATTAATTAAGGGGATTATCTATGAATGTTCTTATTTTTCCGATTTAAAATCGCTAATTTTTTATTGCGTACTCACTACCCAACACAGGAGCACGCGTATTATTTTAATCACCGTAAGGGAAGGGTTAACGACGCTAAATAAAATATTTGTTTATTATTTTTCTTATGTATAATCAGTAAGGATCATCTATTTTCTTATGTATAATCAGTAAGGATCATCTATTTTCTTATGTATAATCAGTAAGGATCATCTATTTTCTTATGTATAATCAGTAAGGATCATCTATTTTCTTATGTATAATCAGTAAGGATCATCTATTTTTCTTATGTATAATCAGTAAGGATCATATATTTTTTCAACAGTTTAATCGAATAACGTCAAAATGAAAATAATTGAAGTGGAAGTAGGTGATTCCACTCGGTCAAGTTGAAGAGGTGGCCCAACGCCACCCTCCCAGACGGCAGTGTGTCTGGGGGGTAGTTTGGGGTCGGGTAGCAGTTTAGGGGGATCCCATTCGGCGGATTCGGGCGTGAGGGGGGGCGATTTTAACGATCCGCTGCCATCTGCCCGAGTGATTCAATCCAGACACATAAAACTACGGCAAGGACGTTTTGCCCCCATCGCCCAAACCCGTACAGCCCCCGCCTTGTCTCTCCCACGGTTCTCTTCCATAACCCACTAATAACAGCGAGACTATTTCCATGCAGAAAAACACTGGAGCACAACAGAAGTGGGTAACCGTCACAAAATTGCGTAAGGGATCCATCAATAAATAATCATTTGTATTTTGATATATGTTTACTTATACACATACATATACACAGTGCTTTTTTTTGCGGTGGAGCGCAGTGGAGCGGCGTCCCAACTTTTTTTTTACAGTATACAAAAAGCTTGACAAGATGTGAGCTCCGGCACCTTTTTTTTTTTTTAAAAAAAAAAAGCACTGCATATACATACTATACACCATACATATACACATACACATATTTTTTGCCTCTTCTGCATCTATACAGCTTCTACGATTCCTCCAAGCAATATTTGTTATTCATCTTCAGGTTCAGCGATAAATATGGCATCGTCAGCATATCAAATTAAAGACAATTTTGTTTTGCAGACATACATACCATCACGTAATTTCCGTATCGGGGTAGGCAGAAAGGATAGAGCGCAAGACTTATCTATTTCGATACACATCTTTAGCCTCCTTTACATACATGAATGAATGGTGGAAGTAAAATAGGCACTAAGTACCAAAAAAATTAATTTGAAACTAAGTATGCAGTTTCGTTCTATATGCCAAGGCTATTAACCTTAACACTGCACCAAGTTCCTGCAGAGCCTCATTCTATTAAAAATACTGGTCTGAACATTGCAAGTTCGCTAAGTGCCACCCCCTATTGTCATTTTAAAAGGCACTAAATACCACGCGCGAATAACGTCAGTTTGTACTTAAATGGCTTACCAAGAAGTGCATGCGTTGTGTGAACTCCCTAAAGAACTCAAGAAAAAAAAGTGTTTTAGTGAAGACAGTGCAAATAAAAGAAGAAAATCTCAAGGACTGGCATATGCTTCAACATGACAGAATATCATTCCAGCAAAAAATCCACCAGTAAACGAGGTATAATTAATTTTGTTTTAAATTAGTAAAGTTCCCTTTCGCGCCATGTTGCCGGGCTAGTAGCTTTAACGTTAGTGGCATATCACTAGGCCAGTTTGACATTTGAGAATGCGCGTGGCACTTAGCTTTCATAAACCACAACTGCATTGGACTTAGTGCCGTTCATAGGAAATTACGCTTGGTACTTAGGAGTTGACAAAAATGTTGCTTTTCAAATTTTATTAGAAGAAGAACATAAAGCTTTCAGTTTTATTTTTAATGAAGAAAATAAAAGCTGGATATACTCTAATGATTTCTCTAAAAAAATCCAATAAAAGCTTTAATCTGACGTTATTATTCACAATTTCTTCTTTTCCTCAAATTGGCGGCCATGACACTTAGTGCTTTATTTGATTCAACTATTCACATAAACCTTATCATATAACTTCTACAATTTCTCTGACTTTCTACATTTCCTCCTTTCAAAATATCGTACACTTGATCCAATCATACATTTCTTAGTCTTCCTCGACCACGCATTTCACTCACGTCCGTGTGTCCAAACCATCTCAGAGTAGTGTTCGTCATCTTGCTTTATATATCGATACTTCACACTCATCCCTTAATTCCGTTTTCAGTCGAGATATATATGACGAGATTATTGATGAGAGTTAACGACAAAGTTAGAAAAAAATAATTTACAATCGATAAAAAGCATTAAACTATTTGTTAATGTTTATTTAAATTATTTTTTTCATGTTATGTATTCATTAAGATAAAAGCAAAAGCCTAGTTTACTGAAGACAGTACCACTGAAAGACATCAATCCGAGATCCACATAACTAGTCCACTTTAACCTAGCTGTCTTTTTTGTCTTGTTTTTCGTACTTTGTATACATAAAACTAGTCATGTAAATAAATAAATATTAATAGCGAAAGAAAAATATCAACAAATGTTTATTGTTAAAATGTCCCTAGTAATAAACAGGCATAAACCTAGTTTATTGGGGTCACAATCGGTGGCTGGTCTCGAGATACGTTGGTGCGCTTAACCGGAGAAATAATTTGCAATAATTAAATCATATATTCGCAAACATGACTTCCAAAAATGTTAAATATTTGTATAGATTAAATATATATAAAAACATTGACAAATAGTACGAGGATTTTTATTTAAATGAAAATTAAAAAAAAAATCATAAAAGTATTCCTTTCAAATTGACCGGCCAAATTTGTCAATACTACCGGAGCGATCTCCAATACGCACCGGACGGAAACGCAGATTCATATAGGGAAGACAGAGACGCACAGTAAACCGTGAGATAGCGATATTTCATATTCGCTCAGCGTCTCGAGGTGCGTTGTTGCTCAGCGCACCAACGCACCTCGAGACCAGACGCCGCTGGTCACAATAAATGACCTGCAACCGACTCACATCCAATTTGACTTGAGTGTGTCAACTTGGCATTGCATCGTTCGTACCTGACTACATATATTAATGTTTATATACCCCCACATACGTTACATATGATACAAATGTATGCAGGAAAGTGTGGTTGTATCTAGTGAATGATATTTTGAAAGGAAACTTAGAAAGCCAGAGAAATTGTAAAAGTCGTATGAGGAGTGTGGGTGGGTGTAGACGCGGCGAAGGATCGATATAGGAAAGTTTGGCGTTCTGCCTTATTTGCTTACCCCGACAGGAAATTGCGTGATGATACGTTTGTACGTCTAATTCGATGATGTTTTTAGACCATACAAATGTATTTAATTTATCTTATTGGTTGGAAGAGTTGGTTAAGTTCATCAGATTATTATAGAATGAAGCGTTAAGTTCATCAGATTATTATAGAATGAATTGTTAAGTTCATCAGATTATTATATAATGAAGTGTTAAGTTCATCAGATTATTATAGAATGAAGTGTTATTATTATAGAATTAAGTTCATCAGATTATTATAGAATTAAGTTCATCAGATTATTATAGAATGAATTGTTATGTTCATCAGATTGTTATAGAATGAAGTGTTAAGTTCATCAGATTATTATAGAATGAATTGTTAAGTTCATCAGATTATTATAGAATGAATTGTTAAGTTCATCAGATTATTATAGAATGAAGTGTTAAGTTCATCACATTATTATATAATAAATGGTTAAGGTTATCAGATTATTATAGAATGAAGTGTTAAGTTCATCACGTTATTAAAGAATAAAGTGTGAAATAAATAAATTAGACCTTTCAATTAAAGGAAAAATAATAAATAATAAAAGGTTTCGGCTTTTATTTAGTAGTTATTAATATTGGATATTACTCCATATTAGAGTATTTAACAATAAATTAATATTATTTATAGTTAAAGCATTAACACAGTGGAGGTTTAAAGACACTGTAATTTGTGTAGTCCAACACTGTTTATTTCCCTTTATACTCGTATAACGGTATAACCCTACCGGTTTCAACGTTTTCATCTCATCATCAGGTAATGAGTTGAAAACCTTGAAACCGGTAGGGTTATACCATTATATAAAGTGGAATAAACAATGTTGGACTAAATAAATTATCTAACTTAGATTGTATAGAGCCTAGATCACTGTATAAACAAACAATTGAAAAATGTAAAAAGTAATGTATCAAAAAAATCGATAAATATATTTTACAAAAGTTTGAGAAACGCAGCTTCGGCTACATTGTATTCAATGACACTATTAATCTTGCGCGAAAAAAAAGTGTTTCCTAAACCTAAAAAGCCGGCGCACCGCCGCGTCCCCGTGACACACCTATATAGTACAGTATTAAATAAGACGTGAACCGGACACGATATAATATATTTTATGGTGCTGAATAAAAAGATCGTCACTCCACGAACACGGACCTGCTCTTCTTCTTCTATTTTTAGTGCCTGTGTTGTGTCTCGCCGCGCAGATTCTCAGAATTTCCGCGCGACCTTCCGCCGCTGGTCGGCAGACGGGCCGCGGGACCGACCACGTCAGCTATTCCTCAAACAGACTACCTATTCCACTCCCGAAACCGATGTATTTATAAATGTCGATTCAACAACTCGGATTATCATCATCGCGCACCATTTGGGCAACTCGTTCGGCCGTCTCAGTGTGCGTAAAAGAATGTGGATGAATGATGTAAGAAATCATCGCACTTGAGGAATGTTAGCATGATTTTAATTAATGAGATGGCAAATATTTATTTGAACTCAATAACATTGAAAATTATGCATATTTGATTGTGACGAACTCCGTGGTCTGAATGATAAGACATCTTCTCTTATTTTAGGTATGTTACCCTGTTATGGTCCTGCATCATCGTTTCCCTCTTGTGACGTCGACTGCCAGCTGTCTTTCCATCTTTTGGGAGATCGTCCTGGAGGTCTGCTTGCTTGGGGGATACTGTCCCTGGTCTTCTTATGGCTATTGGTTCCGCCATTCTGGATACATGTTCGTTCCAGAACCTTCTTCTCTGTCGTCCCCATCTGACAATATCTTCAACTTCACACATTCTTCGGATTTCTGTGTTTCGTACTCTATCACGAAGGGTTTTGCCAGCGATACTCCTGAGTACCTTCATTTCGCTTTTCGAAGGAGATTTTTGGTTCTGATAGTGTTGGCTCTGGACTCTATGCTGTATGTCATTATGGGGCGAACACAGGTATTGTATATCCTCACCTTGCTTTGGGTGTACATACGAGTATACTTGTTTTTCCAGATAGTGTTCTTTAAACATCCGGAAATAGCTGCGGCCTTTTGTGATTGTTCAAGCACTTAAGACATCTGTTTTTTTTAACCCGGAGCTTGCGAGTTCGATTGCTGTAAGTATTCATATTTAAAAAAAATGGTTTCAATCTGGTTTTCATTCAAGATTTTTTTAACAAGTTTCTGAATGATCGAAGAGTCGCATAGCAATAAACCCTGAAGATTATACTGCACACAAATGAAATATACTAGTAATATAGTGAAATGTACGAGTAATATAGAGAAATGCACGAGTAATACTCGTATAGTGAAATGTACGAGTAACATAGTGAAATGTACGAGTAATATAGTGAAATGAAACGAAAATATAAAACTATGAATTCCAATTTTTTGTTAGCATACTACCCTTTAATATATTCGAATTAGTGTTTTCGGACATATTGAATAGAGTGGCCAGGTTACATCATTGTCTTTGACCCCAGCAAGCCACCCTTCGGATTAAAAACCTCTAGAGTAGGCACAGAACTCGCGGTTCGTCATTGAACGTGTTGGCAACAATACGACTCGGCGCGTGCGAGTACTCGTATTGTTATCAAACTGGCGTCACTTTTTTTTTGGTGGATCTAGAATGTCACCACTAGACTTTGGAGGTCGACTTCTTTGGATTCGGCGTTCAGATGGATTTCTTAACCGATATATGACAGATATCAATTTCTATAAACTAGTTCAACAAGATCGTTCCGTTTACGAATGGTGACGCTCTTAATAGTTCGGTTCTTGAATGTGGCATTTAAAACAATAATTAATCACGATGGCATAAGCTATTGTCAAATACATAAAAAAAAAAAATATATTCAAGATGTTATCGGCTGTTATATCTGGTCATAAAAAAGGGGATGAGCTGGTCGACATGATTGGAACCCTTTCGTAAATTTGAAATAATTTAAAATTTTTTACCCTTTTTAACCAATTTTTTTAAAAATAGTAAAAAAAAATAGTTTTGAATTTTTCAAGATAGGAACGATAGAAAAACATCGATCAAAGTTTCATACCAAATTTGAAGGCAATCAATTCGATAAAACTTGAGATTTTATGTCGACCAGGTCGAAAAAAGTAGTTTCGAGAAAAACGCGTTTAAAGTGTTGAGATTATTGTCAGTCATTCCGGCGCGGCGTAATTGCTGCCTCATTTATAGCTATAACTTCGTAAACATTGAGAATTTTAAAATTTTCTTTCGAGAACATGTTCTTTAAGGTCGTAACTTTAAAAATACGCAAAAAAAACGTTTTTTTTTTAAATTTCTAGAGTATAATACCCCCTTAATTCCTTATAAAACTATAATCCATGTTTTTTTCAGTTAGTTTTTGTCTGTCTTAAGGTGTTCTTAATAGGTGCTCAGTTTTAAGAAGCAATTTGAAGACAACTCTTTTTGGAAGGTCTTAACAAAATTAACTATCGTACATGAACACCTCACACATACAGCACACTTAAACCCGAATGTGTGCAACTATCACATTTCGAAAGACGAACTACAAAGGTTTCTTTGTAGTTCGTCTATCCTCAGTAAGTATTCTGCGGTTTTCTTACCAAATATATATTTTCTGAACATATGCTAATACAGGAAAGTACTTAATCTAATGGACGCAGCCACCACTTTCCTATTCTTACAGTCAACTCATATATATATTTATTTTGTAATATTTTTAATCTGTCAATAATAATGGGTTCATTTCTGAAGCCAAAGCGCCCTTGAAGAGATTCTGCTCTGTAAATGGCGCTGTATAAATTGTACTTTTATTTTTATTATATACTCGTATATTTAGTAGGGATAATGTATTTTTTAATAGTGTAATCGAACAACGTTGTCCTTTTATTATTAGTGATTTGTATATGTAAAAACAGATACGTAGATCTTTTAGAAGGTAAAGGAATAAAGCGAACCTTATGGTGGCGTTTCTCTTCCTTATTTCCGGTTCACATCCGCCATTTTTTTAGAAATCCCCATTATTCAGAATAAAATTAGCCAAGAAAAAAGTTTGAGATGCTGTAATATAAGCGACCTCACACTTTACTCCCCACACCCCAGAGCCTGCCAAACTGTTTCGGTGTGAGCGCCGCCATCGCTGTTTTCCTCGTGGGCGTATCACAGGCTGGCTGGGCGGACCGCCCTCCCCCCACTTGTTGTGGGAACGGGTACAGCTGATATGGCCACGTGACTCGGGACGGGGGTCCAGGGAGAGGGAAGAGGGATGATCAGCTGATCCGGAGAGGGATGCCGCGTGGGGAGGAGGATCGGACGGAATGTAGACGGAACGAGAGGTGAATTCTAGATGTCATAGGCAAAGGACTCTACTACAAACGGACATTTCAAGTTTTTAAAGTCAGTTATATTCGTTTATTTCTTATATTTTGTTACAAGGAAATACCTATTTATTGTAAGTATAAGGAAAGATATTGTAATTATAAGGAAAAATATTGTAATTATAAGAAAATGTATTGTAATTATAAGGAAAGTTATTGTAATTATAAGGAAACATATTGTAATTATAAGAAAAGATAAAAAGTAAAAGTTTGACGAGATACACTTCAATAGCTATACACAAATACCGTTTCCTGTCGGGATAGGCAAAGAAAACGGATCGCCAGACTTTCTTTTCTCGACACACTTATCGCACTTTCTCATACAATATCTACGATTTCTCTGAATTTCTACGTTATTTCCAAGTGCAAGGTGTACGTGGAAACGGTAGACCGAGGAAAACGTGATCGGATCAGATTTTGAAAGAAGGTTAACTGAGAAGTATGATAATGGAAGATTGTGTATGACGAGATGTACGATTGTGGAGAAGCAAAAGTTGTGTTTTTGGATAGAAAAAAAATGAGGATTTGTTATTTCTGCCTACCCCTTAAGGAACACTGTAATGATACCTAAAAAAATAAAATCTTTCTCTTGCTTACCATACCATGAGAGTTTCATCGCTTTTTTAAACCGGAAGTAGAATTGTTTTTTTTTATATTGTGGAGTACCTGTTAAGCAATTGTCAATATAAACGAAAACCACAAACCGCCGACATTTTATTAGAATATTCAATTTTAAAATTAACCGAGGTGAAAGCATGTCTACTTTCGTGATTAGTATTTGTGACCAAAAGTACAACTCCATCGCGATGGGCTGGACATGCAAGTTTAATGCGTGACGGGTACCGATAATGCGAGTGTTAATCTTTTCACTTCGATTAGGAAAGTGGGCTGGAAACCCGACCACGGCAATAAAAGTGGAAGAAAGGCTACTGTGGCGTGGAGAGTCCGCTCTCCATTAATTATGAATTCGGTACTAGGTATTGTTACGCCGCCCTTTTGTCTTACCCTTAACCGTAGACGCAACGGAACTTATTTAAAATAAACGAGTGATATTTTTACATGAACAACATTATGAATTCAGGAATTTGGAAAGTATGTTTTCAGATTATGGAAGAGCTCCAAAAGATATCGAATGGCGTGTAGCGATAGGAAGCAAAGACAATGAGGTAGTAAAACATATATAACATACTCAAACTGGATAGTATCAAAATTGGCTTACATGATAGTCCAATGTATTATTTTCTGCCTACACTGACAGGGAATTTAACTCTGCCTACCCCGACAGGGAAATGGCGTGATATGAATAGTATGTAAGTATGTTTGTACAACATGGTCGACATCTGTGGCTCAGTTAAAAAGTTGTTTGTCTTCCAATTAAAGGGTTACGAGTTCAATTTCCGTTGATGCGTAGATTTTTGTGTAAAAAATCTTTACATATCCAAGATAACATAAGCTGGTTGATTGGAAGAAATTGTTTTAAAGCAATAAACTTGGTAGTACTTCGCAACAGTCATTCAGTCAAGTTTAAAAAAACGGTCTAGTCTGGTTTTCACTCAATACTTATTAAACGCTTTTCTAGTTAGTTGAAAGATATTGCTATATAGTAATAATTCCACTACGTTAGATTGTATATAACAGAAGTATAGTACAATACAATCATACCATGTTATTTTTGGTATTCACAAAAAGGATAGATTCCCACACTTTCTATCCACGCACACACCGTTTACTTCGTCTACATTAATACATCTTGTCACACGTGCGATTACTTACAATTATTTACGTGCAAATTCCAGTGGTTTTAACCCTTCCTGTCCGGTGATGTGTAACTAGTACATATTGCTTCTAAAAACTTTAATATCTCTATAAATATAATAAATATTGGCTTCAGATTTAAGGTATTCCTCCGTAATACATTTACGCATTGAATGAACAAAATAATATTAATAATAATTAGCAATTATCGGCCACATCAGAGATATTTTGTGAAAATCGGGAATAAATTCATCAACAGAATCAAACGTGTGCCAGTGTGTGACGTAAGTATATTAATTCTACAAAACCGCTATGGGTGATGAAGCGACGTTATTCACGTCTCACTCTCACTCTACTTCGGTATATGGGAACGCAAGAAATATAATCTCAGTTCGCTCGCTTCTCTCGCTTCAGTAGCTCGGGTATTCATTTTTAAGTGGTCGCTTCGCCCGTTTTGTGAACGTCGGCCGATGTTTTTTTCATGTTTTCAGCAATTAAATTTCAATTGTTATCACTTTTGACTTAAATTTTTATCAATTTAAGTGATTGGTTATGAATATTGTTATTTTTCCGATTTTAAATCGCTCATTTTTACACGTGTATTGATGTGTATTGAATACACAGCACCGGAACGCGCGGTTTTTTTTAGCACAGGAAGGGAAATATAAAACACGAAGGCTCGATTAATGGGGTCAAAAACAATATTGTCTTCCAGCCATGCTTTTCAATATGAATCACTAATTCGGATAAGTTGAAGAGATAACATACGATGGAATGGATCAACCATAACATACATGTTTTTTTGTTCATACAGTTATATTTTAATTCTTAAATGACTATTTAGATAAAAATATTCCAAATTCATTGCTGTAAAAGGATTAACAGCCCATATTGAATATTTTCACCTAAACAGTCATTCAAAATTCAAACATAATAGTACTTAGGACGTTAAGTTAAGTGAAAATATTCAATATTTATTGTGAAAGGATTTACAATCAAGATTGAATATTTTCACCTAAACAGTCATTCAAAAATTAAAACATAATACTACTTAGGATAGGACGTTAAGTTAAGTGAAAATATTCAATATTTATTGTGAAAGGATTTACAATCATTATTGAATATTTTCACCTAAACAGTCATTAAAAAATTAAAACATAATATTACTTAGAACGTTGAGTTAAGTGAAAATATTCAGTATTTATTGTGAAAGGATTTACAATCATTATTGAATATCTTCAACTAAATAGTTATATAACATAAAACATGAACAGTATTAACAAACTTGTAAACTATATGCTTTTTCTTTCTAAACAACTTCCCTCGATCCGAATATTCCTAATAGATTCATTCATCTTAACTCCGAGTACTTTCACAGAAGAAAATGTATGTAAAAATAATGCGTTAAGAAAAATTGTACACGAAAAATCCGACATGAATTGTTCTCTGCATAGCTAGAATATAAAGATAAACATGGAGAAATCAAACATTTTTAGATAAGGGGTGAAAAATAGTCCGTTTGTCATACGATGGGTTAGGACGAGCTTCCGTTCCATTTGCAGGATTACCACCCTCTTCAGCCTGTTCGGAGGATCCTGGACCCCTAAGAGCCCTCCACCGTTACGTACGCAAAATCCTGCAAATTGTCCGCCCATTGTTTCAGCTAATGGGCGGCGCCTGAAACAAGTCGAAAGCGCTAAAAAAAAAACCCGAGAACCACTTTACTCGCATTGCTAAAAATAAACGAAACCCGATTTGGAACAAAGGCCACGCAATCTGAAGAAACCTGAATAATTCGCAACCAATCTCGAGACAAGTTGAGCTTTTCATTTTAAGGCTTGCAGTTCAATTTTGAAGGCTCTATCTTTTTTTTTATATAATTTTGCATTGCTGCACATTCTCCGTACTTCAGCATCTGGGTAGAACCTAATTGATGCGAATGAAAGGGCGATCTCTATTGCTTCATACTGGAAACATGTAGCTTAATTGATTGCCAGACACGGAAATAAATTACCTTAAATAATGTTGTCAGATCAAACAAGGTTCAGTTCTCAGTTCAAACTCATCTCATGTTGTCAGTTCAAACTCATCACTTCTAATCGCGTTCGATATATCGGAAAGATACTGAATAAAAGCTATCACTGGTTTTATTTGATAACAGACAATCTCTTATAAAGTGTGTCATGTAATTTTTCTTTCAGCAAGTGACTTTAATCTGTGTAATCCTTATCTGGTTGGCTGAGATTGTCGTATATCAATAACCTAATTCATTATTTGTATGCTTAATAATTCTAAATGAAAAAAAAAATTATCATTGATTTACGAAAACACTATCTTTTCCACTAAAGATAATGGTATAACCTTACCGGTCTCAAGATTTTTACCTCATCATCAAGTAGCACAAACAAGACTTTGTACTAAGTGTTTTAGTAAACTAATTATAATGTACTCGTATTTAAACACCCACAATATTTTATTTTATTTATTTATTTATTATTACACATGACAAGAAATATACACAATTTGAGAAAAACAACAGATAATTTGATTTGGACATACAATTTTAATGGATCTGGGTTTGTTGCCTTTCATTTGTCGTATCCCCAGTAAACTAGGCTTTTGCCTGTATCTCACTGAGGATATTAAGCATGAAAAAAATAAATCGATACTTCTTTCCGATTTTTGATTACACAAAAACCAAAACATTAATATTAATACCATAAGTTGAAATAATATATAAAAAAAGATTTTATTTATATATTTAACACTTTCATTGCAAATACAATCTGGCGGGCTTATTTCCAGGTGGCAATCTCTTCCAACCAACCAGACAAAAGTAAATGAAGCAAGTTACGTGGTCGCATAAATCATTCAAATGACTATCCATCCCCACGAAATCCATAAACACATACGTGAGCATGTGTCCACGAATCTCACAAAGACGGACAATAACCCAAACATTATTTTTCATATAAAGTGAGATATCATCAATCAAAAGGAAAGGGAAGGGATGGTGGACATGAAAGGAAAAGAAAAATCAGGAATGAAACACGTTATTTTATTGACTAGAAATTAAGAGTTTTTTCAGTCGCTTCTTAAAACATGCCAAGGACGGAGCGAGTCTTATATTGGTTTGTGTACGGATAGGTTAAGGATGTGTGTCGAATACCCCACTAAGTTTTTAGTATTTAGTGTAAAAAGTATAAAACGTTAGGACCAAATCTAAATTAAATTTTCCAGGTGTAGTAACCTTAGCACCAAATCTAAATTAAAATTTCTTCTGTAAATACGACCGAAAATGTGATTTCGATGTCATTGGAAAGTTTATCACTCCAACACAACGTCTAAGTAAATTATTTTAAACACCAAAAATGGTCGGAAATAAGAATGATTAATTAGACCTCTGGGCGTGATAGGAGATAAATCATCCAAAAGCGAGAGTTAGGGGGAAAACGATAAAAGTTTTGCAAAGAAAAGATATATAATTAGAGAAGAGAAAAGGGGAAATGAAGTCGGGTAAAGAGTAGTTACTGAAACTATAACAATAGAAGGAAGGGTTCTTATTTGGGGGAAATTGTCATTTCTCTGTGTGAAGGTCTTTAAGGGCACACATTACAAGTTAATGGGCTGGCATAAACGAGATAACTTATAAAATAGCAAAAATGGTGTAAAAGAAACTTTTCAATGGTTTTCAGAAAAAAATGAATGCCCATTATTCGTGACGAGTATAATCAAAGGCACAATACAAAGTCATGTACAATACATTTGATCTTGTGTTTCTTTATAAAGTCTTGAATTGTCTTGTAGACTCATCATCGATTCTGGAACGTATTGATTTTAGTATTTCCACTCGTTCTCTTAGAAGATCTGTTTTGTTCAGTGAAGCTACATTTTTTTTAAATTATTTATAGTTAAGGCATTGAAATTGTGGAGGTTTAAAGACACTGTAATTTGTTTTATCAAACACTGTTTATTCCACTTTTTTGTAACGGTATAACCCTACCGGTTTCAAGGCTTTCACCTCATCATCAGGGGAGGACAAACAAGACTGAATTCAGTTCTAACTGGTACTGAGATACACGCTTCTAACGGTAAACCTTCGGGTTGAGGGCTGGGGGTTGAGGGAGGCATGGGTCAACCTCGGCGAGCAGCGGAGAGATTCTTGGGATATAACATATGTGTTTGTCAGATATTCACCTCGATGCACTGACTTAGACATTTCAAGGGCCTCTTATCTGTCCAATTTATTTCCATTACTACTGACATGTAAGAATTTGGCATGTCAGTAGATCGAGGTGAACATCTGGCCAACACATATATCCCAAGAATCTCTCCGCTGCTCACCGAGGTTGTCCCATGCCTCCGTCAACCCTCAGTCCCCAACCCGAATGTAAAGCCTTGAAACCGGTAGGGTTATACCGTTACAAAAAGTGAAATAAACAGTGTTTGATAAAACAAATTACGAAGCTACATTTAGTAGTAATAGCAATAACATTGGTTTCTATTGTATAACCCAGTAGTAAGAATGTGCTGATAGTGTGTACTGCAGTAGATAACTCAGAAGTGGACATATTTAGTTAACACTGTCAAATTTTGTAGAGGATGATAGCTGAATTAACTGAGGAAACTGTGTTTTATTTTTTTCATATATTTAATATAAATATAAACATTTTCACTGACGGAACTGTGCATAAGATGAATATTAGTGATTGTGATTTAAATTCTTGGTTATTATTTATAAATTATATATTTTATGTAAAGATCGTGGTTAAGTTCCAGTAACTGTTCGTTTGATATAAAATTAAAATAATGTGTGTATGTAATCTGTTTGAAACGCTTATTAATTATTTTCTGTCAGACAACCATGAAGAGATAGTGCAAAGTATTTACGGAGACAGCTCTAAATAATATAATCGCGATAACAGGTTCCATTTGTGATAGCTCATGCAGACTACACGTGCCGCTTACTACGTACACAGATAAAACTATCACAGAAGAGTTCAGTTAAATGCCTTTTTAAATTCATATCAGAAATATATTATTCATGGAAATCTTACGTTTCTCAGTTAAGTAAAACAGTACAGTATTAGCAAGGACGACCAAGGTTTGAGTGAATGTGATGGAATAAAAGTAGACTGAACGAGTGGACTTGTTCTTGCTAAATAGTTTAGTTGTAAGTATTGTTATCTAGTTATAAGTAGTATGTAGGTGTTAATTATTTCTAAGAAATCATATATTAAGATTATAAAAAAATAAAAATTCAAATGACATGTAGGAAAATAAAATTAAGTAAGTTCATAAATTATAATATATAAATAAGATTAGTTAAGTAATAAATTTGTATATAGGTATAGCCTTGACAAATATTTGTACAATATATTACTTTGTTTAATAAAAAAAAAGTTTAGTAAAACGTTCTACAAGTCTTTTTTTCAATTTATCATTGCAGAATATTGATCTCATTCTGTTGAATGAACTACGGGCTGCTTCAATCCTGCACTTCACCTCCATATCTGGGTCGACAGATGTAGTAATCATACTGCCCCAGGTACTTGCATTGCTCCACCCTCTCCGACAGTTCACTCCCAAGCCGCAATGTCATAGCGGAGTAATCTGCTCTGCCAAATGCCATCCATTTTGTCTTTTTGATATTCACATTAAGGCCTAATTCTTCTCCTGTGTCGTTAGTGTTCATATCTCTCTCCGTGGTTGCAGTCCTAAGACTGGTTTGCAGCAATTTCAACATTTCTCCTCCATTCCCCCCTGTCCTGTGCGGCTCTTTTTAAATCTGTATATGTTGAGCAGCGCACGTCCACCAACAGGTCCTCCAGGTACTCTCGGCGTGGGCGTCCCCTAGAGTTTGTCCCCTCGGTCATACCCTCCATTATGGCATGCAAGAGGCCCTCTTGTCGTATTATATGACCGATCCATCTTGCACGCCTTTCGGACAGGATCCTGAGCAGGTGCCTTCCTCCTTCGATTCGTTGGAGAACCTCTTCATTTGTGATGCGGTCTCTCCAGGAAATTCCTAATAGTCTTCTATAGGACCACATCTCAAAAGCCTCTAGTCTTCGTCTATCTCTTTCGGATAGGCACCATGTCTCGCAGCCGTACATCAAGATACTCCATACATAGGTCTTGATGAGGAGTATTCTCAGTTTAAGGTCTATATTATTTGATTCTATTATTTTCGACCTTTTATTAAATGCAAGTCTAGCCTGATGTATACGGCTGTCGACCTCGCTCTTGGACCGACCGTCCCATGTTATTTTGCTCCCGAGGTAGACAAACTCCTTGGTGTTCTTTAGTGGTTTACCCGACATCACTATTCTCATCTGGTGTTGCGCTCGGCCTACAGTCAGCAGTGTTCATATATGGTTCGTAAATTTTAAAGTGACTTAACTTATCAGTATCCGCTACTGGTGCGAGAGCACTGAATAGTATTGCGCTGATTTGAGGTGTAACCAATCAAGCTGGAGTGAAATATCCAGCGCTTATCTTCGGGTCAATAGTCAGTTATCTAAAATAAATTGTAAGTAAAGAAACAAAGAGTCCAATACTCCATATTGATGTGGTTGAAGGAGGAAACATTTGTGATTAATTCACAGTTAATTTACGTGTGTGATACTTTTCAAAATACCATAGTTATCCACTAAACTTTAAGAAGCGACTGAAAAAACTCTTAATTTATAGTCAGTAAAATACCGTGTTTCATTCCTGATTTTTCCTTTTCTCTCCGCCATCCCTTATTTTTCTTTTGATTGATGATATCTCACTTTATATGAAAAAAAATGTTCGGGTGATTGTCCGTCTTTGTGGGGTTCATGGGCATATGTTCACGTATGCGTTTATGGATTTTCATTTGCATGATTTATGCGACCACGTAAGTTGCTTCATTTACTTTTATCTGGTTGGTTGGAAGAGATTGCCGCCTGGCAATACGCCATCCAGATTGTATTTGCAATAAAAGTGTTAAATAAACTGGTCCATTTTGCTTTACTTTATGCGCTGACTACAAAATATTAACTCGATGTAGAGCTTGGGTTGGGGATAATAATGATATTGTGTATACATATTATTTTTTAAGATCGCACTAACAAGATGATTTCCGTATCCTAGTTGGTAAGACGTTTATCTCTCAACCCGGAGGTTGCAGGTTCGATTTCCGTTTGATCCCTTGATTTTTATAAAAGGATTCCAGTCAGGTTTTCACTTAATGCCTCTTAACATCTTTCTTGTAGGCTGGAAGATACTGCTATATGGCAATAAACCCGCCAGATTGTATTGTATACCACGAAAGTGTAATACAATCACAAACTGCCACTTAATAATGTGAATTATAACGACGCTAAATATTATTGGATTTTAACAAACTGACACATTTTTGCTAATTTGTAACAAGATGTATTTTTTGGCATTATTGTTAGTTTTATGTAATGTATTTACCTAAATAACTTGCTGTTTATTAGAATCGAGGCTTATATTAAAGTTGATAAAATAATTAAAATTACTGAACGTCGTTACAAGGTTGTATTGGGGCTAATTTGTGAACTGTCACAGGGACCATACTACATTTTCTCAAGTATAATTGGCAAAAATCTTTAATTAGCTATTATCTTAAATTACTCACTAATAATATCATATTTATTTTATACTTGATAGAGAAAAATCTTTTTTATTTGCGTTACATTTTCTCAAAAATTATATTTGATCATTTCTTTATTAGTATTAATCATTTAGTTTGCATAGCTAGTATGCCACTGACTATCGATCCTCCGCGTATGGAGTGTGGAGTGTGGAGTGTGGAGCGTGGAGTACGGAGGCCTCGCCCGGTATTGATCCTCGGCATGCAAATGCAGATCTAACTGGGTCAGACGCATCGTCGCTGCCGGCTGCAACCTCGCATCGGAACTATTAAACACCACCGGCCTGACCTGCCTGTGTATGCAATTATATAGCGTGTATATGCGAGTATATGGCTTGTGAGACACCGGCAGAGCTGCGAGAACTGGAGTGGAGTCAAATTCGAAGGCTCTTTGTAACCGGGGACAGGAAAAACTGCTATTAAATGAATGCTATTAAAATATACAAACAATTTTTTGTTTTGTAATTTGTTTAGTCAAGACTTGTTTGTACTCCCCTGAGTTTTTTTCGTTCTCCTCTGATGATGAGGTGAAAACATTGAAACTGATAGGGCTGTATCGGACGTATGCGTCACCATAAAATATGATTGATATATTTTCTTGTTATTTGGTATTTTTTTATGTATAAATTCTTGGTTATATTTTGATGTTTTGTATGTATAATGTTATGTTTGTTGAGGTCCGTGCTGTGTCACGACCGTAACTGAAATATATAAAACCTTATGCGCGGCCATCGCGCGATACAGTATCAAACACACACATTCTAAATCAGCGATTAGCAAATATTTTTTGCAAATGACTCAATAATAAATATTTTAAGCTCTAGTAAGCGTAATAAAATACAATACAAAATCTTTTATTGCAGGAAAGTATGATATGTATAACGAGGCGTATGAACGTGGTAGAAACGAAATATTTATGCTAGAATATATTGAAGTAGAGTTCTATTCTTCTTTCCGACGCCAATAGGGACACGGTGTGATGATCATGAAAAAACATTGTCCCGAAAAGACTACAAAACCTTTTTGCGAGGGCTCGCAAGCCTCGGAAGTGGCACCATTGCCTCCACATAGGAAGGTGTATGTACTCCTATCAGTGGTGTTAGCTAGCTGCTGTGCCCATTATGGGTGGCCCAGTTGGTTGGCTGGGCATTACGTTCGCATGCTGAAACAATGAGAGTTCACTTTTGTTGTTTCTATGCCGCAACGATTCCATCGCTGCAGCGCGCCATATCGCGTTACTTTTATCAACTGTAATATAACAGTCTCTTGTGAAAATACTTAGTTGGTGTCGACTCAGAATATCTGCATGATGCGTGCATACGAGTTGAGTCATATGTTTTTTTCTTCTTAAATCGAAACCCACTATTCTTGTATGAAAAGTACTTGATGTGACCATATTACGTTTTTAAATACATAAATAACATCACGCCGTTTTCCTGCAGGGGAAAGCTACAAGTAAAAAGTGAAACGGTTAAAATTTTCCTCTCTCGACTAACATATTTCCCTTCTTCTACAACCATACACTTTTTCATAAAGCTCCTACGATAACTCCTTCTTCTTACATTTAATTCTTTCTAAATATAATTTACTCGATCAAACAATGCTTTCCTTTACAACGCTATCCACTCACTTTTGCACTGTATATTTGTTTTCTTAATATTTTTCAATAATTTGTTCCATGTGTTCAAATCGTCTCAGAGAGTTCATCTTCATGTTACTTAATTTATTAGAATTAAGTTCACACTCAACTCTAATCGCTTAACATATCGGAAAAATATTTAATATCCGAATAAATTCTGTAGAAATGCGTTCCCTTAGAAGAACATATAGTGTGATAATAAATAACAGAATACGGAATTAAGTTATTAGGATTGAATGTGATCTTAAGGCTGATGTGTTGAGTAAGATGAAGAAGAGCACTCTGAGATGGTTTGGACATGTAGAACGAATGAGTGGAGATAGATAAACAGATATACAGTACAAATTTGTACCACCAGATTTAAACGTTCATTCTAGCATTATACATCAAAATTTGTTTGATCAATTCCTGTCATCACATACTCGTATGTGTACTAATATTTTACAATTAAAAAAGTATTGGAATGTGTATTTATTAAAAATACCACCAGGTATCTCAGATGAATGTTGACTGTCACACTGATTGGACGCGTGTTTTATTGTTCATTTTCGGATATAAAAATATTAATGAAAATGGCAGGTAAGTGTGTTTATTGAAAGAAGAAGTTCATTAAAATTTGTTTTTGTAAAATTAATTAATTTGAAAAATCGATTGTTCAAAATATATTTGCCGTTTTTTTATGTCTTTGTTTACTGAAGGTACAAATTTGTACCATACTATTTTGAATGACAAATAAAAAAAAATTAAAAATGTAATCCCTCTCTAACATCCTACTACAAGAGATATTTAACAAAAAAATGCAATAAACAAGTTATTTCTATGTTCAGGTAACAAAGGCGTAAGTAGTGTATGTGTATTGTATTGGGTGTTAACATAAGTTGTGTCCATTTATTGCCAAATGAAAAGAACAAGAGGACACAACAAAAAATATTACCACAAATTAGTCAATAATGTATTCTCCTTCATTATTTACAACTTCTTGCAAACGTTCTACGAGTTTTTCAATGCCTGTGCGATAAAAACCATCCGGTTTTGATTCGAGGAATTTGTCCAGCCATGTCCGCAATTCGACGTCATTATTGAAGGAAAACCATCGACTAGCTGTCCTTTCATTCATAGCATCTTCACCGTGCGCATCGTAAATATCGCGAGCAGTTTTGGTAGCTTTATTCCCTCGACTGAACGCGGACAGAAGGAGGTGTCGAAAATGCTCACTTTCGTCTATTTGACATTCCATTTTGAAGGCTTGTAACTTGTAATCAAATAAAATAATATATGTAACGTAAAAGCAAACGCAATATCTTGTAGAGCAGAAAATTTTCTTTCGAATGACGTATAACCTTTACTATTTTGTTTTACTTTTGGTGCTCATTTTTAAATTTGGAAAAAAAACGGACACAACTTACGTTAGCACCTAATATTTATACGAGTATATATTCGTAAATTGGCATTCACTCTGGCAAAGGCTTCTCTATCTTGCGCAACCCGGAACAGGTCCTCCACACGCCTTAGCCCCGTCCAGTCTCTTATATTGCGCAGCCAAGATATTTGCCTTCTACCAGGACCACGCTGCCCCTCGATCTTGCCCATCAGTATCAACTGGAGGATTCCGTACTTCTCTCCACGTAAAATGTGACCCAGATAGGATATCTTGTGGACCTTAATATCTGTCAGCAGCTGTCTACGGCAATTAGCTCTCCTCAACACCTCCGAATCGGTGATCATATCAGTCCACGGTATAGGAAGCATTCTACTGTGCAACCACATCTCGAACACTTCCAACCGATTCCTAGTATGAACCTTCAGCGTCCATGTTTCCGAGTCACACAACAGAACAGACCAAACATAGCACTTCAATATTCTCTGCCTTAGTTTCAGATTAAATTTATCATTGCAAAATATCATATATACTATGCGTATCCAGAAAGTAAGTGTACTGAGGCTCTCACGACCGGATGGATTTTATTTTCGACATGTTGGCTACACTTCCGTGTAGCCTGACCCTTCCCCTCCGCAACGAGACTGGTTCGAGGTTAGTGCGTTGAGAAATGTCGACGCGACCACACGTTTCGTGAAAAATGTCAATCCAATCTCCCGCCAAGTGCGAAATACGCGGCGTCATCCGTTATCTCGTTTGGAAAGGAAAACCTCCGGTTGAGGTTTATAATGAGGTGAAAACTGCATATGGTGATAAAGCTATGAATAGTATGAGTGTGTACAAGTGGTGTCGCGAGTTTAAAAACGGTCACGTCACACCTCTTCACCCTCCGCCAAAAAGTTCAAAACCACAATTTCAGCCAAGAAAATCATAGCATCCGTGTTTTGGGACTGTCAAGGCATAATTTTAATTGAATATATGCCTTAAGGGGAGACCATCAACTCTGCAAGATACTGTGAGACCCTAAAAAAATTGCGGAGGGCGATTCAGAACAAGAGGAGAGGCATGCTGACAAAGGGAGTCTGCCTGCTGCACGACAATGCCAGACCACACACGGCCAACGCCACGAAGGAACTGCTCGCCTCGTTTAAATGGGATGTCCTGAACCATCCCACGCATTCCACTGACCTAGCACATTCAGATTACTATCTCTTTACCTCCCTGAAGCTGCACATGGGTGGAAAAAGGTTTTCAACCGACGAGGAGGTAAAGGAGGAGGTGAAGAAGTGGACGGAGGGGTTGGCGGGAAACTACTTCGAGGAAGGCATCAAAAAGTTGATACCCCGCTTCACCACCTGCATTGAGAGGAATAGCGACTATGTCGAAAAATAGCTTACATATGTACTACGGTAACCACGTAATTTTTTTGTTTAAATAAAAAAAATTGTAACCTACAAAAATTCAGTACACTTAGTTTCTGGATATGCCTCGTATGTTGATATGTGGGTACATTTCATATTCACAATACTCTGTGTCACAATGCTCTGAATGTATTTAGTACAGTGTTGTTACAAGTTTGTCTTGCCCTATATAAGAGCTGACAATGTGTCACTTGGTTTCCGCATTAAATAAACTTAACAATACAGTCTATTAATTAGTTTGACTGATAAAAGTCAATTTATTAATTACTTTGACATATGTTACATATAAAATAAACAAAATTGCCCTTTTGCTAATATAGAAAAAAAACCCGTTACTAAAACACAGTGGTACTGCGATGAGAATCGAGTTAATAATTCTTAAAGAGATCTCCACTCAGCTTTGCATGAGTTCCCCTTGAGACTGATTTACAACTCAGATTTAGTGGCGTCAAATAATAGTTTTGCAGCATTCGACTTTTTCTGTGAAAGGGCTGATAAATTAGTGGGCTGTTTGAACTCCAGTAGCTGGGTAGTTCTTTTTCCGTCACAGTGTGACGTTGAGTCATGTAAAAATAAAGAAGATTATGATCTTCTAGTATCGATCGCACTGGACGAGAACCAGCTTTGATTTCCATAACAGGGTGATTTGATTTCCATAAATAGGTGGTGAAATCGAACTGAATATGTAATGCAATATAATACAAGTTGGTAATATCTGAAAAAGTGTTAAAAAAAAAGATCCCCAAGAAATAAGTTCTAGTGTTAAAAGTAGGATCACTGAATCGAGGAATTAAGTAGGAATAATACCGACTATCAGCAAATGTGAAAGTTTTGAGAAATGTGTACGGACAGGAATAATAGTAGACGATTGATTTATCAGTAATTTTTTAAAAGGTAAGATTAACCCAGGATCTAGTCGTCGCGCTGGTTGAGGGTTTCCGAAACCGGAGCGGATGAGGGCGTTAATGGTGGCCATCACCACCGTGATTAGAGACGCCGACAGACGGGCCTCACTGTCACCATGATCCGCTACGCTGGGTGTCTCGCCATCCAGATATAGATACAGTCCACCTGAAGTTAATAGCTCGATGGATTCCATTTAAAAAATACTTCTTTTTTATACATATATACATACATACCATATAACCACATCGTGTACCTTGCAGAGTAGGCAGAGAGAATATATCTCTAAATTTCCTATTCAAGCACACAAGTTTCATCTTCTCCACATTCGTGCATCGCGTTATGCACAATTTTCTATTATTCATACTTCTCACTTTACATTCTTTCAAAATCTGGTCCATTTGGTTCAGCCACGTTTTTTTTCAGTCTGCATCTTTCACGTACACTTTGCACTTCTTACTTGTGTACTCGCATAGTTATTTTTTCATCATTTAAATAAATAAATAATGGTTTATTGATAGCAACATAGTATGTACATAATATATTTAAATACACTTCAAAAACACAAATTGCAGAAAATATATTTAAGACAGAAGCTATCAAAAGATCTGGGCTCATCTAATAACATCCTCTCGGACAAGATACCCCCCACCAATTTATTTATTTATTTTCTCAAAACAGGCTTAGCCCAATTACTTTGAGGAATACAAGGAATGTTAACATTAAAAATAATGAAAAATTATATAGAATAATTTTTTTTATATAAAATAAAAAAGAATGTATATGCATACATATATACACACAAACATACACATATATTCAAAGTCACTTAAGTACGTTGATGAGTGCTTTCTAACGCGCTCAATCTAAGAAGAAAATTTACTTTTGCTTTTGGTAATGTGATATGAAATATGTCAATATCCGAAGCAGCCCCGTTCAAAAGAGTTAAGGCCCTTCCAACACGTATAGCCAGATGTTTTTCAGCCCACATGAAGAAAAAAAAGAAAAAAAAAAACAGAAAATAAATACGAGTAGATAGATGTCAGAAAAAGAACAACATTAATTATCTCTACATCTCCATGTTTTTAATTTAATAGTAATATTTATATTTGAAGATATACAAATAAGTTACATACATTCCTACGTCAATTCAGTCGGAAATCGAAGCTGTGCCGTGAAGTTTTTTTTTCTTTTAAGTGAGTGAGCTATTGTACACCAGCAAACTCACTGGCCACACTGTTGTACTGTATCCGATGGCACACTGAAGTGAGATGATCAGAGCAAACCGGTAGGTTTTTTTTTTCCTCTTTTTGAAAGAAAAGATACGACCAAAGTCATAGGTATCTGTATACCCCAAAATAGGAGGGGAGTAGCATATTATTATTATTTAACACATTTATTGCAAATACAATATGGCGGGTTTATTGCCAGGCGGCAATCCCTTCCAACCAACCAGACAAAAGTAAATGAAGCAAGTTACGTGGTCGCATAAATCATTCAAATGACTATCCATCCCCACGAAATCCATAAACACATACGTGAGCATATGCCCACGGATCCCGCAAAGACGGACAAACACCCGAACATTATTTTTCATATAAATTGAGATATCATCAATCAAAAGGAAAGGAAAGGATGGTGGAGAGGAAAGGAAAAGAAAAATCAGGAATGAAACACGTTATTTTACTGACTAGAAATTAAGAGTTTTTTCAGTCACTCCTTAAAGCATGCCAAGGACGGAGCGAGTCTTATATTGGTTTGTAACTGATTCCAGAGTTTCACTGCATGAAGAGTAAAGGACGACGTAAAAAAAAGAGGAGCGGTGAACTGGAAAAGCCAATAGACAATCTCTGCAATAGATAATCTAGCATAGTGCAGGGCTCGAACCACCGATCTTCGGTACGGAAGTTTATTTCGTTACCGCGCGGCCATGCACCTCGAGATATTACTACAATGTTGTTGTGGAATATCATCTTTGGAAATTTTGACAGTAGTGAATAGTTGTCTTGCAAGGTTTTGACTGTTCTGGATTATCATAGAAGATTTCGGAAAAGGCGACAGCAAAGAGTGTCATTGTTGCAGTGAAATATCGAATATTTGAAGAGCTCCGATTGGATGATGCGAGGGTGTAGCAAGGAATGCAGAAGTTCGGTTGACGGATCGCGGCCACGTCAATCAGTCGCGCCGCGTGACGCCCCGCTCGCAGCACTATAACGGTGTCTGATCATTACGCTAATTGGGACGGCGCGCGATTGACGTTTGTCAATGGACCGTTGAGTTAGGTGATTAGGTAATGCAATATTCTCAGCAGCTGCCTAAGCAAGTCAGGTAATCGAATATGACGACCATATCTGGCCTGGCTAAAGGATTAACATGTATCAGAAACATGGACCACTGAAACCAATTTCTTTTAGTGCAGTGAGACTCTGGAACCAGTTGACAACTAGTATTATACTGGCTCCATCATTGGCATGTTTTAAAAAGCGATTGAAAAACTCTTATTTTCAAGTCAACAATTATGCCAAAATAACATCGAAAATTTTGATAAAAGAGTGGACATCTGTAGAGCTGGGAGAGGTGGACATTTGGCGGATATTGGTTTTTGTGTTTAAATGTCATACATTATACTTAAATGATCTTCACCGCACTTGAAACTATCCCCGATCACATGCGCGCTCTGGCCGAAAGGTTTTACAGTTCAATATCAAGACATCCCAACCACGTCATACAAAATCTCGGAAACTACAACGCGAACATTAATTACAAGCACCCACGTCCAAAATCTATTCTCCGCACCCGCCCACCCGCAAACGCCCCCCCAACTGCAAATGACCCCGTCACTCTGAATGCCCCCCCCCCGTCTTCTACACCATTTTCTACACCATTTTCTACACCATTTTCTACACCTATTTCTACACCGACACCGACACCTCAAGCGGCAGACGACAGCCTCCCACCATAGGCAATCGCGTATTTCCCATATTTATGTATTAATATATTTTTAAAAGTCACACACGTCTCCCCAAATACCCATATTTATATACAACATCCTATGATTTACTCACCATCATCTCACCTCCATTTTTTTCTCACCACCCATCTAATATACAATATATAAGCGTGTGTGACATCGCACATCCACAAATATATGTATATTCGTATGTAATATCATTTATATAACATCACATGTATACAAGTATTTAACGTCTTATTATTTCTCATAATCATTCATCAAAAATTACATAAAACTATCCCTCCTCGTCTCCTAAAACAGGAACCAAAATATCCAAATAAAATATCATACCAGTCAGAACTTATCCGATGAAGGAGTAAGGCGTCCTACCATTGGACCGAGACTCCGAACGAGATATTCATCACTTGGGCTTAAATGACCAATAAAAAAAAATTGAAATCAAAGGAAATTGTGTGTTTTATTCAAGAATTTAAAAAAACGCTCAATTTGAAAGACCCCCAGCTTGAATAAAAATAGTAATTTTGGATATGATTACTTCTCATTAAATAAAAAACACATACAAATTGTAAATATATTGCGACCCGATTATTAATAAGTATAATTTGGGTGAAATATAAATTTAATGATGGTGTCGAGCTTTGTGACACACAGGACCGGTACCTCATATGGTGTGCATCGGAACAAGATGTCAATCTAAGAAGTTTTCTCAGAAAGTAACAAAAAAATTCACCCTCGTCTAAAATATTTCCATCCTGTCGTGTATTTCATGACTGAGCATCGTGACTCCTATGATAGGTTCTGACGATCCCTCTTCACTCATCTCTGTACTGGTATAATACATATTTGCTCTATAGTCGTTAGGAAGTTGTAAGTCCATCTCTTCTGGACCTGGAGGCACGCTATGTGAACATACAAACATAGTCCGGTGATTATTTTGACACAAATCAAAGTAACCGGCTCACACCTAGATACCCGACACACATCATATTGCATTATACATTGTCACGCTGCCGGTTGCAAGTCCATCCATCACCTCTGCCCCTGGTGGCACGCTATGTGAACAGGCTAGCATAGTCCGGTGATTATTTTGACACAAATCAAAGTAACCGGCTCACACCTAGATACCCGACACACATCATATTGCATTGTACATTGTCACGCTGCCGGTTGCAAGTTCACCACCTCTGGCCCTGGTGGCACGCTATGTGAACAGGCTAACATAGTCCGGTGATTATTTTGACACCAATCAAGGCGACCGGCTCGCACCCAGACACCCGACACACATCATATTGTATTCTACATTGTCACGCTGTGGATGATCAAACCGGCGATTTATATTTAGATTTTATCTGTCACGAATTGGAGAGTTATTTCAATGTACGTACAATATTACTAGGCACAGGCATGTAATGCGTTGCCTAATTAGTTTTTTCGTTGGCGATACAAATGGTAACATTGTTGATTTTCTGTTTTCAATAGAATGTTTAATAAGAAAACTTTAATTTATTTTATTTCAATGGTTTCATCACTTTTTTTATACCAAAATTTAAAAAAACAATAACAAATAAAATTTAACATTGACATGTTAACAATGTTATACAATGGAAAAAATAACTAGTAAAAGTCGAACAACACAACGATTCAAATTCTTCACTTGAATCCGTTAAGTAATCAAAGCCACATGAAAATCCATCCAATGTCCATATTTACTACCCAAATAATTAGCTGCGACCATTTCACTATGGAGTAAAAGATTTTGCCAAGTGGACCTACAACAACGTGTAGTGTGACAAGCTGAGTTAGTTCTGGACTATTAAAATACGAGCTGGCAATCTTAAATAAAATTGTTAGATCAAAAATCTTTCTTCTACCTGACAAGTTTGCAGGATTCATTACTTCCAACAACAAATATATACATTTTACATATACATCATCACGTCATACCCCTTTTAGGGTAAAGTAAAATTATTCTTCTTCTTAAACTTTCTGTAGACTCTCAAGAGTCTGTTACTGCAGGATTGTCCTCCTGTGATGCTGAGCTCCAGCTATCTCTCCATCGTTTCGGGGTCTCCCTGGTGGACGCCGCCCATCCGGCATCCCATGCAGACCTATGTATTGGATTCTTGCGGAATTCATTATCTGTACATGTTGATACCAGTATCGTCGACGCTGTCGTCCCCATCTGACCACATCTTGGACCGCAAAGACCGTAAAATTAAGAATAATAACAGAAAGTAAAATTCATTGAAAAAATCCAATCCATATAAATTGGTAAGTAATTTTACATACATAAATATCATCACGCCGTGCTCCTCGTAGGATAGGGAGAGGATAGACTTCCAAACTATCCAAACATACAACTTTTACCCCCCTACATTCATACATCTCGGCATGCACAATCTCCTATTATTCGTACTTCTCAGGTTGGTGGTTTACAGCATGGCAGAATGGTTGCCTCCGAAAAAAAAATCTTCATTTCTTTAGAGGACAATATTAAATGGCGCCGCTTGGGGAGCCAACTCTCCTCAAGAGCACTAACTCGGTAGTGGGACCTACTATTATTAAATAACTCACGTCTGGCAGCTAAAGCAGCGCCCGAGTGAATCGCGCATAACACTTTCTTTGTACACAGCACACCTTTATGGAATCATTACCACGTGGCAATCTCCTCCAACCAACCATAAATATGTTTGTATTATATTACACTTTCGTTGTCTTAAGTGAAAATCAGACTAGAATCCAATTTAAAAAATCTGGCTTTCAACGGAATCGAGCCCGCAGCCTCCGGGCTGGGACACAGATGTCTTACTAACTAGGCCACGGATGTCATGTTTATGAGGCTTTAACGGAAAATCAGATTGAAAGCCTTTTTTATACATTCATTATAGTTTCAATCCGCAGATTGTGACATATTTAGCTTTATAACCTTGCTTAACAATTTATTGAGTATAATTTGACTATGATTTTGTAAAGCTAAACAGGCCTGTCACTTTAAATTGTCATTTTGTTGTTAGTGTCGATGCGAGTTTGTCGCCACATCGCAGAAACAAGATGTGCCGAGCCGAGTGCGCCGCGCCGCGGATGGACCTTGACATATGCCCGCTGCATGTCGTGATATGTCACGGCGGCGGTGACGTCAGCGTCAGATAGACACACATGCACTGCGCGCCGCCACACCGGAGTGGAAGAAGGGCGGCGGCGAGAGAGAGAGATCACCGAGTGCGGTTGCCAATTCCACTCGCGGCTTTAATAGCGTCACTCGACTCGACCCGCCTGCGTGGCACTAGCTATATACCACATGACTATAGCACCAGCACCAGCACCAGCACGTAACATAGCCCAGGGAAACATAATGAGAGGTGGAAAAGAATACCGGTTTGAACTATTAACAATCCAACCGTCCCACACTTCGAGTTCTTTGTCAAGCCATGTGTATTGCCAAATACGCGATTAATACAGGATGACTCATATTAGAGCTCTGTGATCAACTGGTGACAGCCTCCGTGACCTAATTGGTAAGACACCTGTGTTCCAATCAGAAGATTGCAAGTTCGATTCCTATTGGTATTCACTTCAGTCATCTTTAACACCTAGATAGGATTATTACCTGTCTTCCGATTTGTAGGTCGCGAAATCGATTTCCGTTGATATTCACTTTTTCTCTCGTCTCATTATAATTTTCACTTTAGGACTATGAAACGTATTTTTGGTCAACTGAAGTCGTCCTCCGTGGCCTTATTCGTAAGATACCTTCTGTTAGGAAACATTTTTAAGAATGTATTTATTAGTCTGGTTTTCTTCTCAGATCTCTTTAACGTCTCTCTGGTTAAGTGGTGACGATCTAGTTGTTAAAATACTTGTCTTCCGGCGCATGCTTACGGGTTCGTTTTTTATCGTTCGTTAAAAAAAATTATTTTTATCAAAAAGTATTTATTTAATCATAAATATTAATGCTGTCCCCTTCAAAGTAGTCCCCCTAGGATTAAATATATTTTTGCCAACGTTTTTTCCAATCCGCAAAACATTTGTGGAACGCATTTTTAAGAATTGCCTTTAGCTGACCCAGCGATTTTACTTTAACTCTGCTATAGTATGTGTGCAAAACGTTTTCTTTTCAACGTCATCCTCATTTTCGGGAACAGGAAAAAGTCGTAGGGGGGGGGGGCATGTCTGGTGAATACGGTGGCTGTGGCATCAAGACGTTGTTGGTTTTGGTAAAACACTTACGAATCAGTAATCAAGTGTGAGCCGTTGTATTATCGTGGTGCAAAATCCAGAAGTTGTTGGCCCACAATTTTGATCGTTTTCTGCGGATCGCCTCACGCAAAAGGCATAAAATTACAAACAAATCTTTATCCAGTCATTTTTAAAATGTAATAATTACAAAGTGCTAAAATGCGTTGGAAATCACTTGTCTGTTGAACACAAGCTGCTAATCTAATGTGGCTGAAAATTGAAATGAACATCACAAATAAAGTCGCCAATGTGAATAAAAAATATGGGCTTAGTAAAAAAAACAAACAGCCCGCGAAATTACAAAAATCTGCCTATTTTTATCCATGTATATTTATAATTCCCTATTATGTACACATTATATATACAATATATATATATATATATATATATATATATATATATATATATATATATATATATATATATATATATATATATATATATATATATATATATATATATATATATATATATATATATATATATATATATATATATATATATATATATATATATATATATATATATATATATATATATATATATATATATATATATATATATATATATATATATATATATTGTATAAGTCACACCGGTACCTACGTGATATACGAGTATATTATATGTATATACATTTGATAATATAAAATATTTATTTTGTGTACATAACTCTATCATTTCATTTAGTATATGTACATAAACCAGTGTGATATATAAAAATATAAGTATATTAACACATGTATAAATAATATTGATATAGTAATTTATTTTTATCAAACACTGTTTATTCCACTTTTTTTATGACGGTATAACCCTACCGGTTTCAAGGCTTTCACCTCATCTTCAGGGGAGCGCAAACAGGACTAAATGCTGAGCGCAAACAAGACTAACAGCATTTAGTCTTGTTTGCGCTCCCCTGAAGATGAGGTGAAAGCCTTGAAACCGGTAGGGTTATACCGTCATAAAAAAGTGGAATAAACAGTGTTTGATAAAAATAAATTACAATGTCTTTAAACCTCCATAATGTTAATGCCTTAACTATAAACAAAATATTGATATATTAAATAACTAAAAAAGTTCAAGCGGTTTTCGGTAGAGTTCGCTGCAGCAACTTATCGTATCTAGTTGTGAATCGCAGAGCCCAAGGTCGTCTTGAACGGGGTTAATCTTCAAAAACTAATTTACCTTAACTCATTACCAGACGAAAAAAAATTAAAACACTTCAGTGCGGCACGTTCTTTTACAAACATTTCTCTAAATACCGTACATATCTTACGGCATGCTTCCGCAGTTTTTAAACCAAGTTTAAATTCATAAAGCAAACGTGCTTAAATTAGACTAGATTTAACAAATATTTTAAAAAGGTTTAAAATCACGACACAAAATTACATACCAATTCAACGCGTACTTATTAACTCATGCATATATGTGTTAATGATACGCATAAACACTTGGGCTGTGCAAGTCGCAACAAGATGCAAGTCGCTGCAGTGTTCTCGACCGAAAATCGAATTAACTTTTTTGGTTACATAAGATGTAAGCTTTAGTAATATTCTATTTGTTGTATTATTATCCCAGCCAAACTTGCAACAAATATCTCACGTCCGTGTAACTCGTCCGATTGAAGAGAAAGGTGTCTTTAAATTGAACCGATACTCCGGAGACCATCATCAAAAACGTGAAGCTAATTATCTCCTCGGTATAATAAATATTGCACATAACATTCGTTATTTGCAAACCATAAGAAATTTGTGCAACCAGTCGAGAATCACACGAGTATGGAAAGATTCGTCTTGGTAGAATATTAACAAGGCGAACAAGGGATAATTTGGTTGCAATTTATATACACAACGTCTGCAGCAAGTGTCGTTGATGCAACTCGAATTGAGGCAATCAACAATTTCTCGTACATTTTTTTTACACTTTTCTGATGGCCTCGAATAATTGATAATGACTTGATTAAGCAGTTTCACAAGCTAAAGGTGTTATTCAAAACTTGATAAAGTTAGTTACATTGGAAATTATTACATAAAGTCTATTTTAATCTTGTTTTTTTTATTCTTATTTATTTAATACTCGAACATATTGCATAACAATCTGATGTTTTTTTAGCCAGGTGGCAATCTTTTCGAACCAACCGATACGATACAATACGCTATCACATCTAAAATAATTATTTTCAGTCATCTTATGGATAGAAGACGCTTGTACGTGTATTAGTTGATTGTGCGCAAGCTGTTGCACATAAGCAAGCCTTGATAGATCAAACTCACAGTTCCAGGTGGCAAGGAGATCAAAGTTGTAAGACAATCGTCGATTTGAACCTGCTGCAGTCTTTCGTAAGGTAGAGTTTAACAGTGTTATATAAATTTGTGATAAATAGCGTAAAAATTAAATCATAAATTAATATGTAAATCCATCTAAGAGTAAAATCAGTCTTAAATCTGGAACACGCTAAACCAATCAGATAAAAGCAAAGAAAATAAGTCAAATACTTGTAAAAAATTTAATGGTTTTAAACCTATACTCAATTTATGAACACTTTAAATAATAACAACAAAAAGTGAGATACCACTAATCAGAAGAAGGATAAAAGGAAACTGAAGAATGGAAGGAAAACCGGGAATGAAACACGTAACGTCACTGAGCTAAAATTTAAAGTTTTTAAATTGCTTTTTATAACAAGCCAAAATGGAATATTTGCATTTTATAAAAAGCCTAAACCTTTGTTAATTACTGGTTCCAGAGTAGGTCTAAAATTTTGTCGATTACTGGTTCCAGAGTAGAGAAAAAATTACGTAAGAGCGGCAGAATGCAAAACGATGGAGTGTGCAATAGTTTCCCAGAACTGGGAAAGTCAATAAAAATCTTATATATATTTTGTTCATATGAATTTGTATCGATATATCCATGATGAATTAACTGGAAGCTTTTGAGATGCTGTATTACCTAAATTTTGAAAATGTCCAAGTCTTAATATATACTTATTTCTCTAAAAAGATTATTTCTCAACACTATCACGTGCCACAAAATTTAATATCTTGGATATTTTGTCCATACCCCAAAATACCACACATTACAATAATCAAAAGAAGTCAAAGTGGAAGGCCAGCGATGGTTATGGAGGAAGGAATTATTCGGACTAAGGAATACCATGATCAATGCAGGGTTGAGGTAAAAGGATTATTCAGAATAACTAGAGATCGGTTTCGGTTAGCTTAATAGAATTTGTTGGTGTACCGCGATATAGTCTATGAACGAAGGTGGATACGACACCTAAATATCTTTACCTGAGTTAGTAAGAACGATTTTTTATGGTTACATTACATTCTGTTGATTTTCTTAGTAAGATATACATATGGTAATTTTGAATTTTGCTGATTTTTCAGGAAAAAGGTTAAATATTTTTAAATATTTGCGTTACATATACATAAATAACGACCTCCTTAGCCTAGTTGGTAAAATGACCTCTTAAAACATTTTTATGATAAGTTTGAAGAGATTGCCACGGTACAGTAAACCCACCAAGTTGTACTGTATACGACGAAAATATTATATGACAAAATACAATTATGATCCTGAAACCTGAAGTCCTTAGTGTAGTGGTGGTTGCAGTATTCAGGAGCAAATGGGATAAGGGAATAATTTATTTGAATTTCATATATTGTATTTATAAGCATTTTATTTGGTATTTATTAATTGAAACTCAATAAGGTTGTTATACCAAAGTTACTTGTTATTAATACTGAAAAATTTAATTAATTGTAGACGAAAATGGCCACCTGTCATAAAAAAAACACTCTCCAAACTCTTCTTCCTTGAAAGCATTTCAATCTGGTAAACGTTATATATATTACGTGTGCTAATTTGTAAGATGAAGTTCAACTCGTATTTAAAAATATTTTAGTATATTTTGTGACACATTTGTTATAATTTTACTTTCTAGAAAATATTTTTAAAGATGATTAAATTAATAAAGAATATTTTGGTAGGATGATTAAATTAATAAAGAATATTTTGGTAGGATGATTGAATTAATAAAGAATATTTTGGTAGGATGATTGAATTAATAAAGAATATTTTGGTAGGATGATTGAATTAATAAAGAATATTTTGGTAGGATGATTAAATTGATAAAGAATATTTTGGTAGGATGATTGAATTATTAAAGAATATTTTGGTAGGATGATTAAATTAATAAAGAATATTTTGGTAGGATGATTAAATTAATAAAGAATATTTTTGTAGGATGATTAAATTAATAAAGAATATTTTGGTAGGATGATTGAATTAATAAAGAATATTTTGGTAGGATGATTAAATTGATAAAGAATATTTTGGTAGGATGATTGAATTATTAAAGAATATTTTGGTAGGATGATTAAATTAATAAAGAATATTTTGGTAGGATGATTAAATTGATAAAGAATATTTTGGTAGGATGATTGAATTATTAAAGAATATTTTGGTAGGATGATTAAATTAATAAAGAATATTTTGGTAGGATGATTAAATTAATAAAGAATATTTTTGCTGATTATTATTAATACACAAATTGCAACAAGGCATAGTATTTAAACAAAGTGTTCGAGATGAGCGCAACTATACCGTATGTCAGCAGTTAAGGGTTAATATTCAACTTTCCCCTCAGACATTTATTTATTTGGAGGACTCGTGCTCCGAAAATGTGAAGTTTATTTTTAACGTATCAGAGTAGGCAGAGATGACAGAGTGCTAAACATTTTCGTCAGGATACATAGCTCTCGTTTAATTTGTGAAATATTTTTATTGTACATAAATCATTTTCTGTTTCTCCGATTTTTTTTAATATATAGCATTCACTTTGTACAGACATACTTTCTATGGTCTTCCTTTATCACGCTATTTTTCTCGATGCACTGTACATTTATTTAAAAAAAATGTCTATATTTATTATTTGCACGTGCCAAAACCATATCAAAGTGCTTTTCTTCATCCTGTTTAAAAAATCACTTTTAAATTCACATTCATCCCTTATTTTGTCAAATGCTGTGAATTTTTCTCAGTCCACGCGTTTCTACGGCATAACCTGACCTTTTTAGAAATTATGAATACCACTAAGGTCAGAGCGTGTATGTACAGATACCACGCCAATACATGGTTAGGCAATGTCG
The DNA here is from genome assembly GCA_949825065.1 of Odontocerum albicorne. Lineage (NCBI taxonomy): Eukaryota > Metazoa > Arthropoda > Insecta > Trichoptera > Odontoceridae > Odontocerum > Odontocerum albicorne. The sequence continues at coordinate 1,599,685 of OX463845.1, forward strand.
ATACCTCTACCATCAGCAGTATCTCAATTAGAGTTGATAGAAGACGTGTTGTTTCGTTATATTCTAAAATGTTAAAAATATATATCGTACAGTCAAATTTCTTTCAAAAGAAATAAAATGTCCGGCATAACTTAAACGACGTTATGATACCATTTGTGGAGAATCTTATACGTCATATTCAACAGTGTAAGATTGGGCTAAAAACTTTCACTTAGGCAGATAATCTATCGAAGATAACCTTCGCCAATGCAGACTAGTAGAAGCTCTAATTTCAGAAGCTTTGTACGAGTACCTCGCTACGAATGCTCAAAATATAAACAAATCAAATTAAATTCTAGAAAGCTACTTTGTATTGTGTATTAGTCTTCTGCAACGCAGTGTTAATAAAAACAATTTAATTTTTTTTAATTCCAAGTTTGCGGAGGAATTCATTCTGCCCTAATTAAAGAACGTGTGAGAAGAAGTCACATCAAGGTCGCACGTGTCGGCAGCAAAGCAGGAAGCGGAACACATAATTAGAACTAATTCAAGACCGATTCACGAAGAAACAAAGCCAAATTAGTGTTGAAACAATTCACATACTTTTTTGAGAACGGAGCGTGGAGAATGTGGCTCTAAATGAGGGATTTGAAGTAAAGCGATGTATACTTGTAGTGGTAATCTTTTGGTGAGCGTGTTTGTTTAACGCTCAGGCGTCTTGGGTTCAATTATCATCGGAGTCTAGACTAGTTATACTAGTAGGCCTTTTTACACAAAACATTGTTACCAAGTAGGCGACAACTTATTGAAAATATGTGTTTCGGAACAGCATTATATAAGTTAATTTATAAATTGTAGAAAAACTTAATAAAGAATTACATTAGATTGAAAAGATGTAATGAGATGAGCCCAGACCTTTTGATAGCTTCTATTTTAAATGTATTTCCTTTTCCTTTGGCTTTAAATATCAGTATAATTTCAGGATATATGGAATGTATGTTGTTATCAATAAACATATATTTAATTTAAATGTACATACGTGTATATATTATTTTGTTTTGTGTTACGTTAACGTTGTATACAGTGCAGCCTGTTGAGTTTATTGCTATGTGGTAATATTTTACAGCCAACAAGATGTTAAAGAAGCCTTAAGTGAAAACAAGACTGATTTCGTTTTTAAATAAAATGGGTTCCAACAGGAATCAAACACACCTCCTCCAGGTCAGAATACAGGTATCTTACTAAGAAGACCACGGATTTTATAATACATAATATCCTACTGAACTAGAACCGATATACTCGTACATCATACGTAGATTTTATCATTCAACTTGTAAATTTATTTTAACAATATAATTTTTCTTCAATTAAGTTTAATTAACCCATCCAATTTAACGATTTTCATTTCTCCTTTATGACGTTATTGATTCACGTATAGTTTTAATTGATTAGCACTTTTATATTCCTTCATTCCACAAGGCCAAACTATCTTGGAATAATAATTATTATATGTGTATAAATATCTTACTTATTGTCTCGGTTGATAGCTTACAGTCAAATAATGGCCTTAGGTAAGTTACCTGTAACAAAGAAAAATGTTTCGTTAGTAAGCATAACATACAAATTTTTAATTAAATACACTTTAAACAGATACCATTTTTGATGTAACATTACTTAACTGCTAAACATAATTTCCAAGTTTCGAAACAGGTTTCAATGGTTTAAAATTAGACAGGCAATTAGGCTACACATTCTGTCAATAATCCTAATTGCCTTTCTTCGCTGAAAAATCCACTTTCTTTCAGAACACAGACGTTATATTCGATCAGGAAGAAAAAAGATTCCTTTGCATTCAAACATAGCATACCTCATATTACGCATCGTCATTTACGATTCACGCGTCGCTACTTCGAACGAACTTCCAAGAGTTATTAGATGTGCACCATCCTTAGTCATGTTGAATAGAGAATTTAAAACGTACGAATTTTCTCGGAATATCCTTAATGTTCTTTGTTTTTCTTCCTTATCCTTGAACGAATTCTTTTCCTCTGGTTCTACCATTTTTATTATATTTAGAGATAAGTTCGTTTTTTAACCTGGAACTTTCAAGATTGGGATTGTTTTTTAACCTGGAAGAAGTCTAGAGTAGATGGTAAAGATGGAAAAACTTACTTTCTTCCACATTTTATTAAGATGACTTGTACAATGCAGTATTTCACGGAGATATATTTACGAATCGGAACATTATAGCGATCTCGTTCGTTTCTAGTGCAAATGTACCTAAGAAATTTAGGTCTTATGTACCCTTAAGGTGGTATTCCACTCTGGAAATTTGAAACAAATCGTTTTGCATATTCTTAAAGTTTAGACATTTAAGAAAATGCTCTCAAAAGAAAATTTTAAAATTATCAATATTTACGATTTATAGCTATAAATGAGGCAGCAATTAAGTCGCATTGAAATGACTCGGACAATAATCTCAAAACAAACTTTAAACGCGTTTTTCTCGGAACTATGTTTTTCGACTTGGTCGACATAAAATAGCAAGTTCTATAAAACTGATTGCCTTCAAACTTAATACAAAACTTTAATCAATGTTTTTCTATTGTTCCTACCTTGGAAAATTCAAAAATATTTTTTAAAATTAAAAAAAGAGGGTAAAAAATTATTTTTTTTCAAGCAGCCGCCATTTTACGTTTTTTTAACCATAACGACATTATTTTTTTATAAAGAAACTGTGTATGATTTTTGTTTCAAATTTACGAAAGGGTTTCAATCATGTCAACCAGCTCACCCCCCCCCCCCATTTTTTACGTCAAGATATAACAGCTGATAACTTCTTGAATAATTTTTTTTTTCAAAACTTTTTCAGTACATTCTTAAAAAATAAATAAACTGTAAAAAATGTATAGGAAATATATTTTTTTATTTATTCAGTCTGAAAAAACAGTACATATACCTTTGTGCGTGTTTTCAATTTTTTACAAGTTTGAAAATGGCATCAACGAGTTTGCATTAAATTTTGTGTGAAAAACGGATTTAACGGTCCGCAGACCTAGGAAATGTTGGAGAAGTGTTTTTTGGTGGCACGAACGCTTCAGAAGTGGTCGTGAGTCGATCGAGGATGACGAACGCATTGGCAGTCGAAAACCGATGAAAACATCGATAAAATCAAAGAAATGTTGGCCGAAAACCGCAAATTGACCATCAGAGAGCGGAACGCGTTACAGCACCCGAGAGGATGTCATGGAAAAATCGAAGACGGCTCTGATGGACATACCGAAAATTGAGTACCAGCGGTGTTTCGAGGATTGGATCAAGCGCTTGTGTAAGTGCGTTGCAGTCGATGGGAAGTATTTTGAAGGGGACCAAATCGATTTTGATAAATAAACTTGTATTTTCGATTTTATGAATAAAGTCCTAAAACTTTTTGATCAAGGTGGTAAAAGAGATATCTTCATATTTTTTCAATTGACACTATAGGAGCAGAAGTAAAGAGTTAATGTGGTCAGATAACAGATATTTCGGATAAAGAAACTGAAATTACTTTTCTCGCGCTTCATTTATCTGCAGGGGCTAGAAACGCGTGCAATAATAAATTAAGACAACGTTAAAACCTCTAATGACTGAATGTACAATGTTATATATTTAATCATAAACAATAGTTTATGAATCCTGGTGATAAGACAGGTGTCCCTGTGGTTCACTTTATGGACTAAAAAAATGGGTAAGCGTCCATCACATATCAATTAGTCAGGACAATATTTCTAGGAAAAGAAATCCGAAGCTCTATTTCTGCGTCTGGTTAATATCGAAATGTGTTTAGAATAACGCAAATATAAACACATTCTATTATATAGAGTATAGTATATATAGTGTGGAATATTTCGGGTGCACTGGTATAAAAATCAGTGTACTGGTTCATATTGCTGGGCAGACCAAAACAGACCAGACAAGCGAATTATTTATTACACGCGCTGGTATTTAGTCTGGAGTAGAGGCGAGACCTGAGACGGCGTCCGGAAGGTCGAATGGGTTTTATGGTGGCATTACGTTAGCGCATTGTATCGGCGTTACGTATTTGAATAATGGCCGCATTTGATTCGGTTACCTAATACAGCTCAGTGATGCGTTTACGGATACGGTACGGCGGCTCGAGCTGATGTGTGTGTATTGGATAATAATTCGAATAATAATAATAATAATGGTAAAATGACAAATTCGTTATACTTATCCAAACCATCATAATAATGGAAAAAAGACAAATTCGTTCTACTTATCTAAACCATCATGATAATGGTAAAATGACAAATTCGTCCTACTTATCCAAACCATGATAATAATGGGAAAAGGACGAATTTGTTCTACTTATCTAAACCATCATAATAATGGTAAAAGGACAAATTCATTCTACTTATCCAAACCATCATGATAATGGTAAAATGACAAATTCGTTATACTTATCCAAACCATCATAATAATGGTAAAAGGGCAAATTCGTCCTACTTATCCAAACCATCATAATAATGGAAAAAAGACAAATTCGTTCTACTTATCTAAACCATCATGATAATGGTTAAATGACAAATTCGTCCTACTTATCCAAACCATGATAATAATGGGAAAAGGACGAATTTGTTCTACTTATCTAAACCATCATAATAATGGTAAAAGGACAAATTCTTTCTACTTATCCAAACCATCAAGATAATGGTAAAATGACAAATTCGTTATACTTATCCAAACCATCATGATAATGGTAAAATGACAAATTCGTTATACTTATCCAAACCATCATAATAATGGTAAAAGGACAAATTCATTCTACTTATCCAAACCATTTCAGACTACTTTTGGTATTCATCTTACTAAATAAATAAATAAATATAGGTTTATTGATAGCAACATAGTACGCACATATATAAATATATTCCGAAATCGCACATATACTATATGTAACTTGTTTCATTTACTTCTATCTGGTTGGCTGGAAGAGATTGCCACCTGACAAGAAGCACGCCAGATTGTATTTGCAATGAAAGTGTTAAATAAATCTTCAAACCTTTTTCCTGAAATGAAAGTGTTAAATAAATAAATAAATAAAAAGGCGAAAGATGTGTATAGCGATTGAAAAGTATGGAATTTCGTTTTCTCTGCCTACCCCGACGGGGAATCAGCGTGATGGCATCATCGAAATACTGAATATCTTTGGAGAGCAGATAAGCGTAAGCCCTACATAAATTTAATAAAGACACCTTGAATTGTTATCCCATTTATCTCTGCACCGTTTATGTTTACCTCATATCTCGAGGCTTTCTTTAGGTGAAATAACCACGTTCTGGATTCCAATATGAATCGAACCCGCAACCCTTAGGTTAGTAGACAGACGTCTTATCAACTAAACTATTGGTGTTGTCTATAATGTTGACAAGCGTGAGCTTTTACGAGACCCAGTACAGTGGTCTGTGTCATGTCGGGTGGTAAAAAAGAAAGGCCACCGAGTGACGGTCTCCTGTTACCTCTGGCTTGCTCTGCGCGATGCGCCTAAGTCAGGTGACGTCACGCCGCGGTCGCAGGCCGGTGATCAGCGTGCCCCTGTAGTTTTTTTGTGGCGCGCATTACTATCCATTACCAATTCGGTACAACCATTCATAGATAATACCGCTTCAATGTCACCGGATATTATTCAAGGAGTATTGTCACTTACATAATATTTAATATACGAATTCTGTATTCCCTTTTTATTACTAACGACGATATCTATGAGCTATACTAGAGGAAATGTAGCATGTAGTATTGTCACTTATATAATATTTAATATACGAATTCTGTATTCCCTTTTTATTACTAACGACGATATCTATGAGCTTTAATAGAGGAAATGTAGCATGGCCCCTGTGACAGTTCACAAATTTGCCCCAATACAACCTTGTAACGACGTTCAGTTATTTTAATTATTTTATCAACTTTAATATAAACCTCGATTCTAATAAATAGCAAGTTATTTAGGTAAATACATTACATAAAACTAACAATAATGACAAATTAATACATCTTGTTACAAATTAGCAAAAATGTGCCAGTTTGTTAAAATCAAATAATATTTGGTGACGTTTGTCAAAAGTCACTACGTTAGTCTGCATTGGCTAGGGATGGGGTATACGATAATTGGATTTTCGATTTTTTTATACCCAAAATTAAATGTTCGTAATTAGTATTAATTCATAGTGGATCTTGGCCTATTTAAAGATAGATACAAATCATACAATACATTAGAAAGTCAGTATAATAAAAATTATGAATTAAAACGTGTGTTTATAGAAAAACGATTTGATTTGTAAAGAAAGAACGATTTTACCCTATGCCGTTGAGACATGACGTTTCAAACGTCACAGGGACCACCTTACATTTTCCCTACTATAGTTAGTAAAGCGCTTAATTTCCACCCGATAGTTTCAGGTTCGATTGCCGACGGTACCCGAAAAAAAAATACGGTACCAGTCTGGTCAAAGAGTTCGTCCGGTAACTACTATATACTCAAACGAGCCAGACATGAGCGAATGTTGTTGTCTCTTCATGTGCGAGGTAGTATTGCCAACACATGTAATAATAACTAACCGTGAGTTTCGTGTCCTAAATCCTATTATCGTGGTCCTAAATTCAATGACGGAGAATAATATTGTCTCCCGGCAACACTTTTCAATTTGTTCGAATCACTATAAAAATGAAAATAAGTACTTGGAATAATTGAGTAGCATGCTATTTAGATTTCAAAGTATTTAGATGCCAAATTCTTACATATCAGTAGTAATGGGAATAAATTGGACAGATTAGAGGCCCTAGAAATTTCTAAGTCAGTACATCGATCCGAACATCTAGTGAACAGTTAAATCCCAAAAATCTCTCCACTCTTGGCTGAAATCGTCCCATGCCTCCCTCACCCCTCAGCCCCCAACCGTTGAAGCGTGTATATCGGTACCAGTGTCATGTATCTCTCTACTGCCAGCACATGTTAATCTTATATTCTTATCTCATTCACCCTCAATATATTATGCATGCACCACTTATCTAAGAACCTATTTGGAATTATCTGTAACACGGTATAATCACCAAAACCGATGTTATCTTATCCACATTCAAATAAATATTATAAGTTATATTATACCCTTGTCAAGCTTATCATGTACTAGATTTAGCGTTATTACTTTAGTGTCGACCTACTCGATGTTTTATTTTTTAGTTTACTATCTCGCTGGCGGTTATCTCCCCAAATTCAATAAAGATTTAATATCACTAAATGGGAGAAGCTGCGACGAGATATAAATCACTGATATTGATTTGACAGGATAACATACCCTACGCTTTCCTCTCTAATCTATTGAAGGGTCGTGGAATAGTTATCTTTGCTTTAAATAAGACGTCATATCTGAGGCAGCATCATTATTCTTAAAGCCGCCAAGATATTAACATCATCCTTATTATATAATACTGTTAATATTATACTTCAAATGTAATTCAACTTTTATACAAATAAAACTACACGTTGAAATTCTAAAAGTGTTTTCGTTGCAAAAGGCCATAACACCAGTTCGAACAGAATTTAGTCTTGTTTATGCTCCCCTGAAGATGAAGTGAAAGCCTTGAAACCGGTAGGGTTATACCGTTACAAAAAAGTGGAATAAACAGTGTTTGATAAAAATAAATTACAATGAATATTTTTTAGTAAAGTTGTAATTGTTATTATTAAACTTTGTACAACTCCTTATAAGAATACTAAACAATAAATAACTTAGTTATTCCACTATTTACATTAACCCCCGCACACGCGTTTGTACCTTTATCCTGAGGCTCTATTTAGACAGAAAGATTGAATGTTTCGTTTATATTTAGGGGTGATCTGGAAAAAAAACATGAAAATCGATAGCAAAATTAAAGTGTATAAAACTTGTGCCAGGTCGATTACGACTAATGTTGAAACAAGAGTCGACACAATTAGAACAAAGAGACTTCTTCGAACAACCAAGATGAGAATATAAAGAACCATCGCAGTTAAATCTCTTAGAAATAGGGTGTCACAGAAACTCACATCCGACAGACTTGCAACACAAAAGACATCGTCCGATAGAAAAGGAAGAGAAAGTGGCACTAGCCTGACTTTATGGATAATTTGGGCAGAGATATAATGTAATACAAAGCAGTACACGAGATCTCCACAGGACATCGCATGCCAGGAAGGCCGTCTAAAAGGTGAAGAGACAGGTGATGCTTTGCCTCCCAAGAATGATTTTCGTAACAACAGATCCAAGATCAAGAAAATTAAAAAAAAAACATTAATGTTATAACGCGATGACAATAAGTAATTCATGTTGTACTGTATATCGTGCAAGTTAAATACAATACAATAAAATTAAATTCGTTTGTTTGAAAGAGTTTTGTACCGGAGTGCAACAGTCTGCTTCCTCGAAGGCGACCTTTGGTGTGTTTGTCTGTCTAGAGTCGGTAGCAGCTTAACCGTGGAAATGCCAACCGGTCATGAGGCCACGGATTCAATTATAATTGAATTTTGGTGTCAATAAAGTCGCTAAACAACAACACGAAGCCCCGATGCCAATAATATTGAAGAGATTTTAACATATTGTAAATAAATTGACACTAAAACTTACAAATAATCTATTGAAATTTATAATATAAGATATTAATTATAGTTAAGGCATTAACACTGTGGAGGTTTAAATACATTGTAATTAGTTTAGTTTAGTAACGGTATAACCCTACCGATTCCAAGGCTTTCACCTCACCATCGGGGGAGCACAAACAAGACTGAATTCTGTTCGAACTGGTACCGAGATACACGCTTCTAACGGTAAACATTCGGGTTGGGGACTGGGGGTTGACGGAGGCATGAGACAACCTCGGCGAGCAGCGGAGAGATTCTTGGAATATATGTGTTTTCCAGATGTTCACCTCGATGCCCTGACATGCCAAATTCTTACATATCAGTAGTAATGGAAATAAATTGGACAGATTAGAGGCCTTTGAAATGTCTAAGTCAGTGCATCGAGGTGAACAACTGGCCAACACATATATCCCAAAAATCTCTCAGCTGCTCGCCGAGGTTGTCCCATGCGTCCCTCAATCCCAAGTCCCCAACCCGAATTTTTACCGTTAGAAGCGTGTACCAGTTCGAACCGAATTCAGTCTTGTTTGTGCTCCCCTGAATTGGTGAGGTGTGCACCTTGAAACCGGTAGGGTTATACCGTTACAAAAAAGTAGAATAAACAGTGTTTGATAAAACAAATTACAATATTGAAATTTATCTATAAAAAGTTTAAGGTCGATTTCGTCTTCACCGAATAAATGTATTGTTCCAGATGGATTTAATAGGGTGGGGTAGTATAACAAGGCTTTTATCATTGCTGGTTTTGTGGCGTGGGAATGGTTTATTTTAAGTGCTAGAGTAACAGATATCGGTGGCGTGTGCAGATTTAAGAAGCAATTGAAGACATCCTGTTTTGGAAGGAAGCACATGAAGACAACCTTTTTTGGGAGGTCTTAAAAACTTCATGATTATACATGAACATTACACAGGTACACTACACCTAAAACCGAATGTGTTACTTTCACATATCGTAAGATTTTAAAAGGTTTCTTTGTAGTTCGTCTTCCTTTCGTAAGTTTTCAGCGGCTTTCTTACCAAATTACGTTTTTCTAAACACACGCAAATGCGGAAAAATACCTTATCTAATTGACGCAGCCATCACTTTTCAATCCTTATACACGACTGTGTTTAAATAATTGTAATATATCAATTAAATTGCGAGCTAGAGGGCGTCTTTGAAAAGACTCCGCTCCCTAAACGGCTCTTTATAAATTCTCCTTTTTTATTATTAAAAACTTAATCAATTTCGCAGATGCAATATCATAGGACAAACAACATGATGTGAGATAAAATAAATTCAATATATTTATTATTTATTAACTATATGATATTATAAACTACATATGCATATATATTTTTTGAGGTTTCAATAAATTAATGATAGGTTAACGTAGAAGTGTTTGCTAGTATGTATAATATCGAGAACTGTTGAACACTGTAAAGGTTCACAAGTTGTAGAATCTCACTAACATGATGAGAGGTACAGTACCTGGCGGTAAGTAATACACATCGGGCTTAAGAAAGACACTGTCGGCCATAATTGGCTAATTTCAGCTTTGTATAGCATCGTCTCTGTTGCACGATGCGCTAATAGTCCGCTTGACAAATCGCGACAGAACACGTGTATGAATGACAGAGACGACGCTCTACAAAGCCGAAGTTAGCTGATTATGGCCGACAGTCTCTTTCTTAAGCCCGATGTGTATTACTTACCGCCGGGTAATATATAAGACATAAAAATACAACTGATCATTCAGATGAAAATAAAAGCTAATGAGACAGGAGAAGACGCCGCATCTCTTGGCTTAAAAACTTGTGAGAATTGTCAGGGTGCAGTTCAATTGAGTTGTTAGGGGCTGCCGTGAACAGGGGTAAGGATTGCCATTATGGTGACTAATGTGAATGTAGAGTGTATGATGAGGAGTTGTTGAACATGATTTCGATGCGGTTGTTGATATTATGATGCTAATAGAGTTGTGTGTATGAAAACTTAGGATTTAAACCGAGACAGAAAATCCTGGCACTCTGCCTACCCCATAAGAGAAACGGTGTGGTAGTAAGCATAAATTTAATCGTCGTTTAATTGAATCGGGTTGAAAGGAGAGTGAACTTGTTTCATAATAAAACAACTGTTATTAACACATGGATGTGAATGACTCCAAAGAAAGGATCAGTTAAAAAAGTGAACATTAAAATATAACGCTAAAATAAATGCGGCGCTAAATAATATGTGTTGCCCGCTTGGTGATGGGAGCCGATGGGTTCAATGGTCTCAGACGACTGAGAATGCCAATAACAGATCCTTCTCGTTTCCTCTGTGTCCGCGAGTCCTTTAAGGCCGAGTCACACGAGGGTTGCATCAGAAGGAGCGTATTACGTACGTTTTAGTCGGTAGAACTTTGAGATCGATTTCTTCTTTATTTAATAAATTGATTGTTCCAAATCGATCTAATAGGGTGGGGTATTATGGTAGAGCTTTTACCATTGCTGGTCCTGTGGCGTGAAAGCATCTTAGTGTTAGATATATATGGGTGACGTGTGCAGCTTTAGGAAGTACTAGAAGACAACCTTTTTTGGAAGGTCTTGTTTAAAAAAATATATATTTGGACACTATACTCAAGAAAATGTAGCATGGCCCCTGTGACGTTTGAAATGTCACGTCTCAAAGGGATGGAGTAGAATCGTTTTTTTTTTTACAAATCGAATCATTTTTTTTATAAATCGAAAAATTATTTTTCTCTAAACTGATGTTTTAATTCCTAATTTTCATTATACTGACTTTCTAATGTATTGTATGATTTGTATCTATCTTTAAATAGGCCAAGATCCACTATGAACTACAACGAAACTACTAATTACGAAAATTTTATTCTATGTATGAAAAAAAAACGAAAATCCAATTATCATATACCCCATCCCTAGCCAATGCAGACTAACGTAGTGACTTTTGACGAACGTGGCCAAATATTATTTGATTTTAACAAACTGGCACATTTTTGCTAATTTGTAACGATATGTATTAATTTGTCATTATTGTTAGTTTTATGTAATGTATTTACCTAAATAACTTGATATTTATTAGAATCGAGGCTTAGATTAAAGTTGATAAAATAATTAAAATTACTGAACGTCGTTACAAGGTTGTATTGCGGCAAATTTGTGAAACGTCACAGGGACCATGCTACATTTTCTTTAGTACACACATGCATTTAAGAGGTGCATGATCGCGTGGTAACGCACTGGACTTCCGAAGTACGGAAGGTCGTCAGTTTGAACCTTACGCTGTGCTATTCCCCTCGGATGATACAGGATTTTTTTTCGCCTAGTAGTAGTGAGTATAAAGATAGTTATGATTTCAATCATATTTATTCTATCAAAAAAGATTAAAACATGCCGGTGTGCTACGATCGTCTCACTTAACTGTGTACAGCGGTGTGGCAGGTGAGTTTGCTGGTGTGCAACGACTCACTTATTTAAAAAAAAATCAAACTCCACGATACAACTTCACTTTCCAATTGAACTGGCGTTTGAATGACCAATGGATCCTCGACTACGAGTCCCAGCAACGAACGAACGACACACAAATAACTACACTACACCTAAAGCCGAATGTATTACTATTACATATCGGAAGATCTAAAAAAATCTTTGTAGTTATTTTAACCTTGGTAAATTTTCTGTGGTTTTCTTACCAAATATGTTTTACTGAACATATTCTAATCTTATGACCGTAGCCACTGCCTGACGGCTTCCGTGGTCTAGTTGGTAAGACGCTTGTCTCCCAGCCTTGAGGTTGTGGGTTTGATTCCCATTGGAACCTATATTTTTATAAAAAAAGGTTCCAGTCTGGTTCTTACTTAAGGCCTCTTTAACATCTTTCTGGTTGGTTGGAAGATGTTGCCACAAGGAAATAAGCCCGCCAGGTTGTACTGTATAGAACGAAAGTGCAATACAACAATGCAATACCTTCTTATCCTAACACTCAACTTAACATATACGAGTATATATTTATTTTATAATATTTTTAATCTGTCAATAACGGTGGATTCGAGTCGCCAGTTAGAGCGCCCTTGAGGAGAATTTGGGTTTTAAACGGCGATTTATAAATGATCATTTCATGATTATTAAATGAAATTCGATTTTTCTTGCAATCCCACCATTTGAATAAGTTATTGTGTGCCCATTGCATTATGATCCGGGCGAGAAAATATTGTTATCATTGACCGAAGTCAAAACAGCCCATTGAGTTGGCCGTAACCGGCACGTGTAGCGGCGTATGCCTCGGAGGTCCGGTGTACCACCGCGCGCCGCATACCGCATGCCGGCAAGACGAGGAAGGTGCATGGTTCGAGGTCAGCTCGAGGAATTTGGAACAATGGCAGCCATCAAACCATATTCATTATATAGGAACTATACCGTGAGCTTACTAACTAAAGTTTGTAATTATCAAAAAACGTGTTTTAGAGGTATCGCAGATATTTTATTTATTTTGATTTGTTTATATTGGAATACTTTGGACATTTCATGAGAGGAAACTAACATGAAATCGTCAAAGTTATACTATATTACAGGGGAAGAAAAACGAAGAATAGGAAGAAGAATCGATATAAATCTAAATCGATCCAATAGAATGAAGTATTAATTCGTTGTTGGTCCTGTGGCGTGGAATGGTCTGCTTCTTAGTATTAGAGCTATGGATGGAGTGTACAGCTTTAAGAAACGTTTAAAGACTCTCTTTGGGATGTCTTAATAAAATTGATGGTGTTATTTGAAAACTACGCTAAACTAAAGCTAAATATATAATATTACATATTGAAAATGTGACAAGTTTATTTCTCGGCTTATCGTGTTACAGTTTTGTTATTAATCACTGTTATTGATATCAAAATATTCTTCAACCAATTGGACGTATGACGACCTCCGTGATAAAAAGCTGGATTTTCACCCGGGGTTTGATTTCTGATGGTACCGGGAAAAAAAGTCCCTGTCTCGTACAATAGTTCGTCTGGTAAGGATACTCACGTGCGCTACACGTGTGCGAGAGTTGCTGCATCTTCAAGTCCGGTAGTAATTCCAAGACGCGGAATGATAAACTACGAGTTCCGTGCCTACTCCAGTGGTTCTAAACATCCGTTAACTCATATTTTAATGCGAATCACCTGGTTAAATAATTTACGGAAGTTGTTTAATTGTGGTGCTGTTTCTTTGTTCAGAGCTGCCACCTTAAAGGCCATGATGATCGTCAACCATCGAAGACGACATGAACTTCAAAGAAGAAGAAGGGTTTTATGGTTAGGTTAGGTTATTAGATTAGGTAATTAGTTTGGGTGATTATGTATTGTTAGGTTAGGTTAGGCTATTAATATGTTAGGTTAGGCAATTAGGTTAGATGGTTACGTATTATAAGGTTAGATTAATCTATTAAAATTTGCGGCAATCAAAGGTCACGTTTTCACTTCCGGGTTATTAGTGAGCTTACGAAATTCTTTCAGTCTCATCACTCACTACTCCGCTATGAGATTTGATTTATACAAGAATGTAAGTAGAGTTATAGCGCGGTTATTTGTATTACTCATATATATGATTTCAAATTGTATCGTGTCTTAAAGCCTTTACTCGAACAGTATTTCCTAAGTGCCGTTGAGATGAGGTAACTAACTTTATGTTCCATTATAAATATAAACAATTCTTTATTTATTATTATATTACTATCGTTATATATGATGCATTAAACATGTCAACTGGCGTCAGGAGGCAGACACGGTTAATGGTCTGTTTATATAATTTAATCACTTAGTTTTGGAAAGTTACCAAGGATTCTGTCAAAATTATTTTAACAAAATATTTATACCCATAGTTAAGTTAAGTTAATTACATTAAATATATTTATCCCAGAGGCATAAGACACAACGTCCATTTTTATTGAAATTAATTTTTTAAACGGGATAATAATAATAATAATAAAATTACAATTTATACAGCGCCATTTACCGAGAACACTCTCCTTAAGGGCGATATTTCTAACTAGAAATTCGAACACATTATTACTGACAGATTAAAAATATTGAATACAATAAAGTAAGATTAATTCTGTAGAGACGCGTGTGCGAAGAACTATTTGTGGAATGTAAATGTGTAGAAAAATACAACATACAACCTGAGGACAGCATACAACCTGAGGACGAGGAGAGCTGACCCCGATAGTCTTCGCAGACAGTGAGTTGGGATGGAGCCAGGGAGAAGAAGCAAGGCTTGGATATAGGTCTACCCCGCAATGGACAAGGCACTATGATGTGTATTCGAAAAATCTATACATTATAAATTTAGCTGTTATTAATTTTGTAGAACTTCTATGTTTTTATCTCATTTAAGCCCATACCAAGGAGTGTTATATATTTTTTTGTACATATAAAAAATAGGTCGATTTAATTAACATAATTTTTAGTTTTTGAAAAACGGTGTTAGAGGACAAAGGAAAAATGTGCGTATGTATTCCCAAGAACATTTTTTTGAAAAAACCCTTCGAAAGACCCCATCAAATATAACAATACAACCCCGACACGTCAACTGAAAGGTGAATATCAAAAACTATAAGATTTACCTTCGCGACTATAATTTATTCAAAAATACATCACGACACGGATATAATAAATTATTTCAATTTTATAATTGAATTATTATATATAACACACTCATTTTGTTCATAAAAGTGGAAAAAATATATATAATGTGACATCTGTCAATAAAAATGACAACTATTTAAATTATTATCGGCAATAATCTGCTATAGCGTGACATTTGTTTTTAGATTTTAAATTTTTTTTAATTCCGGTCTAACTTCAAAATGTTACGGATAATTATTTTTAAAATAAGTAGGGAACGCGTATCCAGCGTAAGTGACTATGGGGATGATTCATAGAAAACTTTCCAAGGGGTAAGGGTATACAGTTGGAGAAGAAAGACGAGAAAAACAGATGGGGGCGGCATAAAAGGTTTAGATGAAAGATTAACCGGAAGAAAGACAAAGTTGGAATCGAAACTTCAGACAATGGAAGCGACTACTGTCGGCGTGATAAATTATCACCATCAGAGTTTGGAATAATGTTTGTTTCAGAATACAGACGATTTACTTACGTTCTTAGAAAGCTATTAGGTACTCCTTCATTCACACCTCGATCCTTGTATTTTATCCCATTCTTGCATAAATACAATCATGCTAGATTCTTTATGAGGTAGGTAGAGACTATTAACGTCCCCATCCATACATTATTTTTTATTTTTTCATCTTTACAGTTCCTTCTGTTTGGATTTCTTCGGTTATTTGCTTTCATTCGTATCTCAATTTACTTCTATCGTTTTCTCAAATTATATCGTGTGTATTTGATTATTTCAATCTTTTGTAAACTCATTCTCTCAATGCATTTAAACGATCTCAAAAGTTATTTGTTTTTTTATCAAACATTCTTTATTACACTTTTTATAACGGTATAACTCTACCGGTTTCAAGGCTTTCACCTCAGGGGAGCACAAACAAGACTTGTGCTCCTTTGATGATGAGGTAAAAGCCTTGAAATCGGTAGGGTTAAACAGTCATAAAAAGTGGAATAAACAGTGTTTGATAAAACAAATTACAATGTCTTTAAACCTCCACAACGTTAATGCCTTAACTATAAATAATATATCTCAAAAGTATTTTAACTCCTCTTATAACAAACAGTTATCTTTAATTCTATTATTTCTTATTCAATCCAGATTTTTTTAATACCAGGTATTCTATGCAAGGTATGCATTTCTACAGCATTCACCATTCTTTTATAATTTTTTTTTCAATGCCCAGGCTTCGCTTCCGTAAATGTGGTTGGCTACTACTGCAGTGCATTACGCCAAAAATGCGTCTAGTTAAGTATCTTGTCCTCGCAATATTAATTTACGGTGCAGAGATGTGGACTCTAAGAGTAAGCGAGAGCCATAGAATTTATGCATTTAAATGTAATGCTGGAGAAGTGTGTTATGAATTCCCGAACTAATATCATGATTCTCGAAGAACTGAGTGTTAACAACATAATATGTTGTTATTGTCTACTATATTATTGTCTACTATATGGCTACGATAAGTCCTCCGATTTTTTGGAAAAAATGTTCGTAATGAAGGAGACATCTGCAGAGGCTTGTGGTCATGGAAACGTGGAAGGACGATGCACATGAGAAGGGTCCTTAATGTGTTGGACTGACTAAGCGAAAGACTTAACATAACTACCCTTAACAACTGCTCTCCGAAGTGCGGAGTGCAAGGATGGATTGAAGAGAATCATTAAGGGATATCATGAGACCCACGATGCTCAGTCTAGAGCTACACGACATAATTGACTACGAAATCACTGTGATTATATTTGTAACGATTGATCTTTTTTGTAAACACAGTACTAAGGAGACCGTTGGTCTTGTTTCTTGCAGGCAGCAACACTTCATTTAATATATTTACTATCCATCTTGCACCTCAGGAAAACATATTTTTCAGATAGCAAAATCCCTGTGGTTTGGATGATGAAACTATAGATCATGTATTTTACGGTTGTCTTTGGATGATGAAACTATAGATCATGTATTTTACGGTTGTCTTTGGATAATGAAACTATGGATCATGTATTTTACGGTTGTCTTTGGATGATGAAACTATAGATCATGTATTTTACGGTTGTCTTTGGATGATGAAACTATAGATCATGTATTTTACCGTTGTATTTGGATGATGAAACTATAGATCATGTATTTTACGGTTGTCTTTGGATGATGAAACTATGGATCATGTATTTTACGGTTGTCTTTGGATGATGAAACTATAGATCATGTATTTTACGGTTGTCTTTGGATAATGAAACTATGGATCATGTATTTTTCGGTTGTCTTTGGATGATGAAACTATAGATCATGTATTTTACGGTTGTCTTTGGATGATGAAACTATAGATCATGTATTTTACGGTTGTCTTTGGATGATGAAACTATAGATCATGTATTTTACGGTTGTCTTTGGATAATGAAACTATGGATCATGTATTTTACGGTTGTCTTTGAATGATGAAACTATAGATCATGTATTTTACGGTTGTCTTTGGCGAGACATATTTGATCTACTAAAAGTCATATATTTGCCGCGTCCAATGAATGTTGCGTTTCTTCTTTCTTCGTGGAACTTTTCCACTTATAGATCGATTGTATAATTTTTGAAGCTTAATCAGTTGAAACTTTGAACGATCTAGAATTGTCATTTGTTTTATTATATTGATTCATATAATTGTTTACTGACTTTCATTTGGTGGCACAAATTATCCTAGTTTGGATCTTCTTCTCAGTGTAATGTCAGATCCCCCTCAACGTTGAATATCACTTGAGAGTAGATATATTTGTCCCCGGCAGCTCGAAAAAGATCTCCAACTCCCCTTATGCCAGTCCAATCACGTATATTGCGGAGCCAGGAGATTTGCCAATTGCCAGCACCTCTTCGGCCTTCTATTTTGCCTTGGATGATCAGGTGCAGTAATTTGTACTTTCCTCCTCTAAGCACATGACCCAAGTAGGACACCTTTCGGATGGATTGCCAAGTAGGACACCTTTCGGATGATAACCTAGTTTGGATGGATTGCCTATTTAAAAAAAACTAGCTTCAGTTTGCTCCAAGTTGTGTTACATCTTATTTAAGGGTTGATTTATTCAATTAAAAAAATAAGAATATAAATTCTACCATGTGAAAAACCGTTACATAAAAAAAAATTCTACATATATATATATTTAGCATAATTTTGCTTAACATGGCAAAAATATTAGAAAAAAACTAGCCGTAAAAAAGGGGGAATATCTTTGTAGAAAAAAAAAGGTACGCAATCTCCATATTTTAACATTAAAATATTTTAATTTAAAAATAATTTCGCAGAACCAAATGGTGTTGGTACATAAATCATACGGAAACAAGCGACGGATAAAATTAGAATAATGCCCGAGAGGTGAGAAAGAGGTATAGGACGGGGGTGGAGAAGATTCCACCCCCTCAAGATGAAGTTCACCCGTCTCTGAAATCACTGGAGAGAAAGGGGAGGAAGGGGAATCAAGTGACAGATGTAAGACGAGAAGAAAAATAAAGTAACGATTATTATGTTCAAGGGGTGTGGTGTGACTCCAATTGGACGGTATTTGTGTGGTGAAAATTTGTAACAATATTTCAAAAACCAAAATAAAACTTCAAACAAACAAAACCGTTTAAAGTAGATTCATTTCGATTTCGCACCATAAAGATTAATTCCTTTTTCTTTTTTGATTTATGATATCTCACTTATATTTTTACTATGTATAATATGAGTTGTTTAGTATTAAAAACAAAAATCTGTCGATTTTGCGCGAATTGAGTTAACACCGAGGAAATGTTCCTATTGTAAAACTACACATTTTTAAATGTTTACATGGTAAAAAAAAAACAACAATAACCCTTATATTGTTGTTTTTGTTACCATGTAAACATTTAAAAATGTGGAGTTTTACAATAGGAACATTTCTTCGGTTTTAACTCAATTCACGCAAAATCAGCAGATTGCTGTTTTTGATACTAAACGACTCATATTATGTTCATGAATTTTTGCAGATGAATAATGATTTGAATATTTTTAGCGACAATGTAATTTACTTTATTCACTTTTATCTGGATGATTGGAAGATATTGCCACCTGACAATAAGCCAGCCCAATTGTTCTACAGTGAAATATTAAATAAAAAAATTAATATATTAACTATGGACAGTCTCCTAAAGATCCTACTATTTGCAGACGATATCGTATCAATAAGTGAAAAACATGAAGACCAGCAAACTAGCCTGGAAAGGTGGAGAAGAATCTTGGAGGACAATGGATTGAGACTGAGCAGAAATATGTACCTACCATTCGAGAACACAAATGCTATCACTCCCGTAATGCAAACCGATGGAGAAACATTACCAAATTATGACTCCTTTAAGTATCTTGGGTCACTCATCCATAGCGATGGAGGATGTGCAGCAGATGTAACACATATAATTAGTGTGGGATGGATGAAGTTTAGATCAATGACGGGAGTTCTATGTGATCCGAAAATGCCAGTAAAGTTAAAAGGAAAAGTATACCAAATGATTGTCAGACCCGCACTCCTCTATGGCTCCGAATGCTGGGCGATGTATAACTCTTACTCTAGGTAACTAGAAACAGCTGAAATGCGCATGCTAAGATGATCAGCTGGTGTGTCTCTAAGAGACAAAATAAAAAGCTCACGCATTCGTGGAAGCCTAGGTGTTACAGACATCGACAGCAAGATGGAGGAGATGCGATTGATATGGTATGGGCACGTAGGACGCAGAGCACACGATCACACTGTGAACCAGGCAATCTCCATGGATCTTCCTCGAATAACAACTAGAGGAAAACCAAATAATTCATGGGTGGTGCAAAAAGATAACCTGATGCAGAGGCACGGCCTGGGGGACGTAGTCCGGGACAGAAGAGCATACAACCTGAGGACGAAGAGAGCTGACCCCAACAGTCTTCGCAGACAGTGAGTTGGGATGGAGCCAGAGAGAAGAAGAATCTATTAATTATGGATCTTCGTTTCGCCTAGCACACATACGACAGGGTGTGATGACATGTATGCATGTAGACCCAACAGGAACACATACTCGTTTACATGTATAACATAAAACGTCTTCACTTAGGTCGGTCCAAAGCCCGGCACGTGTAAGTTGATCAAACTTAGATAATTAACGAAATAATTTCGTAGGCATTGTTTAAAAAACTTATAGGCTAAGTTATTATTTATATTTTCATGCACGAAAATCGTTGTCCGTTGTCGCGCCTGTTGATGATACTGCTTTACGCCGAGAGGAAATAATTATCTCGATGACGAACTCTTAACCAAATTTTTTAACTGGTTTCAAAGCAGTATTAGCATGCAAGTATAGTTAGTTATTTTGCAAACCATCTGCCTATATTTTGTAGGTAAAAAATGTTCAGAAAATATATTATATCCGACTATCAAAGACTTTTCGTATTTATTTTTAACATACACATATAAAGCGAAAATTTCACCATAACATATGTAGCTGTCATCATGCCGTATTCCTTACAGGGTAGACAGAGAGAACAGATTTTAAAACATTTCTATCCAAGCACACAACTAACACATTCTACACATGAATACATCCCGTCGTTCCCAATCTTCAACCTATCCCTCGGTTTAGTGAGATCGTCAGTCATCTTATGGATGAAAAACGCCTGCATGGTGTATTGGTTTAAAGTTTAAAGTGTGCAAGCTGTTGCCCTTCAGCAAATAAACAGTTCTAAGACGATGTATGGTTTAATCTACTGGAGCCTCGTTAGACAGAGTTTTTATTTAGCGATATTTTAATTTTATTTAATAACGCTATAATAATTTATGATGGTAAGAAAAAAACCTGCCGGTGTGATCCGATTGTCTTACTTCAGAATGCCTTCGAATCCAGAACAGTTTGATGGTGTACAGCGGCTCACTCACTTAAAAATAAACAAAAAACTCCATGGCACAGCTTCACTTTGCAACTGAATTGACGTTGTAGTGCCGACATGATCCTCGACTACGAAACTAAGTAATTATGACGATGATACCATAACGCTGTTGACGGATATAATTGGGATTGTTCGCTGTCGTCTTATCTGCAGAGCCTCGCCTTGTGTCGCTCCAAGTGACACTTTTGACACCAGATATACTATACACTCATACACAAATCAATAACATCCGACAGGCACCTACTGAGCGATCATTCAGCACTCGAGTCATTCACGACGCACGAGTTGTTGCTGGTGATAAGGTTAGGAAAATATTTTTATTATCATTATTACTAGGTTAGTCAAAAAGTTTTGAAAGCGGAAATGAAAATACATTTTTTTGGGGGGAAATCACTTTTATTGCTCAGTATAGTCTCCCATAAGATCAATACACTTGGTCCAACGATCTTCCAACTTTGTTGTTCCATCACGGAAGTGACTTTCTGGAAGGCCTGCAAAATACTCCTCTATGACGGCTATAACCTCTTCGTTTGATGAAAAATGCTTTCCACGAAGGAATTTTTTGAGGTGTGAGAACAGCCAGAAGTCAGAGGGAGCTAAATCTGGCGAATAGGGTGGATGCTGCAACAATTCGTACCCCAATTCACTGATTTTCGCGATGGTTTTTTGAGCTGTGTGAGCAGGTGCATTGTCTTGATGAAAAATTTTTTTTTCTTCCGCAAACCGGGTCTTTTTTCACAATTTTTTCATCCAACTGGTCCAAAAGGTCACAATTATAATCAGAGTTGATTGTCTTACCTGTTTGGAGATAATCTATCAATAAAATTCCTTTTGCATCCCAAAAAACTGACGCTAACACCTTCTTGGCCGATTTCTGGACACGAACTCGCTTCGGAGCCAAAGTGCCTGGTTCACACCACTCCTTAGCCTCTTGTTTTGATTCAGAATCATGGTGGTAGACCCAAGTCTCATCCATAGTGATGAATCGACACAGAAAATCCTTTTTATCCTTTCGAAATTGCTCCAAATGTTGCTCAGAAAGTCGCATTTGAACGTGTTTTTGTTGCATTGTTAGCAAATGCGGCACCCATTGTGCACACAGTTTTTTGAAACCAAAAACTTCAGCCAAAATATGTCATGTTGTTCCATGTGATATGCCTATGGTGTCAGCTATCAAATCCACAGTCGATCGATGATCTTCCAAAACCATATCCTGTATTGTCGCTATGATTTCTGGTGTTGATGCACTTTTTGGACGTCCTGAGCGTGGATCGTCTTCAACGCTTGTACGGCCACGCTTAAACTCCAAAACCAATCGGTTAACGGTTGGAAATGAAGGAGAAGACTCCTTTAATACTTTCACCATCTTTGCATGGATCTCAGTAGCCGATAAACCTTCCAAAACAAAGAATTTAATCACTGCACGATATTCGGATTTTTCCATTGTTAAAAAATACACTGACACGTCAACTTCAAATGGCTTGTAAACAAAGAATGAATTGACAGATCGAAATGAAATTTTGAGTACGTTCTTATGAAAGATGAAATATTAAAATGGCGTAGAAATTTTGGTTTTTCTACTGCTCCATAGATGTCGCTTTCAAAACTTTTTGACTAACCTATTACATATCGTATCCGGTTGGTATATATCATACAGGTTAACAAATATTTTATAAATATAATTATTTCATATTGTATCCGGTTTGTATCTTTTGGTATATCCCAGGATCCATCTCTCCAAGCTTTTGCGTGAGGTCTGAAGCTTCTGTGTATTTTTTTGCTGTGGGCGTCTATGTCTCACAGCCATATATATGCAGGAGAATGCACTGGTTGTATAGCTTTTGTTTTCAAGCCATTGGAGAACACTTTTGAAGATGTTAGTTTCGTTCTTCGTGATATTTCCTCCGAAATGCCTCCTAAAAAGGAAATACCTTAGCCCAAATACACATATTCTTGAAAAAAATATACGAATATTTATATTTATATATTATATTGTAATTTATTTTTATCAAACACTGTTTATTCCACTTTTTTTGTGACGGTATAACCCTACCGGTTTCAAGGCTTTCACCTTATCTTCAGGGGAGCACAAACAATACTAAATGCTCTTCGAACTGGTACCGATATACACGCTTCAACGGTTGGGGGCTGAGGGGTGAGGGATGCATGGAACGATTTCGGCCAAGAGCGGAGAGATTTTTGGGATATAACTGTTCAACAGATGTTCGGATCGATGTACTGACTTAGAAATTTCTAGGGCCTCTAATCTGTCCAATTTATTTCCGTTACTACTGATATGTAAGAAAATTTCTAAGGAAGGCATAGAAATTTCTAGGGCCTCTAATCTGTCCAATTTATTTCCGTTACTACTGATATGTAAGAAAATTTCTAAGGAAGGCATAGAAATTTCTAGGGCCTCTAATCTGTCCAATTTATTTCCGTTACTACTGATATGTAAGAAAATTTCTAAGGAAGGCATAGAAATTTCTAGGGCCTCTAATCTGTCCAATTTATTTCCGTTACTACTGATATGTAAGAAAATTTATAAGGAAGGCATGGGACGATTTCGGCCAAGAGCGGAGAGATTTTTGGGATATAACTGTTCAACAGATGTTCGGACCGATATACTGACTTAGAAAATTTCTTACATATCAGTAGTAACGGAAATAAATTGGACAGATTAGAGGCCCTAGAAATTTCTAAGTCAGTACATCGATCCGAACATCTGTTGAACAGTTATATCTCAAAAATCTCTCCGCTCTTGGCCGAAATCGTTCCATGCATCCCTCACCCCTCAGCCCCCAACCGTTGAAGCGTGTATATCGGTACCAGTTCGAAGAGCATTTAGTATTGTTTGTGCTCCCCTGAAGATAAGGTGAAAGCCTTGAAACCGGTAGGGTTATACCGTCACAAAAAAAGTGGAATAAACAGTGTTTGATAAAAATAAATTACAATTTCTTTAAACCTCCACAACGTTCGTGCCTTAACTATAAACAACATATATTATATTTTTAATATAATTTCAACTTGAGTGTTCAAGGAAATATGTAAGACCAAAACAAATTGTTTAAGTTCTAAAAAAAACAGCCACTATCTGAGGTCGTCTTCACAAAACAAAATTAAAAACACGAGAGATAATAAAATACGGAAAGTATGTTATAACCAAAACAGAAAAATCCGATTCTTAGAAATGAGGATGGCAAACAAAAACTATAATTAAACGTAGATAATGTATAAATAAATAAATAAAATAAACGAATAGAACATAAATAGGCGGAATTGAGTATTATACTCGATTAGTTTTTCATTCGTACCCTTCGAATTTGAATTAAGCGCAAGATATTTAGTTTCGAAAACAGGTGTCTCAGGAGGATATTGGGAATCAGGTGGTATGACCACATAACAAACGTCGCTGTACGCCGGCGCAACCGGCAGGGGTCTGTCGTCTCTGTAATTCGGGAGAGGCGATGGTCCTGGCTGGGACATGTTCTGAGAATGCCCGGTGATAGTTGGCCGAGGAGAGCGCTGTTTTTCTATCCATTGGGGTCCCGACGGCCTGGAAGATCCTCTCTCACGGTTCCTATGACAAGGAAGTCAGAGCGTTAGGAATGTCGTGGAGGGAGATTACCAACACCGCTCTGAATGGAGAAGACTGGTGGCCTCCCTATGCTCCTTTGTGGAGATATTAAAGAAGGGTGAAATCAAATGACTCTTCGAATATTTTTTTTTTGATAATTCTGACATATTGTCGACCTCGTGGTCTAGTTGATAAGACATCTGTCTTCTAGCTCGGAGGTTGTGGGTTCGAATCTCGCTGGAAGCAAGATATAAAAAAAAAGTGTTTTCAGTTTGGCTTTCACTTAATGCCTTATAAATATATCATGTTAGTTTATCGGAAGATATTGCCATATGTCAATAATCCCACAAGGTTTTACTTTATACAAAAAAAAGGATTATGTACGATTCGCTCGGTTGCTGCTATAGTTACCAGACGTGATTTGTTTTTTTATTGAAATTGTGGGTTTGAGACCCGAGCTAGAGTGACTTTGAGGAGAGTTTATTATTTTAACGGTGCTGTCTAATTCTGGTTTGAAACCATCGGATTAGGCACGGAACTTGTTCGTTGTTGGACGAGTTATAATACTGTTTTATGCGAAGAGGTAACACTACTCGTACACGTCTAGTGCGTGAATATTGTTACTAGATGAATTATTTTACCAAATTGGGACCGTTTTTAAATAATTTTTTTCGGATACGATCAGATATAAACAACAATGAGTATAGTACAGTTGAGAATTACTAAAATTTGGAAAATGTAAATTAAATTAGCCTAGAACATTGTTCTAGGCTAATTTATTTTGTCCGATTTTGATAATGTGAGTACAAACTTATTGGGGGGGAACGGCATGATTGGGAAAAAATATATAAAGGTGACAATGTATGACAGCTTATGGAATAAAGTGACGAGGGATAAATGTGAACTTAAGGCTGATGTATTAAGTAAGATTAATAAGAACGCTTTGATATGGTTTGGGCATGTAGAACGAATGAATGAAGATATATTTAAAAAAATACAGAGCAAATGTGAACATATGGCGTGTTAGAGGAAAAACAAGGAAAAGAGAAGTTGGTTGAAGTGAATATTTTAAAAAAATGTACCTTCTATAATTGAAGGATATGTGTCGAGATAGGAAAGAGATGGTATGTATGCATGTATGTCCCTTCTATAATTGAAGGATATGTGTCGAGATAGGAAAGAGATGGTATGTATGCATGTATGTCCCTTCTATAATTGAAGGATATGTGTCGAGATAGGAAAGAGATGGTATGTATGCATGTATGTACCTTCCATAGTATAATTGAAGGATATGTGTCGAGATAGGAAAGATATGGTATGTATGCATGTATGTACCTTCCATAATTGAATCAACTGGTCTCAAAATCATCTTTTTTTCTAAAGGAACATCTCTCAGACACAGATCCGAAAGATATAATGCAAACATCCTATTGAGTGAATTGAATTTAAAGAGACAGTGTTTGAAATCGATTCGTTCACGACACTTCAGCCGATGCAGCCTTTTTGAAGCGGCATTCAGAAGATGTTGTCTACACCTGTGAAACTATAAAATCTACAGGCTTATCCATTGTTTAGTTGTTACGTTCTTGTTGTTCAGTTATTTTTCTTTTTCTATTTTGTTAAATGAACGTTTTCCCCGTAGCGCGCATCCGCATATTTTCCCTCCCGCCCCGGTAATGTGTATCCCGCCATCCCGCCACCCTGCAACCTCGCCATATATCATGTCCACCCGGCCCGGCCAAGCCACCTCACCACCTCGCAACTCGGCCGGGAACGTGTTAAATAATTTATATGGACTTGCCACTGCCGGAAATGAAGAGGGCAGCCTGCAAACACCAAGATTTATATTCCCTATCTATTCCATTTTATAAATCTCGCACACAATAAAATTGATAGAGCGGACTGTGTCAGTTTTATTTCAACCCAATGGTTAGTTATAAAACCTTCCCATCCTCACACTCCATACTTTTATTGTACCTATATTATATTTAACCTTAAAAACCATGAAACACCATGTAAATCTTCTTTTTTCTCCGCCGAGCTGTGCCTTTTTCTTTGTTGTCTTGCGCGGCTGACGGTATGTTGCTGTTCCTGAGAGTCGGGGTGCAGCCATCGGGGGCTGTGGGGTTGGGCGAGGTGATCGGGAGGACGCTGGAACCTGACAATGCCGTCAGGACTGCTGACAAATCGATTCAACTTAGACTAAAATAATGTCACGGAATTATTGAAAATAAACGCAATCATTATTCTCAGAAAATGTGTTCTTTTGTTTTGTACACGTGCGTTATATTTATTCTCACGACTGCCCGTTATATTTCATTGCGACCGTCCTTAAGATAACAACCCATAGGTTGAGAAACGATGGGTTGTTACCTCCAGGAGGTCTGGGAATATGAAATCTGAAATTCATAATTCTGGACAGTCATGCAAGGCACTGGACTGCTTCGGAAGAGCGCCGAGTCTTCTGCGGCATGCGATTGCATATACCGTCGGCGCATCTACTCGTACTGCAGGCGGACTGAGAAACGAGGAGGGAGGCCGCTGTCGAGGAGAAAGCGGAATAGTCTCCGCGGGAGAAAGCCATTCACTTTGGCTTCACTCTGACTGCACGCGTTCGTTGCAATCGAATTCTCTTCTTTAATGTGGTCTTATGCACAACATGAGAGCGTTCATCTGGAAAAAGTTTAATTTTGTTTGTTTTATTTTTGTAGCATGAAACATGCCTGCACAGACATGTCTACACACCATCACCCCATTTCCCTGTCGGAGTAGGCAGAAAAAACAAAGCGATAGACTTTCTTATCTCGGCACATATTCAACGCTTTTTCTATGTTAATATACGTTTTTTTATATAACTCCTACGATTTTTCTGATTTTATAAGTTTCGTTCTTTCAAAAAACTCATTCACTTGATCCAACCATACTTTATTTCGTCTTCTTCTGTCACGCCTTTCACTCAAATTCGTACTTTATACTTTTTTTGTTAGAATTAAAAAAAAAATATAGTATTAGATATAATATTGAATTATATTACACTTTCGTTGTATATAGTACAAAGTGGCGGGTTTATTACCGTATGGCAATCTCATTCCAACCAACTAGAAAAGTATTAAAGAAGACGTGGTTCAAAAATTAGACTGTAACTCTTTAAAACATATATTATTTATAGTAAAGGCATTAACATCGGGGGAACACAAACAAGGTGAAAACGTTGAAACCGGTAGGGTTATAAACCGTTATATAAATTGAAATAAACAGTGTTTGACTAAACAAATTATAATGTCTTTAAAATCAACAGAAATAGAACTATCTTCCAGACTGGAAGACAGACGTCTTACCAACAAGGTGAGGGAGTTTATCTTTTATTGTATTGTACAAATACTATAATAATTAAGTACTAAGAATCGGTAATAAGTATCAGGTGTCAATGTTGTCAATTTCAAGAATTTATGTAAATTTTCAGAAAAATATATTATATTGGGTGTACAAATTAGTTCGGTCCGTTTTTTTTTGTGTTCAAAAATGCATTTATTTCTAAAAATAATGAATGAACAGATCAATTAAAGTATTACCCCCTTATTATTCCCTACATGATTTATCAGTTGGAGCAGCGTCACCATAAACTTCGACAAGCATTCGATGGGCTTCAGCTGCACTTTTCTTCCAATTAAAGTGGAAAATTAAAACCTCCCGCAAAATTCGACATTTTCAATACTGTACAAAACAAAGGGTTTTGCATGAAACTCAAAGCGATATAAACTGAATATTATTGGCAGATGTCTAACCTCTCTGAAACCGCCAAAATCGGCTGTCACTATGAACCATTCATAACAGCCAGAGACATCTTTTGGAAACGGGCCGAACTAATTTGTACTCCCAATACATAACCTCCTGCTTTGGAAATGTATTTTTCCCAGCGGATCTATACAATTTCTGTGACTTTCTACATTTTCTTCTTTCAGAATATCATTCACTTAATCAACCATACTTTCCTTGCACGTCTTTCTCTCGCACGCCTTCCACTCACATTTGCACTATATATCTGTTTTGTTAGTTTCTTTATTCATTAGTTCCACATGCCCAAACTATCGCAATGAATTCTTCATCTTACACAACACATCAGACTTAAGTTCACACTCATCCCTCATCAATTCATTCCCTATTCTGTCATACATCGTCACTCCATGAATTTTTCTCAACGCACGCATTTCTACAGCATTTATTGGAAACGGACCGAACTAATTTGTACTCCCAATATAATTTCACTATATATGTAACATTTCAAAACATTTTTTAAACGAGAAAAAAAGTTGCTAAACAAAGTAGCGGTGGAAAAATATTGTACTTAATTTTTACTATGATTTTCCAAGTTCGATTTACGTTGTACTACACTTCTGACCTCTGTGGCCTAGTAGGTAAGATATCTGCTTCGGTTGTAATCGGGAATCGATCTCGATACCTCCTCGAATAGGCAAGAGTCTTAACAAGCAGGAAATGTCACCTTGGTGGCCGATTAAGTTAAGGGTGTTATTTTAAGGGCAGTGACAATCTACAGATAACGACGGACTCTTATTACGAAGAAATGTCACTCTTTCATATTTCAGAATTCGATTAATTTGGTCATGTCATTGTTTACTAGACTTTTTCCAAACTTTTCGTACCTTCGATAATACTTGTAAAAGTTAATTTTTATTTTTTTAAATTATTCATTCTCACCACGCGTTCGAACTATCGCATTCCTTTTTTTTTCATTCTAAGGACTGTATTAAAAAAATTCTGGAATGCAAATGTTTTCTTGATTTCTTCGCCCATTATTCTGTCATATATTAAATACACACATTCTGCGCAACGCTTTGAACTCTAGGGTGGCTCAACAAGAACTGCAATTTTAAATTAAGTTTTGCAATCGTGTATCGCTGTACGATTAATTTATAGGTTATGTAAATTATGTACGTCCACTATAAATATTATACATTTGACAGCTGAAAAAAGGCGGCAAATTTTAAATTTCATTTCTTGTTGCGCTATCTTATGAAATTATACCTTCGGTCAATAGAAATCGATATCATGACATGATTCAACCTTTTTTTGACATCAAATGAACGATTTTAACTTAAAAAATATGCAGTTCTTGCAGGATGAGGCTACTTGTCATACTGCTGATGATACAATGGCTTTATTGCAGGAAAAATTCTCCCATCGTGTAATTTCTCGTCGTGGAAATGTTAATTGTCCGCCACGATAGTGAGATTTAACCCCTTTAGATATTTTTCTCTGGGGTTATGTTAAATCTTAAGTGTACGCCAAGAACCCAAAAACAATCGATGACCTTAAATACAACATCACCAGTGTCATTGCAGATATCCGTATCCATTTATGTGAATCCGTTATTGAAAAATTTGCTCAAAGAGTCGTCACCTGTAACAGGAGCCGAGGTGGCCATTTCGGTAATATTATTTTTCACACATAATTTCCATATACATTAATTACACTGATATCAATAAACATGAACATATAAAAAAAACTTGTTTTTTATTTCTTGATTTAAAATTGCAGTTCTTGTTGCGCCACCCTATAGCTTGTAAGCGATATTTACATTCTTTAAATTGTGATAGTACTAAAATAAAAAGCTATTTTAAACTAATAAAAAATACAACTTAGGCCTATACTTTTTGTACATATTATTATTGTAAATATTTAATTATTCATTTTTTCTACGTGGTCAAACCATATCCACTGTTTCCTAATGTCATCATTCCTTATTCAGTTAAACATTGTTTCATTGTTCATGATAGTTGTAAATTGTAAATCATATTGGAGCAAGGATGACTTTCTGTGATACCTTCTGCGCTGATATCCATTACTGACCACCTCTCTGGTCCAGCGGCCCCTCGGCGCATTCCATACCTTAGCCTTCAACAGTGCCACACAGAAGTACTCGTACCTTCGCTATCATTTTTTTAACCAAGTACTCACAAGAAGGTACATGGCTCCAGTGATTCCGCCAAAGCCTTCGGACCAGAGCAGTCACTAGGATTGGAGGTACCCGTATCGGGTTACTTCATTATTATTTAAAAATAAATTGCTTAGGAACCATAATTAAAAAGATCTATTGTATGACATATTTTCTAATTTCATAAATTTTTGTGTGTTTATCTACCTTCTTCTTATTCTTCTTCTCAGTGTCATGTCAAATCCCCCCAACGTTGAATATCACCTGAGATTAGACATCTTTGTCCCCGGCAGCGCAAAAAAGATCCCCGACGCTCATTATACCAGTCCAATCACGTATATTGCGGAGCCAGGAGATTTACCTCCTGCCAACACATCTTCGACCGTCTATTTTGCCTTGGATGATCAGGTGCAGTAATTTGTACTTTGCTCCTCTAAGTACATGACCCAAATAGGACACCTTTCGGATTTTAATATTAGTCAGCAACTCTATCAACTTTGGCTCTTTGAAGAACCCTTGTGTTGCTGACCATATCCGTCCAGGGTATCCGTAACATTCTCCGGTGCATCCACATTTCGAATGTTTTCAGTCGGTTCATACTACCAACTTTGAGGGTCCATGATTTCACTCCATGCAATAACATTGACTTTATCTACCTAAGTGCTCTCATTTCGAAGTCTGAAGGATGTAAATAAAAAAATAGAAGTATTCTACTGTATTAAACTTTTGTTATAAACTGTACAAACTGGCGAGCTTACCATTATGTGGCAATCTCTTCTAACCAACCAGAAAGATGTTAAAGAAGCTTTAAGTGAAAACCAGACTGGAATATTTAAAAAAAAATCTAGGTTCCAGCGGGATTCGCAAACTCGGGCTGGGAGACAGGCTTCTTACCAACTAGGCCACGGAGGTCGAAGTCCAACAAGAACACGGATTAACCTATACTTAGAAAAAACAAAATTACCACCCCTAAGATAAATTATATTTTTATGTAACTTGGGCAGGTGTCTTAAAGCCTTAAGTCTATCAGCAGAACGCCACCCTTAAGAAAGGTTTTTTTTTTATGATTTTGGCAGGTGTCTTAATAAAACCTTACAGTGCATTGGGATGCAAATTTGCATCATGATAATTAAAAAATATTATAAATGCAGGACCATCTTTTGGGAATAAAATCATATGGTACAACTATCTCTCTTGTTGACTATTTGCTAAACAAAAATTAAAAAAGGAGTTTGTATAACAAAAAATTATTTTTAATTCTGACAGTTGGAGGAATGGTGGATTCGACTTTTTACTGCATTTCAAGAATTAATTAAACGATAATAAAAGTGTTTTAGAAATTGAAAAAGGAAAAAATAATAACAATTCAGAAATATTGTATTTATTTACACAATATTTTCATGCAAAAACTTATATGCATGGTAAAAATCAACAAAATATGTTTGAAGCAAATTTGCATCATCATACATTTTTTCAATTAAAAAAAACACTAAAAATTGGTTTTTGATTTTTTTCATTATTTTTCCCGTTGTATACATCACTTTTCCTATGCTGAGTATAAATTTCATCAAAATCCATTATGTCATGCATTGTAGGGTTAAAGCCTTAAGTCTATCAACAGGAAGCCACCCCCAAGAAAGTCTCCCTGTGTGCACTGCCGATATTGCCAAAAACAAAG
The DNA here is from genome assembly GCA_949825065.1 of Odontocerum albicorne. NCBI lineage: Eukaryota > Metazoa > Arthropoda > Insecta > Trichoptera > Odontoceridae > Odontocerum > Odontocerum albicorne. The sequence continues at coordinate 1,632,087 of OX463845.1, forward strand.
AACAGCCCTGGTTTGGTTCACGTTAGTGGAGCAATGTATGTTGTTACCTCAGTAGGTAGAATACAAGTTTTGTAACATTGTATGTAGTGCCGGATTGGACGGCACTACATACAATGTTACACTACATAAAATGACGGCAGTGACTACGAACTTGACGTTTAATTGGGATAAATGACTTAAAATCGATTTGCGATGATTCTGTTGTAAGAAAAAAAAATATTCCATCAGATGAAATTTATTGAGACAGAATTCAACAAAATTTTTGACATCACTAAACGGATTCAAGTGAGAGCGTTATATAAAATTTGAAATATCTTTTTACTAAAAGCTTTTTATTCCAGATTAAATTTATCGGTTTAATTTATTTTATCATATATGGCAAGGAAGGTTTAATAATAACAAAGCAGAGGTTTAAATACACACATTCCAATAATCATAAAAAAAAACAATATATTCCCTTCCCTCTATCGTGCTTAATTACTATGCTCAGTAAACGTATAATAGATCTTCTATCTGACTAACTAGGAATTCCTGTTGTAAGTCAACCAGAAAAACGGGCAGAAATGTAAATACTCGTATATTCATTCTCTGCATTCCAACTTTTTTTTTTAAATAGTTAAGGAATAACATGAGGTTATATATGAATCTCAACGTAGCTGGCAGCACGCACAACGACCAGGTAGAAAATTTCATTAGCAAAGATTACTTCTTATTACATACGTTGACATTTTTCTCTTTCATTTTTAATAAGTACGAAATGTTTGAATTAACTTTTTCAGCGATTCCCTCTTTTTGAGTTTTTTTTTTCTCAACGGGGATTAATGTAATTAATGGAATAACAAAATAGTTTATTGTTAAATATTCAAATATTGAGTTCTACAAAGTTAAAGTCGAAACCTTTGATGGGTTAAAGCATAGGTTCTCAAACTGGGCAATATCGCCCACTTGTGGGCGATGAAGGAATCTTGGTGGGTAATACTGGCTTCGGGAGAATCTGGTGGGCGATGTGAGGAGTCAAATGGGCAATAACAGAGTGTTGAAAAAATAATGTCGTGTAAAAATGTTTTGAGCATTTTATATTATATGTAAAGCAAATATTTTTTGCGTGAAATATAATGCGTTTTAGGGTATATTAAAATAGCCACTCTAACTCTTTTTCCAGGTATGGGTACTTAGATAAGTAATCCACAGTCACAAAAAATGGTACAACACTAATTTCTGCTAGTTATCAACCAATCAACTGTCAAAGGAAACATTTATTTTCATGTTTCGCGACTCCGACATATTTAGTGCAGTCATAGTGTTTTAACTAAAAAGAGGAATCGACTACAAATAGACAAGTGCGAGGAGATTTGTGGTAAGAATACTATTGACAAAAATAGAGCCTAATATTGCCAAATGCATAGCACAACACCAGGTCAACACTAATCGTTCTCATTCAATGTTCATATTCATTTTACTTTTTTGTTTCAAATTAGTTAGAGTTAGAATAATTATAAATATTCTGTTGCTAAGTGTATATTTTTTTGTTTTATTTTATTAAATAACTTTATAAATTCAATTCAAAATTATTTTCTTACCAAACTTTCTATGTGAAATTATAAAAATGCACATGTTACATGGAATATATTGGTGAATATAAAAAAAAATACGCATAGATACGCTTACTATTTACTATTATCTTAAATAGAGATACAGTTTTCCAAAGGTGGGCGATGTAAAATATTGACGTTGAAAAATGGGCGTCGAGTCAAATAAGTTTGGGAATCTATGGGTTAAAAAAAGGATGTATATTTAAGAGCTGAAATGTAAAAGGTTATCGAAATGCATCGCTCAGACCAGGAGTTTGATGCACGGGGATCAAGAGGTCGCGTCTCTATTGATAGCTTGCATCTGTCCATCGACACACCGACACCAGTCATTTCTAAATATAAGAATATATTTACGTCAACAGCGTGTTGTGTCTAGGACAAGAATAACAAGCTCATTAAACCCGTGGCCAGGTCAGAAGCGAAATCACTCAATGAAAACAATATCGACTATTCATTAGTTTTGCAAATAAGTTAATTCTTCTTGGTCACTTCTTAATTGGGTATCTCCACTGGTTGAGTATCCACACTAGTTGAGTATCTTCATTGGTTGAGTATCTTCACTGGTTGAGTATTTTCACTGGTTGAGTATTTTCACTGGTTAAGTATTTTCACTCGTAGAGCATCTTCGCTGGTTGAGTATATTCATTGGTTGCAACAGCCAAGTTTAACGATTTGAAACCTTGTAGTATTTTAATTTATAATTGATATCTATGTATACGAGTATATCTCGATGAAGACAGATTTTTTCTTCCTTGCATCAGGGCGCATCTCAGCTTCCTGTGAGTGTACCCAAACTATAGGACTACCCAATTTCTCTCTGGTTATAGGAGCTCTAATGGTAATATGAGCTCTAATATCTATCCCTTTGCCTTGTTGATATTCTTGTGTTAATCTGGATCAATTAGAAGATCACATTCAATACATAAGTATCTTCATTGATTGAGTATCTTCACTGGTTGAGTATTTTCACTGGTTGAGTATCTTCACTCGTAAAGCATCTTTGCTGGTTGAGTATATTCACTGGTTGCAACGGCCAAGTTTAACGATGCGTCTTGTAGTATTCAAATATATAATTGATACATACGAATACATCTCGGTGGTTTGATCTCATCAACATAAACATGGGATCAAACAGCGTAAACAAGAAACAATCTGACAAAAAATTATGTGCCGATGTATTTATTAGATGGAATAATCCATTTGTGGAACTGCGATTGGAAGATGAGATGGAACGGATGAATTATACGTGTATATTTTTGTTTTTTTTTAGAGATTTGGATCACCTGAGCCTTGACCTGTCTCATTTTTTTTATTATTTGTAGTGTAGGTAGTATGCATGTACGTACCGTTGTCTGATATTTCTGTACATGATTCATTTAAATGTTTTCACTTTTGGGGACAAATTGATTTTATAAAAGACCCTACATTATAATTAAGTTAAAGAAAGTAAACGGAAAGCTTTCAGATGATACAAACTGTTCTTTATAAAACATTTAATAAAGGAACTCTTGCTGTGGTTTAATGAAATATCAATTAAACTTCGTGGCCTAGATGGTAGGACACTGGACTTCCTTACGGGGGTTTTGGGTTCGATTCTTAATGGTACCAAAAAAATTAATTGTCTGCTAAAAATATTTAATGTGCTAGACGTGTGCGAGCATTCTTGTATATTCACGTTCGGTAGCATTGACAACACGTACCATGACAGACGGATGGATGGTATCCGTATTCTGTCATACATTGCTACTTCATATATTCTTCTAAGTGCATATATTTCCACAACATTTATTCATACATACCATCACGCCATTTCCCTGTTAGGGTAGGCTGAGAGGACAGATCATCATGCTTACCTTTCTTGACACACATCCTTAGCCTTTTTTACATTTATATATCTTCTCATTTAACTTATACGGTTTCTCTGACTTTCTACATTTCCTTCTTTCAGAATATCATTCACTTGATCCAATCGTACTTTCCTTGGTCTTCCTCTCGCACGCCTACCTCTCACATTTGAACAATAAATCTATTTTGTTAGTTTTTCTTCATTCATTCGTTCCACATGCCCAAACTGTCTCAATGTCTTCTTCTTCATCTTACTTAACACGTCAGCATAAAGTTCATATTCATCCCTTACCACTTTTGAGTATTTTTTCATATCCACGTTTCACTTCCATGCATCAAAGTTGGCACTAAAATACGGATTCGGATCTTATAAAACAAATATCGTCAAAAATAATTATAATCTACAGCAGAATATTTCAGTTTGTGACAGGTAGCTTAATGACTAGCCTCGTAAAGTAGACATTGTTTTCGATTACCTTAATCAGTCAGACTGGTGACGTTGTGATAATCAGTCAGACTGATGACGTTGTGATAATGCGCCTTATCTCGACAGTGCTAGGGAGCAATCGTAATATTTCTTTTAATTTGTATCATGATAAACAATTTGAATATATTTACTTTGTTTCGCGATTTTGACTCTTTGTTCAACGAATGGGTGTTAACAACCTCGTTTTTATGTCTTTGTCCCCACATTATTGCCCAACTAATAAAGGTAGTTCGAAACGCGCAGTGGACATCGTTTAGTTTGACTAAGGCCTCGGCCACACGGGTAGGAGCCTCGCTTGGTGCTTAGAGCTACGCTGCGAGTTAGGCGCCATATCCTAGCGAACGAACGCACCGCGTACTATCGCAATGGCCACACTGCACGCTTCGCGTCACGATACATGACGATTAGTCACCGAGTGAATCTCCTAGTGAACTTGACGTGTTGGTTAATTTTATTGTGTCACCAAGAATACTAGGCAGAAAATGCCTAGGTAGTAATAAGCGCTGGGTTCGAAAGAGCGACCTTTCGCACGGTAGTTCAGTGCGAAAAAAACCGCAATCGTAAGGAATGTTGACGCAAAAACCACAAATCACTTTGGTCCACGTCTTGAAATGTGCACCTGTCGCCCTTGGGGCCGTTAGCCTCGCGAGTATTGCCTTTTCTTATCTGCAACACACACTAACTTAAGTTATCATCTGTGTTTTCAATATAATACAATACTTTATGATACAAACATATATGTAAAGGAGTAAAGGTGATGTCCGCTTTCGCCCCTTGACAGGAATGACTCCTTACGCGATTATTATGCCTGCCTAGATACCCAATTGTCAACTTAACAACATCGTTGGTCGTCCTTTGTGTGACGACAGATTTTTCTTATTTGCATCAGGTCGCATCTCAGCTCCCTGTGGGTGTACCCAAACTATAGGAATACCCAATTTATCTCTGATAATAGGAGCTCTAATGACAAACTCGTTAACTTTGATATTATCCCTTTGCCTTGTTGATATTCTTGTGGTAATCTGAATCAATTCGGAGATCACATTCAATACAATGGGGTGTATAAACGCGTGGTAACGCACTGGAGTTCCGTGCGGAATCTTGCCGGTTCGAATCCTGCGTTGTGCCACTTACTCCCTTTGAATGACACATGCATTTTTTTCCGTCTAGTATTCGTAGTATAATGATATATATGACTTCGGTCACACATATTCTTTGAAAAAAAAACATGCCTTTGTGGTCTGATCGTCTCACGTTAGGTGTGCCATCGGATCCAGTACAGCGGTATGACCGGTGAGTTTGCTGGTGCGGAACGGCTTACTCACTTAACTATGAGAAAAAAGGAAAAGACGAAAAAATCAACTGTACAGCTTCGCTTTTTAACTGAATTGACGTTGGAACAGGGATGGGGATGCTCAACTACGAGGCCCAGCAACGACGATGCACCAATAAATAAAAAAATAGAATAAGTTGTATGAGACGGTGTATGGATGTGGATGAGGCTAAGGATTGTATTGTATCACACTTTCGTTGTAAACAGTACAACCTGGTGGGATTAAAGCCATGTGAAAGATGTTAAATAAGTCTTAAGTGTACCGCACAGGATACAAATAGACTGTAGCGTAGGTACATTGGTTGTTGCGCCGCGCTCAGAGAATCGAGGTAGCGAATTCCAAAGCGAAGATCCAGAAGAAGAAGAAGGTAGCGGGTTGGAGAGATTCCTCTCAGGCAGGTCGAAGTAGCGGGTCTCTAATTAAAACACAGTATAGTCGGTTGTTATTGAGAATATAATTTCGCAAAAAGGGGACCCTCTATATTAATGGTCAGTCGGCCATCACAAACGCCCATTACCCGCAAAATACAACAACTTTCGGGGTTTTGAACGCTGCTTAAGTCGACCGGCCCGTGACCTACTCACGACGCTCCACCCGCAAGTCCTTTATTTCCCTTGCGGTCGCGAACGCGATCGGAGTCAAACTGACTAAAATTTTTCATACAAGAACATATAGCACATATCAAATATGAGGATTTACATGTTGCATATTCACAAATACAGATCTACACATACAAGATATCAAATGTCTATATCATTATACCACCTACAAGGGTGGCCGCACACGTCCGATACACTTAAGTGTAAACCATACTGGAATCCTTTATAAAAAGATCTGGGCTCCAGCGGAGTGCGTCGAGATAGCGCTCTATCCTCAGTGCCTACTCCAACAGGAAATTAAGGTGATGGTACGTTACCGTGTATGCACAATACAAATTCGGAATAATTACACGCGGGAAACAATCTGCAAGTTACCCTTGAGGGGCCTTCATGCTCGGCTGCTGCGACTCCACCCGTAGCCGATAACTGTTTCAGCTGGAACTCATTAAAATGCAACTATACTATTAACTGGCCGATGGATGAAATCAGCATGCAACGCGCGCAATGCATTGTAGGCCAGACGCTATTATATTATATTACCCGTACCTGCCTCTCGGAGTAATCGAGTCAAGGAGAAACAACACTGTATGCAGTTGGGCTGAATGCATTATAATATTCTTGGGCAATCGTGCACTGTTTTATTGAATATAAACATCTCATCAGTAAATAGATAACGACCTCCATGGCCTAGTTTGTAAGACGCTTGTCTCCCAGTCCGGAGGTTGCGGTTTCTATTCCCGTTAGAACCCAGATTTTTTTTAAAAGGATTCTAATCTGGTTTTAACTAAACGCCTCTTGAACATCTTTCTCGTTGGTTGGAATACATTGCAACATTTCTTGGAAAGGGTTGATAGTATAAAGTACCTTGGAGTTTATTTTGATCAGTTCCTTCGTTGGGAGGTCCATATTAACACTTTGAGCACAAAAATCAGAAAACTAGAATACATATTCCGTATGATTCAAAATGTCCTCAGTGAAAATATTCTTAAAAGTATATACTTCGCCTTATGTCACTCAGTACTTTCTTACGGTATATCAGTTTGGGGGGATGCACCTTAACCCAAAAACACATATTGCAGGTTTCCCAAAAATTGATTGTGAAAATAATCAATAAACTTAATGCTCAATATCCCACGGCGGAGCTTTTCAGAGAGTATCAGGTCCTGAACATAGCCAATTTACATCTCAAATCCATCCTCTGGCACTACCATCGAAAGGAAGGGAAGATGCAGACTCAGCAGACACACATGACACGCATGGCAACTAATGAAATGTTCACCATCCCTAGAGTTAAAACCTCTTTTGCCCAAAGGCAATATGCTTATTTGGCTCCTATGACATACAATGGCGTGCCGAATTCAATAAAGGTAAAGGTAGGAAAACCATTTAGATAGTCGATCGGAGCGTGGTTGTTATTGCGACAGGATTTTGAGTACTTGGACTTTCAGGATGAATGACGAGTGGAAAAGATTTGTATGGGCTCGTGAGTGTGGGTTTCTTCTTGTTGTTTTTGTATTTGTGTTTCTGTGTATTTTTTGTTTTAATTTTAATTTTTATTCTTATGATTGTGTGCGGTATATTGTGGGATGAATATTTTTGGTCTTTCTGGAGTGATGATGTGTGAGGAGTTTAATTTCGCATGATGTTTCCAGTTGTAGTTGAGTGTCACTGTTTGTCAGGTTGATATAAGAGCGTGCAAAGAGGTTTTGTTTTTGTGTAATTAAAAAATCGGAAATAAGTATCGATTTATTTTTTCATGCTTAATATCCTCAGTGAGATACAGGCAAAAGCCTAGTTTACTGGGGATACGACAAATGAAAGGCAACAAACCCAGATCCATTAAAATTGTATGTCCAAATCAAATTACCTGTTGTTTTTTCGCAAATTGTGTATATTTCTTGTCATGTGTAATAATAAATAAATAAATAAATAAGCCCGCCAGGTTATACGTTGTACAATGAAAGTGTAATACAACACAATGATACAATAGATTACTTGTCATTTCCCCAAGAGTATGTATGGGTCCCTAAGAAAGCTATATAATTCGTAGGGGTCGTAGAGTTCTGCTGTAGTTAATTGTATCGTTCTTTTATATAATATTGTCTTCAAATTCTATTTATGAGCTAATAGTTTGTATCATTTTAGTTGTATAAAATAATGAACGATCGTTTATTTTTATTAAAAAAATATATACATGCATAAATATTATCACACCATTTCCTTGTCGAGGGAGGAAGCAAAGGCAGAGCGCCAAACTTTCATATCTCAACACATACCCTTAGTAGACCTTCCACATTTATACAACTTCAATGATTTATCTGACTTATTGTGAAATTTAGAACGGTAACAGGAGTCTTGTGTGACCCAAAAATGCCTATAAAACTAAAAGGAAAAGTATACCAGATTATCGTTAGACCCGCGATTATGTATGGCTAAGAATGCTGGAATATGTACAGCTCCTATTTGAAACAGTAGAAATGCGAATGGTTAGGTGGTCGGCAGGAGTATCACTGAAAGATAAAATTAAGAGCTCACGCATTCGTGGTGGCCTGGGAGTCACTGACATAAATAGTAAGCGGGAAGAGCGACAGCTGAGATGGTACGGGCACATAAGACGGAGACCACCAGACCATACGGTAAATCAGGCAATGTCTGTGTATCTTCCTCGACAGACGTTTAGAGGAAGATCAAAGAACTTCTGGATGACTCAATGCTTCAAAATCCTGCAGAGAAACGGCCTAGATGAAAGCGACATCCAGAACCGAAGAATATACAGCCTGAGAATGAAGAGCCGACCCCAACAGCCTACCTAGGCAATGAGTTGGGACAGTGCCAGGAAGAAGAAGAAGAATGATTTATCTGATTTACTACGTTTCCTTCCTTCAGATCCATTCATCGGATCCACCCATACTTTCCTTGTTCCGCCTTTTTCATGACTTCTACTCACATTTGTACAATACTATATTTTTATTTTGTTGGTCTTTCTTCATTCATTCGGTCGACATGCACAACCCATCTCAACGTGCTATTTTTCATCTTTCTAAAAACATAGGCCTTAAGTTCATGGCATTGCGGTCCCTATAAATATTGAATAAGCAAGGTGACATAACGTATCTTTGCTTTAACCCTTTTGAAATATTAAACCACTCAGTAAAGGCACCATTTATTATTAAAAAATAAAAATTTAAGAAATATTTTTTTGTAATTGCGTGCAATCAACGAATGGTAATTTCGCAATTAACGATTGGTAATTTTGCACTTGACGATTGGCAATTTTAACCGATAATAAGAAGGCAGAAATATTTTAACGACCTCCTTGATAAGTAAAGTGTCAACACACGATATGTGAAAATGATAAAATTATCATCTCCTGCGATTTCGAAAGTTGAAGCATTCCGCTGCGAGGGGAGTTTGGCCAATATATTCAATTTTCAATTCATAACCTGAGAATATTGTATTTTTTTTTATAATGTTTAAAAGAAGCCACGTAAATAGTTTATGGCCGTAACCTCGATATCATATAAAGCGAATTAATGTTCACATATTTTAATATGTAAAATGGCACGTTAAAGCAATAGCGTGAGAATAAACCTCATTGGTTTAATCATACCGAAGTAGAGTGAGACGTGAATAGCGTCGCTTCCTCACCCATAGCGGTTTTTTTTAAATAAAAGCTATAAAAACATATTTCTGGTTGGTTGGAAGAGATTGACACATGGCAATAAACTCGCCAGGCTGAAAAAAAAACCTACGCGATCAAAACACTTGCAACACATGAAATCTCTAATGTTTAGTAGTATAAAATACTGAAAAAAAAAAAAAAACAGTTTGATGTCAAATAATATAGATGTTTCTTTAGCTTGGATTCCTTCACACATTGGTATCACTGTTAATGAATGTGTTGATTCCTTGACAAAGGAAGCATGTTCTACCGGTTGTCCCTTATCTGATTTTACACTACCAGTAACTGATCTTTTGAATAAAATCAAGAATAATACTTGGCACCGATGGCCGTTGAATTGTGATATAACTAGTATAAATAAGGGATCTAGATATAAATCAAACCAACAACCTATCCCTTTGAAACCATGGTTTAATATTATAAGAATGAACAAGATGGAAGTGTCTGCCATTTGTCGTTTGCGGACTGGTCACTGCGTGGTGGCTAGTCACCTTTACATAATAGGTATTATGGAGAATTCCGGCTGCAAGTGTGGTTTGAATGATGAAACTATAGATCGTGTATTTTTCGAGGCAGATTTGATTTACTAAAAGCCATATCTTTTCCGCGTCCAATGAATGTTGCGTTTATTCTTTCTTCGAAGAACTTTTCCGTTTATAGATCGATTGTTACATTTTTGAAGCTTAATCAGTTGAAACTTTGAATTATCTAGAATTGTCATTTTTTAAATAGGTTTTATTATATCGACTCAAAACCATTAGATGCACAAACCTAAATAGCTCCACAAGAATTCGCGTAGACGGAGAACTCTCTAATGACGTTCCAACACCAACCGGAGTAAGACAAGGAGATAGTTTAAACCTATTTCTATTTAACTTGGTTATGGATAAAATTATAGAAGAAGTTGCCGACCTTAACCTGGGATACAAGATGGGTGACAATATGCTAAACATTCTATGCTATGCTGACGATGCCAACATCATAGCCGAATCAGAGGAAGACCTGCAACAAATGCTACATCGATTCCACACTGCTTCCAAAAAATACAACATGTCTATCTCCATCAGCAAGACTAAATGCATGGCTATATATAGCCAGAGAGCAAGTTGGATGCAGTGTGGCGATCAACGACACACCAATTGAACAAGTTACAAAATTTAAATACTTGGGTGCTAGCATAATGTACAATAATGACCTCTATGGCGAAGTACTTTAACAGTCACAAAAGGTCGCAGCTATTTCCGGATGTTTAAAGAATACTATCTAGAAAAACAAGTATATGAACATCCAAAGCAAGGTGAGGATATACAAGATCTTTGTCCGTCCTATAATGACATACAGCATAGAGTCCAGAGCCAACACTGTCAGAACCAGAAATCTCCTTCGAACCAGCGAAATGAAGGTACTCAGGAGTATCGCTGGCAAAACCCTTCGTGATAGAGTACGAAACACAGAAATCCGAAGGATGTGTGAAGTTGAAGTCAGATGGGGACGACAGAGAAGAAGGTTCTAGAACAAACATGTATCCAGAATGGCGGAACCAAGAGCCGTAAGAATGACCAGGGACCATAGTCCCCAAGCAAGCAGACCTCCAGGACGACCTTCCAAAAGACGGAAAGACAGCTGGCAGTCGACGTCACAAGAGGGAAACGATGATGCAGGACCATAACAGGCCAATAGGTCTAAAAGAAGAGGAAGAGGAAGAAGAATATTGACTCATATAATTTCATGTCTTTAATTTGGTGGCACAAATCGTCCTAGTTTGGGTGAATTGCCTATTTAAACAAAATATCGATGAAAGTACAAAATTAATTGAATCATTTTATATAAGAGAATATAAACAAAATTAAAACGGAACAACCAGTTTCCCAGTCGACACCAAAGAATTAGAAAATGTCCGACAAGAACCATCATAAATTCAACAACACGTATATTTAAAATATTTACTGAATCAGACACAAAGTAATCCAATGGCTGATTGGTGAAAAACAAAGTGCTGTAATTAAAATGTTGTTGGCACATTTAAATTGTAAATATTTTCCTGTGCTTTTTGCAGGGGTGTGGAAACCAATAATATCCAGTAAATCGGTGCTATCAACAACGATGATCCAAAGCAATGCTTGCATTTGGAGCCCGGTGGGGGCGCAGAACTCGCTCATGGTGGAGAAAGTACAAAAAAAATATCTACGATATCTCCATATGAGAGAGTTCGGTGTCTATCCATGGCTTTATCCTACTCAGTTCCTGCTGGGCATGCTCGGGTATAACTCCTTGAGCGTAAGAAAAGATTTGCGTATCCTGGTATACGTTATCAAACTCGTTCGAGGAGTTGTGAGCTGTCCAGCATTACTACAAAGATTAGCGTTAAATGTTCCTAACAATTACACTAGACTGCGCCGGCAAGAACTGTTCTCAATAACATACGCAAGAACGGGTCGCCCAGCCGCTATGCTTCTGAACGGGACTGCTTCGGATATTGACATATTTCATATCACATTATCAAAAGCAAAAGTAAATTTTCTTCTTAGATTGAGCGCGTTAGAAAGCACTCATCAACGTACTTAAGTGACTGTGAATATATGTGTATCACATGTTTGTGTGTATATACTCGTATGTATGCATATGCATTGTTATTTTTTTTATATAATTTTTAATTTTTTTTCTATGTAATTTTTCTTCTTTTTTAATGTCTTAGAAATTAAAAAAAAAAAGAAATATAGAAAAGATCATCTTGTGATGTTGTGATTTTCTTTTGATTGCGTTTCAACTATGAATGTTCATTTTTTTATTATTATTTTGTTCGTATGTAACTGCACTTTTCTTTCCATGAATGCCAATAGGGACATTGGTGTGGCTCTTGAGGTGGTCCTGTACGTGTATCATATTAATAACTTATGTACGAGTATATGTTGTTTGAATTATTTTCTTGTGATTGTATACTCGTAAATTTGTTTTGTCATATTTTATATAACGAAACCAATTTACTGTTTATTATTGTTTATTTTTGGAATACGTGTATTTGTCTTTTGTAAGAAATGTAACACTTATTATCTATATTTTGAATATTGTCATTAGATGCATTGCGCCGTTGATGAATAAATAATAAATATTGAGACCATCGTTCTTTCAGAGTTCGAGCAAGGAGGTGAATTCTAATAAGACATCGTAGTGTCAATAACTTACTTTTTAATTATGAAACACAAACCAGAGTTCTAAAATATGGTTTCCTAAATATTTACGCGTAACCGATGTATTTCGTCTTTTGTGTCAGCTATTTCAGGGATTACCTTTTCCACTGTTGTGTCATTTGTGTATGTGTGTGTGTGTTGGGTGTTTATCTATGTATACTTTGAGGAAGTATTTGAGTAATTGTTTTCAATTTATGTTGTTTATGGGTGCACCCTCTATTTCAGATGCGTCGTCGAATTCAGTCAGATATATTTTTGGCGAACATATCTAAATCGACGAATCGAGTTGTCAGCGCCCCTGGTAGGCATCATCAGGTTCCGGTGCCCTCCCGATCGCCCCGCCTTGCTCAACCACATCCCCGACGACAGGACACCGCCCCAACCCCCCAGGGACAGCAACACCCCGTCAGCCGCGCAAAAATACAAAAAAGGCAGAGCAAGGCGAAGAACAAGATGTACACAGTATCTGATGTGTATTCATATAATATACAATATTAAGGTGTTAACGTATAGTGTGAGTATGGGAAGGTAGCGGCTGCGGCCTTATAAATTATGAAACAAAGCATTTTAAAATGTTATAAAAATAAACAAAACAACTGGTGAACTTTTTGTATGTCTAAATGTGAATAACGTTTTGTTTAGCGCAGCGCATGACACGGGAGTCTCCGGCGCAGATAGCGTGACCGCGCGCAACTATTTTATATCGGAAAAAAATATGCACAGCAAAAATAAATATGCATGTTCATGCAGACAGTCTAAGTACCGTTATGTTTGGCATCTATCAAGCGGAATAGACTGTTGGGCAATGCATTGATGATTATCTGGTTTGGTAGCCGAGTATTGTATGTAGGGAAGTCCCAGAGGGAGATTCGAAGGTTGTCAAAAGTTTATAAGTTCAGAGGGACTCATGTCGCAAAGTAAAATATAAATGGGGACTTCATTAACAGAAAATGTGTTTGATATTCACCAGACAATTGATACTTTTAACACTGGCTGAACTTTTCAGCAGATTTCGGCAGCAAAATAATAAGAATTGTTTATTTACCATTTGAATATATTTCAACAGAACTATAGTTCGGAAATTCTAGGATGAGTCCTGTGACATCTCACAAATTTGCCCCAATACAACCTTATGTAATGTATTTACCTAAAAAGCTTGCTATTTATTAAAATTGAGGCTTATATTAAAGTTGATAAAATAATTAAAATTATTGAACATCGTTACAAGGTTGTATTGGGGCAAATTCGTGAGCTGTTACAGGACTCATCCTAGAATTTCCGAACTATAACAAAACAAATATTATATAAAGTGCAAATGTGAGCCGAACACGTGAAGTGACAATCTGTGACAGAAAACGAAATTATGTGATTAGTAATAAATGTGAACTTAAGTAATAATTTAATTTAAATTTTTTGAAATATGAATATACGAGTATGTAACGTTTGGGTCGTGTGTTGAGATCCCGTGTTGTGGATCATTTATGTTGAATCGGAAATTTATGTGGGATATCAACACACGATACCCTTTTGTCGATCATGTGTTGTGAGATCCCACATGAATTCGCAAAGTGTTGTTATGTTAATCGACTAAGTCCAACTTATAGTAATCGATTTAAATTATTTTGTTTCTAGCAATGTATGACAGAATACGGAATGAAGTGACTGGGGATAAGTGCGAACTTAGGCTGATATGCAAAATATGATATGATATATTCTTTAATCCAGATATGCGGGGGTGTGGGATGGAATCCCCCCGATGCCCTTGAGGTCGGGCTCGCCCTACATTGGTGGGGTGTATCTCGTCCGGGGGAATGTTTGTGGGATGAGCCCTGACTTTTTAATGTCTTCTCTCTTGAATGAATTTTTTATGTCATCTATTTATTTTCTGTTTTTTTTTTATCTTTTTGTTCTACGTGTTCAAGGGTGTGGGTTGAAAAACATCTGGTGTCCCCGTGGCTGGGCTCGCCCTATATTGGTGGGGTGTATCTCGGCCGGGGGGACGTTATTAGACGAGCCCAGACCTTTTGATAGCTTCTGTTTCTTAATGTATTATCTTTTTAATGTGTTCTTGAAATGTGTCTAAATGTATTAGGTACATACTATGTTGCTATCAATAAACCTGTATTTATTTATTTATATTTATTTGATGTGTTGATCAAGATGAAGAGGAGTACTTAGAGATTTGGGCGCGTGGAACGAATGAATGAAGAAAGAATAACAAAACAAATATAGAGTGTAAATGTGAGTCGAAGGCGTGGTAGAGGAAAACCAAGGAATCGGATCTAATATTTGATATTTTGAAAGGAGGAAATATTAAAAAAAAAACAGATGAGTGAGACTCTCGCGCGGTAGAAGTGAAACTTCTTAGCTCCTAGGAAAAGTTGATTTTATGCATTGCTTTTTTTCCATTTGTTAACGATTCTTTTAGGATTAGGAAATGGTTATATGGAATTTAATTCAAGAAAATCTGTCTAAATTAAATAAAATAAAGAAATAAATTTTTTTTTAATGGGTAATAATAATTTTAATAATTTTAATAACATAATACATTTAATAATATTAAATTTATATTTTTTAATATTTAATATATTAAAAATTTAACGTTATTATCAATTATTAAATTAATTATTTTTAAATAATTATTTATTTATTATTACATTATTTTTATTATATTATTAATAATATTATTATATAATATTATTCATTAATGACATTTTAATTAATTAAAATATAATAATAATATAATTACTAATATTATAATAACATATACCATATAAATTATTATGATTATATATTAAACATAAATTATATATTAAATAAATATTAAAATAAATATAAAATAAAATTAATAATTAATAAATATATTAATATAAAAATAATAAATAACAAAAAATATTTTTATTTTTAATAATAAATAATATTATAATTATATAATAAATAATAATTTTAATAATAATATAATACACTTAATAATAAATAATATGAATTATTATTAATAATAAATAATTATTAATATTAAAATAATTAATAATAATTTATTAATGAATAAAATATTTATTAATAATTTAATAATAATAAAATAATACTATAATACTCGTACACTAACATAATTCACTTTTCGTAACGTTCAGGTCAATTTGCCCTACCACGCCTATAGAAGTTTCACTTCAAAATCCAGAAAAATCATAAGGTGTTTCGATGTAGAAGAGGCGAAAGACGTGAGTCGTGATAGGGGAATCTGGTGCTCTTGCCTATCTGCTTATCCCGATAGGGAGATGCCGTGATACTATGTATGTGGAATATACGTCAAAGATTTCCTTTTAGGTTTTCTAGTTCACATATCTCGGTTTCTATTATCCACGCTGTTAGACTATGGATCCAATTACCAGCTAATATATTGACACCATCTATGTTGTTAGACCATGAATCCCATTACCAGCTAATATATTGACACCATCTATGTTGTTAGACTATGGATCCAATTACCAGCTAATATATTGACACCATCTATGCTGTTAGACTATGAATTCAATTACCAGCTAATATACTGACACGATATATGTTGATAGCATATGGATCCAATTACCAGCTAATATACTGACACTATCTATGTTGTTAGACTATGGATCTAATTACCAGCTAATATGACTGACAGCATCTATGTTGTTAGACTATGGATCCAATTACCAGCTAATACACTGACACCATCTATGTTGTTAGACAATGGATCCAATTACCAGCTAATATACTGACACTATATATGTTGTTAGACTATGGATCTAATTACCAGCTAATATGACTGACATCATCTATGTTATGTTGTTAGACTATGGATCCAATTACCAGCTAATATACAGACACCAGCGATGACGAGCTTCTAAGACGAATTTAAACACATAAAACCTCCCTTAATTTTTTCCATCGTTATTTTTATCGGCTCAGACTTTTTTATCTCGACACACACCATTCGCTTCATTTACATACATACACCCTCTCATACAGCTCTTATGGTTTCTCCAATTTTCTATCTACGTTTTATTCTTTCAAAATACCATTCACTTGATTCAACCATAATTTCCTTGGTCTTTCTCTACTAAGCCTTCAACTCACGTTTGTATTTTATTTTTATTTATTTATTTATTTTAAACATGCCAAGAAATATACATAATTTGCGAAAAAAACAACAGGTAATTCGATTCGGACTCACAATTTTAATGGATCTGGGTTTGTTGCCTTTCATTTGTCGTGTTCCCAGTAAACTAGGCTTTTGTCTGTATCTCACTGAGGACATATAGCATGAAAAAATAAATCGATACTTCTTTCCGATTTTGGAGATTATATAAAACCCCGTTGCACATTCTCATCAACCTGACAAACAGTGACACTCAATTACATATGTATACATCACGCGAAATCAAGCTCCTCACACTTCATCACTCCAGACAGACCAAAGCATTCATCCCACAATATACCGCACACAAGAATAAAGGAAAAAGAAAAAGAAAACATTTATACAATAATATAAATATAAAACAACAAAAAACACCACACTCAAGAGCTCACACAAACCTCTTCCACAAGTCATTCCTCTTGCAAGCCCAAGCACTCAAACTCCTGTCGCAATAACAACCACGCTCCGATCGACCGCCTAAATTGTTTTCCTCCCTTTATCTTTATTGTATTATATATAATATATTTGTTTTGTTGGTCATTCTTCCTTAATTCGTTCTACATGTCCAAACCATCTCACAGTGCTCTTCAACTTAGTGAAAGCATCAGCCTTACTCGTAAGTTCACATTAATACTTAATCATTCATTCCATATTATGTCATACATTGTAACCCCGTGTATTCTTCTTAGTTAACGACATTTCTAAAACATTTATTCGGCTGTTTTCAATATTTTCACGTACATGTTTTATGTTCATACATCAATGCTAGTACTAAAATACTAATATGGACATATTTTAAAACTGTCCCATTCGAATAAACCTATGTTTTAGTACTCCAGTTACTTTATTTCCTATCGCTACAAACCGTTCGTTTATCGCAATACAATCTGGCGGGCTTATTCCCAGTCGTCAATCTCTCCCAACCAACCAGACAAAAGTAAATTAAGCAAGTTACGTGGTCGCATAAATCATTCAAATGACTATCCATCCCCACGAAATCCATAAACATATACGTGTGCACATGCCCACGAACCCCACAAAGACGGACACTCACCCAAACATTATTTTTCATATAAAGTGAGATATCATCAATCAAAAGGAAAGGAAGGTATGGTGGAGAGGAAAGGAAAAGAAAAATCAGGAATGAAACACGTTATTTTACTGACTAGAAATTAAGAGCTCCATCGTCTGAGAAAAGACTACCTTAATAGCATAATGAATAAATAAAAGTCTAGATTATTACGATGACGTAGAAATGCGTGTCTTGTGAATACATGTGATATGAAGAAGCTATTGTAGTCTTTTTAGGACGCTTAATTAGGATTTAAATAAATTAATAATGCCAGCGAAATGTTAATTGAATTGTAAATTATGCGGAGAATGTCGGCTAGACGATAAAACAACGAGTATAAAGACTGGGCAGTTAGCAGTGCGCGGGTCTATCCATCGTCTTGAGCAAATTATTCGAGAAAATATTAATCTCGAGTGGGCTGGCTTGAAGAGCGTGTCTAGACAGGCAGGCCGAGATACCTGATGCTGAGACTCCGACCCTGAGAGAGTGTTTACTGGCTCTTACTCGAAGAGCACACTCTTATATCGTGGAGACTTATCAGATCGTCGGCCGGTCGACGTGACAAGACAATTAGAAAAACTAATTTAATAATGAAGCAAAGACGTGTTCAAACGGACTCGACATATTATTCATCATTCGTAGAAAAATATGCAAAACAAATACATTATTTTCATATCGTGGTGATTTCACTATCACTTTGGTGTGGCGTCGGCAGTAAAAGGACTACTGAAGTTCTTTCAATGTCATGAAAAAAAAGTAACTACGAATATATCAATTGAATCGATCTTTGTGCTCAAGGTGTCAGAGACAGACATATGAGTGTGCAGCTTTAGGAAGTAGCGTCCTTTGATGGTTTTATCAAAATTGATGACTTTGTTTGAACACTACACACATATGGTACACTACACTACATTTAAAGCAGAATGTGTTTCTATCACTTGAAAAACGTACAATTTTTTTGTAAATTTTCTGCGTTTTTTTCAACACATATGTTTTACTAAATATATGCAGATGCGAGGAATTAACAAGTTTAAAGGTCGCAGCTACCATCTTCCTATCCTTACCCTCAACTAATTTTTTTTTAATCTGTCAATAATAGTCGGTAAGAATCTCGAAGTACAGTCCCCTTAAGAAGAATTTGCTCTCTAAACGGTGGAGCGAGGCGGGGCGATGCCCACCAGGGTCGCCGACAAGTCGATTCATCCCTATGGAAATGTTCACCAATAACATCTTTGGCTGAATTCAACAACGTGTCTGGGATGGAGGGCGCACCCATAAACAACATAAAGTGAAGACAACTGCTCAAATACTTCCTCAAAGTATACATATGTTAGATAAATGCTTGCTTGGTCATATTTATGTATCGACCACTACGTGCAGATTTTCTTGACGCAAATCTATTCGTTGTTATAAACTTCAGCGGAAAAGAATTGAACGTACTCGGGTCTGTCCATGTCCGCTACGCGAGTGGAACAAGCCGCGATCGGCGGATAGTGGACGGTGCGCGGTGCCAAGGCGTCTGCAGGCGGACGGTTCGCCGTAATTAGGTGTAGGCAACGCTAACTAAACACTTCACGGCGGACTATGTCAAAAACAGCTGTGACGTCACTCCGCACTCAAAGATGTCACGCCGTGCCGCATACCGGCATTACTGAGAAGCTAATGTTACAACTGCCGTACAAGAATATAAAATAACATAAGTTTTATTGCTGTAGCACCGGTTGGTGACCGAAATCACAATTTTGTTACATTATCTCTTAAATTATCATTTAAGTTTACTCCGAGATGGTTTGGACACGTGTAACGAATGAATGAAGAATATGATGAGTCCATTATAATAAACGCCAGGTCTGGACAGCTAAATTTAAATATTCTGTGCAGATTTTTTTTTCACATTTAAGTGTTAAACCATTCTTACACATGTATTATAAATCCAGCGGATCAGTAGAAATTTTTGGAAAGACATACAAAGCCTTCCTCCTTTATCAGTAGAGAATGTCTGATTTTTCTGTGAACCGAGCCAAACAATCCATGATTTATATGTAAAAATGTAATTCTCGAAAAATCCACTAAAAACAAATATGTTGTTCCACTAAAAACAAATATGAGTATGTTGTTCCGCTAAAAACAAATATGTTGTTCCACTAAAAACAAATATAAGTACTCGTACTTTACCACTATAAAATATGTGTTCCAAAATTACGTAAGTCTACTTGGCTAAATTTCGTAATATTTAATAATATCATAAAATCATTTTAAACAATGACTTTGTAATAATTTTGTAATTAATACTACTAATTTTTTGTATCTACGTGTTTGTTTGTTTTGTATTTTTGTCAATAATTTTCAGTATTTGTGTAAACTTGTTTTATGTGCATTTGTTTATAAAACACACTGTTGTATCGTAAATTAAATAAATATATCAATAAATACATTTCCGAAAACATGATCTCTAAAGCTCATTTCAGGAAGGTCTCAAATACACCCATCTGCTAACGAATAAGTTTGATACGGTATATTGTATTACGCTTTCGTTGTATATAGGACAACATGGAGGGGTTATTGCCGTGCGGCAATCTTTTCCAATTAACATAACTTGAAATATGTTTCAGACGCCTGAATTGAAAACCAGGCTAGAACCCTTTCTTAGAATAAATTGTGTACTAACGGGAATCGAACCCGCAACCCCCCGAATTGTAAGACAGATATCTTACCGACTAGGACAAGAAGGAGACATATAGTTTGTAAGACATCTGTCTCATAATTCAGGGGTTGCGATTAAATTTTTTTTGGATGGTACCCTTCAATATATCGGAATTAGTGTTTCAGACATATTGAAGAGCTTGGCTGGGAAACAAAAGTGGTCTTTAATCTCAGTAAGCAAGTCTTTTGAGTAGGAACGGAACTCGCCATCTGTTATTTAATATGTTGGCAACCCTTTCACGTGCGAGTATAGTTACCAGACAAATTATTTTACCAGACTGCCACCTTTTTTTTTGTGTACCATCGGGAATCGAACGTGTCAAAAATGTTACCACTAGGCAGTGGAGGTAGTCTATAATATAAATATCAAATCAATTAATAGGTTTTAGACTTACTCGCGGATAGTAACGTAATGCCATAATTATTTTTCTTTGTGGTGCAAACAGACATTAAACCGTTTGTACTGTGCAAAATTGCATACGTCGTGTCTGTATTATTCCTGGCTGACATTGAGTTCACCGGTACCACTTGTTTAATGTTATGCAGATTGGAGGTGAGTTATGCAATACAATGGCGCATTGATCACTTGTTACCGCTGATGATTCAATATTTGAAGTAATTAAACCCACTATAGTAATATATTATACATGTTGAATTGAATAACTAGCGTCGAGCTATGTTTAAAAGCTTGCATATAACAAAAATACTTATCGATGTTAAGGAAAAAAAAAACTATAGAGATATTGTATAACATTTTCATTGTATACAGCACAACTTGTCGAGTTAATTATGGCTATGTGGAAAACTCTTCCAACCAGCCAAAAATATGTTAACAATGAAATTTCCTTTAAAAATTTAAAAAGAATTTCTTTCTGGTGAAAACTAGATATAAAACATTATATTTTTTAAAATAAATCAGGATATCAACTGTACACGAACCCATAACCCCCAGGCTGGAAAACAAATGTCTTGCCAACTTGGCCACGGAGGTTTTCCTTTATTTTAATTTGTGTTACTTCTTTTCAAATGTTTATTTCAATAAACTGTCACGAATACCGGAAATAATATGAAAGAAAAGTTGGTTAATTGGAAAAAATATAATAGTTGAAACCAATACATCCGCCATTTAAGATTTTTTGTGTTTTTTTAAACATACACATATACAGACACGGGTAAGTTCTTGGTCTAATGGCCGTAGCCGCTACCTTCCTATCTTATATTCAACTTATATATATTATTTTGTAATATTTTTAAGCTGTCAATAATAGTTGGTTCTAATCCAGAGTAGGAACGGCATTGAGAATAGTCTAGTCTCTAAACAGAGTAGGAGCGGCATTGAGAGTAGTCTAGTCTCTAAACAGAGTAGGAGCAGCATTGAGAGTAGTCTAGTCTCTTAACAGAGTAGGAACGGCATTGAGAGTAGTCTAGTCTCTAAACAGAGTAGGAGTGGTATTGAGAGTAGTCTAGTCTCTAAACAGAGTAGGAGCGGCATTGAGAGTAGTCTAGACTCTAAACAGAGTAGGAGCGGCATTGAGAGTAGTCTAGTCTCTAAACAGAGTAGGAGCGGCATTGAGAGTAGTCTAGTCTCTAAACCACAGTATTTAAATTGTCCTTTTATTATTATTATTTTTAAACAAATAACAAAATTCACGACTACTTTATTAGAAATTATTAGATGTTAGCATTCATTATTAATAGTAAGTAGTATTGTGCAATTTCAAGAAAAACTCAAAACAAAGATTTTGAATAATTCTCAAAAACTCATTCCACTTGTAAGAACGCATAATTTAATATCTAGCTTATATTAAACTAATAAAAAAACGTTTCCCAAGATATCATCAAGAAGCACACATGAAAATAATTCAGTCAGCGGTGTCACGGTGTGCTAAGCATCGTGCAGACCGGGTTCGACTTCTGACGATTCTGATTGTTTTCACTTTTAGTTAAATGAATTTTAAATTTTAACTGACAGCTTAATATCTCCTGTTTATTAAATATATAAGCGCTTTGGAATGGGTGCATTAAATTTATGAAAATGTTTTATCGAAAAAAAAAGAGTTGATGGCATCATCTGTTTGTTACCTGACTAGTGCACCTACAGTATTTAGCTGGGAGGACCAAGGTCTGAGGGAATGTGATGAAATGTAAGTACTGAAATATTGGATATTTACGTGGTAAATAATTCGTATTAAAATAATTAGTTGTAAGAATTGTTATCTAGTTATAAGTTAGTATGTAGGTGTTAACTATTTATTAGTAATTAAATATTCGGATGATTAAAAATAAAAATTACATGAAGGAAATAAAAAAATAAGTTAGTTCATAGATAAAATATATAAATTAGATTAGTTCTTTTAAGATATAAATTTGTTAATTATACGAGTATATAGACTACTTTATTAAATAAAAATATTAAACAAATAGTTGATGACTGAAAACTTGCAACAATTATAAGTATCCACACGAAACAGTTAAATTTGATTTCTAACGGTAACTTAACAAAAAAAAATTCTTTCATATTCAGTATTTTTTTAGGATATATTGTAATTTATTATTAGGGTGTTGGCCAATGTTTATAGTAATATACCGGCATTGCCTTCGTAACATTTACCCTTAATTTTAAATAAAAGTTTTCGATTTTCACAATATAGATTTAATTCCTTCACAATATTCTCTTTTTTACGTCATCCTTTACTGTCCATGCAGTGAGACTCTGGAATCAGTTACAAACCAATATAAGACTCGCTCCGTCCTTGGCATGCTTTAAGAAGCGACTGAAAAAACTCTTAATTTCTAGTCAGTAAAACAACGTGTTTCATTCCTGATTTTTCTTTTCCTTTCCTCTCCACCATCACTTCCATTCATTTTGATTGATGATATCTCACTTTATATGAAAAATAATGTTCGGGTGATTGTCCGTCTTTGTGGGGTCCGTTGGTATATGCTCACGTATGTGTTTATGGATTTCGTGGGGATGGATAGTCATTTGAATTATTTATGCGACCACGTAACTTGCTTAATTTACTTTTGTCTGGTTGGCTGGAAGAGATTACCGCCTGGCAATAAGCCCACCAGATTGTATTTGCAATAAAAGTGTTAAATAAATAAATATTACTAAACTGATTCTATAAGTGGACATTTACACATTTTTCATTTTATTTACTGACTATTATAAATATAGAAGTAAAACACGTTTAATCATTGCAAGGAATCGAATCCGGGACTAACCTTACTATTAGACTATTTATGCCAATTGAGACGATAGCGAATATCTTACTTATGTTAGAATAAGTTAAACATTTGACAAGCAGTTGAGATAATGAAGGATTTTATACGAGACAAGGATTTACTATTAGTTAAAGAGATACGGAGAGTATCTTAATATATTAGAGTATTCATATAGTTTATGAAAAACTATTGCACTGATACGACTCAAATATTATCTGTATGAATGTTCTCACTATGCTGAGTATATAACATTCCAGGAAATGTATACATTGAAACAAAATATTACTTAGTAAGTGAGATTCCAGAATACACCATTTCAATGAATAGATTGTAAGTTGATAATAAATAAAATTGGACTTCATACCCCAAAAGAAAAATCACAATAGACTCGGGGACTTAGCTCAAACAGACGAGTCGATGAGTAATGAGTGTATATTACCAGACAGGGCACGTCACCTTGTATATGACGAACTCAAGGGCACATAATTAGACAACTCACGGCCGTAGGGACACTCGTGACAAATTACGGTCATAATACAAGGACAGATATTAGGCAGATGACGCAAATGACTCGAGTATATTATTTATTTCTATCATTCAAGTTTATGACTCGACAATCCGAGAGGTCTAAGATGTGGTCAGATGGAGACGGCAGCGTCGACGATACTGGTACCAACATGTACATAGAATGAATTCCATACATAGCTCTGCATGGGGTGCCGGATGGACGGCGTCCACCAGGAAGACCTCCGAAACGATGGAGAGATAGCAGGAGCTCAGCATCACAGGAGGACAATCCTGCAGTAACAGACTCTTGAGTCTATAGAAAGTTTAAGAAGAAGAAGAAGTTTATGACTCGTTCAATTCAATAACTGGTGAATATTTCAAGTGATGGACGCAGGGACACTAGACAGATGGCGAACTCTGAGATGAGTAATTTCGGTGATGACCAGATTGAGGACGTGCCACTTTACAGGTGGGAAATTTATATATTTCAACAACTGTTATAAGAAATAAATCGGTTGTTTAAAATGGTGAACTTGAATTTATTAAATTTAAATATTTAAATTATCTAGTGCATACTTGTAGGTATAACGGAAGTGTCAACTATCTGGGAGAAGTTATTAGTTGAGAACGGCTGGATCTCAGAAAATGAGCAGGTTCCATTGTTTTTTTTATTAATTAAAGGGACTAACTAGCCTTATCTTATATAAAATACATATTCTGGGATGTCTTATAAAGTATTTTTAATTCGATTTTTGTAAGTGGTACATCCTCGGAATGTTTTCGATTACTTAATGTCACGATTTATATATTATATATTTATGTAACATAATTGGATTGGATTCGCAACACAACAAATATTGAAAATGTCATAAAAGAATTCATGTAACTATGGGCGTGACACATAGCCGCCAGACTGTTAGATTTCCGATGGACATTTGAAGAGATTCAGTAGTGCCCAAGAGGCATAAAAAGGTCCAGAAAAATACTCAAAGTACGCTGGATGGATTCAATCAGGAAGCATTGATGTATGAAATGGCATCAACGAACATAAAACTGAATTATTTGGAGAAATACTTTCATCCGACAGTGGATTGACCCAGGATGACAGTGATGAGGATGTTACATTATAATTTATAGTTGAATATGAACAATATACACAACACTCCACCTAAAACCCAATGTGTCACAATCACATATCGGGAGGTCTCATTGCAGTTCGTCTTCGGTTGGTAAGTTTTCTGCGGTTTTCTTACGAAACATGTTTTTCTAAACTTATCTAATGTTAAGGGAAGTTACTTATCTAATGGCCGTAGTCATCACCAGCTTGATTTTTAAAAATAATATTTTTGATCTGTCAATAATAGTGAGTAACCAAGAGCGCCCTTGAAGAGAGTCCGCTGTCGAACGCCGATATATTAACTGTCCTTTTATTATTATTACTAACATAACATATATCAAACTCAGAGACATTTAATCTTCTAGATGACGTACGCAAGGACGCGTCTGCTTACAGGTGACGGACGCAAGGTCATGTTATCTTATAAGTGACGTACGCAAGGACATGTCTCCTTATAGACGATGGACTTGAACCTGACACGAGTGTGGGAGTATTGATATCAATTACCTTGCAGGTGCCGTTGCCGGGCGCCTCAGTGGAGGGCGCGCCGCTTCCCGCCGATGAAGCCCGGGCACCGATGGTCCCTTCTCATGCACCGAGGGCGGCTCACCTGCAGAACTGCATCCACTGCACTCAACAACGTGATGCACACAACACTTGCACCACCAGACACTAGCCAACAACGCACCAATATTTTTTTATATATTTATTATCTATACGATAAAAAAAACTTATAGACCAATGTTTTTTTTTTTTTTTTAAATCACTTTAATTATTTTTTTTAAAAGTTAAAAACGTATGTAAATACAGATATATTCACAATTTATGGTATAATATGCTTATATCTATTTTATATTTAAGATATATTTTTTTTAAATTAATTTTTCTATCACAAATGGAATGGGCATGTTGTCCTCCAAATCAATTCTGGCATCGCACAAGTTTTTTTCAAACACATTTTAATTTAAAAAAAATTAATTCATATTATAAACTATAAGGAGAAAAAAACTTTTATATACATTTATAGAATCAAACTGGAATATTTATTTTTTTTCTTTTTTAATATTTAACATTACAAATATCACTTTTAATAATTATTATATATTAATTTGTATGGAAATGTTTAATTTTAAATTGAACTACAGTTAGAAAATATATTGAAATTATCTGTGTATTAATTTGAAATAGTGTGTTATGGAGACAGATTGTTGAGGAAACAACTTGCGTGACGTCATTGCTGCAACTTATTAGCATGTCTTAAATTGTTTTCTATTCGGTTTACATGAAATCTAGTCACAACTCTGTAACACAACATTTAAAAAAAACACGGCGTCTAGATAAAACAACGAAAAAAAATATATATATATATATCAATATATGTATTGTATATTAACGCGATGAAACAGAAAAAATATATATATATTTTACAAATATAATTCTAAGTATTTATGTTGAAACGTTTTTTAAAAATACACACATTCTGTTAAGAGCAAAAAACCCGTTTAGAATTCGGCTGTCAAAAAAATTTTTTCGTCGAAATCTCTCTTTTCGAGGTTCGCGCACACAACACAATAAATGAAACGAAACGGCTCTTGTAATTCAGTATTGACGTCCGCTCGCGACGGCAGCCGGCGGACGAATGAGACTAGAGGGGAATATGTTGTGGGACCGAATGATGGCGGGGTCGGGCGGGGCAGTGCGGGGGAGGGGGAGGGGCGCATGTCTGGAGGTGAGGCAGCCAGGTGGGGCGGAGGGGGGCGGGGCCGCCTGTTATCGCGGCAGCCAGACGGCTGCCCTCCCCCCGTCCCTCTCGCCCTCCCGCCCCCTCCCCTGTCTGACTCGATGCCCGCCCGCCCCGCGCGGGTCGCCTCCCTCCCGCCCGCCGCCACGTCCCCTCAGTCCAGAAGTGTTATTGGTCCGACATGTCGGACGCAACAGTTGCTATATTTTTCTTGTACGGTCGGAAGAAAGGTCGACTACGGTGAGACGTCGATATAAATCTGTTGTATTTAGTTTTACTCCTACATACGATAGTTTTACTGCGGAGTTCGTCTACTAATTTGCGCGTAACATTTGCAGTAATCGCGTACCTAGATCATTTCTGGTTTCAAAGAAGTATCCAACTTTGATTATCTGAATTTATCAAGAAGATGGATAATATAATTTATCATTAATTTTCAGTGTCAGTTTTTGAAAGAAGATGGAATGAACCTAGGGGACCATACACTCATATTCCTTCCGTAGTCCAGTGAGCGCAATCGACTCTTTTAGGATACCAAATGCAAATGACATATTGAAAGATATCAAAAAACACTCTGATTATACTTGGGAAAATGTAGGATGGTTCCTGTGACGTTTGAAACGTCATGTCTCAATGCGATGGGGTAAAATCAAATTTTTTTACAAATCGAATAGTTTTTTTATAAATCGAAAAATTATTTTTCTCTAAACTGACGTTTTAATTCCTAATTAGGGTGTGGGCTGAAAAACATCTGGTGTCGCCGTGGCTGGGTTCGCCCTATATTGGTGGGGTGTATCTTGGCCGAGGGGATGCTATTAGATGAGCCCAGACCTTTGGATAGCTTCTGTATTTAATGTATTATCTGCAATTTATGTGTTTTAGAAGTGTTATTTAAATATAATCTGTATATACTATGTTGCTATCAATAAACCTATTATTTATTTATTTAATTATCATTATACTGACTTTCTAATGTATTGTATGGTTTGTATCTATCTTTAAATAGGCCAAGATCCACTTTGCATTAATACTAATTACGAACATTTAATTTTAGGTATAAAAAAATCGAAAATCCAATTATCGTATACCCCATCCCCACAGCCAATGCAGACTAACGTAGTGACTTTTGACAAACGTCGCCAAATATTATTTGATTTTAACAAACTGCCAAATTTTTCGTAATTTGTAACGATATGTATTAATTTGTCATTATTGTTAGTTTTATGTAATGTATTTACCTAAATAACTTGCTATTTATTAGAATCGAGGCTTATATGAAAGTTGATAAAATAATTAAAATTACTGAACGTCGTTACAAGGTTGTATTGGAGCAAATTTGTGAAACGTCACAGGAACCATGCTACAATTTCTTATGTATAATGACACTATAGTACCATTTTTTTACAAACAATGACAGGAAGTGCCAAGCTGCGCTATAACGCACTGAACTTCTGTGCGGAAGGTCCCCAGTTCGAACCTCGCGCTGAGCCCTCACCTCGAATGACACAGACATTTTTTTCCCCCTAGTATTCGGGCGTATATAGATAATAGATACCTATGACTTCAGTCATATATATTTTTTCAAAAAAAGGGGGGAAATCCGTTATACAGGGTGGCCTAAAAGTCACGTCTCCATTTAAAAAAAAAATCTTTTCTATTTCTAAACAATTCAGATTTATTCTTTTATAAACAGAAAACACATTTCTTGAAAATACATTTAATAAATACAGGGCCACCCTGCACTTCGAACATCTCATTTCAGGTGTGCCAGAGCTCACTTAAAAATGAGAAAAACATAAGAAAGAAAGAAAAATTCCACGACACAGCTTCGCTTTCCAACTGACTTTCCGTTGGAATGGCGAGGGGATCCTCGACTACGAGGCACAGCAACGACGACGACACCAATGACACATATCAAGCATCTTATATGATATACAAGTAGTTGGTGTGTTTGGAAGAATTAGACTGTTACCGAAGGCCTCGTTTTACAGCTCAAAGTTGGTGGTGATGGTACATTTCTATTTCCGTACAATATTCTATCCATTCGCATTCTCATAGCGCACGCATTCGTGGACGCCTAGGTGTTACAGACATCAACAGCAAGATGGAGGAGTTACCAAATTGTGACTCCTTTAAGTATCTTGGGTCACTCATCCATAGCGATGGAGGATGTGCAGCAGATGTAACACATAGAATTAGTGTGGGATGAATGAAGTTTAGATCAATGACAGGAGTTCTATGTGATCCGAAAATGCCATTAAAGTTAAAAGGAAAACTATACCAAACGATTGTCAGACCCGCACTCCTCTATGGCTCCGAATGCTGGACGATGTATAACTCTTACTCTAGGCAACTACAATAGAAACTGCTGAAATGCGCATGCTAAGATGGTCAGCTGGTGTGTCCCTAAGAGACAAAATAAAAAGCTCACGCATTAGTGGAAGTCTAGGTGTTACAGACATCAACAGCAAGATGGAGGAGAGGCGATTGAGATGGTATGGGCACGTTGGACGCAGAGCACCCGGTCACATTGTGAACCAGGCAATCTCCATGGATCTTCCTCGAATAACAACCAGAGGAAGACCAAAGAATTCGTGGGTGGGGCAAAAAGATAACCTGATGCAGAAGCACGGCCTGGGGGACGTAGTCCGCGACAGAAGAGCATACAACCTGAGGAAGAGGAGAGCTGACCCCAAAAGTCTTTGCAGACAGTGAGTTGTGATGGAGCGAGGGAGAAGAAGATTCTATCCATTATTATTTCTGTAGCAAAAAATTACAATGCATAATAGCATGTACAATATACAATACCCACCTTGATGTAAGGAAGTGAAACTTGGAATTACTTGGCAGATTAAATATTGTATTAATATGAATACTGTGGAGATGCGTGCATCAAGGATAATAAGTGGAGTGTCAATGTTTGAAAGAATGAATACATCAGAAATGAATGTTTTAAGTGAAATGAAGAAAGAAGTTTTAAGATGGTTTGGACATGTGGATATAATGAAAGAATGACTAAGTGAATATACAAGGTGTTCGTGGAAGAGGTAGACCGAGGAAAACATGGCTAGACTAAATTGACCAGATTTTGAAAAAAAAAAAAAAAAGGTAAAGTGAGAAGTATGAATAATAGAAGATTGTGCATGACGAGATGTAGTATGAATATGGAGGAGGTAAAAGTTGTTTGCTGAGTGAGTAAAGTTTGGTGATCAATTCTCTTTGTCTACACTGAAAGGGACACGGCGTTATAGTATTTTTTTAATCTTATTTTATTTCAACGGTCAAATGAAGTTTTTGATACAAAGATTGAAAAAAACAAACATAATTTGACATTGACATGTAAGCAGTGTTATACAATAGTATAACATAACACATTAGAAGTCGAACAACTTAACTAAGCACATCCCTACACATGCCATTCTACCAATTCATCCCGGTAAGAACCACTTCTTTACTTTACTCCTGTAAGTAGTCAATGTCGTATGAAAATCCATACAATACCCATATTGATTACCCAATCGTTGCAGTCTTGTTATACAAGAGTTTAACAAATCATTAGTTGCAACCACTTCACCGTGAAACAAAACATTTTGACGAGTTGGCCTACAAGGAACGTGTAACACGACAAACTGAGTTAGTTCCGGACTATTGAAATACGAACTGACAATCTTAAACAATGTTGTGAGGTCAAACAGGTTTCCTTAATATGACAAGGTTGTAAGCATCATCAATTCCAACGTAGTATCGGGGTATCAAAGTATCATAGACCAACTCAGTTATTGGAATCTGTACTTTGAAGTTAACAAATCGCAAAAACCTCCACTGTATGCGTTCAATTTTATCAATATGGACGGACATCATGTCGGGGTGACCACATTATCGAATCGATGTATGTATTATTGATTGATTTGGCTAATATTTTATCATGTATCATCGAGAATCGAACCCGAAACCACCGGTTGGATGTCAAACTTCTTACCTACTAGACAGCGGAGTTTGTATCGAGAAATAATAACCTTCTCCAATGGACTAGACTAGAATTTGAGACATAATTATTTCACTCTTAAATGTGAAAAAAATCTACACAATAAACTTGAATACAAATAAATACTTTTGTAAAGCGAAACAGGCCTGTCACTTTAATATAAATTTATTGCGTAGAATTTTTTCACATTTGAGTGTTAAATCATTCTGTAGAAAAGTGTAATATTTATCGTAAGATAATAAATCTGTGGCGTTATGGCAGAAGTTGATATGTCCGTTTTTTGTCATTTTGTGTTTATTCTCCCAATTTATAAAAAAACATTTTTCAGCATGTTGTGGCATGACTTGGTGTGTCAGTCATTATCCAAACAAAAGATATATTGTTTGGAAAAACTTAAGAAATGCTTATTTGTACTGATTTTAATAGCTTATCAAAGTTAATATTGCTTCTCCTGTAAACTAAGGTAAAACGGGCATATCAACTTCTGCCATAACGCAACATAAATAGTCCACAAGAGTATTTTAGTACCCGCTTTAATATGTGGTAGTGAAACGTGGACATGGAACATTATTGAAAAAGGTCCAAATAAATGTTATAGAAATGCGTGCACTAAGAAGAAAACATGGAGTGATACTGTATGACAGAATACGGAAAGAAGTGATAAGGGATGAATGTGAACTTAAGGCTGATGTGTTGAGTAAGATGAAGAAGAGCACGATTAGATGGTTTGGACACGTTGAACGAATTAATGTACGAGGCGTATCTAGAAGGTAAGTGTACTGAGGCTCTCACGACCGGATGGATTTTATTTTCTACATGTTGGCTACACTTCCGTGTAGCCTGACCCTTCCCCTCCGCAACGAGACCGGTTCGAGGTCAGTACGTTGAGAAGTGTCGACGCGACAACACGTTTCGTGAAAAATGTCAAACCAATCTCCCGCCAAGTGCGAAATTTTGTAAAAAGACAAGAGTTTTTGAGGCGCTGCAAACTCCATGGAGACGAATTTCTCCGCTCCATCGTTACTGGAGATGAAACTTGGGTTGCACACTACACGCCTGAAACCAAAAGGCAGTCTCAACAGTGGCGTCACACCTCTTCACCCTCCGCCAAAAAGTTCAAAACCCCAATTTCAGCCAAGAAAATCATGGCATCCGTGTTTTGGGACTGTCAAGGCATAATTTTAATTGAATATATGCCTCAAGGGGAGACCATCAACTCTGCAAGATACTGTAAGACCCTAAAAAAATTGCGGAAGGTGATTCAGAACAAGAGGAGAGGCATGCTGACAAAGGGAGTCTGCCTGCTGCGCGACAATGCCAGACCACACACGGCCAACACCACGAAGGAACTGCTCGCCTCGTTTAAATAGGATATCCTGAACCATCCCGCGCATTCCCCTAACCTAGCACCTTCAGATTACTATCTCTTTACCTCCCTGAAGCTGCACATGGGTGGAAAAAGGTTTTCAACCGACGAGGAGGTAAAGGAGGAGGTGGAGAAGTGGACGGAGGGGTTGGCGGGAAACTACTTCGAGGAAGGCATCAAAAAGTTGATACCCCGCTTCACCACCTGCATTGAGAGGAATGGCGACTATGTCGAAAAATAGCTTACATATGTACTACGGTAACCACGTAATTTTTTTGTTTAAATAAAAAAATTGTAACGTACAAAAATTCAGTACACTTAGTTTCTGGATATGCCTCGTAGAAACACTAACAAAATAAATGTACAGCGTAAATGCGTGTTGACGCTTTTGTCACTCTCCTTTAAAATAAAAGAAATATGAGTCACACTCTTATTGACTAGCTTCTAACAGCTATTTAAAAAAAAAACACTACATTTCTCTTTATAGACGTGGCGTGTTGCTCATTATTCCTAATTCTCTTTTAAGTTTACATCGCCACTCTATTTTTCTGTGTTTCGTAGCATTTCAAGCTATTTGTTTGTACCCAGAAGCGTCCCTAACCAATATCGAGTAAGGCAAAACCTTAGGGCTGCATTTTCAAGGGGCAGCTAATTTAAGATAAAAGTAAACGAACAAGAATATCAAGAGAATTCAACAGGGCCAAAATTCTTCTAAACTTATATAACTATTGAAATAAACTAGAATATGCAGTTTATAAGAATAATATAGAACAAATACAAAAAAAAAAAAACTGGATTTTGCACGTGGCGCGAAGCGTGCAGTGTGGCCACTGCGGTAGTATGCGGTGCGTTGGTTCACTAGGATATGTCGCCTAACTCGCAAAATAGTTCTAAGCACTAAGCCAGGCTCCTTCCTGTGTGGCCGAGGCCTTAAAGATCTAAATCTTTTTTATTCATTATGGCGCGACATCACATAGTGAGGAAGAATAATCTGCCCAAAAGACTTCCTCTTCCAGAGGCGACACAACTGAGTGCGAAAATAATAGCATCGAGGACGGACATAAGATTAGATAAAAAAAATCACATGCGATTTATCGAATCGTATGTTTTTTAGATAGCGAAATGATATTTATTTTATTCACGGTGGACCTTGAAATAATGTGAAATCAAAGCTGTCAGGAATAAAGTTGTATAGAATTGCAGAAATTTTAGCGGCGCTAACTTATGTTTGGTTGTTTCGAAAAAAAATATCATGTAACAATAATAATGCCAACAATAAAACGGTACGAAGCTAAGGAAACGAAAAAAAAAAACAAATATATCTACTTTAGACATAGATACTAAATAATATGAAGCACATACATGCATAAATTCCATCATGTAATTTCCTTGTCGAGTAGGCAGAGAAGTCAGAGCGTCGGACTTTTCCATCTCCACACACATATCGCACCTTCTACATCCATACGCCTTTACAGCTTCTTCGATTTCTCTGACTTTCAGTAATATAAAATTTACATGACAGGTGAGTTTGGTATTTTCCATTTTGGTGAGACATCACGCGGGACGGACATTTTAAATGAAATTGATGCCCAAATTTTTAACATATTTATTGTAATTGGTTTTATCAAACACTGTTTAATACCCTTTTTGTAACGGTATAACCCTACCAGTTTCGAGGCTTTCACCTCATCAGGAGAGCACAACAGTGTTTGATAAAACAAATTACAATGTATTTAACCTTTCCTTCCCTGTGTTGGGTATCTTCTACACGTTGCTTCTAATAACCATCAATATCTCTTTAAATATAATAAATACAAGGTTAAGATTTTAGGTATTCCTCCATAATATATTTACGCATTGATTTAAAAAATAATATTAATAATAATCAGAATTTATCGACTACATCGAGGTGTTTTGTAAAGATCGAAAACAAATTCGCATTTAAACGCTGCGAGTGCCTCGTCTTGACGATAGGTAAATAGTATGCAGGAAGCGCGACACTATATTCGCATCTCACTCTGGCAAACTAGACTGAATTGCGAGGAGCAGCATTGTCTCAACGTCGCAAGTAAAGCGTAAGCGCCGGGGTATGCGACTGACGTTCCGCGCAACTAGTAGCTTCTAAGCTTGCAAATAGGTTAGACGTACGCCCGTTCCGTGAGCGTTGCCAGATGGTTTTTTAATGTTTTCAGCAAATAAATCTCAATTATTATAATTTTTACCTTCAATTATAATTAATTAAGGGGATTATCTATGAATGTTCTTATTTTTCCGATTTAAAATCGCTATTTTTTTATTGCGTACTCACTACCCAACACCGGAGCACGCGTATTATTTTTATCACCGTAAGGGAAGGGTTAAACCTCCACAATGCTAATGCCTATACTATAAACAATATGTTTTTTTTTTTTAGAGCACTGAAATCTCTCGAATTGCTTTACCTCTAGCTTGTAGCATTGTTTATGTGTGTTTGTATGTAAATCTTGCGGGCGCAAGTCAGCTGTCTCAGAACAGGCCATGAGTGTAATGGGACAGGTGATGTAGACCATTTACCTTGTGTAGAATATAATAATTCGTAGAAAGAGTTCAGAAAATATTTCTCCGTTGTCTACATGAGAGAGAATGGAGATTATCTCTGACTTTATTTTAATGACTTTTTACTGGGGATGTTTAACTATCGGTCATTAGAGAGTAGAAGATACTTTCAATTAAGTGTCCACGTTTTTTTTTTTGCTGAGTGGTGATCTATTTAACCCATCCGTCCTGAACAGTCTTGATTTGTATGTTCAGAATAATTGTCTGAGACATGTAATCCCATGAATGATTTAATTTTTAATTATATTTATGGAGATTTAAAGATGTCACGAATTTCATAGACGGCACAGCAAACTAGTTGCCTCCATTATCGAAGAATTAAGAATAACCGACAGATTGTTGACATTATGTCTACGAGGAATAACAGGAAGCGTAGAAAGACGATCAATCAAAGGAACAGTAACACTGCTTGAACTGACTGACCAAGTGAGAGACACAACAGGACTACCCTTAACATTTGTTTTTTGAACCGCGAAGTGCAGGGGTGGATATAAAGAAGTTGTCAAAGGCTTTCGTGGGAGTCACGATGCTCAGTCGTGAGCATGAGTCTCAATACGACAGGCTGTATAGCTCACGACGGTATAAATTCAATACATTATATTTCACATACTATTAATTGTTTTAATGTTATTCATGCACATTTTTTAATACATAAGAGTTTTTCTTTTGATTTAATAATCAAATGTCTTGAAATTATGATTTTTACGTCTGGTTTTTGTATTTGTTGATTTATATGTTAATTGCACGAATCACGAAAACATGCAATGGCAAAATTACTCGATAATAGTAACAAAAATGCTCGATAATAGTAAAAAATTACTCGATAATAGCAAAAACTTACTTGATAATAGTAAAAAAATACTCGATAATAGTAAAAAAACTGAGTTTAAATAAATAAATAAACTAATTATGGCAACATTTGAGCAAAATAAATAAATATTAATTATTTATTTATTTAACGACAAAAGTGACTTATAATATATATATTTATTTATTTAATTAACGACACAACAGTGTCTTTATATACAAATGAACATGTGACAGGTTATAAAGTACTTAAAATTATTGACAAATAATACAAAACTTTATCTTAAACTAACATGAAGATACAAAAAGCAGTAGGAATGATAGATTACAGTCATTGTTTTAAAATTATTTAATAATCTTTGAGAATTTTGTGGGAATTTTATGGATATATATTAAGATATAGAAAACATATGGCCTCATTAGTAGAACGAGATGCAAGTTGCTTTGCAGAATTAAAACCTTCATACATATTGATGCAGGGTTACTCAACTCCAGAGGCAAAGTATTGTCCTTAATGTTTGGTTTATACTAGGTTATTTATATTAATAAAGGAGAGCACAAAGTTAGTAGCTATTTCTAAATATTGTTGTGATATTTCTGGCGAATACTATATATACGAGTACTTATATTAAATATATCTAAATTGTTGCAAAACTCGTTACCAAGTTACTTTTTTTTTTAATAAAATTCAATTCAAATGACAAATTTACATACGCTATTTAGAGAGCAAACTTTCCTCAAATTCGCTTTTACTATGGTATCAAATCCACATTTACTAAACAAATCACGTCTGGCAGCTATGAGAGCGCCCAAGCGAATCAAGTGTTACATTTTCTTTGTATATATAGTACAACTTTGTGGGATTATCGCCATATGGTATTTTTTCAATAAACCAGAAAAGTGTTTATGATGCCTTAAATGATGGCATGGAAAACTTTTTTTTTTTTTAATCTGGGTTCCAGCGGGAATTAAACCCACACGTCTGGATCAGAAGACAGGTGTGGGTTTAACTTCTGCTGTAACAAGACAGATAAGACACCAACTAGGGCACGGAGGTCGTCAAATGATGTGCCGCCTGAAGAGTGCCTTGGGACACGAGGTAGAAACACGTGTGTATATTGGGCATTAATGTAATTAGTGGAATAACAAAGTACGAGTAGTTCAGTTCAGTAGTAACGGAACTAAATTGGACAGATTGGAGGCCCTAGAAATTTCTAAGTGCATCGAGGTGAACATCTGGTAAATATACATGCCCCAAAAATCTCCCCGCTGCTGGTCGAGATCATCTCATCCCTCCCTTCCCCCTCCCTTCCTCCGCCCTTCACCAACAGTCTTCAACCCGAATGTTAATCGTTAGAAATGTGTGTCTCGGTACCAGTTCAAACATAATTCAGTCTTGTTTGTGCTCCCGTGAAGATGAGGTGAAAGCCTTGAAACCGGTTGGGTTATACCGTTACAAAAAAGTGGAATAAACAGTGTTTGATAAAACAAAGGATATAAAAAAGGTAAATCTCCTGGCTCTACAATGCACGTGATTGGACAGGTATAAGGAGAGTCGGGGATCTTTTTCGGGCTGCCGGGGACAAAGATGCCTACTCTCAGGTGATAACCAACGTTGGAGGTGCCTAACATGACTGGGAAGAAGAAGATAAAACAAATTACAAAGTAGGGTATTGTTAAATATTCAAATATGGAGCCACACAAAGTTAAAATCGAAGTCTTTGATAAATAGCTCGACGTTACCCACTGAACGAAGGAATAAATATATTTTTATTACCGCATTTTCCTATCTTCTATTCCGCTTCTACCGTTATAACAATTTTAAACACTAATATTTAATATGGGGAACCGTATTTTGGGAAAATTCTTAAAAATGACGCAATAAACTGCGTCGAGATTATAACTAACGACCCTCATTTATCTCCCAAATGGTGTCCTATTTTAACGTTTGGCATCCACTTGTGAGTTTCTTCCATGTTAATTTCCATAAATAACGAAAAAAAGATAACATTTTTTTTTCATATTTGTTTCACATCCACTGTGCGAAGGAAGTGAACATTATTTAGTTACTTTTTCAACAGGAATGTAAAATTTTCAAAGATCAACCCTTTGCACTCGAAGACGCCACAGTGGCGTTATTTTAATTTTATTAACCTTTCCCTTCCTGTGTTAAAAAAATCCGCGCGTTCCGGAGCTGTGTATTCAATACACATCAATACCCTCAACTCTCAGACCCCAACCCAAATGTCCCCAGCCATTAGAAGCGTGTATATCGGTACCAGTTCGAACATAATTCAGTCTTATTTGTGCTCCCCTGAAGATGAGGGGAAAACCTTGAAACCGGTAGGGCTATACCGTTACAAAAAGTGAAATAAACAGTGTTTGATAAAACAAATTACACGTGTAAAAATGAGTGATTTTAAATCGGTAAAATAAGAATATTCATAGCCAATCGCTTAAATTAATTAAATTTGAAGTCAAAAGTGATAATAATTGAAATTTAATTGCTGAAAACACGGAAAAAAAACATCGGCCGACGTTCACAAAACGGCCGAAGCGACCACCTTAAACGAAAGCCCGCGAGCTACTGAACGAGAGAAGCGAGCGAACAGAGATTATATTTCTTGCGTTCCTATATACCGAAGAAGAGTGAGACGTGAATAGCGTCGCTTTCTCACCTATAGCGGTTTTTTAGAATGAATATACCTACGTCACACACTGGCACATTGTATTGGTGAATTTATTCCCGATTTTCACAAAATATCTCTGATGTAGCCGATAAGTGCTAATTATAATTACTTTTATTTTTTTCATTCAATGCGTAAATGTATTACGGAAGAATACCTAAAATCTGAACCCAGTATTTATTATATTTATAGAGATATTAAAGTTTTTAGAAGCAATGTGTATTAATTACACATCGCAGGACAGGAAGGGTTAAAAAAACTCGCTAGCGTTAAAGTAGTGACACGCTCAGCAGTTACTTTGAAGTTCGTTCTTTCGTTTCCGCAACCTTCGGATTGGGAGACAAGCGTTTAACCAACTATGTTACGGAGGTCGTCTATGGTGAAGTTGATTACAAATAAATCCTGACGATGAAAATTGTAACGCTCCGAAACGTTGGTATCATACGCCAAATCACGCAGTATAACATTCCTGAAGACCTTATATAACGGAAAATAAAACGTCTTTAAAAATATGATGCACGAACAAAGCAATGTATAGTATATACACCATGGAAAGTTAAAATATATTGTAATAAAAATACTTCGAATGAAAAGGGTTAATTATAAATATATTTTTGTTACTAATACAAAAGGAAGATAACATTTAGTTTATTATGACCTTATTGGCGCCACAAATACTTATGTTCATGCGATATTATTTTTTTTTGTTTTATTTTTAGAAATAAAAGAAAATTTTTAGAAATATTTTTTTTAGAAATAAAAAGAAAACACAATAGGCTATTATTCATCATGATTTGAAAATACGATAGGCTGTTATTCATCATGATTTGAAAATACGATAGGCTATTCCTCGTGATCTGAAAATACGATAGGCTATTATTCATCATGATTTGAAAATACGATAGGCTATTACTCATCATGATTTGAAAATACTATAGGCTATTCCTCGTGATCTGAAAATACGATAGGCTATTATTCAACATGATTTGAAAATACGATAAGCTATTCCCCGTGATCTGAAAATACGATAGGCTATTATTTATCATGATTTGAAAATATGATAGGCTATTTAATCCTCGTGATCTGAAAATACCATAGTTTGTCAAGATGCATGAAGGCTTCATTCAT
Source organism: Odontocerum albicorne (assembly GCA_949825065.1). Classification (NCBI taxonomy): domain Eukaryota; kingdom Metazoa; phylum Arthropoda; class Insecta; order Trichoptera; family Odontoceridae; genus Odontocerum; species Odontocerum albicorne. The sequence goes on from OX463845.1 coordinate 1,671,921, forward strand.
ATTTTTGATTGTCAAAGTCTTGACGATTTTATCATTGAAAATACGATAGGCTATTACTCAACATGATTTGAAAATACGATAGGCTATTCCTCGTGATCTGAAAATACGATAGGCTATTATTCATCATGATTTGAAAAAAACGATAGGCTATTCCTCATGATCTGAAAATACGATAGGCTATTATTCATCATGATTTGAAAATACGATAGGCTATTCCTCGTGATCTGAAAATACGATAGGCTATTATTCATCATGATTTGAAAATACGATAGGCTATTCCTCATGATCTGAAAATACGATAGGCTATTATTCATCATGATTTGAAAATACGATAGGCTATTCCTCATGATCTGAAAATGCGATAGGCTATTATTCATCATGATTTGAAAATACGATAGGCTATTCCTCGTGATCTGAAAATACGACAGGCTATTATTCATCATGATTTGAAAATACGATAGGCTATTTATTCCTCATGATTTGAAAATATGTTAGGCTATTATTCATCATGATTTGAAAATGCGATAGGCTATTCCTCGTGATCTGAAAATACGATAGGCTATTATTCATCATGATTTGAAAGTACGACAGGCTATTATTTATCATGATTTGAAAATACGATAGGCTATTATTTATCATGATTTGAAAATACGGTAGGCTATTCCTCGTGATCTGAAAATACGATAGTTTGTCAAGAAGCATGAAGGCTTTATTCATATTTTTGATTGTCAAAGTCTTGACGATTTTATCATTGAAAATACGATAGGCTATTCATCATGATTTGAAAATACGATAGGCTATTCCTCGTGATCTGAAAATACGAAAGGCTTTTATTCATCATGATTTGAAAATACGATAGGCTATTATTCCACATGATTTGAAAATACGATAGGCTTATTCCTCGTGATCTGAAAATACGATAGGCTATTCCTCGTGATCTGAAAATACGATAGGTTATTCCTCGTGATCGAGTATAATTGTCAGGCATCTTACATCTTTAACCAGAGTTAACGCAAAGTTGGTACTAAAATACTATTGTGGACTCATTTTCGCAGTTTTTGATGCAACCTGTTTCGAGTATGTGCTGGTGGCCCATTGACTTTGTTTTCTATTAATAAACACCGTTCAATATCCTTCTTAACTCTTCCATAATCTAAGAAAATACTGTCCAAATAGCAGTATAGAAATATCATAGACTATAAAAAGGCAAATATACGAGTAAGAAAGGATATACCATTCAAGATAATTATTTTTCTTATTAGTCACAAAACGTGTTAAGGATACAATGTTGTGGTTTGAAACGCATAAATATGTATGTCACAAAATGCCACTTCTTAGTAACCTCAAAAGCAAATTCGTGTTTAATGTACTAATTTGTTTACATAAAAGAAAAAAAACTATAAAAATAATGGCAGGAGGTTGTCGACAATGTAACTTTGTATTATTGTTTATAGTTGAGGCATTAACGTTGTGGAGGTTTAAAGACATTGTATCAAACACTGTTTATTCCACTTTTTGTAGCGGTATAACCCTGCCGGTTTCAAGACTTTATCTTCAGGGGAGCACAAGCAAGATTAAATTCTGTTCGAACTTAGTAGGGTTAATAACTTTGTAGTGTTAATAACAGGAGGTTGTCACCAATGGCGTTTTGTGTATCAATCGCGAATGCTTCATGGTGTTTTTTATTTATTTATTTATTTATAATGCACCTTATAATAAAAATAACAAAATGTACCCCATAACAAATATAATAAAAATAAAAGAGCCAGTGATCAATACATTAAGTTTGACAGAATGGACAAAAAAGTTTTTCTTTTACCCAATTACAATAAAAATATTCAGAATGAAACAGGTATTAAATCGTAAAATTACGTGTTACCAACACAATACGGGGTCGTCCATGGGTGCACAGCTCGCACTGCGCAAAAAAAAACAAACACAATAGACAAATCATTGAAAAACGAAATTACACATTGAAAACAAAATATAAAAGACGGAATCAGACAGGTACAATGTCATAAATCTTCAAAAAGCACGGAGGGGGGGGGGGGGTAATCACAAAAATACTAAAAAAATAATAGTTCAATTATCACATAAAAATCAGTTCAAAAAAGGTCTTCAAAAGTCCTCGAAAGACACGCGGCATCCCACTCCAAGGCTCGGACATTCGGAAGTGCCTTTTCAGATTGCATAAAACTGTTGAAAATATCACTTTGTAGTATTAATGGTAAGATATTTTCTAAAATGCCGTTATGTGGTAGCAAAGGCATTAAGTAGTCACGATTACCTGGTGTTGATTGCGTACAACTATCGAAAATATAACACTGTGGTCTTAGAGGTACAATTTCGTTGAGCATGCCATTTTTCGTGATGCATAAAGTGGTAACGAATGCCATTTCATGGGGTTCATTTCATAAAACTGACAAAAATGTCACTTTGTGATGTTGACGGCACAATACTCCATATGCATTTGATGAACGTTATACTTCCTCGGGAATGGACTTTAATATCACTTAATTTGATATACTCAAACAAATAAAATTTATGAGAAATATCAAAGCAGTTGGGATGGGCGGAGTACTTCCATTCTTTCTTAAGTGTTGTCGTTCCTGTGCCTCGTAGTCGAGGATTTCCTCTCCACTCAAACGTCGATCATGTGATCTTCTGTGGGAAAACAGGCCAATCCTAGATGCGTACTCCCCCTCCTGCAGATGACACGCACATGTGTATCCCGCTGATTCACCTAGCAATGTCTACGCATTTTTGCAGCACGCTGACTATTTGAGACACTATCTACACGAGAACATCAGCCCGACATCCTCAACGGTCCTGAGCCACCCAGTCCTCAGGTGCAGCACTCTAAGTCAGCAAATCTCGTAGAATGTCATTATAGTGCTTTATCTGCCCCCCAACCCTTCGCTTGCCCACTACTTCCCAGTACAAGACGCGTTTTCCTAGCCTATGATCGCCCATTCATATCACATGTCCGGTCTATCGCAGCCACTCTTTTTTACATTTACCTCTTGTCCATTTCAACACCTCTTGTTTATATGTTTAATATTGTCTTCTGAGTTCATACTTTTTTCCTATTGTTCCACCAGCGTTTTCTTTGCCGAATTCTTTAGATCCACTGGAGTGATCATGTCAGAAATGTTTCGGTCCTGCAACGCTCCAGCTGTAAACCTATAGAATATATGGTTGTAAAGGCGAAATTGCGGTGGACCGGGCATGTGATACGCATGGGCGATCATAGACTCCCAAATCGCGTCTTGGACGGGGAAGTGGTGGGCAAGCGAAGAGTTGGTGGGCAGAAGAAGCGCTATAAGGACAGTCTGCGAGAGTCGCTTACTTTTTACGGGGCGCCTGAGGACTGGGAGCAGGTGGCTCGGGACCGTGAGGGGTGGAGAGCCGTATGTTCTCGGGCTGATGGCGTCTCAGCGGCTAGACGTGTGAGAAACAGTCAGCGCGCTGCGAACATGCGTCAGCATGGCCAGGCGACTCAGCAGGGTCCACATGTCTGTGACATTTGCGGGAGGGAGTGCGCATCCAGGATCGGGCTGTTTTCTCACAGAAGATCACACGATCGACGTGGAAGAATGGTTCAAAACTGACGTTGGAGTAGCGAGGGGATCCTCAACTGCAAGGCCCGGTAACGACGACGACTTTTCGTATTGAATGGAAGAAAACTCGAAGTATTTCCATATTTAAAAATGGTTCAAAGAACGATGTTACCATCTACAAACTTATTGTCATATTCTCTTCTATAGCTAAGTTCTTTGAAACGATTATGGATAGCGCACTAGGGTTGTCTTTGAACCCATATATAATTGATGATCAGCATAGTATATTCCCATTCTACATTTGTGTGCCACCAAGTGACTTCTAAAACTGCTATATTTTACTGTAAAAAAATGAAAAACAACGTGAAATGACTACACTATTCATTATTTATAGGCGATGTGTAATATATCATAACGCGACGTCAAATGTCTGATAAATACCAGGAAACAAAAGATCAAGGAAATGCTATCATTCCTCAAAGACAGCCGGCACAGAGATAGCGCTTACTCGCAGCACTATCACAGAACTGTCGGAAGACTCGAGAGGAACATTATGGAGATACGAATTGTTGTGGAGAGGCTCACTCGAGTTCGATGACCTGGATGTACAGCTGAGTTTAAGCGGCACAAATCTATCGGTTGTTTATACGGAATGAACACGCGACATTTCTGTAGCGATAACAGTGACACAATAGTCTGGCTCGGGTCAGCGACCTCCAGTCGTCGGGATTTGGAGGAGTGGCGGGGTGAGGTTGCAACCTGAGGGAGCGGGACATCAGGTGGGATACTTATGTTAACTGCATCTCAACAATCAAATGCATTATTCGATATGTCATGAGATATGGCATTCATTATCATTGCTGCAATACGATGAACCTTTCACTAATATGAATCCAATTATTTGTTATTACCGTGGTATTACATTGACTGTAGTGTCGCGAAAGGGTTTTTTTTATTTATTTGTTTTACATGACTACAAAATATACAATAATGACTAATTAGGAGTTTAAAGAGATTACTTTCAAAAGCCATAAAAATAACATATTTTTCTTCCCCAATCATAGTTAATAATTATGCTCAGATTCCGTAGCCCAGTTGGTTGACTAACTAGGAATTCTTTTTTAAGTCAACCAGTTTACTACGTGTGCCGATATTTTCCCATCCTCACACTCTACAATATTATAGTATATTGTATATCATTTAAATATCCATCAAACACTGTGTATATCTTCTCCTTCGTCACCACACTCTGCCTTCTTCTCTGTCTTCTTGCGCGGCTGATGGTATGTTGCTGTTCCTGGGAGCCGGGGTTCTGCTATCGGGGGACTGTGGGGTGTGGCGGTGTAATCGTGTGAGGATGCTGGAATCTTACAAGTCAATTCATCCCTTTAGACATGTTCGCCTAAACACCTCACGGTGAATTTAACGACGTGTCTGGGATGGAGGGCGCACCCATAAACAACATAAAGTGAATACAACTACTCAAATACTTCCTCAAAGTATACATAGATAAACAATCCACACACACAGATTACACAACATTGAAAAAGGTAATCCCTGAAATCACTGACATAACGACGAAACACGTGGGTCACATGTCATTATTACTTTGAACATAAATCTTAGAACTCTGTCGCTTGCTTACACATACGTCAAAAACACTCTCATCACTATAGTTCGGAAATTCTAGGATGAGTCCTGTGACAGCTCATTTGCCCCAATTCAACCTTGTAACGATGTTCAGTAATTTTAATTATTTTATCAACTTTAATATAAGCCTCAATTCTAATAAATAGCAAGCTATTTAGGTAAATACATTACACAAGGTTGTATTGTGGCAAATTTGTGAGCTGTCACAGGACTCATCCTAGAATTTCCGAACTATAAAATGAACATGAGAACCCCCAGCTATATTAAGGTGAGATTTACACTTTTATAGTTCAAAGAACAAAATTTCAAAAAAAAGGTGAAATATGCCACAAAAAAGAACCACATTAAAATTCGTATACATGTGATGTACACATACAAAGAATTCTGAATTTTAACGCGACAACCAATGGACCAAAATAATATAAAATCCCCGCCATTATATATTTCTCAATGGGCAACAAAATGTTCGCAGATCCTGCAATACCTTGAGAAAGGAGCCATTTCTTCAGTTTGTATTTTACATAATAAATTACTTCCTTGATGTTGTTTATAGTTAAGGCATTAACGTTGTGGAGGTTTAAAGACATTGTAATTTATTTTTATCAAACACTGTTTATTCCACTTTTTTGTGACGGTATAACACTACCGGTTACCAGTTTCACTTCATCTTCAGGGGAGCGCAAACAAGACTAAATGCTGTTCGAACTGGTACCGATATACACGCTTCAACGGTCGGGGGCTGAGGGGTGAGGGAGGCATGGGACGATTTCGGCCAAGAGCGGAGAGATTTTTGGGATATAACTGTTCAACAGATGTTCGGATCGATTTACTGACTTAGAAATTTCTAGGGCCTCTAATCTGTCCAATTCATTTCCGTTACTACTGATATGTAAGAATTTGGCATCATCGATAGAAAAAGTATGATTTTTACGGTGACAATGATTAGCCATTTCAGCAGTTATTAATTCTATCTATAAGCATTTGAAGGCCGTCAATACTGTCTGCCAGAACAACCGTACCATCTGCGTACCTGATGTTATTGACGCATACACCATTCACTTTGACCCCCAGGTTGAAGTTATATAGTGCTTCCTTGAAAACTATATCAGAGTACAAATTAAATAACATAGGTGACAAAATACAACCTTGTCGGACTCCACGTTGATTTGGTGTTGCTGTCAGGGAACCTTTATTTGTTTGTTTGAATTAATCTGAGGTGGTATTTGTGGATTTGTTTTTTTTTCTGCCATCTATTTATTTTCTGTTTTTCTTCCCTTCTTATTCTACGTGTGCAAGGGGATGTGGGCTGAAAAAGATCTGCTGTCCCCGTGGCTGGGCTGGCCCTATATTGGTGGGGTGTATCTTGGCCGAGGGGATGTTATTAAATGAGCCCAAACCTTTTGATAGCTTCTGTCTTTAATGTATTCTCTGCAATTTATGTGTTTTTGAAGTGTTTAAATATATTATGTACATACTATGTTGCAATTATTAATCCTATATTTATTTATTCTCCAATACTTAGAATTCAAAAGTTGCCATCACTTCCTGATAATTACATTACGTGAGGTCGATGGTGGATGAAATACGAGTATGTCCAGTCTGGTGTCGGATAGATGGGTCTATGGCTGGAAGTCGCGTCATAGCTCTCGAGGTACTCGTATAATGAGTGCATATGGGAGGTACAATGGCGGACAGTCACCCCGACCCATAAGAGACGTGGATGACAGTTGCGATGTGGTCCTGTATATTTTTTTCCAGCTTCCTAGGGTCAAAGAGTTCATTAGATCGAAACACATCAACGACGTAGGCAGTTGCGTAACAAAATGGGGATGCAAAATTTTGATTTCAGTTTGATAAAAACTCGGAAAGATAACAGTTGTTCTATACTGGCAATGTAAATATGTGCGTGGTTAAACAATCTATAATTTGTAATGTCTTATAATATTTTTTATGGCACGTACTAATGCTTTTTTATAAGCAAAATACGCCCTATAAGGTAGTCGACGAGTATTTTGTACGATTCGCCTTTCTCCGAAAATCATTAAGTCCAAATGGAAATACAAATATCTTTACCTAGGCTCCATTATAGGAAAGTCATTAAGTCCAAATGGAAATATAAACATCTTTACCTAGGCTCCATTATAGGAAAGTCATTAAGTCCAAATGGGAATATAAAATTCCTTAACCCATATCCGAAAGACTCTGAAGTTTGTCCGAATGCAAAAAAAGTATATCGCTCAAGTAGCACATAATTGTCGATAGTTCTGATTTGTAATAACAGACGTAATATTTTTACACCTTTAGAAATAAAATCGTAATAATTTAATTATAAAATTTAAATTATTTATTGTTACCCACGTCGTAATATAGTGTAAAATAAATAAAAGTCGCGAGTCAAAATTTTGTAGTTTTGACATTCAGCAGTCAGTTGATATATGGGGGGGTATTGTTGTTTTTAATACGATCTTTTTTTCCTAGATAATTTGGCAAAGCCCCTGTCTCCTGACCATTATGATCAACTTAAAAGTGCTTCAAAACTAGCTCAGCCTATTCAGGAAATAAGGGAGATTGAAAAACTACAATATCGATAACGAGAACGCCAGTCGGACTCTTGAATTCAGATGTAAAATGGCCTAAGAGTAAAACGCGTCTGGAAGAGAAGCCGCTAGTAAAATAACCTGGGGCGTCTGCTTGGTTAGTGTGAAAAGTAATCGTTAATCCACGACCGCCAACAAAAATAATTAATTGGAAAATTATATAATTTTTTTTTATCGGAGTAAGTAATTAACCCCATATTTTTTTTAATGAGCATCGTTTTATAACAGCTCATAAGTGTCACAAAAAAAACATATAGAACAGTCTATGGCACAGATTAATCGTCTAGTTGTATGATTTAGATATTGTTTTATAACAGTTGTATCGGACGTGTGCCGTCACCTGTGTGTGTGTGTATGTGATATGATGAAAAGGACATCGTGTGTAGATCTGTATTATTAAACTTGTATGTTATAATTCATTTGTTCCTGTAATTGTATACGTTAAATGTTATAATTGTATGCAAATATGTATGTGTTGTAATAATTCATGCTAATGTTTCTGTATATATATAGGGTTGATGTGAACTTGTATTTGTCTGTTTCATCTGCATATGGACCCTTTATATGTATAACTGCCATGTAATTCTATATTTGTTGTAATAATGTGTAGAATTTACTATGTTAAATATGTATGTCTGTTTGACTCCGATCGTATTCGCGACCGCATTGGAATTATGTGACTTGCGAAGCTGTGCGATCGGAGTAGGTCCGGATTCAGTCGGCGTAAGCATGGCCCAGACCCCGAAAGTTGTCGTATTTCGCGGACAATGGGCGCTGCTGACGGCCGACTGACCATTAATATAGAAGGGACCGATTTTGTAAATCACTTCTCATTGTGTTCTCACTTGTTATTCATTTGAAATACATTCTCAGTAATACCGATTTTACCGTGTTTTTACTTGAGACCCGCTACACTACATCGACTGCCTGAGAGGAATCTCTCCCTGCTCTTCTTCTTCTTCTGCTGGATCTTCGAAACGGAATTCGCTACCTCGATTCTCGGAGCGCGACGCGGCAACCAACAACCTATTCTACAGTCTTTGTACCTGTCCGGTACAACAGTTCATAAGCGTTTAAAAAAAACCATTGAACCGTTCATGGCCACGGGTTTATCGTCTAGTTTTATAATTTTAATATTGTTTTATAAAAGTTCATAAGCGTTATAAAAAACCAATGGCACGGGTTAATGTCTAATTCTATAATTTTAATGCAAGTCATAAATTTGTGGCGTTATGGCAGAAGTTGATATGTCCGTTTTCTGTCATTTTGTGTTTATTCTCTCAATTTATAGAAAATATTTCTCAGCATGTTGTGGCAAAATTTGGTGCGTCAGTCATTATCCAAACAAAACATATACTGTTTGGAAAAACTTAAAAAATGTTTATTTGTACTGATTTTGACAACTTATCAAAGTTAATATTGATTCTCCTGTAAACCAAGGTAAAACGGACATATCAACTTCTGCCATAATGCCACAGAAATAATATGATATATAAGATATATCACTTTAATATTAATCTATTCCGATTTATTAGAGAGAGAGTGGCGCCACTGCTTTCTAGCGGAGGTAAGTAAAGAGCTATGAGCGCTTATCTCCGGCACATCGAGTTACGGTGGGTCATTGTCCCGGGATAGTGCCGCCTCTGGCCCAGAGTACAGCACGCTCAGGTCGTATTAGTTCCTCCTTGTTAATGCTGTATTCGCTTGGTTTCTAGGAAGAACTAGCCAGGGGGATTGAAGGCTCGGCGCATGCTTTCTAGGGGAAATGTATGCACTTTGTCATTTATGAAGGTCAAGAGTGACGCTCGGTGTGGTGAGGGGCGGGCTGCCTCTCTTGAGATGGTCCCGTATCGTATTAATTACTGTTTATATTGTAAAATTTTAGTACTTAAAAAATAAATTGACTTGTGAACTCACATACTTGTGTATTATTTGAATTGTGTTAATTAGCTTTTATTGTTAACAAATGATTCGTCATGTTTACGATTCCATGTGATCAACATGAACCATTTTAGAACAGATCAGAATGCCCATCAATTTGAGCACTAGCGATAGCTTAAAAGCTCTACGCATGTCTTCTTGAATTTGAAGTTTTATAGTGAATTTATGATCATTCAAAGTGTCTTCTTCCTCTTGGTCTAGGTCGTATGACCTGTTTGTGATGGTGGGCTGTTCTAGAATGATAACGACGTCCAGCTGTCCATCCATCTTTTCGGCGGTCTTCCTGGTAATCTCCTGCTGCTAGGGTTTTCAGTATTAGCAATTTTCGCAAGTCTCGTATCCTCCATGCGGTCTACATGGTCCCTCCAGAAGCGCCTTCAAAGTGTGTGTACGTTTATTTGTGACACCCTGTATTATTCCCCTTTAGACTTGATTGAACTGTAGAGTTATCTAATATTATTAGCATTTTGTATTGGAATATGACCGAGAATTTGTATTGCCCGCAATATTTATTTATTTATTTATTTTATTAACGACACAACAGTGTCTTTATATACAAATGAACATGTGACAGGTTATACAAGTACTTAAAATTATTGACAAATAATAAAACTTTATCTTAAACTAACACGAAGATACAAAAAGCAGTAGAATAAATTAAAGTCATCGTTTTAAAATTATTTAATAACCTTTGATAATTTTGGGGGAATTTTATGGATATATATTGAGATATAGAAAACACATGGCCTCATTAGTGGAACGAGATGCAAGTTGCTTTGCAGAATTAAAAGGTTCACATATGTTGATGCAGGGTTACTCAACTCCAGAGGCAAAATATTGTCCATAATATTTGGTTTGTATTACGTTATTTATATTAATAAAGGAGAGCACAAAGTTAGTAGCTATTTCTAAATATTGTTGTAATATTCTGGCGAATACTATATATACTTATATTAAAAATATCTAAATTGTTGCAAAACTCGTTTCCAAGTCTTTGCGTACGAATTATAGAGGAGTTGATTTTATAGTTAGTATAACAATTTTCGGTATAAAAGGGATTGAGCTGTCTTGTGGATCTAGTGGGGATACGAAATGAAATACTTGCGAGTAAGTGAGGTGCATCAATCACTGAGTGAATGATTTTGTATAGCAGTACTATATCGGCTGTTATTCTTCTGTCACACAGCTTCAAGAGTTTCACTACATTTAATAAGTTGGGATAATTTCTTTCTTCATGCGGTATTCCAAGTTTAAAGTTTATGAATCTTATTGATTGATATAACGCTGAATTGCACTTCTGGGACAGATCACGTATCAGTCTCTGACTCGTGCCGCCAATAGTGTTCTATACCTCGCTTTACGGAAGAGATGCGTTCCTGAAAAGTTATACGTAAATCGAAATTCTGTATATCGAATCATTCTTCCAAATACAGGTGGCCTAGAATAAAGTTCATCTTCATAAAATTCATAATAAAATAATGATTCATTGCAATCAATTTTAACTACTGCAAACATGTAACAAAAAATAGAGAATCTAGTTTAAAAAAAAATTTCATCGAGATGACCACCGTTGATGGTATTCGTCTAATCTGACACGAAACTTTTGACGCACGCCCCTACATGTTTCTCAAAGTATTGCTTCGATTTCGTAACTAATAATTTTATTCAATTGCAGTGTAGTCATTGAACTTTTTTGTACATACTAAAGTTTTAGGTATACTTACAAAAAAAAATCGAGTGGGGACAAATCGTGGTGGTCACACAATATCACCCCTTAGCGGAATAAGTTGACCGGGAAACATTTCTTGAATCACTTTCAAACTGTTATTGGACGCGTGCCCCTATTCTCATAAAATGACGTATTCGCAAAGTACCCCGGAAATATTTGTAACTTTTTAGTCAAAAACTGTCTCAACAGAATGTAATGCGCCGAATTAACAATGACTTGTGTGCAATGGCCAAGTGGTGAATATCTCGTTCGGAGTCTCGATCCAATGGTAGGACGCCATACTCCTTCATCGGATAACTGCTGACTGTTATGATATTTGGTTGGATATTTTGGTTCTTTTGAGGAAACGGGGAAGGATGGTTTTTTTTAATTTTGATGAGAAATAATAAAAACTTTGAATACTTATATAAACGTGATGATATATAAATAATATTACATACAAATATACGTAGATTTGTGGATGTGCGATGTCACACACGGTTATATGCTCGTATATTAAATGGGTGTGAGTGAAAAATAATGAAGGCGAGATGATGGTGAGTAAAATATAAAATGTTGTATATATATAGGTATATGGAGAGGCGTGTGTGACTTTTAAAAAAATATTAATACATACTCGTATATATAATAGATATGGGAGATACGAGTGGTCTCTGGTATTTCAGTCTTTGGTTTTCATTGCAACAATACCGATAATTTCGCTTATTGACAAAGCTTCTTCTCCCTAGCTCCATCCCAACTCACTGTCTGCGAAGACTGTTGGGGTCAGCTCTCCTCGTCCTCAGGTTGTATGCTCTTCTGTCCCGGACTACGTCCCCCAGGCCGTACCTCGCATCAGGTTATCTTTTTGCACCACCCATGAATTCTTTGGTCTTCCTCTGGTTGTTATTCGAGGAAGATCCATGGAGATTGCCTGGTTCACAATGTGATCTGGTGCTCTGCGTCCAACGTGCCCATATCATCTCAATCGTCTCTCCTCCATCTTACTGTTGATGTCTGTAACACCTAGGCTTCCACGAATGCGTGAGCTTTTTATTTTGTCTCTTAGGGACACACCAGCTGACCATCTTAGCATGCGCATTTCAGCAGTTTCTAGTTGCCTAGAGTAAGAGTTATTGACAAAGTTGACAAACTTATTGATAAAGCTAGTCACATGAAAATGTGCATCGTCTAAAAAGAGTATGTTGTTTAAACTCGAAGAACTGTTCAAACATTTAAGCTGCGAAATCCACCCTTGTAATAAAATTTGTTTCATGCAAATACTAATCAACTTGAATTTCAAAGGGATAGAGTTTTAAGTCAAGCGATAAAATATTTGTTGCAATGTCGTACGCGACATCGATAATGGTACTGCTTTGCATATTTTTTATTTTTCTTTTACAAGCTGCTTATAATCTCATGAATTTCTTTTACAAGCTGCTTATAATCTCATGAATTTCTTTTACAAGCTGCTTATAATCTCATGAATTTCTTTTACAAGCTGCTTATAATCTCATGAATTTTTCAATAAATTTATTTTCTCTCATCATCAAGATCATTTTGTATCAGAATTTTAACATCCTTTTCAAAATGTGAAAAAGCGTCGCCTGATTTTGTCAGTGTTAATTCTCGAAAAATCTTTGTTATGTCTTCCGTATCGCTTAAGGGTGGATCTTGCAAATCTTCATTTGAATTTAAATTTAGAATATTTTATAAATCTTTTTTTCGTAAAGTAAATATGTTGATTTTTTAAAAATTTCTTTATAGCCGATTTCTTGAAAGAATATCCGTAAAGCTTAGTTTTGGTGTATTATTATTGCATTGCAATTGCACGCTGCAGCGATGACTTGATTGCGTGTCCCGGCACTGCAGCCAGACACAACATATGACCAATGACAGATGACATTTGGATTCAACATTGACAGCTACATAAATGGTAATGTGCATCTTGCTGTATGACGCATTTAGTTTCCAGTGATATTCTCTGCAGCCATAATAATAGTCAAGGGTCAACTAATTTCAATTACTTCTAGAATAAGAAAAACGATTAAACTCTCACGTAATTTCCCAAATGGGACAGGCAGAAATGATAAAGTGTAAAACTTTCCTTTCATAACATTTTATGACGATCTCTGTGGCCTGGTTCGTGAAATGTTTAACTCTCAACCCGCGGGTTATGGGCTCAATTTCCGTTGGAACCCAGATTTTTTTTTTAAAATAATTTTATATAGTCTGGTTATTCCTTAAGGCATCTTTAACACCTTTCTGGTTGGTTTGAAGAGATTGCCATATGACAATTAGCCCACCAGGCTGTATTGTACACGTATATAACGAAAATGTAATACAATACAACTAGTTGCAGCCCGTGAAATATTCACGGAAGTAAAACAAATTCTACATTTATGAAAATATATATTCATAAATGTAAAATTTGTTTATATATATATCATTTATACATCGTCCCCTTTTACACCGGTTCAAAAATTGTTAGCTAGGTATTTAAAATTCGTTCAGTATAGTTTCGACTTATTTATTTATCACGGACCCACCGAGTTTCAAATTTCGAATTACTTTCGGAGAGAATCCAAGTATTCCTCTCTCGCTCTCTTGTATTCAAAATTCAATTCTCGTATTCTTCTTTGGCGGCAACCGTCGTACGGGTTTTGCCCTATTTATGTTATGATATGTGGAGGTGTAAATTAATAATAAAAGGACAATTTACTCGTATTTATTTTCTAAATATCCCGGCTGAAATATGATATTCTAGTTTCAGCCATCATTTATCAATGGTTAAATCTAAAACAAAAAAAATCAGAAAGTTACTAGTTATTAAAGTGTGGATACACTTTTGCGAAAACCTGTATATATTCATAAAATACACTAAAAAAGGTCATCTTCAAATGTTTTCTAAAAATTATAGTGAATATTCGTATACACTCTTAAATGTAAAGTGTATTTGATAAGTGAACGGCGGAGGTTGTGATAGGTGCTATTAATGTAAAGTGTATTTGATAAGTGCACGAAGGAGGTTGTGATAGGTGCTATTAATGTAAAGTGTATTTGATAAGTGTACGGAAGAGGTTGAAACAGGGGCTATAAATTTCTCCGAAAAAAATGAAGTACGCCAGGGGTACTCACGCGGTTCATATTTTACTTGTTCGGTCTCACAGCTCATCAAACCAATGAGAATTTATGAAAGGTATTAAAATAATTTATCAACAATCGGTAAAAACCTCCACCTATATTTTTCAATTTTATTTGTCCTCAGTAAAACACAAGCAAACACCTATTATTGGGGACACGACAAATGAAAGGCGAAAAGCCCAGATCCACAAAAATTGCGATTGTCCAATTTATATAATGTTTGTTTTATTTTTGTTTTTTCTTATTTTTCTTATATTATAATTACTTTTGTTAATAAATAAAAAATACTCCATTCACCTTCCCCGCATTAATATAGTTCTTTCTCACTTACTCCTTTCGTTATTTTCTTTCATAATTTTATTTACTCCGTACCAACTTACTTTTCACAGCCGTCCTCTATTCCGACTCCCAATTGCATGCATTATACGTTTATTTACTCAGTCTTTTTGCATTCAATATGTCCAAACCACCTCAACGTGCTCTTTTTCGCCTTACTCAATGCTTCAGTCTTAAGAATATATTAAAGACAATTAAGTAAGGGTATAAAAACAACGGATACATGAACTATAATTGAGGCTAGGCAAAGAAAACAGACCGGCACTTCATTCTACCCTGGCACAAATAGATCGCTTTTGCCACGTTCATAAACCTCATCCTGTATACTTTCTAATTGTAAAGGCTTTTCGTTTTATCCTATTTCAGAATTTGATTAATTTGGTCGTGACACGATTTTCTATGAATAAGGAACTAATTGGCATCTGTTAGAGAAATAGTTTGAAATTACTCTAAAACATCATTAGGAATACGGAGTTCATACATTTGAGTTAGTAAAATTCGATAATTTACTCCATAAAATATTTTTGCAAAGTCGTGGTTTTAGCAATCAACACGTCCTCTCCCTATCGGGGTAGGCAGAAAGGAGAAAGTGCCAGACTTTCCTATCGCAACACACATATCCATATACCTTCTCATATAGCACATACGATTTCTCTGCCTTTACGAATTTATTTCTTTCAAAATAACATGGTTTAAGTGACGCTAATTTTGCTCTTTTCACAACAATGGAAAAAACCGAATTTCGTGTGTTGAAAAAACATTGATTTTTTATGGGGAAAAATACCGTTCACACTAAGCGATGGCTTGAAAAGTGTTATTCGGGCTCTGCTCCGTCGAAAACAACCATTTGTCGGTGGCATGCTAATTTCAAACGCGGTCGGGAAGGTTATTGTCTCCGTATTTTGGGATGCACATGGTATAATATTTATCGATTACCTTGAAAAGGGAAAAACCATTAATAGCGAATATTGCATAGCATTATTGGAGTGTTTGAAGGTAGAAATTGCAAAACAACGGCTATATGAAGAAGAAAAAAGTTGTCTTTCACCAGGACAATGCACCGTGTCACAAGTCGATGGTAACGATGGCCAAATTGAATGAGTTGAACTTCGAATTGCTTCCGCACCCACCGTATTCTCCAGATTTGGCTCCCAGTGACTATTGGCTGTTCGCAGACCTCAAAAAGATGCTGCAGGAAATGAGATTTGGCTCCAATGAAGAAGTGATTGCCGAAACTAACGCCTATTTTGAAACCGAAGATAAATCGTTCTACACGGCTGATATAGAAAAATTAGGAAAGCATTGGAATGAATGTATCGCTCTTGAAGGAGACTATGTTGATGAATAAAGAAGAGTTTGGCAAACAAATGTTGTTTTAGTAGTTAGTCCCGGGGCTTATTGATCGATGTATTGTATTCATATTTAAAAAAAATTACGTCTTTTACTCCCATACTCTGACGACTTTCGTGGCCTAGTTCATAAGACGTTTGTTTCCTAGCCCGGATATTATGGGTTCAATTCTCGTTAGAACCAATTTTTGAAAAAAGGATTCCAGTTTGGTTTTCACTTAAGGCCTCCTTAACATCTTTCTGGTTGGTTGGAAGATATTGACATGGCAATAAGCCCACCAGGTTGTATAAAATACAACGAAAGTGTAATACAATACAATACTGTGTCATTTCGACTTTTGATAGTCTCGTGTTAAAGGTGCGATGCATACATTGTAAACGAAATGTCCCCCCACTGTGCGCCGTGTCCAACACCGAAACACTTGTATGTATTGCGATGGATCTGGTGACGATAAGCACGCTTGCATAATTTTATCATTTTTTGCATAATTCCATGGACATGAAATACATGGAACGTATGCATCTTTTAAAAAGGTCATCGGTCAAGAATAGAAGATGTCCTAAGTGACATAAATGCTGGATTTTTATTTTATTTATTTAACCCCATCTTAATTATATTTGTGACTTGGTAAGACACTTATCATTCAAATCGTGGGTTACTTGTTCGATTCGCATTGGTACATAGATTTATAAAACATGGTTCCAGCTTGTTATAGTAAATGGTCTTTCAAATTGAGCTGTTTTTAAATTCTTGGATAAAATAAGCTCTAATGATAAACAAATCTTCAAAATGGAATGTCAAGTAGACGAAAGTGAGCATTTTCTACACCTCCTTCTGTTCGCGCTCAATCTAGGGAATAAAGCTGCCAAAGCTGCTCGCGATATTTGCAAAGTGTACGGTGAAGATGCTATGAATGAAAGGACAGCTCGTCGATGGTTTTTGCGTTTCAAATACGGTAATTTCGACCTGAAAGACATGGAGCGTTCCGGAAGATCAGTGGACTTCGATGAGGACCGCTTAAACCATATTATTCATGAAGATCCCCTTCAAACATTTTTCATCCCCATTTTTTTTCCATCACCATTTTCAAACCATTTTTCATCACCATTAATGATGCGGTTAAGGAACTTTTGTTTGTGGCCATGCGTAGCTCGATGACGCGCGAGCAAACCAGCAGAAATTGTCGAACGTTGATTTTTGTTGTTTTCACTCAAAACATGTGGAACCCAAGCGCCGAACTTTCTGGACTTTTCCCATTGATTTAAGATGGCGGTATACAGTCATGTGACTACAATTCATCTGTTCAGCAAATTCGACGGTGGTTTGAAGAGGATCTTCATGAATAATATGGTTTAAGCGGTCCTCATCGAAGTCCACTGATCGTCCGGAACGCTCCATGTCTTTCAGGTCGAAATTACCGTCTTTGAAACGCAAAAACCACCGACGAGCTGTCCTTTCATTCATAGCATCTTCACCGTACACTTTGCAAATATCGCGAACAACTTTGGCAGCTTCATTCCCTCGATTGAACGCGAACAGAAAAAGGTGTCGAAAATGCTCACTTTCGTCTACTTGACATTCCATTTTGAAGGCTTGTAATAAAATAAAATAATATACGTAACGTAAAAGCAAACGCAATATCTTGTAGAGCAGAAAGTTTTATTTCGAATGGCGTATATAACTTTACCATTTTGTTTTACTTTTGGTGCTCGTTTTTAAGTTTAAAAAAAAACGGACACAGCTTATGTTAACACTCAATAATAAACTCTTTTGTGTAACTCTTAACTGAGTAACCGAATGAACTGAGAAAATTGTATTTTTGCTTTTCATTTACGTAGGAGTCGCATAAGGGTTATACAGCAAATAGGGGGTCGAATGTGAAAGTACACTTGTGATCTAGGTCATGGAGGACGATAAAAAAAATTATTTAAATTTATTTCATTTTACACTTGACACTTGTTCAACCCAATTTTATCAAATAACTTGAAAAAAAAACTCAAGTTATTAGGTCTTAATATAACGTAATGATAACAGAAAGTGTAACTTATGCATCAATGTGAAGTGGGTCAGTTATATGTACAAATTTTTTTAAGTTCATTTCTTAGTTTATCCACCGAGGTAAAGACGATATCGATGTTAGAAAATTTATTCTACGAGGTCATTCCGTGTACGAATGGTGATGATCTTAAAAGTATTGTTCATGAGTACGACACCGGAAGCAATCTTCATTCACAATGGCATAAATAATTGTCCGGTAAAAACCTCTTTAAATCCGAAACAATTCTAAGGTTTAAATAACGTATTATTGCTTGCGAGTGTATTATTTACATTAAATGCAACATTACGTCGTATTATGTTAATTTAAATAGATGGCGCTCAAAATGTTCAAAGTCAATAATACGGTATCTTACACTTCATTTGTTGTCATTGAGAACAGAAATATACAACAAAGTTATTTACAAAGTGTATATGAACTCTGTGTTCATTATAATGGACACCATGTCTGAAGAGGAAAAACAAAAGTTTGTGAATAAATAAAACAATGATTTGTTATTTTTTCCCGTTTCCAATTTGAGTAATGTCCAATCATACTTATTTAAAAAATGTGGATGGCTAAAATCTATACCTTCTTGAATCTTCGAAAAGACTATAGTTTCACTTTGTGGTGCCATTTTTTACATAAAAGGAAAAAATAAGTAAAATAAAACACTTATTTTATATTTTTGTGTTCACCACAGGTTTAATTTGGGTTCACAACTAGTTTCAAAGACCACCGCCTTCTTCGTCAGGTGAATATAAACTAAATTGCTAAAATATATTCTGTACAAGTGTAAATAACCTAATATAAAAGAGGTGAGATAGGGGGAGTGAAGTGGGGAGAGATGTAATACAATGGTGAATGGGGCGGGGAAAAGTATGTGAAAGTGAATGTGAATCTTTAAGCCCGGGGGGGAGGGGGGGGGGGGAATTTAAATTGGAAACATATTAAGCAGAGGGCTATTATGAAAATTTTCATAATAGCCCTCTGCTTAATATGTTTCCAATTTAAAACCCTCCCCTGTCTTAAAGATTCACATTCACTTTCACATATTTTTTCCCCGCCCCATTCACCATTGTATTACATCTCTCCCCACTTCACTCCCCCTACCTCACCTCTTTTATATTAGGTTATTTACACTTGTACAGAATATATTTTAGCAATTTAGTTTATATTCACCTGACGAAGAAAACGGTGGTCTTCGAAACTAGTTGTGAACCTAAATTAAACCTGTGGTGAACACAAAAATATAAAATAAGTTTTTTATTTTACTTATTTTTTCCTTTTATGTAAAATCTATACTGTTTTGAATAAGGTATCAGGGAGTTTAAGATTCCTGTCAGGTTCAAAATGATTGAACCGCACTTTAATCTACTTTGAACCAATGAATCATAAACACACTCATGAACAGTGGACTTAATGGCACACACAACCTTTTTCCTGTAAGACTTTGCATTTGGACTTGTGCATTTTCAACCGAGACAGTGAGACTATTACGTAATCGGGACAAAAAAGGCATTAACTTGTTTATTTGCAAAAAGTCGCATCTAATTCACGATTTTTTGTCCGCGTAATTTTATCTACGTAAGTTTGCAAGACGTGAATAAATCCACTCATTTTTCACCGTGTGTCGTTTTACCTTCACGCTTCAAGTCTGTTGAACTTTTCATAAAATTATCATATTCAAAGTTATGAGGTTAAAAAAATATATCTTTTTGAAAAGGTCATCCACCCACATAGTATTATTGCCCAACAAACTGGCTAATTTCCCCCCTACAAACTTTCAATCTTTTGTATGAATATTAAAAACATATTTCTGAATCGATCAGACATGGCCGATAATAAAAATAACAAGATAATTTATATAGCGCCGATTAGAGATCAAACTCTCGTCAATAATAATGAAGTGGCAGCGGTCATCAGATTTAGTACTTTTTTACATCAGCATATGTTCAGGAAAAACAACCAAACTTACCAAGGAAAGACGAACTACAAAACAACCAAGCTGACCGAGAGAAGACGAGCTACAAAATAACCAAGCTTACCGAGGGAAGATGAACTACAAAACAATCGAGCTTAACAAGGGAAGACGAACTACAAAACAGCCAAGCTGACCAAGGAAAGACGAACTACAAAACAACCAAACTTACCAAGGGAATATGAATTACAAAACAACCAAACTTACCAAGGGAAGATGAATTACAAAACAACCAAACTTACCGAGGGACGATGAATTACAAAACATCCAAACTTACCAAGAGAAGATGAATTATAAAACAACCAAACTTATCGAGGGAAGATGAATTATAAAACAACCAAACTTATCGAGGGAAGATGAATTATAAAACAACCAAACTTACCGAGGGAAGATGAATTACAAAACAATCAAACTTACCGAGGGAAGATAAATTACAAAACAACCAAACTTATCAAGGGAAGATGAATTACAAAACAACCAAATTTACCAAGGGAATATGAATTACAAAACAACCAAGCTTACCAAGGGAAGACGATCTACAAAGAAACCTTTGTAGATAATCTAATATAAGATAAAAACATACTAGGTTTTAGGGGAATATATGTGTGTCTAAAATGATTGTCTTTAAGTGCGTCCTAAAGCTGCACACGCCATCCGTATGTCTAGTCTAACACGTAGAGCCAGACCATTTTATGCCACAGGATCAATAATGACAAAAGTTTTGTCATAATACCACGCCCTATGGGATTGACTCGAAATAATCAGTTAATTCGATGTGATCGATGTTCTACTCCACTTCGAAAGAGCATCTTTCACACAAAAAATCTAAATATACAATAGAAACATCTAATTAGGAGACATTAAAAATAATTTATGCTAAAAAAAGTAAATATTAAAATATTTCTCGTTGTGTACTCCTTTACAAATCTTATCCATGTCCAGTGATAATTGTTTTTCGTTTTAATTCATGTATTGCATTGTACTACATTTTCATAATATTCAACCTGGTGAACTTAAAACCATTGTATGCAATGAGAGCCAAACAGGCATATTGCCTTTGGGCAAAATATGTACCTACTCACTGTAGGGATGGTGAATATTTCATCGGTAGGTATGCGTGTCATGTGTCTCTGCTGAGTCTGTATTTTCTTTTTTTCTTGATGATAGTGCCAGATAATAGGTTTGAAGTGTAAGTTGGTTACATTTAAGACCTGAAAAGTGCCGCTGTGGGATACCGGGCAGGAAGTTTATTAATTATTTTTATAATCAATTTTTGGGAAACCTGCAGTATGTGTTTCAGTATTAAGGAGTATCCTCACTAAATCGACATATTGTAGGAAAGTGCCGACTGACATAAAGCTGAGTATATATCTTGAGTATACAACTTATTTCCTTTGTAGGTGGCATATCGGAGGAAATAGCACGAAGGACAAAACTAGCGTGGAGCTCATTTGGAGGTTTGAACAACATCTTCAAAAGTAATCTCCCAATATCCTTGAAGCGAAGGGTCTACAACCAGTGTATTCTCCCAGTACTTATGTATGGCTGCGAGACATGGACGCTTACAGTAAAGAACACGAAAAAACTCCAGACCGCACAAAAGGGCATGGAGAGATGCATGTTGAGATATACTAAAAGAGACCGTAAACGAAACACCTGGATTCGCAATATAACAAAGGTAGAAGACGATATAAAGGTGTGCAAAAGAATGAAGTGGCAATGGGCCGGACACGTAGCCAGAATGTCAGACTCCCGATGGACATCCGAAATAATCCAATGGTACCCAAGAGGCATAAAGAGGCCCAGAAGAAGACGGAAGGTACGCTGGATAGATGAAATCAGGAAGCATGGCAGCATCACATGGTACCCACAAAAAACCGAACTATTTGGAGTCCACTTGGGGAGACCTTCATCCAGCAGTGGATCGATCCTGGTTGACAATGATGATAATGATGATATACCTTGAAGAACATTTTAATTGAGCATATTTAGATATTAAACAAAATTGCAGTGCAGAAACGATCTTTGCAGGCGTTGGATATAAATCAAATAGAAAATCAACCGTATTATATCGGCTTCGTGGAGGAATTGAAGGAAACGAGCGGTACTGATAAACTATTTGCGGTGCATTTTATACCATGTGATGTTGATGTCAGTGGAATGCGTTGGTACTGCGGCGTGGTGGCATCCGGTTGATAAGCTCTCAACACTATCGCAAAGGGAAATGGCGCAGACAGATCGACGACATTTGCGGTTTAAATATTTATTTAATATTACATACATACACACCCTGTTCTTTTTGGCTCTACGTCTTTCTATCCACGTACACAGCTCTCACCTCATTCACACCCATACTTATTTTCATACATGATCTACTATTTCTCGTACATCTTACTTTTCTCTCAGTTAAAATATCTCCCACTATTTCCTCAGACCATTATTTTCATACGTGTATATACTTTTTTCATTACTTTTCCGCTACTCATTCTTATTTCAGTCTTTTCCCGTCCATGTTTCACTTCCATACATCAAAGTTGGTACTAAAATACTGTTGTGGACTCTTATTTTAGTATATTTTAATACTGCCCGGTTCGAGTATAAATATATTTAAGTGCCCCATTGACGTATTTTCCTATCGCGTCACGCCATTCCATATCTCTCGTAACTCTTCAGTCATTTGAGATGATATTACCTTAATAGTAAATTTTTTTTAACTTTTTCTAATCTGTCATTGTTCACACATATGTCTAATTAACTTTTCCTTTCACATTTTTCCATCACCATAACTTTCATAATCAGATCTCTTCGCATCTCTAATATAATTTATTTATCAAATCCTATAATTCACCCTCATTCTCCGCTAACCCTATTTTCTATTTTATTTATTTGACACTTTTATTGCAAATACAATCTGGCGGGCTTGTTAACAGGCGGCAATCTCTTCCAATCAATCAGACAAAAGTACTCGTAAATTAAGCAAGTTACATGGTTGCATAAATCATTCAAATGACTATCCATCCCCACGAAATCCATAAACACATACGTGAGCATATGACCACAAACCCCACAAAGACGGACAATCACCCGAACATTATTTTTCATATAAAGTGAGATATCATCAATCAAAAGGAAAGGAAGGGTTGATGGAGAGGAAAGGAAAATAAAAATCGGGAATGAAACACGTTATTTTACTGACTAGAAATTAAGAGTTTTTTCAGTTGCTTCTTAAAGCATGCCAAGGACGGAGCGAGTCTCATATTGGTTTGTAACTGATTCCAGAGTTTCACTGCATGGACAGTAAAGGACGACGTAATAAAAGAGGAGCGGTGAACTGGAAAGGCCAATAAACAATCTCTGTTTGAGCTTAGCGTTAATCCATGATTGGAAAGACGCTGAAAACTCTACCATATCAACAGAAATCCACACATCAACTTATCCATATTCATTCCCATTCAACATTTGTATGCCACCCATTGACCGACATAGATTTATTACAATAAGTTTTATCGCTGTAAAATCATCAAGACTAGACTCAATGGTATATATACGAGTATATGAATTAGGTTTCAACGGGAATCGATTATTTAACCCCTGTGCTAGAAGACAAACGTTTTACCAACTAATACATCCAGCCGCTATGCTTGTTGGAAAGGCCTTAACTATTTTGAACGGGACTGCTTTGGATATTGACATATTTCATATCACATTACCAAAAGCAAAAGTAAATTTTCTTCTAAGATTGAGCGCGTTAGAAAGCACTCATCAACGAACTTAAGTGACTTTGAATATATGTGTATGTTTGTGTGTATTTACATTATTTTTTATTTTATGTATTTTTTTTTATTCTACATAACTTCTCTTTATTTTCAATGTTAACATTTCTTATATTTTTTTATTCTATATAACTTCTCTTTATTTTCAATGTTAACATTTCTTATATTTTTTAAAGTACTAGGGCTAAACCTGTTTTGAGAAAATAAATAAATAAATGCTGTTCTGTTGTCATCGATAGTCAAAAAGACACTTTTATATTTTATTTATTTTACACGTGACAAGAAATATACATAATTTGCGAAAAAACAACAGGTGATTTAATTTGGACACACAATTTTAATGGATCTGGGTTCGTTGCTTGTCATTTGTCGTGTCCCCAGTAAACTAGGCTTTTGCCTGTATCTCACTGAGGACATATATTTTGCTAATTAAGAAATTGAATAAAACAGTGCAGACTCCTTTTAAAAACTGCTGCTAAAACGAGTGTGCGCTGCATTGTATTGTCTGTATACCGTTGAATTGTTCACGTGCTGAAAGGCAGTATTTTCTCGTATGACCAATTCATACGAATATTATGCAATCGGATTCGCGGAATATGTGTCCAATAATAGCCATGTATTATTTTTCCCACATCAAAATATTGTGTTGAACCCAAACAATGTGGCCAGTAGCGGATTTAATATTGTTTATTTAAATAGATTGGTAAAAAATTGAGAAATCTGATTTTTATGGAACTGTAATTAAGATTCCTCCTCACTCTTCAGTGTTTAGGACTAAATGTGGGGCAATAAAGGAGGCTCTTAAAAATTACGTGTACTTAGAATTTCCAAAAAAAAATATTTTCTCCGATTCTCTAAGGCCTCGGCCACACAGGAAGGAGCCTCGCTTGATGCTTGAGCTATGTTGCGAGTTAAGCGACATATCCTAGCGAACCAACGCACCGCATACAATCGCAATGGTCACACTGCACGCTTCGCGCCACGTTCATGACGATTAGTCATCGAGTGAATCTCCTGGCGAACATATATGTTGGTTTATTTACAAGATGGTGGAAATTTTAATGAAAGCTGTGTATAAAAGGGAGCCTTTGTGGAATTCATCGAGCAAATTATACAAAAATATACCTGTAATAAAATCACTTTGGAATGAAGCTGCACATAAAGTAAATAAAGATAAGGTAAGTTGTAATGAAATTGTTTAGTTTTGAGAGTGACATCGTGTGTTGACTCAACCGATCCCAACTGTCAATGAATTTGTGCGGAGCACTTTGGTGTGGCGCTGCATGAAGTCACCTAGTATATGAGTCACGTAAAATCTAGCTTAGCACCTAACGAAGCATTTTGGTGTGGCCTCGACCTAAGTTATCTTCATTCAATTTCAGTTAATTGTTTGAGTAACTTGTACAAATAAATTATCTGTTCGATTAAATTCAAGTTGTTCCAATTTATGTCAAATGTTCCTCTAGCTTGGATTCTTTCACACATTGGTATCACTGATAATGAATGTGTTGATCCCTTGGCAAAATAATTGTTAAACCATTTGTTACCTGTCTGATTTTTCACAGCAAGTAACTATACTTGAGAAAATGTAGGATGGTTCCTGTGACGTTTGAAATGTCATGTCTCAAAGGGACGAGGTAAAATAGTTTTTTTTAAATGGATAAATTGTTTTTCTCTAAACTGACGTTTAAATTCCTAATTTTCACTATACTGACTTTCTAATGTATTGTATGATTTGTATATATCTTTAAATGAGGCCAAGATCCACTGTGAATTAATACTAATTACGAACATTTAATTTTAGGTATAAAAAAATCGGAAATCCAACTATCGTATACGCCATCCCTAGCCAATGCAAACTAACGTAGACTTTTGACAAACGTCATCAAATATTGTTTGATTTTAACGAACTGCCACATTTTTGCTAATTTGTAACAAGATGTATTAATTTGTCATTATTGTTAGTTTTATGTGATGTATTTACCTAAATAACTTGCTATTTATTAGAATCGAGGCTTATATTAAAGATGATAAAATAATGAAAATTACTGAACGTCGTTACAAGGTTGTATTGGGGCAAATTTGTGAACTGTCACAGGAACCGTGCTAACATAGATTTTCTCAAGTATAATGATTCTTGGTACCGATGGGTGTTGGATTGGGATAATATTGATGAAAATATAGGCTCTAGATATAAATATATTTCTTGGAAACCATGGTTTGATTTACTCGTAATAATAATGAACAATGAACTGTTTCATTGTATTTGGTATTTTTTATGCAATCTGAGATCATCCCGGTCGTAGCTTGAAGAAAATTCTCACACCATTCCATCTCTGGTGACTGCCATTGTGGATCTACCAGACACGTAATGGTAACTGCGACTGGCTGCAAACAGCTCCCGGTTACAGCTGCAGTTGGTAACAGACACAACAATCTCCGATTGTTTTCACTGGAAGTTGACTCAATTCCTCAGCGGACTGGCTGGCATGCCGAATATGGCTCGTGTTGTAGAATCAGCAATTGCCAAGTGTTTCGCGTCCGCATTTGAAAGAAATAATATTTATACTTGCGAGCACATATTTCGTGCACTCTGAAGTTTCTCGCTTTTTGAACGTGACTTTTCAATTTACTGCTTTTATTTCCAAAACAAATTGAGAGTGTGCTGTAAAGGTAATTCTAGCTTGAAGTTAATTTATAATATGAAAAATATTGTTTTATTTTCGAGCATAAACTCAGACATGTCACATCCAACGTTCCCTCTAAGGTGTGCGCGAGTGCGGCCGCACACCTGTTAAAAATTGTCCGCACACATCTCAAAGAGAGAAACTTGTAACCATATTTTGTTTCGCGCAATTATATATTTTATGATGGGCTCTCAGGTTTCTTTCTTTGAGATGTGTGACCTACTCGTTTTATGTTACGTATTTCGAATAAAGACTTCATTAATTATCCCTTGTTCAAAGGTCTTCGTGTTATTTTATTGGTGTTTTAAATTTTTTGCTTGTATATATTTTTTTTTATATAATATATAACCTACATATTTGAAAAACGTAATTTATGATTTCGTGGTGCATTATGTTGACTACTTAGTTTTATATATGCATGAATATGCATATTTGTGCACTTCCTTGTCTATCACTTCACTCATTCTTCCAGTTCTAGAATTTCTATCATCTTACTTTATTTCCTTCCAGAATATTTAAATATTTTATGCTAAGATTTTTGACATCGTCTTTCATTATTTCCTCGCTTCTTCGACGTCATCGTTACTTTCGCCTTTATTATCTCTTACACTCTCTGTACTTTTAGCAGGTTTTCTTAAAGAATTCTTACATCGAAGCAGGCTTTTTAGTTTTAGAGCGCCCTCCGTGAAAAAGATCTATTTTGATTACTACAAGATATTGGTATGTTTCTAGAGATCTGGATTTCTAGATATTGGACTATTTCTAGTGCCCGCGTATTCCTTTTCTCTCGAATTAGTGATGTGTTTAAAATGCAGTTGAGATTAAAAACTGCACAGACCATCGAACAATATGTTAAAACAATTGAAATTTATTTATTTTTTCAATACTATACAGGCAATTACATTGAAAAATACAACAAAAATTAACATAAAAAAATATATATAAAATTATGTATATCATATGCATACATATACGAGTATACACATAAAAAATCACAAATATTCAAAATCACTTAAATACGTTGATGAGTGATTTCTAACGTGCTCAATCTTAGAATAAAATTTTCTGTGGCTTTTGGTAATTGATATGAAATATGTCAATATCCGAAGCAGTCCCGTTCAGAAGAGTTAAGGCCCTTCCAACAGGCATAGCGGCTGGAAGACCCGTTCTTGCGTACGTTATTGAGAACAGTTCTTACCAGCAGTCTAGTGTAATTGTTAGGAACATTTAACGCTAATCTTTGTAGTAATGCTGGACAGCTCACAATTCCTCGAACGAGTCTGACAACGTATACCAGGAGACGCAGATCTCTTATTACACTCAAAGAGTTATACCCGAGCATGCCCAGCAGGAACTAAATAGGATAAAGCCATGAATAGACACCAAACTCACTCGTATAGATATATCGTAGATATTTTTTTGTGTACCTTCTCCATCATGAGTGAGTTATGCGCCCTCAGCTCCAAATGCAAACATCGCTTTCTAGTTTGTTACAGATCAATGAAGCCTGATATTCAGTTGGGGAACTATATTCGATTCAATTAACTTGCTGTGGGTCACAAAGAGGGGCCTCCACGATAGCGCACCGGCCACTCCCAGCTCGAGTCATCATTCCTTCTGTATGGAAGTCAGGTGCATAAATTTGGCGAAATAATTCAAATAAAATAAAATAAGTACTCAGGTGGAGTGTAATGATGCGTGCCCTGGCTTGAATCCACGTAAAATGAAGATCAAAAACAGGACGACAATTGAACCATGGCATTAACAATGAAAGAGAATTGGATGGGTTATTGTTTTTTTTAGGAGTTCATAATAAAAATAAAACAGGACAATTAGTACTTTTTACGTAAATTTCGATGTAATAGCCCTCTGCTAAATATGTTTCCCTTTCAAAAACCACCCTTTTGATGCCTACCTACTCCCCTGTCCTTATTAGCCTCTACCCTCCTTCTCCTCTCTTGCACCTATTACAATTAGAAAAAATATATTTTAGACATAATTAAGTTCCTCTTCACGAGCAAGACGGAGGTCTTTGAAACCGGCAGTGAACTTAAATTAAACAGTAGTTAATTAATACAAAATAAGTGTTTTATTTATTTTATTAAAAATGTATAAACATGACACCGCAAAGTGAAACAAACTTCTTTTCTAAGATTCAAGAAATAAGATTATTTCCATTGCTTTATTTATGACCTGATCTATGAGCATTATAAGCGTTACCACTCCCACACGGTATGACCTTGTTGAAGTAATTTTCCGATATCGGTATTTTCCATATCTAGGTGAATAAATGTAGGATTAAGTTTATTAATACAAATTATAGAGGTGACAGACACTTCACAGGGAAGCATGAATATTATTAAAGAGGTGACAGACACTTCACAGGGAAGCATGAGTATTATTATAGAGGTGACAGACATTTCACAGGGAAGCATGAATATTATTATGGATGGGACCGACACGTCACAGGGAAACATGAATATTATTATAGAGGTGACAGACTCTTCACAGGGAAGCATGAATATTATTATGGAGGTGACCGACACTTCACAAGGAAGCATGAATATTATTATAGAGGTGACAGACACTTCACAGGGAGGCATGAGTATTATTATAGAGGTGACAGACATTTCACAGGGAAGCATGAATATTATTATGGAGGTGACAGACACGTCACAGGGAAGCATGAATATTATTATAGAAGTGACAGACACTTCACAGGGAAGCATGAATATTATTATAGAGGGAAGCACGAATATTATTGATCCTCTTTTTATTATAATTAGACTTTTATTATATTATTTTTTTCCCTAAAATAAGTTTTTTGTCGTTATTGGTTTAAGATGTTGTAATTAGAAAAACTCTAAAGACATCTAATCCTGGTTTTGTTGTATAATATCTGTCTTACAGATTATGAAAAAGATAGAAATCGTATTCTCCTTGCTTTACGACCCCGTGGATCTCATACATATCTATGGTACATTATAAAATAACAATTATGTCATGTCCCTTTTGGAATATACAGAGAGGACAAAGCAACGCTTGTTAAAATGTATTATTCACTGCTTGTTAAAATTGAATACAATAGTTATACCTTGAGCTATTGTAAAGTGTTTATAAGAACACAAAAAAAACGTATTTAGGAAACGTCTGAGGAAGGCCGCGGAAACCGCAGAATATCATTAGTGACGATTGCAGCTGTACCAATGCAACCGACCGTCTGGGTGCTAACATGCATGCTGGCCCCCGGCCTGTCGAAATGCTAACAGGTGCAATAAACAAGGTTACTTGCGTCCATTTTACAAAACGGAAATCTTATAAATTCGAAGGCATCGAAAAGTTTTCAGACGAAGTGAATTGTATGATTGTTTCATACAGTCGGAGAATATACAGGGTGACCTAGAAGAAAGGACGCTGTTGAAAAATTTATAATAAAACAATGGTTGGTTGTAACCAACTTTAATTACTGCTAACATGTAACAAATTACCAAATTGTGACTCCTTTAAGTATCTTGGGTCACTCATCCATAGCGATGGAGGATGTGCAGCAGATGTTACACATAGAATTAGTGTGGGGTGGATGAAGTTTAGATCAATGACGGGAGTTCTATGTGATCCGAAAATGCCATTAAAGTTAAAAGGAAAAGTATACCAACCGATTGTCAGACCCGCACTCCTCTATGGCTCCGAATGCTGGACGATGTACTCGTATAACTCTTACTCTAGGCAACTAGAAACTGCTGAAATGCGCATGCTAAGATGGTCAGCTGGTGTGTCCCTAAGAGACAAAATAAAAAGCTCACGCATTCGTGGAAGCCTAGGTGTTACAGACATCAACAGCAAGATGGAGGAGAGGCGATTGAGATGGTATGAGCACGTTGGACGCAGATCACCCGATCACATTGTGAACCAGGCAATCTCCATGGATCTTCCTCGAATAACAACCAGAGGAAGACCAAAGAGCTCATGTGTGGTGCAAAAGGATAACCTGATGCAGAGGCACGGCCTGGGGGACGTAGTCCGGGACAGAAGAGCATACAACCTGAGGACGAGGAGAGCTGACCCCAACAGTCTTCGCAGACAGTGAGTTGGGATGGAGCCAGGGAGAAGAAGAACATGTAACAAAAAATAAAGAATTTGTTTTTATGAAAACAATATCTTCGAGATAACCACAATTGCGTCGAAGGTATATGTATAATCTGGCTTAAACATTTTGAAGCATGCGTCTCCATGTTTCATGAGGTATCGCTTCGATCTCAAGACGAATGTTTTATTTCAATTGCAGTGAAGTTATCAGATTATTTGTGTATACTCAACTTCGGGGTGGCTACACAATGCCACCCCTTCGCGAACTGAGTTTTCCTAGGAACATTTCTTGAACCACTTTCGAATTATCATTGAACATATGACCTATTAGGCCACGGGGGTGACTGACAACTTGGAATGAACGATGATATAAACTCACATCTAACGCTTGAATTGTTAACAAAAGAACTCTTCTATCAGATCGGGAACCTATTTTTTTTTTCGGGTATCATCGGGAATCGAGCTCGTAACCGCCTGGTGGAAGTAAAGCGTCTTACCAATTAAGCCACGAAGGTCGTCATGGATGGTTGACAACTTGGTATGAACGAATAATGTCCATGGGCACAGCACAGGCAGGTATCGGTTGGAACGGTGCGGTGAGGCGAGGAGTGTCGTACGCAGCCGACGCGATGGCGTAATGGCGACCGCCCGATATGGGCCGCAAGGCCGCGCGCCAGACGTCCGCCAGACGGGAAGTGCTGCGGCTTGCTAGCTGCTGATCGCCACTTTCTGCTCGTTGCTCATGGATGCTGGCTGGTGGTAAAGTCAGATATACGTCTGCTCTTCTTGTAAGCTTTTTTTAAAGATTTATCAATGGACCACGGAAGTCGTGGTACAATACGGTACAAGGAAAGTACGATTGGACCAATTTTTTCTGAACTATTTGGCCCACATTATTTTTACGCACCTGTATATATAGTACATACCATATGCACAAGTTGCTAACGGAAAAATCACACACTCTTTGTTGATTGACAAAAAAATTGTTGAATGTAGCGGACAATTGTTTACTTCCTCGTGAATTAAGATCATTTTAGCATCAGATCAGCTGTTAAAAGTATCGCCACTCGCACACGGTATGAACGTGTTGAATGAACCTTCTAATATCGACATAATTTTTTTTAATAATTTTTTTTAAACTTGGGGAGTGTATTGCCATGTGGCAATCTCTTCCAACCAATCAGAAAGATGTTTTTATAGGTCATAAGTGTTAACCAGACTGGAATCCTATTTCAAAAAATCTAGGTTCCAGCGGGGATCGAACCCCAACCGTTGAAGCGTGTATATCGGTGCCAGTTCGAACAGAATTCAGTCTTGTTTGTGCTCACCTGAAGATGGGGTGAAAGCCTTGAAACCGGTAGGGTTATACCATTACAAAAAGTGGAATAAACAGTGTTTGATAAAACAAATTACAATGTCTTTAAACCTCCACAATGTTAATGCCTTAACTATAAATAATATAATCAAATACTGTTAATTCCTCTTTGTATAACGGTATAATCCTACCGGTTTCAAGGTTTTCATCTAACCATCAGGGGAGACAAACAAGACTGAATTCTTTTCGAACTGGTCTTTAAACTTCCACAGCGTCAATGTCTTAACTATAACTAATGTACAACTTTTAGGCGAGAATTTATTATAGATTATTTTTATTTATCTATTTATTTATTATTACACATGGCAAGAAATATACACAATTTGAGAAAAACAACAGATAATTTGATTTGGACATACAATTTTAATGGATCTGGGTTTGTTGCCTTTCATTTGTCGTATCCCCAGTAGACTAGGCTTTTGCCTGTATCTCACTGAGGATATTTAGCATGAAAAAAAATAAATCGATACTTCTTTCCGATTTTTGATTACACAGAAACAAAACCCCGCTGCACGCTCTCATCAACCTGACAGTGACACTAAATTATGATAGGAGTGTTTGGTGTCTGCCTACCTCAATAGGGAATTGGTAAGATGTTTATTTGTGAACGAACCACATTTGGACATCAGATGATCTTTTTCCATCAGCGAGGTCAACTATTTGTGTATATCGTATATTCATGGAAGTAAACCATTTGTATGTCGATCACACAACCTATGTGTTAGACACTTATCT
The DNA here is from genome assembly GCA_949825065.1 of Odontocerum albicorne. NCBI lineage: Eukaryota > Metazoa > Arthropoda > Insecta > Trichoptera > Odontoceridae > Odontocerum > Odontocerum albicorne. Next base: position 1,704,879 of record OX463845.1, read on the forward strand.
TCCATCCGGGGACTTTGGGTTTGATTTCAAATGGAACCCACGATTTATTAGTACGAGTTAGTATTGACAAAGCAAATTATAATGAACTACGAATCACAATGATGAACCTTGAATTATGTTATAAATGAATAGCTTTGTGCCCTGTTGACTCCTCTTGAAATAATCCAGATAGTAGGTATCACTTTTAACTTTGCAGCCAGAGAACTTCCTCCATTTTCGAAAATCCTAGGCATAGATTTACAGCTCGTTGGTGTCCATAACGATAGCAACGTGAAGCAACCGTAATTTAAATGATAAAACACCTGTTTTCCATTCCAGGAGTTATGGGTTCGATTCAAGTTCGAACACATACATACCATCACGTCATTTCTCTGTCGAGATAGGCAGTGATAAAAGAGCGCCAGACTTCCCTATATCGACACACATCCTTTGCCTCTTCTACACCAATAAAACTTCTCATATAACTTCTACGATATCTCTGACTTTTTACGTTCGAACCCAATTTCTTAAAAAAAAGATTCAAGACTGGTTTTCAAATAAGGCTTGTTTAAACACCTTTCTGGTTGGTTGTAAGAGATTGCCACATGGTCGTAAGTCCGCTATATTTTGTTTTGAATTTTATTACACTTTCGTTGCAGACAGTACAACCTGGTGGGTTAATTGCCTTGTAGCAAAGTCTTCCAACCAACCAAGAAAGTTGTTTAAACAAGCATCTTATCGACTAGACTACGGAGGTCAACAGCATGACTCTGGGTAGTCCATTCTCAGAGCCAAAGAGAAGCAGAGCAAGGGGGTATAGCGGCCGCGGTGACCGGTGACCAGGTCGCGCTAATTTGCATGCAAATGGAGGCGCTCACTCTTGGCGCGGCGCGGCGCGTGTCTAGACGGCGGGGAGGTCTCCTCTCTGTTCTGTACTCCCGCTCAGTGTGCCGGATTGACCGCGATCCGCTAAAGCAAGCCGATTAGACGGACACGGGGCCTCGACGCTGTTTCATCATCGATTCAGGCACGGGTCCAGGGAGTTCCGCAGTTCTGCTGTACCCCAGGGTTTAGATTAATTGACGACGAATGGAATAAAAATATGGATTCGAAAAATGTAGGAGCTATATGAGAATACATGATAAAAGGACGATTGTGAACTTAAGGCTGATGTCTTAAGTAAGATGAAAAACACTCTGAGATGGTATAGAAACTAACAAACTAAATAATATAGAATAATTCGAATATGTACATTTAGGAGCCCAATTAAGCAAACAATGATGGAAGAGTTAACAGGGATAAAACGTCGTATAGTGATAGGACACAAAATCAATGGGGCATTAAATCATATGTATATTTGAACCGGACAGTCTCAAAATAGTATTTTGGTGCCAACTTTGATGTATGGGAGTGAAACGTGGATGTGGAAAATGACTTATACGAGCCAAATAAATGCTATAGAATTGTGTGCGTTGAGAAGAATACACGGGATGACAATGTTTGATAGAATACGGAATGAAGTGATTAGGGATGAATGAGAACTTAAGGATGATGAGATGAGATTAAGAAGAGCGCGCTGATATGGTTTGGGCATGTAGAACGAATGAATGAAGAAAGACTTACAAAACCATTTTACAGTACAAATGCGAGTTGAAGTCGTGGTAGAGGAAGATCAAGTAAAGTATAGTTGGAATAAGTGAATTATAATTTGAAAGAAGGAAACGTAAGAAGTAAGAGAAATCGTAGCAGTTATATGAGGAGTATGGATATGGTATATGCGAAGAATGTAAGTCGAGATAGGGAAGTTTGCCGTTTTGTCCTCTTTTCCTACCTCGATAGAGAAACGTCTGTATATGTATGTGGGGAGTAGCGCAGCGCAAGGTTTGAACCGTCTACCTTTCACATGAAAGTCCAGAAGCCATGGACCTCATCATCAACAGTAATAGAACTTCTTCTTCTTCTTCCTAGTGTCATGTCAGGTTCCCCCAACGTTGAATATCACCTGAGAGTAGGCATCTTTGTCCCCGGCAGCCCGAAAAATATCCCCGACGCTCCTTATACCAGTCCAATCACGTATATTGCGGAGCCAGGAGATTTGCCTCCTGCCAACACCTCTTCGACCCTCTATCTTACCTTGGATGATCAGGTGCAGTAATTTGTACTTTGCTCCTCTAAGTACACGACCCAAACAGAACACCTTTCGGATTTTAATATAAGTCAGCAATTCTATCAACTTTGGCTCTTTGAAGAACTCTTGTGTTGCTGACCATATCCGTCCAGGGTATCCGTAGCATTCTCCGGTGCATCCACATTTCGAATGCTTCCAGTCGGTTCATACTACCAACTTTGAGGGTCCATGATTCCACTCCATGCAATCACACTCACCAAACGTAGCATTTGATTAATGATATAACTAAATGAAAGGAATTAGTTCAAGAGTAAGGAAGGGAAATAAAGGAAGATAAGAATGAAGGATACTTTGAGGATGTTATATTTTTTAAATTCTTTATTAAACGTTAATAAGGATTGTGTGCACATCTGATAAATCTTTGAAGTTTGTTCCACTGTTAAGTTTGGTTCAGTAAAAAAATTAATGTGGTGTGTTGATATGCAAATATAATATGTCTCTTATCGCCTAATCGAAGAGAACATCCGCATTTTGCAAGAAATTGCAATTTTTCGTGAAGATATAGAGGAGAATTGGAATTGTTGCATGAAGGTTGACTGGACAGGAACTGTGGAGGAAGTAGGATGAAGTGTTTCGATTCAATACTTAGCTTCCCATTGTTCTAAAAATGGATAAGGCGGCTGCATCATCAGGGGCTGTCCTGCGCCGCAGACAGCCGCCGAACTCTAGCTCAGCCTTGGCGGGCCGAGCTCCCATTGTTGTGTCTACTCCCTCAATGGGGATTATGGCGTATTCCAAATATGGACGTGTCATAAGCTTGTCAACTAGTCTATGTTCCGACCGGTAGTTATTTTTCACTGTGTCCCGAAATAGTTTGAAGACTAATCATGCTAAAATTACAACTTACATATCACCGTTTAGGGAGAAAATTCTTTTCAAGAACGCTCTGAGTCAAGATTCAAAACTCACTTATAAACTTTGATAAGATCCCTCAAAAAAGATTGCGTGTACGTACTTTTTAAAGCTGCATACACCACCCATATTTCAGACACTAGGAGGTACACCATATTACGCCACAGGACCAACAACGGCAAAACTTTTTCATAATAACCTATTGGATTGATTTTGAACAACCAATGTATTAGATGAAAAAGAAATAGAGTTCAAATTTCTACTTCTCTCCGAAGGAACATCCCTCAGACACATATTCAAACGATACAATGGAGACATCCTATTAAGGGACTTGAATACAAAGAGATAAAGTTTGAAATCAATCCGTTCGTGTCACTTAAGTCAGTGTAGACTTTTTAGAACCGAACCAATATAACAATATTTTTGACAACCATGTATCAGCCTAGCGGCTGCATTGACAACAGACTCGAGTTTAGAAATTTGTGATACCAAGAAAAAATAGATTTACCAATAATTCAAAATTAATAAGAGTTTTTATTTCCCTTGTTTGAAGACATCGACGTAAACGTTTTAACTCTCTAAGACTATAGAAAGCTGAAGAAACAACATAACTAATTTATTTATTGAAGAAGAGCTTACTATTAAGACAAACATTAATAAAGCTATCTTTTGGAAAAATATTTACACCCTTAACTGACAAAGCATCCCCATCAACAAGGTGCGGAAGGTCATCGATTCGAACCTTGCGCTATGTTACTCCACCCGAATGACACAGATATTTGTCCGCTTAGTATTCGGGGGTATATGGATACCTATGACTTCAGTCATATTATTTATTTATTTATTAAACACCTTTATTGCAAATACAATCTGGCGGGATTATTGCCAGACGGCAATCCCTTCCAACCGACCAGACAAACGTAAATGAAGCAAGTTACGTGGTCGCATAAATCATTCAGATTCATCCCCACGACATCCATAAACATATACGTGAGCATATGCCCACGAACCCCACAAAGACGGACAATCACCCGAACATTATTTTTCATATAAAGTGAGATATCATCAATCAAAAGGAAAGTAAAGGAGAGGAAAGGAAAAGAAAATTCAGGAATGAAACACGTTATTTTACTGACTAAAAATTAAGAGTTTTTTCAGTCACTTCTTAAAGCATGCCAAGGACGGAGCGAGTCTTATATTGGTTTGTAACTGATTCCAGAGTCTCACTGCATGGACAGTAAAGGACGACGTAAAGAAATAGGAGCGGTGAACTCAATGCTTTCTGGTATGAAGTTATATGATCGTACTTTCGTAGGTTGAAAATGAATCTTAGACACACATTTTGAAGACGCTGTAATTTGTCCAGCTGTTCCTCTATAACATCCAAGTAACATACGTCCGCATAGTCCAGAATCGGAAAGAGCAGAGATTAAACGAGTAAAATTTAGGTTTATTTATTTATCATATCTGTTCTTTAAAAAAACAAGCGTGCCGGTGTGCTCAAATTGTCTCACTTCGGTGTGCCATCGAATCCAATGCAGCGGTGTGGCTCGAGAGTTTGCTGGTATGCAACGGTTCACTCGTATAAAGAAGAGAGAAAAAATAAAGAAACAAAAAATTCACGACACAGTTTCGCTTTCTAACTGAATTGACGTTGGTATGGCGAGGGGATCTTCCACTACGAGGCCCAGCTATTATGACGACGACAATGACGCGGTCTTACACAGGCGGTATACAAATAATTAGTAGTAATACATTGAGAAGCTTAGTGTGTAATATACAAAATGTATCAATGTATTAGTAAGTATCTTTGCCGTGATTGGTTGATGTGATCCGTTAGTATTCAACTTTGCCGCGATTGGTTGATGTGATCCGTTTATTTGAATAAAAATACGGGGACCATAATGTCTGAAGTTACTAAGTTAGGAAAAGGAAAAGCATTGTGTGGACAAACTAAAGAAGTGGTAAGCTATCCACTTTTGCATTGCATATCCATGTAAACACTTGGTGAGGAAAAATATAATAATAATATTTTTTTTGAATCAGTGTTAGCGTAATTTATTAATGTTTACAATACATACATACCTAGTTATAAGTAATTTTTAATTGGTCTTAGAATTTATTAGTGTTAATCGTGTTTTCTTTGCCTATTGAATAAATAATTAGATTTTATATTGACCATTGATTTCATAATTGTCATTAGATACATACCATAATCTAATATTATATTATTACTATGGTAAGAAAGTATTTTATTGGAATATAAAGTATTAGATAGACGATATTTAAAAATATATAATAATATATTACAAAATAAATCAAAATATGGTCATCCTAGACCAGCAGTGCAAACTCTCGTGAAACCCAATCTACCATACCATATTCTTGGTCTTCTGAGTCCTGGCCTGTTATATGCGGTAGTACTATTAAATCAACGTGTCACAAAAAGTACAAGCATTAGTATGACTCATTTACAAAAAAATATTAAACTCATACATAACAAATATATATAATACAAACATAAGACAGGCAAGGGCTCAGGAGGCCCAAGGCCGAGAACATACGAAAATAAAATCTGTTTTGACAAATATAGTAAATACAAAAATACGAGTCTATTCGAATATTTAATTATAAATTACTTCAATCAATTCCCGTTAAAAATCTTTCTACCTCCGTCGTATCTCAAGGTTCTTTTTAGACTAAATAATCCCGGTTTGTTACGAGAACAGTGCTTAGGTCAGACAGGTGTCATGTTACGAGTACATCGGGAGTGTTACATAGGTGGTCTATTGACACGAAGGAAAACTTTTTAAGAGTGGTGAAAATTTTTGCATTGTTTGGTTATTTATTCCGTTTTTATTTTTGCTTGTGACTTTATATCTATTGTACATACTTGATAAAAAATATATTCCTATAATTTATCCACTTAATAAACGTACAAGAATCAAATGTATGTACATATGTTTATAATATAAGCGTGTTCGTGTCACGTATGAAACTTGCCTGTTGCAATGTATGTTACTCGTATATTATATAAATGTGTTCAAATTGGTGACATCCTGATGATTTATTAAGATTTTTTACCGTAAACTTAAGACACAGTCACATGGAGCATCCGTGGGTCGATTTTTACTATCGAATCCGACGGAAACGGAACTAAAAAAACGATGTGTTTTATATTATTATTTATAGTTAAGGCATTGATTATTGTTACATACATCAACAGCAAGATGGAGGAGAGACGATTGAGATGGTATGGGCACGTTGGACGCAGAGCACCCAATCACATTGTGAACCAGGGAATCTCCATGGATCTACCTCGAATAACAAACAGAGGAAGACCAAAGAATTCGTGGGTGGTGCAAAAAGATAACATGATGCAGAGGCACGGCCTGGGGGACGTAGTCCGGGACAGAAGAGCATACAACCTGAGGACGAGGAGAGCTGACCCCAACAGTCTTCGCAGACAGTGATTTGGGATGGAGCCAGGGATAAGAAGAAGTTAAAGCATTGACACTGTGGAGGTTTAAAGATATTGTAATTTGTTAAATCAAACACTTTTTATTCCACTTAATATATACTTATTTCTAAATTATCTTATACACAACTGCAACTGCATCATAATCTCAACAATTACATTAAAATCATTTCCATCAACACCTTATCACATGCTCTATATTTGGATCAGTCATCATTGCAGCGCTTTGTTTTTTTTAAATATCCTATGTATAGTATGCTGGGTATGTGTGGAGTATTTTGATGTATGGTTGCGAGACATGGTGCATGGGCAAAAGGGATCGAAAAAGATTTGAGGCCTTCGAGATGAGGATCTATAGACGAATCCTAAGGATTTCCTGGAGATACCACATTACAAATGACGAAGTTCTCAGCAGGATCGAAGAAACCAGGTACCTGTCAAACACCATATCGGAAAGGCGTGCAGAATGGATGGGTCATATGCTGCGACATGAAAATCTCCTGCACACTATACTGGAGGGAATGATTGAGGGATCGATTGGCAAAGGGCGTCCTCGCCGGGAGTACCTGGAGCAAATATGCCACGATATGGACTGCACCTCCTATACAGAGCTAAAGAGGATCGCTGAAGAACGAGCGGAGTGGAAGAGGAGATGCAGAGCTTTGCTGCTAACCAATCCCCAGAATTGAAACTGAAGAAGAAAGATGTATGCTGAATAACCTGTGAACTGGTCAACCTTCTTGGTTGAGGCTATCAGTGGTGCCCCTATAGTAAGTACTCGTATATAAATGCTTTTATAATCCTCCATAGATATTGAGTATTGAAATAACTCTTATCTTAGTTTGAATACATCTGTGGCGTTATGGCAGAAGTTGATAAATCCGTTTTTGTGTCATTTTGTGTTTATTCTCCTAATTTATAAAAAATATTTCTTAGCATGTTGTGGCAACACTTGGTGTGTCAGTCATTATCCAAACAAAATATATATTGTTTGGAAAAACTTAAAAATGCTTATTTGTACTGATTTTAACATCTTATCAAAGTTAATATTGCTTCTCCTGTAAACTAAGGTAAAAAGGACATATCAACTTCTGCCATAACGCCACAGACATAATATACGTTAATGGTTGTTTGGAAAAAGATGCTGTACAGCTGATGCACCATGACACAAAAGAATAAAATAAATTAAGCTATAAATTTAACTTTATTTTAATTTACTTTTTCTTTTCAAAGAATGATTTTCAATTTGGAATTAAATATGGTTTTGCAGATATATTAATTTCTACAAGAATAACGTTTAAAGCTTGTTTTAAAGTATTCTTGAAAGTTTGTCTTGCGATAGTTTACTTATCAAATATATTTTTTTCGAAAATTATGGAAATCAGGGGGGGAAGAACTCAACCTTACAATCTTTATATTATTACACTTAACTTATTGTATTATTTTTATAAAAGTTCAAATCTATAATTTCAGTGGTTTCGATTCCTAAGTTAGAGCGCCCTTGAGGAAAGTCTGCTCTCTAAATCGTACAGTATAAATTGTTCTTTTTATTTCTATGTCTACACAGAAAAATATTATAGATTGCTTAAAACTGGAAGTACTGCAGATGAAATATATTATTCCCCTGATGAGAGGGATTCGCATAGGCAACATAACACAAATGATCATCCATGAAAATATAAAATGGCATTATGTGTAGAGAGACCTGGCATCTCTCGATTCAAGAATCTGCGTGAATCGTTTGAGTACTGTTTCAAGTATACTGTTACAGGTCACGGGCAAGATGGTGACGATTTCCACTATTTATTTATTTGTTAGTTATAATTATAAGGAAAACTGTATAATAAGGCTATGGCGATAGATTAAATAATTGAGCAATGTGTAGGAGCCCCTGAGACACATCTAAAGACGCCAGTGAGGTTTGCAATCCACTGTGCCGTGCGTCTGATGGTGGCGGTCAGCGAAGGACGGAGTTAAGAGTATGTTTGGGGAGGAATACTTGGGGAGGAATGAATCGAAAAAATAATTAACCTTGTGATAGTATAAAAGATTAAAGTGTAGATATATTTTGCTTGAGTGAGACAAAGAGAAAAGCATGTGGGTCTGAAGAGGAACGAAGAATTGATGTCGAAGAGGCGTAGGATGTGTTTCGTGATAGGAAAATCTAGCACTATGTCCTCTATACCTACCTCGACACGAAAATGACGTGAAGTTATGTACTTTAATAATAATAATACAAAGAACAGAAGTGAGTGCGTCATACATTACAGAATATAGTGTATATAAAAATAAATAATTTAAAACCATTGTAATTATAATAAATGCAATGAAACAATCGTTATAAAAATAAATCAAATAGTTCATAAGCATTTAATTAACTGTACACTTTCACAACATTGCAAAACATTCTCATTGTTGTGAAAATGTGCAGTTAATTGCATGCTTATGAAGTATATGAGTCGCCTATATAATACAGGGCTGATCAACGATGGACAGCCCGCACTGCACTAAATATCTAAGTCGTTTGAATCTCTAAGTCATTTGAAAACCAAATGGTGCTCAAAACGTTGTTTAGTTCATTGATCTGTGGCAAACTAGAAAGCAATGCTTGCATTTGGAGCCCACTGGGGGCGCAGAACTTACTCATGGTGGAGAAAGTACAAAAAAAATATCTACGATATCTCTATACGAGTGAGTTTGGTGTCTATCCATGGCTTTATCCTACTCAGTTCCTGCTGGGCATGCTCGGGTACAACTCCTTGAGCGTAAGAAGAGATCTGCGTCTCTTGGTATACATTGTCAAACTCATTTGAGGAGTTGTGAGCTGTCCAGCATTACTACAAAGATTAGTGTTAAATGTTCCTAACAATTACACTAGACTCCGCTGGTAAGAGCTGTTTTCAATAACATACGCAAGAACGGGTCTTCCAGCCGCTATGCCTGTTGGAAATGCCTTAACTATTTTGAATGGGACTGCTTGGGATATTGACATATTTCATATCACATTACCAAAAGCAAAAGTAAATTTTCTTCTAAGATTGAGCGCGTTAGAAAGCGCGCCAAGTGATGAATATCTCGTTCGGAGTCTCGGTCCAATGGTAGGACGCCTTACTCCTTCATCGGATAAGTGCTGACTGTTATGATATTTGGTTGGATATTTTGGTTCATTTTTAGGAGACGGGGAAGGAAGCGTTAGAAAGCACTCATCAACGTATTTAAGTAATTTTGAATATTTGTGTATGTGTGTGTGTATACTCGTATATGTATGCATATGGTATACATCATTTTATATATATTTTTTATTTATTAATTTTTTTTTGTATTTTTCAATGTAATTGGCCTAAGCCCGTTTTGAGAAAATAAATAAATAAAAAACCGGTTGTTACTCTTGACATCAATGTAATGAATGTGAAAGGGGTATACAGATGGGTTAATTTAAAAATTAACATGTGCACAACACAAGTACAAACAAAAATCAAAACGTCTCCAGATGCTAAAATATAAGTTGTAATATGAATCAATTTGAAAAAAGAGGAAAAATATAGATACAAAATAATTTATGGTGGCAATATTGTATAGGAGACAGTACTTCAGTAAGAGTAACATAATATTTTGTGGCGTGAATTAAGTCAGAAACTTAGTACAAGTTCTTGATAGTCAACTGTAGACTGACACTTAAAACACTAAAATAGATAACGATTAAATATTTATTTATCAACGTTGACATTTTTTTAATGGATTGCGACTCACACCTTGAGAAGAAGTATTCTAGATAAAACAATGTGTGGAAATGTGTATCGCGTTGAGTGCGCAGCAATTGGACGCAGCGCAACGTGCCCGTAGACACGGTCATTCGTATTGAAAATGGTGTTTCACCATTCAGGCGTTCTCGATAGGAGACCACAGCTTGTCAAACTTTTACAGGCAATTACCTCATGAATATAAAATAAAACTGGTTTTATCGTGTAGATTTTTGGAATGTTATTTATCATAAAAAACGTTAACATGAATAACTGTATGCATCTAAAATTGGTATTGCTTTCTGTTTTGGAGTAGTACTGAAGACTAATCGATTAAAATTACCAAGAAAGGGGTGAACATATTTTAAAATTAAAAAAGCATAACAAATTAATTGGAAATATTGTAAACAAACGTGTACGCTATATTGTTTGTCGCCAATCAGCTTTTGAATGTGGAATTTTTTGTTGTTTTATATTTATATTTTTATATATGATATAGTATTTTTTTTTGGTTTTACGATTGTGTGCGGTATATCGTGGAATGAATGTTTTGGTCTGTCTGGAGTGATGAAGTGTGAGGAGTTTGATATCGCGTGATGTATACACATGTAATTGAGTGTCACTGTTTGTCAGGTTGATGAGAATGTGCAACGGGGTTTTATATAATCCAAAATCGGAAAGAAGAATCGATCTTATGTATTGGGTGTTAACATAGGTTGTGTCCGTTTTTTTTTCAAATTTAAAAATGAGCACCAAAAATAAAACAAAAGGGTAAATTTTATACGTCATTCGAATGAAAATGTTCTGCTCTACAAGATATTGTGTTTGCTTTTACGTTACATATATTATTTTATTTGATTACAAGCCTTCAAAATGGAATGTCAAGTAGATGAAAGTGAGCATTTTCGACACCTCCTTCTGTTCGCGTTCAATCGAGGGAATAAAGCTGCCAAAGCTGCTCGCGATATTTGCGAAGTGTACGGCGAAGAAGCTATGAATAAATGGCAAGCTTGTTGGTGGTTTTTGCGTTTCAAAGACGGTAATTTCGACCTGAAAAACATGGAGCTTTCCGGACGACCAGTGGACTTCTTGGTTAACACCTATTATTTCAAACACGCGTGATTTCAAATTGTAAGTAATATTTCTACTCAAGGGTCGTGGCCGAAGACGAAACAGTTTTCGACACCTCCTGTTCGCGTTCAACGTTCGACTATTGATTTTTGTTGTTTTCACTCAAAACATGTGGAACCCAAGCGCCGAGCTTCTGAACTTTTCCTATTGATTTAAGATGGAGGTATACAGTCATGTGACTACAATTCATTTGCTCAGCCAATTCTACGGTGGTTTGAAGGGGATCTTCATGAATAATATGGTTTAAGCGGTCCTTATCGAAGTCCACTGGTCGTCCAGAACGCTCCATGCCTTTCAGGTCGAAGTTACCGTCTTTGAAACGCAAAAACCATCGACGAGCTGTCCTTTCATTCATAGGATCTTCACCGTACACATCGCAAATATCGCGAGCAGCTTTGGCAGTTTAATTCCCTCGATTGAACGCGAACAGAAGAAGGTGTCGAAAATGCTCACTTTCGTCTACTTGACATTCCATTTTGAAGGCTTGTAACCAAATAAAATAATGTATGTAACGTAAAAGCAAACACAATATCTTGTAGAGCAGAAAATTTTCTTTCGAATGGCGTATAACCTTTACCCTTTTGTTTTACTTTTGGTGCTCATTTTTAAATTTGGAAAAAAACGGACACAACTTATGTTAACACCTAATATATTTCTTATCATGTATAAAATAAAATAAAAATAAATAAATCAAGTGACTTCACGGGTATTAAAGCGTTGTAAATACATCAGCCAATCATGCTGCGTTTTTTGATACGAGTACGTTGTTTCCCTGCTGAGGTAAAAAAAAGGACAGATTTCCACAGTTCATATTTTAACACACATATTTTATCTCTTCGACATTCATACACCTTCAAATACAACTCATGATTTGTTATACTTCTTACATTTTTTCCTTTCAAAATATTATCCCCTTGATCCAACCGTACTTTTTTTGGTATTTCTCTACCACGACTCATATTTGCGGTGTATATTTGTTAGTCTTTCTTCATTCATTATTTCCTCGTGTTCAAACCATTTTAAAGTGCTGTTCATTTTACTCAACACATCAGTGTTCAGTTCTCATTCTGCTGCGTGATCGATTCCTGCTTGAATCCAGATTTAAAAAAAATTACTCAGGTTTCCACTTAAGGCCTCACAAACATTTTTTTACATGTTCTTAACACAAGGAAATTGTTACATATGATTCGCTCGGGCGCTTTTATATCTGCCGGATGTGATTTTGATTGGACCCTCAAAGTTGGTAGTATGAACTGACTGATACTGACTGAAATGTGGATGCACAGGAGAATGCCATGGATACCCTGGACAAATACCGTCAGTAACACAAGGGTTATTCAAAGAGCTAAAGTTGATAGAGAGCTAGTTGCTGACTAATATGAAAATCCGAAAGGTGTCCTATTTGGGTTATGTACTTAGAGGAGAAAAATACAAATTACTGCACCTGATCATCCAAGGCAAAATAAAGGATCGAAGAGGTGTTGGCAGGAGGCAAATCTCCTGGCTTCGCAATATACGATATTGGACTGGCATAAGGAGCGTTGGGGATCTTTTTCGGGCTGCCGGGGACAAACATGTCTACTTTCAAGTGATATTCAACGTTGGGAGGACCTGACATGACACTGAGAAGAAGAAGAAGAAGAAGGACGTGATTTATTTAGTAATAATATATTCGATTCTCGAGTACAAGCACTTTTGAGTAGAGTAAGCTCTCGAAACGGCGCTATAAAAAATTGTCTTTTGAATTAATGAATGAATATGACATTTACTTTTTCTTCCACACTTTTCTATCACCATAACTTTGAATTTCGTATCATTCTTTCTCAGATTTTCTATTTACATCTCGCATTAAATGTTTCCATAAGATTCTGAAATTCATCCTCATCTCGGCTAACACTACCGCGTAATCATTTTGGTTTTATACAACATTAAAAATAATTCAATCAATATAAAAAATTATTTCGATATTCGAGACACCCTCATATACGGTTCCACATTCTCTATGTAATATATCATAAACTATTTATCAATTTGCTGTAAATATATCATACCTTATTGAAATATCAAATTCGCACGAAAATGGGAAAAAAGTCATTACCGAGTCCATTTACTGAATCGATACGTAATACTTGAAAGAAACCGAAATTAAATAACAATTTGGTGGTGTGGAAGGATTATTCAAATATTCAGCACAATTAAAATGTAGTTTAGAGAACATTGTTACCTTCGATATGAGGTATCAGACATGGTGGCGTATCTTGGAACACAATATTCTTACTTCAATAAACAGCTCGTTACCAAAAGTGCCTCGGGAAGAATTGTCTTCTTACCTGAAACAAATTAAGTCGTAGTATGAGAAATGTTGTTTTTTTTTAAAGATAAGTGGATTATTTTGTATTGTAAAATTGTTCTACAATTACATAATGACCTGCGTGAACTTATTAGAAAAGCGTTGGTTTTCCACCTGAAGTTTTTCGGGTTCGATACCCAATGGAGCTAAATGAACAATAATAAATACAATATAATTTTTGTTGTAATTTGTTTTATCAAACACTGTTTATTCCACTTTCACCTCATCTTCAGGGGAACACAAACAGAAAGCCTTGAAACCGGTAGGGTTATACCGTTACAAAAAATTGGAATAAACAGTGTTTCATAAAACAAATTACAATGTCTTTAAACCTCCACAATGTTAATGCCTTAACTATAAATAATATAATAAAAATAGTTACAAAATTACAACTTATAAAGCAGACTCTCGTTATAGTCGTCAATTAAATAAAATTAATAAGTATAATACTTTGCCTCTGGAGTTGAGTAACCCTGCATCAACATGTGGAAGGTTTCGATTCTGCAAAGCAACTTGCATCTCGTTCTACAAGTGAGCCCATGTGTTTTCTATATCTCAAGATCTATCCACAAAATTCTCAAAAAATCCAATTTTTGTTCTATGTAAGCGGTATTCCACTAAATACAAATCTGAGTTCTTTACCACTATAAAATAAGTCTTCGACAATTACGTAAGTCTGCTTGGTGAAGTTCGGTAATATTTTGTGGTATACATACATATATTGAACTTAAATATACGTATAATTATTAAATAATTTTAAAACAATGACTGTAATTTATTATTACTACTGATTTTTGTATCTTCACGTTAGTTTTGTATTTTTTGTCAATAATTTTAAGTACTTGTATAACCTGTCACATGTTCATTTGTATATTATATAAAGACACTGTTGTGTCGTTAATTAAATTAAATAAATAAATAGCAGAAAAGATGAGGGAAAAATAAAAACAACAGTAAAATGATATTTTATATAGCTCCACCAGAGAGCAGACTTTCCTCAAAATTGTTTTAACTAGGAACTTATGTCATTATTTCAAGGATACTCAATAGCTGGATTCTTAATAGTTAGCAGCTTATCACATGACATCAATGATTATTAATAGCTTACGTTATCACAACTATAATAGTGACTGTCTCATCTCATATCAAATACATAGCTCGTGCCATTAATAGTTGATAAAAGACCGTACTTTGTTCGAAATAAATAACTTTATTTTATTTTAACTGGCAACAGAAAGCAAAAGTGAAATTTGATAAAACAAGAACATCTGCAATGGCTATTCAAAGAGGCGTGCGTCAGGGATGTATCCTATCGCCATTTGTGTTTACCTAACCTTTATTTGAACAATTTTTTAATAAATGTTATTGAAAATTAACTAAAGGAGATAAAAGTGAATAGACTGTTCATCAACTTTATTTAAAACAAGCCACAGATACAGTTATCCAGGTGGATGATATAGACCATAGTTTCCTAAACTATTTCGCCCCGTAGACCACTTGCATATTTTTTTTTGTTTTTCGTAAACCCCCTGCCTGCCTAATATTGAATTTTGCTAAACTTATTAACTTCAAATGTGTTTTTGACAGCTGACACAGATGACACACTGCTGTTCACCTTGATAATGTTTTTTTTATAGTGGACAATTGTAAAAAAAGAAAAAAATGTACAATTTTTATTCATACCTTTATTGAAAAGACATAAAATGCAAGTAAATATTTGGCTTTGGATCGAAACAAATCAAAACCTAGTAAAATTCTTACATGAAATTACTACACAAATAACATTGATAATGAGAGGGATGAACCTGATGCTCTGATAGCAATGATTCAATATTTCGCTTCAAATTATTGAGGTATAGTCTTAAATCTCCACGTTCAGTGATTTGCATTTGATTTCTTTATATAAGTATTTTCTATGTCTAATATAAGTATTATGTGCACACAATCTGTGTTAGGTGTAATAAGATATTAACGGAACGCCTTAATATTGATGATGATCTGCCTAAATGGGATCCGCTCACGTGGACCCTCATTTACATCTCGTGCACCCCCATTTTCTTTTCACGCTGACATAGACCCCCTGCAAGTCGAAATCAATCTTTGGGGGTCCATATATACCACTTTGGGAATCTTTCATCTAGATGGTCTTCAATTTCTAGTTAATAGAATAAACGCATCAGGTGTCGAGCCAAAACTTAATATTAATATTTAAAAAAAAAAAACAAAATTAACGTTATTCATTCGATAGTCTCATAGTGGTGTATCTCTCCAGCTGATCGTCAACCTACAGAAAAAGTCTACTGTTTGAAATATCTACTAAGTTTTATATTTCGTGAAGGGACCCAGATAATTTTTTTTAGATAATAAATAGAAATGGCACGTGCAGCATTTCTCAAGATGAGATTAGTTTTCTTCAATTAAAATTTGAATCTCATACTCCGGAAATACGCAATTACTATATGGTCTATTTTACTTTATAGTGTTGAAACGTGGACCATGAAAATGGATTCGTCGGAGAATTTCTTGATTTCATCGTATTGTAGCGACCGTGCGTGCGGTCACTGAACCCACTGCGGCGATCTTTGGCCGCTCGGTCATTGAACTCGCACTGTAAGGAATGTGAAACAGCACTGGGCGAAGGTCGCCCGCGCGGTCATTGAACTCACTAGTAGCGAACAGTGAGAGCGAGACGCCGACATATCTCTTGCCTCTCCTGCAGACCGTAATATGAAATGTATATGAACGCGCAACAATAACCGTGTGCCCGGCAAAGCGAGACAGCGACATGTTCTGCGCCGTTCTATACATTATAAATACAGACGCTTTCAATAAACTTTCTCTCTTTGCTTATCTCGATCTCGACGATTTTTATTCAAACAACCTCATCCTTCTATGCGAAACACAAGTCCCTTAAGTATCTTAAACACCGAGGCGTTGCGTCGAACAGGTGTACATAAAATTCTAAAAGATTGCCTGTCTGGGTTATATATTGAGAAGAGGAAAATATAACTTTCTAAAATTAATTAATACTGATGGGCAATTTCCAGGATCGACGCGATATTGGTAGAAGGCCCCTGTCAGTGTTAAGCCACATTTACGAATGAGCAAGACTTCAAATAGTTGAGAAGATGTTTTGTGCCATCAAAGATGGAGATATTTTTTTAAGAGTGATCGTCATCGCCAGGGGGACCAAACAAGGAACATGTAGAAGAAGAAATTACTTTAGTCAAAATCTATTTTAAAAATGCATATTTTTTAATCTTTTGATAAAAGAATAACAACTATTGCCCAATAACATTAGAAAATGCTCCACTAGACAAGGTGCAAGTGTTGCACAAGGCAGCTATATGGAAAATTAATTTGGACTCCAGTGGAGTTGGGAAAGGCTGGCGGCTCGTGGTTTATCAGATCTTCCCCGCGCGCCGGTTGTATGCTGTGTGTGAGGAAATGATGCAACTATTCACAGTCTGCGGTGCTCGGTCTATTTACCTAATCCATGCAACATGCATTGTTCTCTGTGTTGCAACTCAGAGCAGAGCCGCGCTGCGAATGGGAAGTGTTCTGCAATATGTGGGTCAAGATGAAGTCACTTCAGAAATCTCAGATCCTCTTAGCTAAGTATGTGTGATAGAAATCTTGATGCGACAACACTTGTTTATTTTTAAACAGAACGATTTAAAACTTAAATGTGGATAAAATCTACGAAGTAAACTTAAATTTAAGTATACATGTCTGTTTTGCTTTATGACAGCGTTTTTCAAACTGTGAAATTTTTAGCGCGAAACAGGCCTGTCACTCTCATTTTATTATACTGTAGCGACTATCCGTGCGGTCACTGAACCCATCGAGGCGACCCTTGGACTGCCCGGCCATTGAACTCGCATTCCTTACAATGCGAGACAAACACTGGGCAAGGGTCGCCCGGCCGGTCATTGAACTCACTATCAGCGGAGACCGCATTCCACGAGAAACGAGACAGCAACATATCTTCCGCGCTGTCAGTCAAAACTATGAATACCTACGTGATGACAATAAATATACTGTGAGACGAGACATAGAATTTTTCACATTTCTAGAATATAAATCAATTGATCTATCGAACAAATTTTGTTAAAATTTGTCTACTGAGAAGAATACATTGGGTTCAAATGTATGACAGAATACGGGATGAAGTGATTAGGGTTGATGTATTTAATAAGATGAGGAGACAAGTAGAATGATTGAATGAATGAGGAAAAACTAACAAAACTTATGCACAGTGAAAATGTGAGCAGAAGAGAAATACTAAGGAAAATATATTTGGATCAAGTTTATAATGTTTTGAATTAAGGAAATGTAAAAGATAATTTCCTTAATTCAGAGAAATCGTAGAAGTTGTGTGAGAAAGTGTATGAATAAACAAGAGGCGAAAGATGTGTGTTGCAACAGGAAAGTTTGGTGCTTTGTCCTCTCTGCCAACCCTAAAAAGAAAACGAGACGATGGTTTGTATATATTTATTTAGACGCTTAATTATCAAGTTTACAAATGATGTGTTTCACGACAGTAACTTTCAACCAACCAGACAAGAGGAATACGAATTCGTGAAAATTACTGAATGTTCAAAAGTTTGTAACCATGGTCTAACGGTAAGCATATACGCTAAGCATGCGGGCGCCCTAGGCTTGAGTCCTTGTGGATTCGATTATTGTTTTTTTTTTGTCATACTTCAAGTTTCGCTTATGTGGGTGGGAAGATGATGCTTTTGGAAAAGGGTTTTTTTAGCTGGATCGATATTTTTTGGTCACATTTCCCCTCCATTGCTTCGCATCACTTCAGGCCAAGTGGTGGACATTTTTTGCTGTAGATTTCCATACAATTTATTTTTCTATTTTTGATTAATTAATTTCAGAATCTATATTTTACTTTTATCTCAAGAATAAAGTAAGAATTCTGGAGGATTCGATTAGATTGAAAGCCAAACAAAATTGAGCTTTTCGTGTGGAAGAAAATATAAAGTTTTTTTGTGCTACGGACCATAATTAATGAAGGAGTTCAATTAATGCCTGTGGATGGATTTGATGATCCTTGTAACTTAAGGTTTATGGGGGTAGTAAAAAAAACCTTTTTCGGTAAAAAGAAAAAAAATAATAAACACAGAAACCATCAAATAAATATATCGTACGGTGTTATCTCCTTCAAAAAGACCTCCGTGACCTAGTTGATAAGACGATGGTTTTCCACCCGGAGGCTTCAGGTTTGAAGGGTAACATTTGCTAGATATATGCAGTTGTAGAGTGTTCATGTGTGGTACTCTTGGGTGTTAAAATAAGTTGTGTTCGTTTTTTTCCAATTTAAAAATAAGCACCAAAAGTAAAAAAAATTGTAAATGTTATACGTCATTCGAAAGAAAATTTTCTGCTCTACAAGATATTGTGTTTGCTTTTACGATACATCTATTATTTTATTTGATTACAAGCATTCAAAATGGAATGTCAAGTAGACGAAAGTGAGCATTTTCGACACCTCCTTCTGTTCGCGTTCAATCGAGGGAATAAAGCTGCCAAAGCTGCTCGTGATATTTGCGAAGTGTACGGCGAAGAGGCTATGAATAAATGGAAAGCTTGTCGGTGGTTTTTGCGTTTCAAAGACGGTAATTACGACCTGAAAGACATGGAGCTTTCCGGACGACCAGTGGACTTCTTGGTTAACACCTAATATTTCAAACACGTGTGATTTCAAATTGTAATTAATATTTCTACTCAAGGGTCGTGGACGAAGATGATATAGTTTCTCGGTCATATTCTTCAGCATGTCCTCATCATAATGTGGGATATACACGTGGATTTAGTGTATTGAGTGGAACCTTATGAATGAATGAAGGAAACCTTAAAAAAAATCTGGGTATTCTACCAACCTATCGATCACCGCACCCTTCTCAAACAAGACAACTCATCTATATGTTTTCTGAAGTCAGAATGGAAAAGTTCTCATCTATACACGAGTATGTTATTCATACTGCATTCATATAACTGACAGTTGACAAAATTACATCCAAATTCTACCCTCTCAGGGGGAACATCTTTCCGACATATTTTCTAATTCTAACATTGAACCAAGATCGCCTTGATGACTTATCCTACACAAAAATTGTCTGTGACAGTTTTCATATAATTCTTATTGCGTTTAGTGAAATAGCATGTCTGTAGGGCTATTTACATCCAGAATATTTCACTGAACAATTTCACAAATTTAGGAGACCTTGCAAGAAAACTTGGAGTTAAGTTATCTGTTCATCTCGATAACCCGGTTTATCGTTGAGGTGGTGAATTTCAGAGCGTGGCCTCGATCCATCAATCCAATGCAGACTGGTGAACAGGACATCCTGTCTGGACCGATCAGTATCCGATGTCACAATTAGCATTTACTGGTGTGTTACGGTTATCAGCAGATAACTCTGGTTGCTCTGTGCTGTGGGCGGAGCCGCTATCGGGAGGCAGTGCCGTTTTTGTATAGGCAGTGCCCATAACTTTCTTATCTCACTTAACCTAAACTTTACCAAACCTAACACAACCCCCTAATACGTAATTTAAAAAAATACTGTCCCTTTCCGTTTTCGATGATGTTGTGTTTCGCGCCACACAACAAACCGTTACTATATAGTTAACGCCTTGCTTTCTTCTCCGTAAATGCATTATCGATGTCTTTGAAGACAATAGTTCATTGTTATGTCAGGTTCTATTGATAATATGACTCATGCTTTTAGGGTGTTTTGTTTAAGCTTGTACTTTAAATATATTATTAATCGTTTCAATAATGAAAAACTTCGTTTTGCGGAACAGTTCACATTGGATAAACAGTTATTATTTTTTGTTAATTATTTAATTGCTAAGTCATAACGTTGAACATTCTTGGTTATCATAAAATTATTTAATTGCTAAGTCGTAACGTTGAACATTCTTGGTTATCATAAAATTATTTAATTGCTAAGCCGTAACATTGAACATTCTTGGTTATCATAAAATTATTTAATTGCTAAGCCGTAACATTGAACGTTTTTGGTTATCATAAAATTATTTAATTGCTAAGCCGTAACATTGAACATTTTTGGTTATCATAAAATTATTTAATTGCTAAGCCGTAACATTGAACATTCTTGGTTATCATAAAATTATTTAATTGCTTAGCCGTAACATTGAACATTCTTGGTTATCATAAAATTATTTAATTGCTAAACCGTAACATTGAACATTATTGGTTATCATAAAATTATTTAATTGCTTAACCGTAACATTGAACATTCTTGGTTATCATAAAATTATTTAATTGCTATGTCGTAACATTGAATATTCTTGGTTATCATAAAATTATTTAATTGCTAAACCGTAACATTGAACATTCTTGGTTATCATAAAATTATTTAATTGCTAAACCGTAACATTGAACATTCTTGGTTATCATAAAATTATTTAATTGCTAAGCCGTAACCTTGAACATTCTTGGTTATCATAAAATTATTTAATTGCTAAACCGTAACATTGAACATTCTTGGTTATCATAAAATTATTTAATTGCTAAGCCGTAACATTGAACATTCTTGGTGATCATAAAATTATTTAATTGCTAAGCCGTAACATTGAACATTCTTGGTTATCATAAAATTATTTAATTGCTAAGCCGTAACATTGAACATTCTTGGTTATCATAAAATTATTTGATTGCTAAGCCGTAATATTGAACATTCTTGGTTATCATTAAATTATTCAACTGCTAAGCCGTAACATTGAACATTCTTGGTTATCATAAAATTATTTAATTGCTAAACCGTAACATTGAACATTCTTGGTTATCATAAAATTATTTAATTGCTAAGCCGTAACCTTGAACATTCTTGGTTATCATAAAATTATTTAATTGCTGAACCGTAACATTGAACATTCTTGGTTATCATAAAATTATTTAATTGCTAAGCCGTAACATTGAACATTCTTGGTTATCATAAAATTATTTAATTGCTAAGCCGTAACATTGAACATTCTTGGTTATCATAAAATTATTTTACTGCTACGCCGTAACATTGAACATTCTTGGTTATCATAAAATTATTTAATTGCTAAGCCGTAACATTGAACATTCTTGGTTATCATAAAATTATTTAATTGCTAAACCGTAACATTGAACATTCTTGGTTATCATAAAATTATTTAATTGCTAAGCCGTAACCTTGAACATTCTTGGTTATCATAAAATTATTTAATTGCTGAACCGTAACATTGAACATTCTTGGTTATCATAAAATTATTTAATTACTAAGCCGTAACCTTGAACATTCTTGGTTATCATAAAATTATTTAATTGCTAAGCCGTAACATTGAACATTCTTGGTTTATCATAAAATTATTTAATTACTAAGCCGTAACATTGAACATTCTTGGTTATCATAAAATTATTTAATTGCTAAGTCGTAACGTTGAACATTCTTGGTTATCATAAAATTATTTAATTGCTAAGCCGTAACCTTGAACATTATTGGTTATCATAAAATTATTTAATTGCTAAGCCGTAACATTGAACATTATTGGTTATCATAAAATTATTTAATTGCTAAGCCGTAACATTGAACATTCTTGGTTATCATAAAATTATTTAATTACTAAGCCGTAACATTGAACATTCTTGGTTATCATAAAATTATTTAATTGCTAAGCCGTAACCTTGAACATTTTTGGTTATCATAAAATTATTTAATTGCTAAGCCGTAACATTGAACATTATTGGTTATCATGAAATTATTTAATTGCTAAGTCGTAACGTTGAACATTCTTGGTTATCATAAAATTATTTAATTGCTAAGCCGTAACCTTGAACATTATTGGTTATCATAAAATTATTTAATTGCTAAGCCGTAACATTGAACATTATTGGTTATCATAAAATTATTTAATTGCTAAGCCGTAACATTGAACATTCTTGGTTATCATAAAATTATTTAATTACTAAGCCGTAACATTGAACATTCTTGGTTATCATAAAATTATTTAATTGCTAAGCCGTAACCTTGAACATTTTTGGTTATCATAAAATTATTTAATTGCTAAGCCGTAACATTGAACATTATTGGTTATCATGAAATTATTTAATTGCTAAGTCGTAACGTTGAACATTCTTGGTTATCATAAAATTATTTAATTGCTAAGCCGTAACCTTGAACATTATTGGTTATCATAAAATTATTTAATTGCTAAGCCGTAACATTGAACATTATTGGTTATCATAAAATTATTTAATTGCTAAGCCGTAACATTGAACATTCTTGGTTATCATAAAATTATTTAATTGCTAAGCCGTAACATTGAACATTCTTGGTTATCATAAAATTATTTAATTACTAAGCCGTAACATTGAACATTCTTGGTTATCATAAAATTATTTAATTGCTAAGCCGTAACCTTGAACATTTTTGGTTATCATAAAATTATTTAATTGCTAAGCCGTAACATTGAACATTATTGGTTATCATGAAATTATTTAATTGCTAAGTCGTAACGTTGAACATTCTTGGTTATCATAAAATTATTTAATTGCTAAGCCGTAACCTTGAACATTATTGGTTATCATAAAATTATTTAATTGCTAAGCCGTAACATTGAACATTATTGGTTATCATAAAATTATTTAATTGCTAAGCCGTAACATTGAACATTCTTGGTTATCATAAAATTATTTAATTACTAAGCCGTAACATTGAACATTCTTGGTTATCATAAAATTATTTAATTGCTAAGCCGTAACCTTGAACATTTTTGGTTATCATAAAATTATTTAATTGCTAAGCCGTAACATTGAACATTATTGGTTATCATGAAATTATTTAATTGCTAAGTCGTAACGTTGAACATTCTTGGTTATCATAAAATTATTTAATTGCTAAGCCGTAACCTTGAACATTATTGGTTATCATAAAATTATTTAATTGCTAAGCCGTAACATTGAACATTATTGGTTATCATAAAATTATTTAATTGCTAAGCCGTAACATTGAACATTCTTGGTTATCATAAAATTATTTAATTGCTTAGCCGTAACATTGAACATTCTTGGTTATCATAAAATTATTTAATTGCTAAGCCGTAACATTGAACATTCTTGGTTATCATAAAATTATTTAATTGCTAAGCCGTAACATTGAACATTCTTGGTTATCATAAAATTATTTTACTGCTACGCCGTAACATTGAACATTCTTGGTTATCATAAAATTATTTAATTGCTAAGCCGTAACATTGAACATTCTTGGATATCATAAAATTATTTAATTGCTAAGCCGTAACATTGAACATTCTTGGTTATCATAAAATTATTTAATTGCTAAGCCGTAACCTTGAACATTCTTGGTTATCATAAAATTATTTAATTGCTGAACCGTAACATTGAACATTCTTGGTTTATCATAAAATTATTTAATTACTAAGCCGTAACATTGAACATTCTTGGTTATCATAAAATTATTTAATTGCTAAGTCGTAACGTTGAACATTCTTGGTTATCATAAAATTATTTAATTGCTAAGCCGTAACCTTGAACATTATTGGTTATCATAAAATTATTTAATTGCTAAGCCGTAACATTGAACATTATTGGTTATCATAAAATTATTTAATTGCTAAGCCGTAACATTGAACATTCTTGGTTATCATAAAATTATTTAATTACTAAGCCGTAACATTGAACATTCTTGGTTATCATAAAATTATTTAATTGCTAAGCCGTAACCTTGAACATTTTTGGTTATCATAAAATTATTTAATTGCTAAGCCGTAACATTGAACATTATTGGTTATCATGAAATTATTTAATTGCTAAGTCGTAACGTTGAACATTCTTGGTTATCATAAAATTATTTAATTGCTAAGCCGTAACCTTGAACATTATTGGTTATCATAAAATTATTTAATTGCTAAGCCGTAACATTGAACATTATTGGTTATCATAAAATTATTTAATTGCTAAGCCGTAACATTGAACATTCTTGGTTATCATAAAATTATTTAATTACTAAGCCGTAACATTGAACATTCTTGGTTATCATAAAATTATTTAATTGCTAAGCCGTAACCTTGAACATTTTTGGTTATCATAAAATTATTTAATTGCTAAGCCGTAACATTGAACATTATTGGTTATCATAAAATTATTTAATTGCTAAGCCGTAACATTGAACATTCTTGGTTATCATAAAATTATTTAATTACTAAGCCGTAACATTGAACATTCTTGGTTATCATAAAATTATTTAATTGCTAAGCCGTAACCTTGAACATTTTTGGTTATCATAAAATTATTTAATTGCTAAGCCGTAACATTGAACATTATTGGTTATCATGAAATTATTTAATTGCTAAGTCGTAACGTTGAACATTCTTGGTTATCATAAAATTATTTAATTGCTAAGCCGTAACCTTGAACATTATTGGTTATCATAAAATTATTTAATTGCTAAGCCGTAACATTGAACATTATTGGTTATCATAAAATTATTTAATTGCTAAGCCGTAACATTGAACATTCTTGGTTATCATAAAATTATTTAATTACTAAGCCGTAACATTGAACATTCTTGGTTATCATAAAATTATTTAATTGCTAAGCCGTAACCTTGAACATTTTTGGTTATCATAAAATTATTTAATTGCTAAGCCGTAACATTGAACATTATTGGTTATCATGAAATTATTTAATTGCTAAGTCGTAACGTTGAACATTCTTGGTTATCATAAAATTATTTAATTGCTAAGCCGTAACCTTGAACATTATTGGTTATCATAAAATTATTTAATTGCTAAGCCGTAACATTGAACATTATTGGTTATCATAAAATTATTTAATTGCTAAGCCGTAACATTGAACATTCTTGGTTATCATAAAATTATTTAATTGCTAAGCCGTAACCTTGAACATTCTTGGTTATCATAAAATTATTTAATTGCTGAACCGTAACATTGAACATTCTTGGTTTATCATAAAATTATTTAATTACTAAGCCGTAACATTGAACATTCTTGGTTATCATAAAATTATTTAATTGCTAAGTCGTAACGTTGAACATTCTTGGTTATCATAAAATTATTTAATTGCTAAGCCGTAACCTTGAACATTATTGGTTATCATAAAATTATTTAATTGCTAAGCCGTAACATTGAACATTATTGGTTATCATAAAATTATTTAATTGCTAAGCCGTAACATTGAACATTCTTGGTTATCATAAAATTATTTAATTACTAAGCCGTAACATTGAACATTCTTGGTTATCATAAAATTATTTAATTGCTAAGCCGTAACCTTGAACATTTTTGGTTATCATAAAATTATTTAATTGCTAAGCCGTAACATTGAACATTATTGGTTATCATGAAATTATTTAATTGCTAAGTCGTAACGTTGAACATTCTTGGTTATCATAAAATTATTTAATTGCTAAGCCGTAACCTTGAACATTATTGGTTATCATAAAATTATTTAATTGCTAAGCCGTAACATTGAACATTATTGGTTATCATGAAATTATTTAATTGCTAAGTCGTAACGTTGAACATTCTTGGTTATCATAAAATTATTTAATTGCTAAGCCGTAACCTTGAACATTATTGGTTATCATAAAATTATTTAATTGCTAAGCCGTAACATTGAACATTATTGGTTATCATAAAATTATTTAATTGCTAAGCCGTAACATTGAACATTCTTGGTTATCATAAAATTATTTAATTGCTTAGCCGTAACATTGAACATTCTTGGTTATCATAAAATTATTTAATTGCTAAGCCGTAACATTGAACATTCTTGGTTATCATAAAATTATTTAATTGCTAAGCCGTAACATTGAACATTCTTGGTTATCATAAAATTATTTTACTGCTACGCCGTAACATTGAACATTCTTGGTTATCATAAAATTATTTAATTGCTAAGCCGTAACATTGAACATTCTTGGTTATCATAAAATTATTTAATTGCTAAACCGTAACATTGAACATTCTTGGTTATCATAAAATTATTTAATTGCTAAGCCGTAACCTTGAACATTCTTGGTTATCATAAAATTATTTAATTGCTGAACCGTAACATTGAACATTCTTGGTTTATCATAAAATTATTTAATTACTAAGCCGTAACATTGAACATTCTTGGTTATCATAAAATTATTTAATTGCTAAGTCGTAACGTTGAACATTCTTGGTTATCATAAAATTATTTAATTGCTAAGCCGTAACCTTGAACATTATTGGTTATCATAAAATTATTTAATTGCTAAGCCGTAACATTGAACATTATTGGTTATCATAAAATTATTTAATTGCTAAGCCGTAACATTGAACATTCTTGGTTATCATAAAATTATTTAATTACTAAGCCGTAACATTGAACATTCTTGGTTATCATAAAATTATTTAATTGCTAAGCCGTAACCTTGAACATTTTTGGTTATCATAAAATTATTTAATTGCTAAGCCGTAACATTGAACATTATTGGTTATCATGAAATTATTTAATTGCTAAGTCGTAACGTTGAACATTCTTGGTTATCATAAAATTATTTAATTGCTAAGCCGTAACCTTGAACATTATTGGTTATCATAAAATTATTTAATTGCTAAGCCGTAACATTGAACATTATTGGTTATCATAAAATTATTTAATTGCTAAGCCGTAACATTGAACATTCTTGGTTATCATAAAATTATTTAATTACTAAGCCGTAACATTGAACATTCTTGGTTATCATAAAATTATTTAATTGCTAAGCCGTAACCTTGAACATTTTTGGTTATCATAAAATTATTTAATTGCTAAGCCGTAACATTGAACATTATTGGTTATCATGAAATTATTTAATTGCTAAGTCGTAACGTTGAACATTCTTGGTTATCATAAAATTATTTAATTGCTAAGCCGTAACCTTGAACATTATTGGTTATCATAAAATTATTTAATTGCTAAGCCGTAACATTGAACATTATTGGTTATCATAAAATTATTTAATTGCTAAGCCGTAACATTGAACATTCTTGGTTATCATAAAATTATTTAATTGCTAAGCCGTAACATTGAACATTCTTGGTTATCATAAAATTATTTAATTACTAAGCCGTAACATTGAACATTCTTGGTTATCATAAAATTATTTAATTGCTAAGCCGTAACCTTGAACATTTTTGGTTATCATAAAATTATTTAATTGCTAAGCCGTAACATTGAACATTATTGGTTATCATGAAATTATTTAATTGCTAAGTCGTAACGTTGAACATTCTTGGTTATCATAAAATTATTTAATTGCTAAGCCGTAACCTTGAACATTATTGGTTATCATAAAATTATTTAATTGCTAAGCCGTAACATTGAACATTATTGGTTATCATAAAATTATTTAATTGCTAAGCCGTAACATTGAACATTCTTGGTTATCATAAAATTATTTAATTACTAAGCCGTAACATTGAACATTCTTGGTTATCATAAAATTATTTAATTGCTAAGCCGTAACCTTGAACATTTTTGGTTATCATAAAATTATTTAATTGCTAAGCCGTAACATTGAACATTATTGGTTATCATGAAATTATTTAATTGCTAAGTCGTAACGTTGAACATTCTTGGTTATCATAAAATTATTTAATTGCTAAGCCGTAACCTTGAACATTATTGGTTATCATAAAATTATTTAATTGCTAAGCCGTAACATTGAACATTATTGGTTATCATAAAATTATTTAATTGCTAAGCCGTAACATTGAACATTCTTGGTTATCATAAAATTATTTAATTGCTAAGCCGTAACATTGAACATTCTTGGTTATCATAAAATTATTTTACTGCTACGCCGTAACATTGAACATTCTTGGTTATCATAAAATTATTTAATTGCTAAACCGTAACATTGAACATTCTTGGTTATCATAAAATTCTTAATGTGAACTAAATTGAGAGCATAAAGTATTCATCGTAATCATTTCGTTTATATTTTTATAACCTTTTTATTAATCTAAGGGACGAAAGTGAAACGTGGACGTGGAAAATGACTGATGGGAGCCGAATGAAATGCAGACATTGAAACGAAAGCATGGAGTGATAATGTATGACAGAATACGGAACGAAGTGATATGGGATTAATGTGAAGTTAAGACGAAAACGCAAGTGTGGAGTGAGATAATGACGAAAACGCAAGTATGGAGTGAGATAAAGACGAAAACGCTGAGATAATTTGGGCATGTAGAACGAATGAATGATATAGAGCAAATGTGAGTGGAAGGCGCGTGAGAAGAAAATCAAGGAGAGTATGGCTGGAACAAGTGATAAAAGTGTCGAGTAGATTCGCAGATATTTCGACCCTTTGGCGAGTAAAAATTAATTGTGGTAATTTCGTTTTGTACCAATATTTCAGTGGCTTCTAACTATTGAGTCTATTATGGAGTTTCGCCATTCTGTTAGTCGTTAACGAGTTTCTCGCAAGATCTGAGAAATATGGATATAAATCTAGTGAAACTCGATTTTATATTAGAAAAAGGTTATTTTGATTACTAATAAGGTTTATCATCATGTTTTAAAAAAAATTTAAATCATAATTTGCCCGAAATAATAATTCTAATAAAATAAGACTTTATTGAGAGCAGACTCAGTTTTTGAGGGAAAAATCTAAAAATTTTCCTGAACAAATTTTAATTTTAATTTTGAACAGGGCCTCCAATTAATATTACGTTTGGGGTCATTTAAGTCTTCTTCTTTTAGACATTTTAGCCTGTTATAGTACTGCATCATTGTTTCCCTCTCGTGACGTCGACTGCCAGCTGTCTTTCCATCTTTTGGGAGGTCGTCCTGGAGGTCTGCTTGTTTAGGGGATACTGTCCCTGGCCATTTTTACGGCTCTTGGTTCCGCCATTCTGGATACATGTTCGTTCCAGAACCTTCTTCTCTGTCGTCCCCATCTGACAATATCTTCAACTTCGCATATGATAACCAAGAATGTTCAACGTTACGACTTAGCAATTAAATAATTAACAAAAAATAATAATTGTTTATCCAATATTTACTTGCATTTTGTGTCTTTTTAATAAAGGTATGAATAAAAATTGTACAGGTTTTTCATTTTTTACAATTGTCCACGCTACAAAAAACCTTATCAAGGTGAACAACATTGTGTCAGCTGTCAAAAACACATTTGAAGTTAAAAAGTTTAGGAAAATTCAATATTAGGCAGGCAGGGGGTCTACAGAAAACAATAAAAATCGGCAAGTGGTCTTCGGGGGGAAAAAGTTGGCCTAAAGGATAGTTCACAACAGTCATCCCTGACTTAAGATTATTTGTCTAATCATACACTCTAATACCGTTTATTCTTTAATTTGCTATGGGGTGTATCTCGGCCGGGGGAATGTTTGTGTGATGAGTGTATATACTCGTACGTATGCATATGCATTATTTTTTATTTAATATAATTAAAAAAAAAAAATTCTATCTAATTTTTCTTATTTTTTAATGTCTTGTATTTTTTTTAATTATTGGGCTAAGCCTGTTTTGAAAAAAAAAAAAAAATTGGCGGGGTGTATCTTGGCCGGGGGATGGTATTAGATGAGCTCAGACCTTTTGATAACTTCTATTTTTTATATATTCTCTTTTTAATGTGTTCTTGAAATATATGTGCGATATATGTTGCATACCTTCGGATTTCTATGTTTCGTACTCTATCACGAAGGGTTTTGCCAGCGATACTCCTGGGTACCTTCATTTCGCTGGTTCGAAGGAGATTTTTGGTTCTGACAGTGTCGGCTCTGTACTATATGCTGTATATCATTATGGGGCGGACACAGGTCTTGTATATCCTCACCTTGCTTTGGATGTTCATATACTTGTTTTTTTCCAGATAGTGTTCTTTAAACATCCAGGAATAGTTGCGGCCTTTTGTGATTGTTCAAGCACTTTGCCATAGAGGTCATTATTGTACATTATGCTAGCACCCAAGTATTTAAATTTTGTAACTTGTTCAATTGGTGTGTCGTTGATCGCCACACTGCATCCAACTTTCTTTCTGGCTAGAATCGTGCATTTAGTCTTGTTGATGGAGATAGACATGTTGTATTTTTTGGAAGCAGTGTGGAATCGATGTAGCATTTGTTGCAGGGCTTCCTCTGATTCGGCTATGATGGTGGCATCGTCAGCATAGCATATGATGTTTTACATATTGTCGCCCATCTTGTATCCCAGGTTAAGGTTGGCAACTTCTTCTATAATTTTATCCATAACCAAGTTAAATAGAAATGGGCTTAAACTATCTCCTTGTCTTACTCCGGTTGGTGTTGGAACGTCATTAGAGAGTTCTCCGTCTACGCGAATTTTTGTGGAGCTATTTAGGTTTGTCTCTAATGGTTTTGGCGATTGAGGGTGACACGTTCCTTTCGTGAAAAATGCTTATTACATCTTCCAGTTGGATTTTATCAAAGGATTTGGTCAGATCGATAAAAGCAAGGTTAGCAGTCTTGTTGTATTCCAAAGACTTTTCTTTAATTTGCCGCAATACGAATATAGCATCTGTAGTAGATCTGTTTCTTTGGAATCCTTGTTGTTCATCTCTATTTTAAATTTGTTGCTCTAATTTTACTCTTAGGGTGTTGGTGAAGAGCTTGAGAAATGCGCTTAAAATATATATTCTTCTATAGTTACCAGGATCAGATTTTGTCCTTTTTTGAAGATGGGAATCGTTATACTGGCCCTCCATTCATCTGGTATTGTTGTAGTTTCAAGGATCAAGCTGCAAAGTTTGTGGAGACTTTTCGCTAGTTCTTCACCACCATATTTTATAAGTTCGGTTGGTATATTATCACTTCCAGGAGCCTTTCTATTTTTAAGATTTTTCATCCCTTGTCTAATTTCACTCTGCTCTAATGTTGTGGGTTCGTTAAGTATTATATTTGGAGTTGCTGGTGGAGATGTGTTGTTAAACAGGTCTCTAAAATATTTTTCCCATTCCGCTATAGAAATCTTATTAGTTTGAACGTATTTATTTATTGGTTTCTTTTCATCTCTTATCGTCTTCCATACTTTCTTTTGGGCGCCATAGAGATTCATGCTCCATATCTTTGGTGAACTTTCTCCGATATTCTTATTTGAGAGAACTTTCTCCAATATACTTATTAGTCATTTAAATAATTTGAATAATTATTAAGTAATATAACAGTAATTAAATAAATATTCAATGTCTTAAAAATAAGTTTTCTATACACCCCCCCCCCTCCACACCCCTCATGAAAAATATCTGAAATCGTCAGCGGCACGCGGAGTGTCCAATACTTAAAAAAAAATTAAAAGTTGCACTTCAGTGCATATTGGTTACCGACCGCTGTACCATCAAAACGTGCACTGAAAACAACGTTGCTTTAACCCTTGCCGATCTGTGAATGGACAAGAGTGACCAAGACGTATATTTAATTTAATTTATCGGAATATACTGATTGCAGGGTCTTCATACTTTATGTATTCCTCATCGAAACCTCTATGATTTGAATGATGTCATTACGAAATAAAATCATTAGTAAATATCAACAGAAATGAATGATATTAAATCGAGAATTGACGAAATGTCAAAACACTCCGTATGACTCATTCTTTTTTGACAGTTAATATTTTACGAGAACATTCGTTCCAAGGATTGGTTACCAGTTTTATCAAACACCTGTGTGTTTAGTACATAGAATAGAAACAAAAGTTATTTCGTGCCCCAATTGCGATAGACTTTCTCCACAGGATTAAATTTTGATTTTATGATATGTTTGTCCTGTTTTCTAAGTGTTTATATTTTCCAAATGGCATATTTTATTGATTTGAATTTCGTGTTTGTTTTTATATTATTATTTTTGAATTAATATATTCATTTTATATTTTGTCAATATGTTAATTATTGTCTTAATTAGAATTTTATTTTTATTGCCAATAAATACACGCTATATTTTATTGTATAATTTTATGATTTTTTTTTAAAAGGTTGGAGACCTCTTTTTAGTCATGCGAATTCTGAACGTTCCGCAGACCGAACGACGCAGTGGGAAAATGATATTCCTATAGAAATGTCACCTCTCTGTTTCAACTCTTATTTTATCATTTCTTACACTTATTTTATATTATTCGACATTTTATTACATAATAAAATGATGTTTATAGCTAATTACAAAAAAAAAACTAATAGATTTTGCATAATTTTAATTTAAAACATACATGTTTACTGTACCCTCAATGTCCAACACCGTTACTGGCGTGATTTTTTAGCACAGTAAGGGAAGTGTTAAAGAATTTATGTATATAAATACACATAAAGACAAATTTTGAAAACTTAAAAAACGTCAAGGAAACGTAGAAAGTCAGAGAAATCGGAGAAGCTGTAAGATGTGTATGGGTATAGAAGAGGTTAATGATATATATCGAGATAAGAAAGTCGGCCTTTCTGTCTACCTTAACAGGAAAATGGCGTGATGTATGTATGTATTAACACTTGCCTTACTGTGCTAAAAAAATCCACCAGCCACGGTGCTGGACGCTAAGCGTCCAGTGAAAAATGTATGTTTTAAATTAAAATTATGCAGTCTTCTAAGTTATTTTTTGTAATTAGCTATAAAAATAATTTTATTATGTATTAAAACATCGAATAATCAAATAAAATATAAGTCCTGGTCACTCGTTATCCATCACAGGATGGCAAGTGTTAATTAATCTTTGGACGTCCCCTTTGGCTTGGCGTCCCTAGGCAAATGCCTAGGTTTGCCTGTTAGGAATGGTGGCTCTGTCGGGAGAAGCTACTCGTAGTATGGAACACTATCATGTATTCAGCTCTCTGGGCCAAATTTTGTCACCGTCTGTCTAGACGCGTCTGATAGGGTAATTGCCGGCAGATATGGAGCAGGGATGTCACGCATTCCGTTATCATTAACGATATCTATTCTGTCACGCATTAGTTATGAGGGACAAACTATTAAATCGATACAAGGTGTCGCTTTCTGGAAGCAGCGATTATTATAGAATTATTTGAATTAAATTATTATTTTTATTTTATTTACACATGACTAAAAATATACATAATATGCGAAAAAAAAACAGGTAATTTCATTTGGACATACAATTTTAATGGATCTGGGTTTGTTGCCTTTCATTTGTCGTGTCCCTAGCAAACTAGGTATTTGCCTGTATCTCACTGAGGATATTTAGCATGAAAAAATAAATCGATACTTCTTTCCGATTTTCGATTACACAAAAACAAAAGCCCCGTTGCACATTCTCATCAACCTGACAAACAGTGACACTCAATTACAACTGGAAACATCATGCGAAGTTCGAAGCGAAATCAATGGACAATTTTAAAATTGTCATCATATTGAAGTCAGAGGGCATCACATTTAAAAAAATAAAATTGTCATCTGTAGGGTTCTCTCTCCGCTATGATTTATTTGATTTGGGAATTTTATAAAATCCTTTTTGTAGTTAGCTTTTTAATTTTTTTTTTAATATATTGCTAAAGTGATTTTAGTTAAGCGTTATATAAACATTTTTTTTATTAATTTCTAAATTTGGCACCCTTGCCGAGTAGCCTTGCGTTAACTTACGTATACGGACAGACACTGAGCGTTGTCATTGTCTATTTCAGTGACTTTTAATTAGGTATTGCCTTATTTAAGGCATACGCTGTTTTATTGCCTAATCGTGGTTTTATATGTCTATTATATGATAAGTTTTAAAATAAGTCATCGTGCTTAGGTTTATAAAAACTAAAAAATAAATAAAGGCATTAACTTGACAGAAGACCATTAAAAATTATTAAAGACATACGTAAATGAAAATGATGTTTTAACGTTAAGATAATGTAAATTACTTTAAGCTGTTACGTTTAGTAAATAATAAATACAGGTTTATTGATAGCAACATAGTATGTACATAATACATTTAGATATATTTCAAGAACACATTAAAAAGAGAATATATAAAAAATAGAAGTTATCAAAAGGTCTGAGCTCATCTAATACCATCCCCCCGGCCAAGATACACCCTGCCAATTTTAATTTTTTTTTTTCAAAACAGGCTTAGCCCAATAATTTAAAAAATACAAGACATTAAAAAATAAGAAAAATTACATAGAATTTTTTTTTTAATTATATTAAATAAAAAATAATGCATATGCATACGTACGAGTATATACACTCATCACACAAACATTCCCCCGGCCGAGATACACCCCATAGCAAATTAAAGAATAAACGGTATTAGAGTGTATGATTAGACAAATAATCTTAAGTCAGGGATGACTGTTGTGAACTATCCTTTAGGCCAACTTTTTCCCCCCGAAGACCACTTGCCGATTTTTATTGTTTTCTGTAGACCCCCTGCCTGCCTAATATTGAATTTTCCTAAACTTATTAACTTCAAATGTGTTTTTGACAGCTGACACAATTTTGTTCACCTTGATAAGGTTTTTTGTAGCGTGGACAATTGTAAAAAATGAAAAACCTGTACAATTTTTATTCATACCTTTATTAAAAAGACACAAAATGCAAGTAAATATTTGACTTTGGACCGAAACAAATCAAAACCTAGTAAAATCCTTACATAAAATTAATACAAAATAATACTGTTAATGAGAGGGATGAACCTGATGCTCTGATAGCAATGGTTCAATATTTGGCTTCAAATTTGTGAGGTATAGTCTTAAATCTCCACGTTAAATGATTTGCATTCGATTTCTCTTTTATAAGTATTTTCTGTGTCTAATATAAGTATTATGTACACAAAATCTGTGTAAGGTGTAATAAGACATTTACGGAACGCCTAAATATTGATGATGATCTGCCTAAATGGAATCCGCTGACGTGGATCCCCATTTACATCTCGTGCACCCCCAATTTCTTTTCTCGCTGATGTAGACCCCCTGCAAGTCGAAATCGACCCTTGGGGGTCCATATACACCACTTAAGCAATCTTTGCTTTAGACCACGACTGCCGATGAAAATATTATATAATGAAATACATATTGGTTGGTTAGTAGACATACGAGGGCGTTCCGATAAGTACTTAGCCTCGCCACCCGATGGCACCACTATCGCAAGAGCAATAGTACATTCTTGTTGACAGCTACTGTCAAAATTTCAGCCGAATCAGACACGTAGTTTTGTTTTGACCACGCGTGGAAGCGAGCGTGTCCGCGGATTTGAGAAAAATGGAAAAAGAGCAATATCGGTCGGTGATTCGATTCTTATTTTTGAAAGGGAAATCGCACAGCGAAATCAAAGAGCGCTTGGATGCTGTGTACGGTGACTCTTCTCCTTCGATGGCGATCGTCAAAAATTGGTTTAAAGAGTTTCAACGTGGTCGCACGTCGGTTTTTGATGAGCCACGCCCAGGTGCCCCGAAAACGGCTACCACGGAGGATAACGTGACAAAAATCCACGATCTCGTATTGGCAGACCGCTGATTGAAGGTGCGCGAGATAGCTGAGACAATAAGTATTTCAAAAGACCGCGTGGGTCATATCCTGCATGAAGTATTGGGCATGAGAAACCTGTCGGCGCGATGGGTGCCGCGTTTGCTCACTCCGGACAACAAGCGCAACCGTGAGACCACTTCAGAGCAGTGTTTGACGATGTTTAAGCGCAATCCGAAGGAGTTTCTGCGTCGTTTCGTGACCGTCGACGAAACATGGATACACTGGTATACACCCGAGGCCAAGGAACAGTCGAAACAGTGGACTTCACCCGGCGAACGTGCTCCGAAGAAGGCGAAGACTGTCCAATCGGCCGGAAAGGTGATGGCCACCGTTTTCTGGGATTCAAAAGGTGTGATCTACATCGACTTCCTGGAGAAGGGCAAAACGGTCACAGGGCTCTACTATGCCGAATTATTGGGCTGATTTGACACCGAATTGCAGAAAAAACGGCCCCATTTGGCGAAGAAAAAAGCGCTCTTACATCATGACAACGCACCGGCTCACACCTCCGCCGTCGCCACGGCCAAATTGGTAGAATTAGGCTACGAACTGCTGCCCCATCCACCGTATTCTCCGGATTTGGCCCCGTGCGACTTCTTTTTGTTTCCAAATTTGAAAAAGTCACTCGCCGGGCAGAAATTGGAGTCGAAAGAGGAGGTTATCGCCGCCACGGAGGCCTACTTTGCAGACCTCCAGAAAACGTATTTTTCAGACGGGTTAAAGAAGTTGGAGCATCGCTGGGTCAAGTGTATCGAACTCAAAGGAGATTATGTTGAGAAATAAATCGCCACTTTTCCAAAATCGCCACTTTTGTTATTCTTTTGTAGGCTAAGTACTTATCGGACCACCCTCGTACATCAAAGGGTTGAAATAAATCAAATAAATATTTATTTACTAATGTTTCACATAATATTTTTCCATTTTGTCTAAACCCTTTTCATGTTTTGTTTAAGAAAGATACTTTTTTGAAGCTTCCGTAGATGATGAGTTCATGTGATAAATAGTTTCAATGATAAGGTTTCAGTAGACGGTGAATGTACAGTGAAAGTAGACCAGACCTAGTGAGTGTTATCTTCAGGCTGGGCAACACCGCACCTCGCTTGTTAGCTGATCAAACAGCGGAGTGCAGGAAGCCAGAGGCGGCACTACTGAAAAAGTACAGACGCTTGAGTTTCAGAACCCTGAAATATTCTACGAGTCTATCAAAATGGTAATATAAGAGACACTATGAAATTACATGGCTGTTAGAATTAGAGATATGGGTGGAATGTATAGTTTTTGTAGAAGTATTTGATAACAATACTTTTTTGGAAGTATTTTCAAAATTTATGATTATACGAGTATATGAACATTTACACATAAACTTCCCACCATCTGAAGCTTACTGTGTTACTATGATATATCAGAAGATTTATAATGGTTTCTTTGTAGTACATCTTCTCTTGATAAGTCTTCTGCGGCTTTCTTACCGTACATATTTTTTTCAATATATGCAGATGCGAGGAAGTTCCTAATTTTATTTTTGTAATATTTTGTCTGTGAATAGTAATCTGTCAATAATAGAGGGTTCGAATTCCGAGTTAGAACGCCCTTAAGTAAAAGTCTGCTTCCTAAATGGCGTTATAAAAATTGTCTTATTCTATATTGTTTTAAAGTGGTTTTATTGACCCAATAACTTCCCCTTTCTAAGGGTTTCTTTTTTCAAAAACTCAACATTAAGTCCAGTTCTGATTCGGAATAGTTCTTGCTAACCCAGCTTCAACGTTACACTATTAAAAAAAGTATCTTTGAAAAAAGCGACTTAAAATACAAAAATAAAGCAGACACCCACATTAAATAATAGAAAAGTTCCATATAATACAACCCGTTCTTCTTTTTTCTTCAAATTTGTCATCTTTGTCCGGCAGGAGCACAGTACTTTGATTAATTTCTTCCAACGACTTTTATTCACCACTTGAACCAAGAACTTCGTCGTTACAACATTTAAATAGCCACGAGCATATGCTTCAACAAAATATTAAGATTTTACAAGGCGAAGGAAAGTCTTCAATTCGTTTTTTTAATTTTTTTATTGGGTCGCAAGGCCAAACAGGTTGGCAAATAATGATTTACTTAATGTTAAATCGCGAAAAAAACTCCTTTTCTTGTTAGATCCTCCTTTTCTCTCTTTCAGTCTATGTGTCAAGTTATTCCTTAAATAATTAATAGAGTGAATGAATGAATGCCTGTGACGGGTATAATAGAAGGCGCAATACGAAGTGGGTGATCAGAGTACCTGACGATTGTGCCACCGGAGAAAATTATGCAAGAAAATTTATGATATGCATATTCTGTTGCATGCATATAAAGCAAAGAGCTTAGTGCCTGCAGCTTGCCTGCGTATTCCCTCTCTATAAAGTCCCTGATAACTAGCAACAGTTTTACGCCATTTGGCTATATAATTTTCAGATTATAAATTATTTATTTATTTATTTAACACTTTTATTGCAAATACAATCTGGAGTGTTTATTGCCAGGAGGCCACCTCTTCCAACCAACCAGACAAAAGTAATTGAAACCAGTCACATTGCTGCAAAAAACATTCAAATGACTATCCATCCTCACAACATCCTTGAAAACATTCGTGAGCATATTCCCTCAAACCCCACAAAGACGGACAATCACCCGAACATTCATTTTCATATGAAGTGAGAAATCATCAATCAAAGGAAAAGGAAGCGATGGTGGAAAGGAATGATAAAAAAAATATAAATGAAACAAATTCTATTACTGACAAGATTTTAAGAGGGTTGTTCAGTCGCTTCTTAAAGCATGCCAATGATGGAGCGAGTCTAACATCGGTTTGTAACTGATTTCAGGGTCTC
The DNA here is from genome assembly GCA_949825065.1 of Odontocerum albicorne. Taxonomy (NCBI): domain Eukaryota; kingdom Metazoa; phylum Arthropoda; class Insecta; order Trichoptera; family Odontoceridae; genus Odontocerum; species Odontocerum albicorne. The sequence goes on from OX463845.1 coordinate 1,743,951, forward strand.
ATTGCATGGAGAGTAAAGGACGACGTTAAAAAAAAGAGCGGTGAACCGGAAAAATCAATAAACAATCTTTGTTTGAGTGTAGCGCTAGTCCATTATCTGAAAGACAGATTTTACAGATTATATCTGACAGATTAGATAGTTATTCAAATCATTTTTTAAGCCACAATATTTATTGCTTATATCATTATCTCCCCTAAAGTACTCCCTCCCCTAACTCCCCTAAAGTACTGAAGAACTCTGAGAAATGCCTTCTGGTCTCAGGTTCGAGGAAAGGAAAATCCTGATCTATTTCCTTCTCGTGGTGGGGAGTGAGCAACGACCTCGTGTCGGCAAATATAGACAGGGACCGAGCATTGGCCGGAATAAGCTGACCACCAACTTTCGTCTGTTGTTTAGGGCACCCTCTTGTCCTGGAGAAGTAAATAATCTCCAAAGGCGGAAGAACTTTCGTGGTCAACGGCATAGGATGTGGAAAGAAACGGGAAACTACCACATTAAAGGCCCAAGTGGCATCCCAAGAACCAGCAAAACATGATTCAATCTCAAGTAGAGAAGAGTTCAAATTGCTGCAAACCAGTCTTAGGACTGCAACCACGGAATATCATTATTAGTCTGATTCACTGACAAATATCATTTCTTTCTACGTCGAAAAAACTGATATTTGTCAGTGACTAATTCAAAAGAAAAAGTCACCTTGTGAAATAGCGGTGCGCCGCTGTAGAGCTACGAATCGTAGACGTGAAATCCTGTAGTAACTGGATCAACCCGGCCCTTATCAGTGATGTTTGCTTCCCCGAATACTTCGGGTAGATGTCGCGAGAAGATAAGAGTCAGACACCACTCTGAACAATCACACCTTACTGACAGTCTATAATACTCGTAGGTACGCGATTCTGCTATAAAGATAGTATTTTCTCAGATGATAGAAGAGTTACCAGAGATATCGAACGGCGTATAGTGATAGGAAACAAGCTTAATGAGGCATTGAATATATATATAACACATCGATCAATGTGTCCCAGGACTAACCAACACATGGCGCCTCTAATAACAAATCCATACCATTCTCAGTTAGTACCAACCTTTAAAAGTTACGTGTCAAACTTTCATGACATTCCGACATTGCGTCATTGAGTTACAGTGGTTTTAGTGGCGCTACTTTTGCTATTTTCAAAACAATGGAAAGAACCGAATTTCGTGTGTTGATAAAACATTGCTTTTTAAAGTATTAAGTAAGATGAAGAAGAGTGCTTTGAGATGGTTTGGGTGTGTAGAACGAATGAATGAAGAAGACTAACGAAATAAATATGTTAGCTTACTTTTTATTTTGTTTTCTGCCATACGTTTTTTTTTTTTTTTTTTTTTTCTATTTATTCTTTAATCTAGATATGCGGGGGTGTGGGATGGAAGCCCCCTGATGCCCTTGCGGTCGAGCTCGCCCTACATTGGTGGGGTGTATCTCGGCCGGGGGAATGTTTGTGGGATAAGCCCGGACCTTTTAGTGTCTTCTCTCTTGAATGTATTTTTTTTTGTCATCTATTTATTTTCTGTGTTTTTTTTATATATTCTTGTTCTACGTGTTCAAGGGTGTGGGCTGAAAAACATCTGGTGTCCCCGTGGCTGTGTTCGCCCTATATTGGTGGGGTGTATATTGGCCGAGGGGATGCTATTAGATGAGCCCAGACCTTTTGATAGCTTCTGTATTTAATGTATTATCTGCAATTTATGTGTTTTAGAAGTGTTATTTAAGTATAATCTGTACATACTATGTTGGTATCAATAAACCTATTATTTATTTATTTATGTGTCATAAGGGAAGATCAAGGAAAGTGTGGTTGGATCAAACAAATTATATTTCGAAAGAAGGATATGTAAAATATCAAAACGTGTATAGGAAAGTTAGGAAAGTATGGCACTCTGTCCTGTTTGCCTATCCTGACAGTAAAATGGCGGGATTGCATGCATGTATAAATTTACATTGAAAAAAAATATACGCACTTGCACAAAAAATTGTCGTCAAAGAAGTTTTTAAATTGTATTGAAAAAAATATATCCAAGTGCTTGATATACTTTCGTTGTTATTGACGGGTTTCGACTAGAATCAATATAAAAACGCACAAAATAACAAAAATGCAGATAAGAGTTGACAAACCAATAAAAATGTAATGAACCCAATTAGTGAAGTGGCTGGGTACACTTTGTTAAGGCCGGGGGAAAGGAATGGGAGTGTGTACAGTGTTACAATTGTGTAGTACAGACTGGTGTAAACAGCGATAAGAGTTGTTTTTCCTGATATCAGCTACAATATTCTCTCGGCGGCTCTGTGACTCGCCATATCTGTCTGCAACTGATAGTGTCACCGCGGACCTGATAACGAACCACTGCTTTGACATAAATATCATGCATTGTACGAAATAAAAGTTAAGTATTAGTGACTATACGAGTATAGCAGTGACGGCGGACCTCAGTGAGATACAGACAAAATCCTAGTTTACTGGTGACACGACAAATGAAAGGCAACAAACCCAGATCCATTAAAATTATAAGCCCAAATAAAATTACTGTTGTTTTTTTTTTCGAAAATTGTGTATATTTCTCGTCATGTGTAAATCGCATAAAAAGTCCTGCAATCAGTTTTTTACAGGACACTTGTAGGGAGGCTCACAATGAATCGAGAATTCTTTCAGAGTCTATGAAGAGATTTCTGCGACACATTTATTGCAGAGTTTGGATATTACCCGTGACTCTATTGAATTTTCTTCTTCTTTTTAATGCTCCTCTTCATGTTGGAGGTTGACAATTATCATGGCTATTTAAATTTTGTATGCAGCAACTCTAAACAATCCTGTCTCCGTGATACAGTTGAACCACTCTCTTAGATTTTTCAGCCAGGACCTTTTTCTTCTTCCTACACAATGACTTGGATTTCATATTCGTTTCCTTTCATGAAATGCCCAAAGTATTCCGATCTTCTCCTTTTAATGAAAGTGTGTATTTATTTGTCTTTTTGCTTGCTCTTCGTTGACTCAGGAAATCTTAAACATTTTTTTTAATGGGTATTTCGTTTTATTTTTCACATTATATGGGTTAATACTATGGGTCTGAATTTTTATTCATGTGAAATAATACTAAGAAAGATTCTTCTCAGAGTGTTACGCGGTGCCGAGAATACACATACTCGTATATTTACTATGTCACTTAATTGGTTTAGTATATTTAAGCTGCATGTCACTGTGAGTTAAGCCATCATATTGATGTTGTAAGGTAGTACATATAATAGAGGATGATTTCTTGTATGGTTGTTACTATCGAGAACATAAAACTAAGTACACCTAATATTGCAGGTCAATTAAAATAACATTGCAATAATTTTTAAATGAATAACGATGGATTTCCTATTCCATCTTTCAATGTTCTTACAGCCCATATCGAGCTTTGGCCTGCGTCAATCTTCGCCTCCAACTCCTCCTGTCTTCCGCCACGACCCTCCAATCCTGCGCCTATAGCAGCTGGGTTGCGTCCCTTTCAACTTCGTCCTCCCATCGCAGCCTCGGCCTGCCCACTCTCCTTCTCCCATCCGGGTGTCCTTCCAGGATTATTTTGGGTGCTCGCGATGACGGCGTTCTCTGCACATGTCCGGCCCATCTCAATCTGCTCAGTCTGGCATGTACAGATATCGATATCAAAATGTCATCGAAAATTTTGACAAAAGAGTGAACATCTGTAGAGCTGCAAGAGGCGGACATTTGGCGGATATTGTTTTTTTGTGTTTAAATGTCCTACATATTAAACTTCAATGACCAATAAAAAGTTTTTTGAAATCAAAGCATATTGTGTGTTTTATTCAAGAATTTAAAAAAATTTAATAAAAAAAACCAATCAGTTTGAAAGACCCTTTATCACACTAGCACACGGAATAACTTAATAAAGTGAATTTTTCGACATCGAAAGCTTGCATTTGTCTGTTGATAAATAGAAGACCATACCCCTTATTAATTTTGTACTTTGAAGATATAATTAAACAACTTAACACGAAAGCATGAATAGCATTATTTCTGTTGTATTCATTATGTGCCATATTAAGACTTTAAATAATTCATTTCCTTGTTATTTGGTGGTATTGGGTTATACCTGTTTTAAATATAAAAATAAGTAAATAAATGGTCTAGACGGTGGAACTTTGTTAAAAAAGGTTGGACCATGCCTATTTAACATCTACACACACGACATACCTACTCTCCCAAACTGTAAGCTCGCACTCTTTGCTGACGATGCGGCATGCTACGCATCGTCACTCAAGGTGGACTGAGCTAGTCACCGTCTTCAGATTGCTCTTGAGATCCTTGAGAAATACTACCAGGACTGGAGGCTCAAAATCAATGACGCCAAAACTGAGGCCGTCATGCTCTCTCGCAAAATCAGGGAAAGAGTGCCGTCGATGCCCTTATTCATCGGTGGTTGCCTGGTTGAGTGGCAGGACGTGGTTAAATACCTCGGCCTGCACCTCGACCGGTGACTAACGTGTTCCTTTCCCCCAAAAATAAGCTCCTCCTCTATAAACTCCTTATTCGTCCTATCTTGACCTATGCTGCACCCGTTTGGGGTAGTGTGAGCAACACGGATCACCTGAAACTCCAGAGAGTGCAGAACATGGCATTCAAGATATCTTTTAACACCCATCCCAGAACAAATCTTATCCGAGTTCACGCCGAACAGCGAGAAGAAACCCTACAACACCACATCCTCGCTTGGAACGTGAAGTTCTTTAAAATCCAACAAAATCACAGCAATCCCTTATTCGCTGCCCTGGGGGCTTACGAGAGTAAATCAGACCTACCCTTCCGTTATAAGCACAGGTTCCCGAAGCATTATCTGTTGCCTGAACTAGTCCACCTTCAGTATTAGCTGGGAAGACCAAGGTCTGAGTGGATGTGATCGAATACAAGTAGCCTGAACGAGTGGACTTGTTCTTGCTAAATAATTAGTGTAAGAATTGTTATCTAGTTATAAGTAGTATGTAGGTGTTAATTATTTCTAAGAAATCATATATTAAGATTGTAAAAAATAAAAATAAAATGACATGTAGGATAGTAAGATTAAGAAAGTTCATAAATTATAACATATAATTAAGATTAGTTAAGTAATAAATGTGTATATAGGTATAGCCTGGACAAATATTTGTACAATATATTACTTTGTTTAATGAAAAAAAAATGTTAAAATAACACAATTTTATCACCAGGATAATTATTATTTGGCATAAGGTGTGAACGAAAAAAAAAACAAGAGATTTATGACAGTGAAAATAATAAACAGATAACATTTGAAAGAATGAATAGAAAAATGAATTTACGGAATGTAATCTCACACAAAAAAGAATCTAAGAGAAAATAGGAAAGCGGTATCTAGATACGAATTATAACGCCATTTCCCTGTCGAGGAATACAAATATAATAGAGCGCCAAACTTTCTTATCACAACGACGACCTACGTGCCGCTTGTCTTTCGATTTCGATTCGTTTCATTCACGCTGTCTCCCACAAATTGCAATTTATTTGACTAAAACACTGAAACAACCATACTCTACTTCCACAGCTTTTACATATTCCTTTTTGCAAGTTATCACAAACACAATTGAATCGAGAGGAAGGGAAGATGCAGACTCAGCAGAGACACATGACACACATGCCAACTAATGAAATGTTCACCATCCTTAGAGTTAAAACCTCTTTTGCCCAAAGGCAATATGCTTATTTGGCTCCCATGACGTACAATGGCGTGCCGAATTCAATAAAGATAAAGGAAGGAAAACCATTTAGACAGTCGATCGGAGCGTGGTTGTTATTGCGACAGGATTTTGAGTACTTGGGTGAATGACATGTGGAAATGACGTATGGAAAAGATTTGTGTGGGCTCTTGTTCTCTTGAATGCGGGTTTCTTGTGCTCTGGAGTGTGGGTTTCTTCTTGTTGTTTCGATTTTTGTTGTTTTGTATTTGTGTTTCTGTATATTTTTGTGTTCATTTTTATTCTTATGATTGTGTGCGGTATATTATGGGATAAACATTTTTGGTTTTATTTTTGTTTCATTTTGGGTTCATTTTTGGTTTTGCTTTTGTTTTTATTATTATGATTGTGTGCGGTATATTATGGGATGAACAAGTTAGGTATTTCTGGAGTGATGACGTGTGAAGAGTTTCATTCCGCATGATGTTTCCAGTTGTAATTGAGTGCCACTGTTTGTCAGGTTGATGAGAACGTGCAACTGGGTTTTGTTTTTGTGTAATCGAAAATTGGAAAGAAGTATCGATTTATTTTTTCATGCTAAATATCCTCAGTGAGACAGGCAAAAGCCTAGTTTACTGGGGATACGACAAATGAAAGGCGACAAACCCAGATCCATTAAAATAATGTATGTCTAAATTAAATTACCTGTTGTTTTTTCGCAAATTATATATAGTATATTTCTTGTCATGTGTAATAATAAATAAACAAATAAAATAAATTTGATTCCGGTCGGAATCCAATTTATTAAAAAAAAAACATTTCCAATCTGGTCTTCACTCAAGGCAACTCTAACAATATCTTTCTGATTGATTGAAAGAGATTTCTACATGGTGATAAACCCACTAGGTTCTACTGCATACAACTGTTAGTATGTGATGGGCGCATACATTGATTGTATCAATAAAATTAACTAAAGGGTTAACTTTCTTATCAACCGGATCCATAAATATCATTTTATTGAAGTTTAAAAATATCACGCTGCATAGGTCAACTACTTAGGGTCATTAAAATAAAATATTTCTAAAAAATACTTATCACTTTTAAAGATAACTGAAGCGCGAGAATTTTGGTTTTATTTTCATTACCTAAAATATTGTTACATTATATTAATTGAAAAGAGATGAAGATATCTGTCTCGTATAAATTTACTTGAAGAAGATACCACTTTCGCCTAAATTTGACGACCTTTGTGGTCTTGTCAGTAAGACGCCTGTTTTCTTACCCGAAGATTGTGGGTTCGATTCTCGCTGGAACCCAGATTAAAAAAAATAGATGCGTGAGACTCTCGCGCGGTAGAAGTGAAACTTCTTAGCTCCTAAGAAAAGTTGATTTTATGCATGGCTTTATTCCATTTGTTAACGATTTTTTTTTAAGATTAGGAAATGTTTGTGTGGATTTTAACGCAAGAAAATCTCACTTAATTAAATAAAAAAAATATTTTTTATTTTATTTTTAATAATAAATAATAATAATTTTAATAACAAACAATAATTTTTATGATAAGATAATACACTTAATAATATTAAATTAATATTTTTCAATATGAAATATATTATTATTTTTATGTTATTATTAATTGTTAAATTAATTATTTTTAAAAATTATTTATTTATTATTATATTAATTTTATTATATTATTAATAATGTATTATTAATAATATTATATTACTAATTGGTTAAATTATAATAAAATAATAATATTATTATTTATATTATAATACAATAACATATACATATTATTATAATTATATATTAAATATAAATTATACATGAACTCAATATTAAATAAAATAAAATAAAATTAATAAATATTAAATATATTAATATAAAAATAATATGTAACAAATAATATAATTTTTTAAATTTTTAATAATAAATAATAATCAGTTTAATAATAAATAATAATTTTAATAATAATATAATACACATAATAATATTAAAATAATATTTATAATTATAAATAATAAATAATTGTCAATATTAAAATAATTAATAATAATTTATTAATAAATAAAATATTAAATAATAATAAATAATAATTTAATAATAATAAAAAAATAATATAATACACCGTTTCACTTTTCGTGACGTTCAGGCTAATTTGGCCTACGACGCCTATAGAAGTTTCACTTCAAAAAAGAATTCGGTATACTCGTATAGTCTGGTTTTTACTTAAAGCCTCATAGACATTATTCTTGTTGAGTGGAAAAAATTGCCGCAAGGTTGTACTGTATACAATGAAAGAGTTATATGTGGTTCGGTCGGGCGCTGCTCTAGCTGCCAGGGGTATTTTGTTTAGTAAGCCAGAAGAATTAGAGAACCCTTTAGGAGTTTGCTCTTTGAACGGCGCTGTATAAAATTCGCATTTGAATAGAAATTAGTATATTAAAGGCCTCTAAGGATCAAACTCATCGAATACATTTGCACGGTGGAAAAGATGACGTTTTATTTATTTATTTGAGAAACAATACATTATTTTTATAATAACAAGATCTGATGAAAAATAGTCAAACACTTTATTTATTCCACTTAATATAATGGTATAGCCCTACCGGTTTCAAGGTTTCCCCCTCTTCGGTGAAAACCTTGAAACAGGCAAGGTTATATACAGTGTATGACTAAACAAATTACAATATCTTTAAATCTCCAGTTTAAATGCCTTAATTATATTTTAAGTAGTATATGAAAGACAGTGTATTACCCTTCCGAAGGTTTTAAGACTAGAGAGTATGGAAAAGAGAAGGGAAGGATTCAGTGAAAGGGATAAGTGACAAGTACGAGTATGTCCAAGGCGTTGTTATCTTTTAACATTTTTTTTGATAAATTTATAAATATGCTTTAAGAAGCGACTGAAAACAATCTTAATTTCTAGTCAGTAAAATAACGTGTTTCATTCCTGATTTTTATTTTCCTTTCCTCCCCACAATCCTTTCCTTTTCTGTTGATTGATGATATCTCACTTTATATGAAAAATGATGTTCGGATGACTGTCCGTCTTTGTGGGGTTCGAGGACATATGCTCACGTATGTGTTTATGGATTTCGTGGGGATGGATAGTCATTTGAATGATTTGTGCGACCACGTAACTTGCTTCATTTACTTTTGTCTGGTTGGTTGGGAGATATTGACACCTGGCAATAAACCCACCAGATTGTATTTGCAATGAAAGTGTTAAATAAAATAAATTAAAAAAATAAAATACATATACCATATTATGTAAATGTATTATTTTTTATTTATATATAAGAAATTTTATTAATATATACATATAATTTATGATAAAACAACGGGTAATATAAAGTGGACATACAATTTATATGGATCTGGGTTTATTGCCTTTCATTTGTCGTGTCTCCGGTGAACTAGGCATCTGCCTGTATCTTACTGAGGAATTATATCTTGTAAGGTAAATGGATTTTAGTTAGCATCTGATTGAGGCCATGCACGATGCAATCACGTCTGGCTTTAGTGTTCATCTAGTATACATAATGCAGACCCGATTAATGGAGCCTGGCACTATTTTCTGTTTAGAATTTATTGTCCGGAATAAATTCTGTTAACAGTTTATTTCCGGTAAAAATAAATTCTGTTTATGTTTAAAGAACACTATCTGGAAAAACAAGCATATGAACATCCAAAGCAAGGTGAGGATATACAAGACCTGTGTCCGCCCCATAATGACATACAGCATAGTTTCCATAGCCGACACTGTCAGAACCAAAAATCTCCTTCGAACCAGCAAAATGAAGGCACTCAGGAGTATCGCTGGCAAAACCCTTCGTGATAGAGTACGAAACACAGAAATCCGAAGGATGTGCGAAGTTGAAGATATTGTCAGATGGGAACGACAGATAAGAAGGTTCTGGAACGAACATGTATCCAGAATGGCGGAACGAAGGGCCATAAGAATGGCCAGGGACAGTATCCCCTAAGCAAGCAGACCTGCAGGACGACCTCCCAAAAGATGGACAGCTGGCAGTCGACGTCACAAGAGGCAAACAATGATGCAGGACCATAATAGGCCAATAGGCTTAAAATAAGATAAAGAAGAAGAATTTTTTGTCAAATCTCAATAGAAAGCGTCTTTATGATCAAATCTCAACTCAAATTCAATAACAATGATACCCTTACTTATTTATTTGACATTTTCACTCAAATACATCTGACGGATGTATTGCTATAAAGTAATTTCTTCCATTCAACCAGTTTTTGTTTCATAATTATTATTGATATTCATGACCGTGTCTTTATAAAAATTAACATAAATTAAGATGAATGATAAAGCTCTAAGAAAAATGGTATAATGATGGGACTTGTATGAGAGTTAAAGACGACAAATATATGTACATACATACTCGTATAATCAGACCATATTCCTGTAGGGAGAGGCAGAAAAAACAGAGCGCCACACTTGCCTCACTCAACACACATCTTAGTATCTTTCTCATCCACGTTTTACTTCCAATGTTGATGTATGGAAGTAAAACGTGGACGAGAAATTAGACCGAAAAGAGGCGACTAAATGCTGTAGAAATACGTGCACTTAGAAGAATATACGGTATGACATTGTTTGACAGAATACTGAATTAAGTGATTAGGGATGAGTGTGAACTTAATGCTGATGTGTTAAGGAAGATGAAGAAGTTTGGGCATGTAGAACGAATGAATGAAAGAAATCCTAACAAAACAAATATATAATGCAAATGTGAGCGGAAGGCGTGGTAGAGGAAGATCAAAGAAAATACGACTGGATCAAGTGTACTTGAACGATATTTTGAAAGAAGGAAATGTAAAAAGTTAGAGGAACCGTTGGTGCTATATTAGAAAGTGTATGGATGTAGAAGAGACGAAAGAGGTATGTCACGATAGGAAAGTCTGGCGCTCTCTCCTTTCTGTCTACCCGGATAAGAAGATGGCTTGATGGTATGTATATAAATATGTAGGTGCCGCTATTTTTACAGCAATAATTTGAATAATAATCTTCAGCCAAGTTCAAGTTTAACACCCATCAATAAAAAAAACACTCAACAATAAAATTGAATGTGTTTATCAGGCAACTTTTCTCTGACGTCGGAGAAGTGACATTTCTTTGTTTCGGAGCAGTTCTCCTTTGTTGTTGCGCATATGTAACTTGTCGAACAAAAGAAAGGATATCGGCATCGCCTGATGCTGCGTCTCTCGGCCGGTCGGTAATCTGGGGGCACGACCCTTAACGATGGCTGGTTCCGGCACCAGACTGGGGACTGAAGAATGATGACCCCTGCTGACGGAGTCTCTGCAGACAAACTGTCGACAGGGCCTTTTCGTACATTGTTCAACGTGTGCGATGCAAATGGACCGCAAACTTGAGGAGCGGTCGCCAACTGCTCGTATGTTTTTTTTACATACTTGTATATACTCGTACATAGCATCAGTCCACTTGCCTGTCGGGGCTAGTCAGAGAGGATCGGATTTTGACAGGAGGAGCGGACTTCGACCGCTCCGGAGAGCGCAGAACTTTGTTACCTTGACATACATCCTTAGTTTCTTCCACATTCGTACACCTTCTCATATATGTTGTTTATAGTTAAGGCATTAACGTTGTGGAGGTTTAAAGATATTGTTATTTATTTTTATCAAACACTGTTTATTCCACTTTTTGTGACGGTATAACCCTACCGGTTTCAAGGCTTTCACCTCATCTTCAGGGGAGCGCAAACAAGACTAAATGCTGTTCGAACTGGTACCGATACACACGCTTCAACGGTTGGGGGCTGAGGAATGAGGGAGGCATGGGACAATTTCGGCCAAGAGCGGAGAGATTTTGGGGAAATAACTATTCAACAGATGTTCGGATCGGTGTACCTTCTCATATATATTAGAGAGGTCACGAAAATAACTTCTTCTTTTTTTAGTTTATTTTTCATTATTTTATCGCGTTTATTACGTTATTGCAACTGTCAGATTATTGCGAAATATTAAATTAATCGATATATGTACAAAAAAATTGTTAAACATTTGTTACCTCGATTAATATTTCAACCTAATCAATCTTTGTTACTTCAATTGATAAATTTTATTAACATTTTGAATTCTTGCTATAAAATGATGACATACTCGTATAGTCTCGAGTTGCTTCGCTCCTTACGTAACATAAATATTTCTTTCAGTAAACATCTTCTTCCCAGTGTCATGTCAGGTCCCCCTAACGTTGAATAGCACCTGAGAGTAGGCATCTTTGTCCCCGGCAGCCCGAAAAACATCTCTAACGCTCCTTATACCAGTTTAATCACGTATATTGCGAAGCCAGGTGATTTGCTTCCTGCCAACACCTCTTCGACCCTCTATTTTGCCTTGGATGATCAGGTGCAGTAATTTGTACTTTGCTCCTCTAAGTACATGAATCAAATAGGACACCTTTCGTATTTTAATATTAGTCTGCAACTCTCTATCAACTTTGGCTCTTTGAAGAATCCTTGTGTTGCTGACCATACCCGTCCAGGATATCCGTAGCATTCTCCGGTGCATCCATATTTCGAATGCTTCCAGTCGGTTCATACTACCAACTTACGTAAAAATAACTTACGAATTCAAAAGGAAAATAACACATTTTCTGAAAAAAACGAACAAATTTATTAAAAAAAATACAGTCCAAATGATCGTTATATAGTATAAAAAATAAAAAAAACATTGTCAATGGGGCACTAAAACGTATATACACGAACAAAACAGTATCAAAATTTGCTAAGATGATAGTCCACAATAGTATTTAAGGGATGAATGTGAACTTAAGCCTGATGTGTTAAATAATATGTAGAAGAGCACGCTGAGATGGTTTGGGCAAGTGGAACGAATGAATGAAGATTAAAAAAAACATGTGTACTGTGCAAATGTAAGAAGAAGGTGTGTAAGAGGAAGATCAAAGAAAGAATAGTTGAAACAAGGGAATGATATTCTGAAAGAAGTAAACGTAGAAAGTCAGAGAAAACATAACAAATGTATGAGAATGTGTATGTATCGATATGGAAGAGGCGAAGGATATGTGTCGAGATAGGAAAGTCGAACGTTCTGTCCTCTCAACCTACGTGTTCTCTAAGCGGATGTATATAAGTTTTGCAGGGAGATAGCAGTAAATTTTTTTGAATTTTTGGGGGTGTGACAAAACTGAAAAAGTTGAGAAACAATTTATTTTATTTATTATTTTTATTTATTTATTATTACACATGACAAGAAATAAACACAATTTGAGAAAAACAACAGATAATTTGATTTGGACATACAATTTTAATGGATCTGGGTTTGTTGCCTTTCATTTGTCGTATCCCCAGTAAACTAGGCTTTTGCCTGTATCTCACTGAGGATATTTAGCATGAGAAAAATAAATCGATACTTCTTTACGATTTTTGATTACACAAAAACAAAACCCCGTTGCACGCTCTCATCAACCTGACAAACAGTGACACTCAACTACAACTAGAAACATCTTGCGAAATTCAACTCCTCACACATGATCACTCCAGAAAGACCAAAAATATTCATCCCACACTATACCGCACACAATCATAAGAATAAAAATTAAAATCAAAACAAAATTAAAACAAAAAAAAATACACAGAAACACAAATACAAAAACAACCAAAATTAAAACAACAAGAAGAAACCCACACTCACGAGCTTACATAAATCCCTTCTACTCGTCATTCATCCTGAAAGCCCAAGTACTCAAAATCCTGTCGCAATAACAACCACGCTCCGATCGACTGTCTAAATGGTTTTCCTACCTTTACCTTTATTGAAGTCGGCACGCCATTGTATGTAATGGGAGCCAAATAAGCATATTGCCTTTGGGCAAAAGAGGTTTTAACTCTAGGGATGGTGAACATTTCATTAGTTGCCATGCGTGTCATGTGTGTCTGCTGAGTCTGCAGCTTCCCTTTCTCTCGATGCTAGTGCCAGAGAATGGATTTGAGATGTAAATTGGCTATGTTCAGGACCTGATACTCTCTGAAAAGCTCCGCCGTGGTATACCGAGCAGGAAGTTTATTAATTATTTTCACAATCAATTTTTGGGAAACCTGCAATATGTGTTATGTACGTTACACATTCATTGTAATAGGTACATTATAATACAACCTAGCGGGCTCATTACCATACGGCAATCTCTTTCAATAATCCAGAATGCATGCTTTTCACACTGATTTTATTCCGCGATGTATTTTTTGAAGCTGATATTTATTTTTGTTAACAATGACAGTTTATGCGCTTACGTCGGCCCTGACTAGAGCATGACTGATAAGTACTCCGACGCGGCAGTCTGTGTAACTTGAGCTCTTTTCAGATTACGGTAGGCAAGTGCCGATTCCTGGAATTGTGATAACGGTATCTGCATGTTCTAGTTCACAATCATTCTTCTAAATAATTCATATTTCTCTGTTAACATTTCGCGTCTCGATCCCATATGATGAACTAAATTTGCGTTGAGTTCAGGTCCCATGTTTTTTCGCGAGATTGATACCTCTTTAATAAACTGATATATCACTGGCATCTAACAAATATTTTTGTAACTAATTCAACCTTTAGATTTCTGATTTTCAACATGGATCATATCCTAGATCAGGGGTCTCCAAACGACGGCCCGCGGGCCAACACCGGCTGCGAGCACCACCAATCCGGCCTGTCATGGTTTATTTTGATTACATTGCCAATATAGCCAATTTACATCTCAAATCCATTCTCTGGCACTACCATCGAGAGGAGGGGAAGATGCAAACTCAGCAGACACACATGACACGCATGGCAACTAATGGAATGTTCACCATCCCTAGAGTTAAAACCTCTTTTGCCCAAAGGCAATATGCTTATTTGGCTCCCATTACATACAATGGCGTGCCGACTTCAATAAAAGTGAAGGTAGGAAAACCATTTAGACAGTCGATCGGAGCGTGGTTGTTATTGCGACAGGATTTTGAGTACTTGGGCTTTCAGGATGAATGACGAGTGGAAAGGATTTATGTGAGCTCGTGAGTGTGGGTCTCTTATTATTGTTTTAATTTTGGTTGTTTTTGTATTTGTGTTTCTGTGTGTTTTTCTTTTTTTCTTCTTTTTTTTGTTTTGGATTTGTTTTGATTTTTATTCTTATGATTGTGTGCGGTATATTGTGGGATGAATATTTTTGGTCTTTCTGGAGTGATAATGTGTGAGGAGTTGAGTTTCGCAAGATGTTTCCAGTTGTAGTTGAGTGTCACTGTTTGTCAGGTTGATGAGAGCGTGCAACGGGGCTTTTTGTGTTATCGAAAATCGGAAAGAAGTATCGATTTATTTTTTCATGCTAAATATCCTCAGTGAGATACAGGCAAAAGCCTAGTTTACTGGGGATACGACAAATGAAAGGCAACAAACCCAGATCCATTAAAATTATATGTCCAAATCAAATTACCTGTTGTTTTTCTCAAATTGTGTATATTTCTTGTCATGTGTAATAATAAATAAATAAATTGCATAATTTACAATGTAAGTAAATCATACAAAATAATAATCAGATGTTTTTATTTAACGACCAATTAAGAAACACAATAACTGACATACATAATGAAATTGAACACTTTAACTGTAATTTTCCGTTCTTATATCATTGAAAGAACATTTCAATGATATGAGAATGGAGTCCACCCTCGAACCCTGCGCCATAGATATCTCACTCGCCAGCTAGTTCCAATACGAAAATTTGCGCGTAATTCAAAACTACAGTATGTTGGTATGATGAGCTAGCTAGGTCTTGGCCCTTGGGACTTAGTGGAGGAGTCAATGTGGCCCTTAGGCTAAAAAGTTTGGAGACCCCTGTCCTAGATAATGCAAATATGGATGAATTGATTTATGGTGGAGATTTTAACGTCACGTCAACAGTATGCAGTGATCCAACTACCGTTACAAAAAGTGGAATGAACAGTGTTTGATAAAAACAAATTACAATGTCTTTAAACCTCCGCAATGTTAATGCCTTAACTATAAATGATTATATCAAAACAAGAAGGCAAGAATCCGTTGCGATATTCCTAATAAAGGTTTTCCAAGGTTCCTTTAACTGTCCCGCGATTCTAGAAGCACTAAGTTTATATGTACCCAATAAATATAGCCGTGCAAGGAATCACCCTCTGTTCTACATACCAACTTACAGGACGAATATCATGGCTAAACACTCAGTCACGCGTGGTATAGAGAGACATTGAACCAACTGAATGACACTGTTGATATAGTCTCGGTACCGTCTAGCAGTATGAGAAGAATCCTGGCTGATATTATTCCTAACGAATAAGCTAAGGCTAGAAGCAGATCCTCTTTGTGTAACAGGAGAAATCAGTGCTGTGGATAAAAAAAATAAAGTGGATAAAAAAAAAAAAAAATATCCACACTAGTTGCAACCCGTGAAATATTCACGGAAGTAAAACAAATTCTACATTTATGAAAATATATATTCATAAATATAGAATTTGTTATATATATATATATATATATATATATATATATATATATATATATATATATATATATATATATATATATATATATATATATATATATATATATATATATATATATATATATATATATATAATTTATACATCGTCCCCTTTTACACCGGTTCAAAAATTGTAAGCTAGGTATTTAAAATTCGTTCAGTTATCACGGACCCACCGATATTCAAATTTCGAATTACTTTCGGAGAGAATCCAAGTATTACTCTCTCGCTCTTTTGTATTCAAAATTCAATTCTCGTATTATTTCTTTGACGACAACCATCGTACGGGTTTTGGCCTATTTATACTATGATTCGTCGTGTATCAGTTACTTCAGAGAGAAGCCAAAATCAGAAGTATTGAAGATTTTTCAACGTTGATTTCTGTATAACTATTTAATACGAGTATATTATTATAAATTGGAAGCGATTTTAATTAAAACACGCACTTATTTACTTGCGCCATATATTTGTTTTAGTTTAAAACATAAACGTTTCCCCGTCATTAGCATAAATACTATCGGCATGTTTCAACGTTTTCAGTATTACCATTACCGCCATTATTTTTACACTCATCACCACTATTGGCATTATTTTCTTTATTATTACCATCATTATTTTCATCAGCACCAATATTAACGCCATGTATTCATCGTTTTCAGCATCATCATTACCGCCATCATTTTCACTGTCATCAACTTCAACGCCACTACAGCCATCATTTTCACAATCAGCATCAACATTACCGCCATTATTTTCATCGTCATCAGAACTCCTTCCCGATTGTTATTTCTTTTCTAATATTTTTATTTGAATTATATTTTTTGGATGATTTGTATTTAAAGGCTGCCGATGTTAATCATTAATAAATATGAACATTATTGTTTTCTTTAATATCGAATATCTCTCGTCTCGTACCTATAAGATTTTTGTTGTAATTTGTTTAGTGAAGCACTGTTTGTTCAACTTAATAAAGTAGTACAACTCTACTGGTTCAAGGTTTTTACCTCATCATCAGAGCAACACAAACAAATTTTGTTTCTTGCTCTCCTGATGATAAGAGGAAATCATTGAAATCAGTAGGGTTATATTTATTGATTTATTTAACACTTTTATTGCAATACAATCTTGCGGGCTTATTGCCAGGTGGCAATCTCTTCCAACCAACCAGACAAAAGTAAATGAAGCAAATTACATGGTCGCATAAATCATTCAAATGACTATCCATCCCCGCGAAATCCATAAACACATACGTGAGCACATGCCCACGAACCCCACAAAGACGGACAATCACCCGAACATTATTTTTCATATAATAGTGAGATATCATCAATCAAAAGGAAAGGAAGGGATGGTGGAGAGGAAGGGAAAAGAAAAATCAGGAATGAAACACGTTATTTTACTGACTAGAAATTAAGAGGTTTTTCAGTCGCTTCTTAAAGCATGCCAAGGACGGAGCGAGTCTTATATTGGTTATACCGTTATGTTAAGTGGAATGAATAGAATTTTTCTTTAAAAAAAAATACGTCTTTAAGCATCCAGTGTTAACGCTTTAACTAAAAACAATAGATAAAATTTATTTTATTTCTTTTTTTTTTAATAGACCAGCCACCCAAACAAGATGACATCTGTGCCAGAAAATTAAAGTCACACAATAAAACCAATTTAAAAAATCGCCGGTTCAATATAATTCAAAGTTTCAACTGGTTATGCTTAAAACATTTTACGATCGATATATAAATGGAAAATTTCTTCGAAGAAAGAAGAAACGCAACATTTACTTTCTCATAATGTACTGTCGATTTCAACCGGTTAAAAATACATATTTAAATGTGAGGGCGTATTTATACAAAACACATGATGCTACAAAGTGTAAATATTAAAACGGTAACATGATTTAATTAAAATTACAATTCAAAGAAGTAAACACATACCCCATCACATAGACAAACACACAGTAGGCTAAGGTCCAGGGCTGTATCCAACGCATTGAAGGACTCTCAAAAAACAACATACACACAAAAAAGTGTTAAGAAAAAAAAACAAACAAAAATTCACTCGTATGATTCATTTACTCAATACATATTGAACAACCAAATAATCCTCATAAAAATATGAATTAAAACCCTAATCAAGAATTAAACATCAATAAACAATTTGAAAAAGTGAAAGGATAAAACCCAAGACGTCCTTAACATATAAACAATTATACAAATAAAATTATGCCGGTATATAGAAAGAAATGTCTGTTAATCAAGAGACATTGATTGATTGATTGATTGATTGATTGATTGTATATGAAGCTATCCTCGATGGTGATCAGTCGAAGAGTTTCCGTCAGGTGGTTGCTGGTGGCGTGAGTCAGGCTTAGGAAAGGAATGTCGGACAGGGCGGCAGACGGACCGCAGACTGCGCTGCTATAAATAGAGACTGCTCCTGGCATCCGACCATTCTTCCACATTTTTATAAATGAACACGGTATAGTATGCGTCAAAAAAACAACGCGCGAAATGCATTTTTCACATTTTAAGAAAATATATGTACATACACACTATCACGCCGTCTTTCTGTCGTGGAAAGCATAGAGGAGGAATCACCATACTAGCCAATCGCGACACGTATCTATCGCTTCTTTTACATTCATATACCTTCTCAACGTACAGCTTCTACGATAAATCTGACTTTTTACATTTTCTTCTTTGGGAATATCATTCATTTGATGCAACCATATTTTAATTGGTCTTCCTCTACAACACATTCCACTCACATTTGCGCTGTATATTTGTTTTGTTAGTCTTTCGTTATTCATTCGTTCCACGTGCCCAAACCATCTCAGAGTACTCTTCGTCATATTACTCAACACATCAGCCTTAAGTTCACATTCATACTTAATCACTTCATTACGTATTCTGTCATACATCATCCTCGCATTTATTATTCTAAGTGGAATGGATTTACACAGCATTTATTCGATACTTTTCAGTCTTATTCCACGTCCACGTTTCACTCCCATACATTAAATTTCGTTTAAAAATACTGTTGAATTATAATTTTAGCAGATGTTGATATTGTTATGTCTGAGCATATATGATATAGTGCCCTATTGACTTTGTTTCCTATCACTACACGCCGTTCGATATCCCTCGGAA
This sequence comes from Odontocerum albicorne, assembly GCA_949825065.1. Classification (NCBI taxonomy): domain Eukaryota; kingdom Metazoa; phylum Arthropoda; class Insecta; order Trichoptera; family Odontoceridae; genus Odontocerum; species Odontocerum albicorne. The sequence continues at coordinate 1,763,377 of OX463845.1, forward strand.
CTATTCCGAGAAAATACTACTCAAGAAGCGGAATTCTTCAAATAGCTCTAACACTTTTTTACTCACTCATACGAGTATATTGTATTTAATTTTCTGTTAGCATTACTTTTATTTCACTCACTCATAAGAGTATATTGCATTTACTTTTCTGTTACCATGACTGAATTTCACTAACTCATACGAGTATATTGCATTTACTTTTCTGTTACCATGACTTAATTTCACTCGCTCATACGAGTATATTGCATTTACTTTTCTGTTACCATGACTTAATTTCACTCGCTCATACGAGTATATTGCATTTACTTTTTTGTCACCATGACTGAATTTCACTCACTCATACGAGTATATTGCATTTACTTTTCTGTCACCGTGACTTAATTTCACTCACTCATACGAATATATATTGCATTTACTTTTCTGTCACCATGACTGAATTTCACAACATTCATTCTGAGATTGGTCCCTTAAGAAAAAAAGTGGTTGAATTTTCAATGAAATATAATGTGTATGCAAAATATCATGCTGATGAGAACGTATTTCTTGGACAACGATCTTAAAATTGTGCGAGTAATAACTAAACCGAAATCCTAAACAAAATAAGAAGCGACTTAAAAATACATACATACCACCACGCTGCCACTTTTGGAATAGGCAAAGAGGACATACCTATAAGTCTTTTCATTCATATACACAACTCTCGAATCGCATACGTATTTATAAAGTTCTTGTGATTCACATACTTGTTACATTACCCTCAATTAAAATTTTAATATACAGTATACATGATACAATCGGTGGTTGCCTGGTTGAGTGGCAGGACGTGGTTAAATGCCTCGGCCTGCACCTTGACCGGCGACTGCCGTGGAAAACCCTTCTGAATACCATCAGACAGAAGGGTCACAAGGGCATAGGGGCTATCAGTTCGATATTTCATCGACGCAGCTTCCTTTCACCCAAAAATAAGCTCCTCCTCTATAAAACCCTTATTCGCCCTATCCTGATCTATACTGCAATCGTTTGGGGTAGTGTGATCAACACGAATCACCTGAAACTCCAGTGAATGCAGAACAAGGCATTCAAGATATCTTTTAACACCCATCCCTGAACAAACCTTACCCGACTTCACGCCGAACAGCGAGAAGAAACCCTACAACACCACATCCTCGCTTGGAACGTGAAGTTCTATAAAAGCTAACACAATCACAGCAACCCCTTAGTCGCTGCCCTGGAGGCTTACAAGAGTAAATCTGACCTACCCTTCTGTTATAAGCACAGGCTCCCGAAGCATTACCTGTTGCCTGACTAGTCCACCTACAGTATTAGCTGGAACGACCAAGGTCTGAGTGAATGTGATGGAATACAAGTAGCCTGAACGAGTGTACTTGTTCTTGCTAAATAATTAGTTGTAAGAATTGTTATCTAGTTATAAGTAGTATGTAGGTGTAAATTATTTCTAAGAAATCATATATTAAGATTGTAAAAAATAAAAATAAAATGACATGTAGGAAAATAAGATTAAGCAAGTTCACAAATTATAATATATAATTAAGATTAGTTAAGTAATAAATGTGTGTATAGGTATAGCCTTGACAAATATTTGTACAATATATAACTTTGTTTAATAAAAAAAAAACATGATACAATTTTCCATGCCATCAATATGTTTCGCAGTTTCAATTTCTTGATGAAATAATTAAATTAGCAAGAAATGTATAAAAAAAATAATTCGAAATAAAGAAGAAAAATTATATCGCATCTGAGACGCAGCGGAATGTGAGAAATGTGAGTAATTAAGGCGGCGAGACGAGATAACACATTTGGAGTGATGCAATGCAAATCTGCAGCATGATAATTGGCCACTCTGAGTGGCGCAGACACCTTATCGTTTCCTCCACATAACTGTTTAGCACACACTCCTACATTTAAGATGAAATAGGCCTTTAACTTACCATTTTTCACCGTACTTGTTAGAAATACTACCAAACGCGGACAGGTAACAACTGTCACATATGTCTAGCAAAGTCCACTGGTCGTCCGGAACGCTCCATATCTTTCAGGTCGAAATTACCGTCTTTGTATCATAGCATCTTCACCGTACACTTCGCAAATATCGCGAGCAGCTTTAGTCCATCGATTGAACGCGAACAGAAGGAGGTATCGAAAATGCTCACTTTCGTCTACTTGACATTCCATTTTGAAGGCTTATAATCAAATAAAATAATATATGTCACGTAAAAATAAATACAATATCTTGTAGAGCAGAAAATTTTCTTTTGAATGACGTATAACATTTACCATTTCGTTTTACTTTTGGTGCTCATTTTTAAATTGAAAAAAAAAACGGACACTACTTATGTTTACACCCAATAAACGACACAGTTTCATAAAAAGACGTTTATTTGACATATTGAGGAAAGTTTTTTGCTTTTATATACGTTTTGGGTCTTATGCACCCCGTTCTGTTTATATTATAATGCATATAAATGTTTACTCGCCCCTTACGTGATCGCCGAAATTGGGAAAATCGATGAAGGTGGACACAATCAGTTTCTTCAGGAGAAAGCTGAAATCAGGAATGTTTTATATGTCATTTTTTAATTAATCATTTTTAATTGAAAGTAGTTTTCAATAAAAAAAAAGACATCGTTATTCTTGGTGAATTTTTTTTGTTTTAATTATAATGTTTTTCTGTTTTGGTAAAGTTTTTTTTTGTTTTTATATGCTTCTTGTTTTCTTGTTTTTTTTGTGAAGGCTACATTTATTAAAAATAAATTGATAAATATTTATAATCAGTAAGACGCATCGGTGAAAAAAAAAAACGAATAGGGGTCCAATTCATTTCGTGATTCAGAATAAAATCCGTTGAAAGAAATATGTTAAATGTTTATGTTTGACATTTGCCTCGAAATTTATCCCAAAAACATATTTTCTTTTTAAATATTTTTTTTTTCGTTTCAATGCATTATTTTGAAAGTGCCAGCGTTGAACCGCATAATTTTTTTTTTGTATGTATCAAGAATTCCTTTACATTTTTTGCTCATATTTTCGCTCGGTATTTTGTCAACGCCTCGTCTTTCCCCATTCCTCTGGTACGAGTACGAACCCCATATTGTTTTGCCAACACAACGTGCAATGCACTCGGGAAAATAAATACCAAACAGTTATTTTCGAAAACCGCAAAATGGAAAACTCGCAGATTTACAACAAAATTAGAAATATTCCTGTCGGCAACATTAGTCTCGATAACATAAATACAACATTAATTGACTGACAGTTTAGATATTTTAATCTACTTGACTTGTTTTAGGAAAAACTCATATAATGTATGTATTTAAGTTTTTAAAAAAAACATGGTGTCCGGAAAGTATTTTCGTATTTCAGAGATAGTCATTGGGAACCAATTTTCCTTGCTTACTTCATTCTAAACGTACTGAATATTCCCTTGCTTACTTCATTCTAAACGTACTGAATATTTCCTTGCTTTCTTCATTCTAAACGTACTGAATATTCCTTTGCTTACTTCATTCTTAACGTATTGAATATTCCCTTGCTCACTTCATTCTAAACGTACTGAATATTCCCTTGCTTACTTTATTCTAAACGTGCTGAATATTCATATTATTTTGAATGGTAATTAAAGGTGCTCACCCAACGATTTTGCCTTTATCTTCTCGTTCGTCGCAAAACGTTGTCTTTTCAATGTTCTGCTTATCTTCGGTGATAATGGTGGCTGCGGCATCAAGATAGTGTTGGTTTTTACCAAAAATTCACGAATGAGTGAGGTGTGAGCCGGTGCATTATCGTGGTGCTAAATTCAGGAGCAGTTTGCCAACAATTCTAATCGTTTTCTTCGGATCGCCTCACAAAAACGGAGTAAACGTAAAAAAAACCATTATGCAGTCATTATTTAAATGACATACAATCAGTGCCATCAATGTGAAGAAAAAAGACGGGCTCAATGAAATGACACTCACAATCAGTGTCATTAATGTGAAGAAAAAAGACGGACACAATGAAATGACACTCACAATCAGTGTCATTAATGTGAAGAAAAAAGACGGACACAATGAAATAACACTCACAATCAGTGTCATTAATGTGAATAAAAAAGACGGGCTCAATGAAATGACACAATCAGTATCATCAATGTGAAAGAAAAGGCGGGCTCAATGAAAAACAAAACGCCCGCGAGTTTCGGAATTTCTCGTTATTTTTTATTATTATTTTACTTTTTTATTTATTCATTCATTTCCGTTTCCGGATCATAAATTATACCACCTGTTTGCTGTAAGAAGCAACATATATCGCTCTATCGTTTGCATCAATCAGGTCCTGCGCAGAGCATATATCCCCCATATTCGGACAAGCTGGCATATGTTGTAAGCCCTATATATCTCCACAATCAGGTCCTGTCCAGAGCATATATTCCCCATATTCGGACAAGCTAGCATATGTTGTAAGCCCTATATATCCTCACAATCCCATTCAGTGCTACCTTAGTTCAAGAAACCCCATTTACTCGTATTTCTACATCTAGTTACCCATACTCAGAGTCTATTTAATGCCCTCCAAATATGCCAGGGAAATTGGTATACAGGTGACATTTTTTCAGAAAACTTGGTTCAGTCGTCAGTTCATTTCGATCCCACCTCCACCCACACTGTTATGGGGGACAAAATTAGTCCCCATTCAGCGCGATCTACGCTTGAAGATCGAAATCTTCTTTATTTTTTTATAACCGTTACGTCACATAGGGACGAAGAAGGAACTACCCAAAGGGGTTCCTTCTCCGGTGGCGACACACCTGAGTATGAAAAGAATAGTAACGACGACGGACTTATGATCCGACATCACGAAAAAAGTGATATTTTCATTAACTTCAGAAAACGCGCTTTATCCGGAGGAATTGCCAGTTCTTGAATCACTGTTCAACAACACACATCCATTATCACATTCATACTGAGCGATATCAGATGTGGCTGGAGGGCAGGCAGTCCGCAGTCCGCTGTCCGCTACACGCCGACTCCTCTGACCTTGCGTTAATCCAATCAGTCGCAGCTGATTGTGACCACACCGCACTTCTCCACACTGCTGGTCATTAATCATAATTTAGTGACACCGAGAGTGACACTTCTCCTGGACTGGTCAGAGCAGAGCCCAAACTGTGGTTCGGTCAAATTTTTTGCTAAGGGTTTCATTGTTATCGAATAGTGACGACTCCAGTGGCTTAGCTGAAAAGACAGACGCTTTTGAGTTTATTTATTTTTTTAACAATAATTTGATATAGATTTGTTTTCCAACTATTAAGATCCCCTCAAGAGCGCTTAATCACTAACTCAACCTATTAACTTACAGAAAATGTACAGAGGACAAGTGGCTTTTCAAGTCTACTGAGAACTTTCTCAATTTAGGGAATTACCCTTGGGAGGAGATTGTGTTCGACTTCCACCAAAACAAACAATAAGGCCGAGGCCACACAGGTGGGAGCCTCGCTTGGTGCTTAGAGCTACGCTGCGAGTTAGGCGACATCTCCTAGCGAACCAACGCACCACATACTATCGCAATGGCCATACTGCACGCTTCGCGCCACGCTACGTGACGATTAGTCACCGAGTGAATCTCCTAGAGAACAGACGTGTTGGTTAATTTTACTGTATGACCAAGTGATTTTACAAGATGGCGGAAGTTTAAATAACAGCTGTGTATAAAAGGGAGCCTTTGTGGAACCCATCGAGCAAATTATACAAAAATATACCTGAAATAAAATCACTTTGGAATGAAGTTACGCAGAAAGTAAATAAAGATAAGGTAAGTTGTAATGAAATTGGTTAGTTTTGAGAGTGACATCGTGTGTTGACTCAACCGCTCCCAAATGCCAAATGAATTTGTGCGAAGCACTTTGGTGTGGCCAAGCATGAAGTCACCTATTATATGAGTCACGTAAAACCTAGCTTATCACCTAACGAAGCACTTTGGTGTGGCTTCGGCCTAAGGGTCCCAGTCTGGGTAAAGAGTTCGTCCGTGTAACAATAATCATGCACGTAAACGTGTGTGAGTATTGTTTTCTCTCAACATGTTGTAGTATTGCCAACTCAGTGACTCTAAATCGTAGGACTTGTAGATGTAGAAGCATTACACTTTCAGTTGTGTATGTTCTTTAAGAGTGTTGTCATATGATGCCAACGTTTCAAAAACATTGCGGTTTTCATCTTCACATCTTATTTATAATTCATTTCGGCAAGCAAGATTTGAAGATATAAAATACAACCACGTGGCACAACTCTCCGAAAGACCTGATATGCGATAACCGCGAAAGCCTGTAAACATAATTAGCATTGCAATTTAATTGTAAAAGAAAAACGGGGCAGGTTTTGTCAGATGGGAATTTCTTGCAACCAACCAAAAATATGTCATAGAGGTCTTAATTGAAAATCTGACTAAAATTACTAACTAAACCGCTACTTCCGAGTTAAAAGGGCGTCGATTAAAGAGGCTAAAGTCTATCTTAACCCCCGACCGCATTTTTCAACATATTGAAATCATGATTTCAAATATTTTGCAAGGTATCAAATTAATAAATTGAGAATAAAAACTTCTAACTTAATGCAGGGGTTTATAAAAAAAGCCTCAATATTTTCGAAATGAATCGTAATAATTCAGTCCATCAAAAGCTTTTTTTTTGCGGCGCCAACGATCTGGTGGAATGTCATTCTAGTTTTAACCAATAAATTGCAACATGCATTTGGTAAATAAAATTGAAAATCTAAGTTTTGAACTCGGTTCAAATATGCGTTTAATATAGCGAATAAGGACTGTTACCCAATCCAAGTTTCTTCTCCTTCAGTTTCAATCCTGGGGATTGGTTAGCAGCAAAGCTCTGCATCTCCTCCTCCACTCCGCTCGGTCTTCAGCAATCCTCTTGAGCTCTGTATAAGAGGTGCAGTCTATATCGTGGCATATTTGCTCTAGATACTCTCGGCGAGGGGCCTCTCTGCCAATCGATCCCTCAATCATTCCCTCCAGTATATTGTGCAGGAGATTTTCATGTCGCAACATATGACACGTCCATTCTGCACGCCTTTCCGATATGGTGTTTGACAGGTGCCTGGTTTCTTCGATTCTACTGAGAGCCTCGTCATTTGTAATGTGGTATCTCCAGGAAATCCTTAGGATTCGTCTATAGGTCCACGTCTCGAAGGCCTTCAATCTTTTTCGATCTCTTTCGCCTATGCACCATGTCTCGCAACCATTAATCAAAATGCTGCACACATATGTTTTGATCAATTACTTGCGGAGCTTTAGGTCCATGTTGTTGGATTCGAAAATCTTTGATTTCTTATTAAAGGCGAGTTTATCGTATAAATTTTGTCACAATATGGTTGCAAATCCTTCAATGGTCACAATATATTTTTTTTTGTAATTCAAATTATGAACATTTTTTAAAAAAAAGCTTTAAAGAAATATATGAAAGTATAACTTCTTATTTATACGGACACAAATACGAAAACAGTAAAATAAGTAAGTCAAACAATGCCAAAATCATTAGTCAGTTGAACGTGTTATTAATTTCTTTAAAATATAAATAAAAGCAAATTGTGTTTATTCGGTTGTAAAATCCTTTCAAGCAAAATAACCGCAGACAATGAAAAGCACATAATTCAAAATGTTAACCTTTCAAGTGTGGAGAAAATAATCGCGCCAGAGCAGTGCAATAAATCTGAAGGAATGATAAACAATTCGGGAAAAGTGCACTCGAAACGTACAAGAAAAGAAATAAAGTACGAGTCGACAGACGTAGAATTCTCTTAGCGTGAGAAAAAAAAAACAAAAAATTCATCGAAACCATGTATTTTATTTACAAACATTTACGAAGTGGTCTAAAATAAATAAATAAAATCGATTTTTAATTTTATTTTGGTTTAGGCAATTCACCCTACTGGGAGTGCTTTGAGTGCCATTTGAATGATTCATTTTATAATTTTTTGTAAAATTTGGATGTAATTGGTAATATTGGGTGTTAAAATAAGTTGTGTCCGTTTGATTCCAATTTAAAAATGAGCACCAAAAGTAAAACAAAATGGTAAAGGTTATACGTCATTCGAAAGAAAATTTTCTGCTCTACAAGATATAATGTTTGGTTTTACGTTACATATATTATTTTATTTGATTACAAACCTTGAAAATGGAACCTCAAGTAGACGAAAGTGAACATTTTCGACACCTTCTTCTGTTCGCGTTCAATCGAGGTAATAAAGCTGCCAAAGCTCCTCAGAATATTTGCGAAGTGTAAGGCGAAGATGCTATGAATTAAAGGACAGCTCGTCGATGATTTTTGCGTATAAGCTTCTTCTCTTCTTAAACTTTCTATAGACTCAAGAGTCTGTTACTGCAGGATTGTCCTCCTGTGATGCTGAGCTCCAGCTATCTCTCCATCGTTTCGGGGGTCTATAAGCACTACAGCTAAATCCGAATGTGTTAGTATTACATTTCGGAAGATCTACAAAGGTTTCTTGTGGTTCGTTTTCACTTGGCAAGTTTTCTGCGGTTTTCTTACCAAATATGTTTTTATGAATAAAGTATCTTATCTAATAGCCGCAGCCACTACCTTGGCATTCTTACACTTAACATATCTATATCGATCGTCCAGTTCATTACTCAGACAACTCCAAATAACCTGTTTTGAGATAATGAGAAAAGCAATATTATAATCGTCACCATAAATCAAATACAATTCATTTTTGCCCGAGTTTTATATATTTTATCAATAGATTTTATCAACATCTATTGATAAAATATATAAAACTCGGGCAAAAATTAATAGTATTTGATTTATGGTGACGATCATAATATTGCTTTTCTCATTATCTCAAAACAGGTTATTTGGAGTTGTCTTAGTAATGAACTGGACGATCGATATGTAGATCATACCTTATGTATCTGTTATGTTAATATTTTTTTATTAATTCGTTCCATATACCTAAACCATCTCAAACAACTCATCCATCTACCTTTATACATCAGCCTTAATTTCACATACATCCCTTATCCCTTCGTTCTGTATTTTGTCATACATTGTCACTTTATGTATTCTTCTCAATGCACGCTTTTTTGCAGCATTTAAGGTGCATTGTTTATTAATTAATTAATTAATATATGTTTATTATGTTATAATTGGTTTTTACATATTTTTTAAACTAAATCAACAAAGAATACAAAAAAAAAAAATGTTATAAAAAAATTGTATTGAAAGATTTTGATACACACTTTGAGAATCGTCATAAAAATTATACGGCAAAAAATGTGCATCAGTTACAAAGAACGAATGTTAAACAATTTGTCATTGTACATTATATATACGAGTATATGAGTATATGCATTTGGTATGTACATGGTGTGACTGGTGATATTTGGTATTTACATAGTGTGACTGGTGAGATTCCTGACCTAAGAGGTGTCCAAATTACAGGGAAATATAATGCACTTCCCGTTTAATGAAAAAACACTGTAAAGTATGAACTGAACAAGCCTAAACTTTTATTTTTCCTATATTTTAGTACGGTACCGAAACATGGACAGTAAAGAGATCAAGAACGTGTAAGAATCAATTTCTTTGTCTAACTTAACCTAATGACTGCAACCACTCACTACCTTCCTATCCTTACTTTGTCTAACTTAACCTAATGACTGCAACCACTCACTACCTTCCTATCCTTACTTTGTCTAACTTAACCTAATGACTGCAACCACTCACTACCTTCCTATCCTTACTTTGTCTAACTTAACCTAATGACTGCAACCACTCACTACCTTCCTATCCTTACTTTGTCTAACTTAACCTAATGACTGCAACCACTCACTACCTTCCTATCCTTTCTTTGTCTAACTTAACCTAATGACTGCAACCACTCACTACCTTCCTATCCTTTCTTTGTCTAACTTAACCTAATGACTGCAACCACTCACTACCTTCCTATCCTTACTTTGTCTAACTTAACCTAATGACTGCAACCACTCACTACCTTCCTATCCTTTCTTTGTCTAACTTAACCTAATGACTGCAACCACTCACTACCTTCCTATCCTTTCTTTGTCTAACTTAACCTAATGACTGCAACCACTCACTACCTTCCTATCCTTTCTTTGTCTAACTTAACCTAATGACTGCAACCACTCACTACCTTCCTATCCTTTCTTTGTCTAACTTAACCTAATGACTGCAACCACTCACCTTCTTATCCTTTCACTCAAATTATACATTCGTTTTGATATATTTTTAATCATTCAGTAATTGGGGGGCTGAGTTCAGAGTCAAAGCACCCTTGAGGAGAGTTTGCTCTCGAAACGACGCTATAATATATAAATAGTACTTTAATTTTTTTTTATTTGAGATATGGTGATGGCGTCGGGTGCCAAGACTCCTGTAAACCACCAGAAGAAAGGACGTCTTGGTACTTCAGGAGTTAAATATTACGCTGTCCTTCATACTCGTATACTTCTTAAGTGTTCTGCGGTATTTTGGTTACATTTTCTGACGTTAGTCAGATAACCTGGAGAAATAAACGGTCTTGGAAAATATGCCTAGAAGAAGGGGCAGAAGCACAATGTCAACAAGATGGAGTGATCAAGTGAAGGAGAAGCCTATACACTAGCATACAAACAGCAATTGACCAAGAGAAGTGGAGACGTATCGTCGCAATCTATACCATCAAATTTCTATTTCATAAAATGAGAAACGATAGAGATGAAGATGAACTGTTATCAGTGGCTGTCCCTTTTGAAATAAAGAAAAGGTTTTTTCACGTTCGTGTTGTACACTTCAAAATATCTGAACTGGTGGTTTTGGCAAATTAAAGAGCGTGGTTGTGAGAAAACAGTGTCTCTGATACGATTGATAGTTTTCGGATTAATCACCACTGAAGCAGGCACGATATTAAAAAGTTAATTTTGTAAAATAAAGTAAATTATGAACCTTTTCATACAACTTGTACGATTGGTTTGACTTTTTGTATTTTCTTCGTTCAAAATATCATTCACTTGATTGCACCAACTTTTTCTTGACTTCCATACGCATTTGCCCTGTTATATATCCATACACCTACGATTTTTCCAGACATAATTTACATACAATAAAGTGACTAAGAAAAGTATAAATAACCCAAAAAATTACATTTTGATAGAAGGAAAGGTAGGGAGTAAGATAAATATAAAGAATTTTATTGAGAAGATGTATGGATGTATGGGGAGGAGACAAGTATGACATGATATGAAAGTTTGGTGTATCAACTCTGCATATCTTAACGTTCGACAATTGATTTTTGTTGTTTTCACTTACAACATGTGGAACCCAAGCGCCGAACTTCTGGACTTTTCCCATTGATTTAAGATAGGGGTATACAGTCATGTGACTACCATTCATCTGCTCAGTCAATTCTACGGTGGTTTGAAGGGGAACTTCCTGAATAATATGGTTTAAGCGGTCCTCATCGAAGTCCACTGGTCGTCCGGAACGCTCCATGTCTTTCAGGTCGAAATTACCGTCTTTGAAATGCAAAAACCATCGACGAGCTGTCATTTCATTCATAGCATCTCCACCGTACACTTCGCAAATATCGCGAGCAGCTTTATTCCCTCGATTGAACGCGAACGGAAGGAGGTGTCGAAAATGCTCACTTTCGTCTACTTGACATTCCATTTTGGAGGCTTGTAATCAAATAAAATAATACATGTAATGTAAAAGCAACACAATATCTTGTAGAATGCAGAAAATTTTCTTTCGAATGACGTATAATCTTTACCATTTTGTTTTACTTTTCGTGCTCATTTTTAAATTTGAAACAAAAAACGGACACAACTTATGTTAACACCCAATACATTGTATTGGCAATCTTTCTATCAACTAAAATTATTTTGACATTCCAAAAATAAAAAAACTGGGAAATTTTTGGTTAAGTTGAGACTGAAACCCAAAATTTCCTGATGGAAGTTAGGTCCACTTACCAATGAAGGTATTCGTGGTCTTGTTTGATACCGAAGACACGAGTATATATCGCCGCAGGAAGAGCACACACTTCTGGTCTTCAATATAACTACCAATGTTTTCTTTATGAGTAAAAAAATTCATACGAATTTTCCTTTTCACGGTAGCGTAAAATAAAAACACTTCACTTAGAAGTTTTATAAACTTGAACAGTTTTTTTTAAAATGCGTGTAATGTATTTATTTTCCTGCCTTATCAAGAAATTCAACATCAGAAAATCTGTGAAGTCTACAGTAAGAATGCCAGCCAGTCCGTCACTAGGAAGTATGCCACCTTTGTGCAAAAGCTGACAATACCGTATTTTTACTAAGAAGTCTGAATGCTAAAGTTATGTCGTGCCATAGGAGACCACAAATTAAACTGAAAAAAATATATTGTAATTGGTTCTTTCTTCTTGACCAGAATATGGCCACGGCATGGTATCCGCAATGATGTCAGCAATGCCGCCAGAGTGCTGCATGACGAGGATGACTGACTGAATTCACCATGGACCGTGATGAACTACCCACCCTCAATTCCGCAGGTCGATGCAGCCAAAACGGTGAGGTCTGCTTGCATACTTCTGCATGGGCGGCTGCAGGAGATGACTCGGCACTTTTACCGACAACATTTGCAATTAAAACAGAACGTGTATTTGCACAAGAGATCCAACAACTTTCGTTGCATTCTAGATTTTCATACAATTATAAATTTTAAAGAACGCTAATATACATACTACATACCATCACGTCATGTCCCTTTAGGAGTAAATAGAGAAAACATATCTCCATGCCTTTTTATACATGCACAAAACTCTTTCCACACCCATACATTTAATCATGCACACTCTTCTGTTTCTCATACTTCTTTTCTTTTCATCAGTTGAAATTAGCCCTACTATATCCTTCCATACTTTCTGGTCAACGTCTTCCTCGCTCCCCCTCCATTAAGTTCAAACACACACACGCATGCACGCGTAATTTTCCAAAATATATCATTTTGTTCGATTCCACCACCAGCCTCGTTGTTACGTGGGATAAAATGAGCCTTCTTCCAGCGTGATCCACACTGGAAGATCAAAATCATATTTTTTATGAACCTGACGCAGAAGGAATTGCTCAAAGGGACTCCTCAAGCAAGCAACTAAGTTTTAAGATGTATGTATTGTATGTTCAAAGTAATTATAACGTGTGACCCACGTGTTTTGTCTTTTATATCAGTGATGACTCGAGCGACAGAAAATATGCCTATAAAACAATCTTAAAACCTTTAGAAGAGTTCCAACTGCTCAATAACTAGCCTGTTCTTTCACAGAAAACTATTAAATTTAGATATTATATTAAATATGGCTTTCAACCAGGTATGGCCAACTTGCGGCCCGCATACTGTTTTTTTTTAACATAGTTTTTTTAATAAAAGCGACACACTTCTGTTATTCGTCATTAATAAGATTTATACGAGTATTACAATAACAAAATCTTTTTTAAATGATACCCTTAATGAAAGTTATTTAACGTTATATTACATAAAGTTCAATATAAAAAAAGTGTACAACATTCATATATCAGGTGTGTAAATATGAAACCGGAATTCCCTCATAGATGGCAATAGTTGTCAATGTAGTGACTATCAAACCACGTCATCGACTGCAAGGCCAAATCGCTATGGACGAAAGACAATGCTCTGTGTTTGGTGGGATCAGAAGGGTGTTATCTATTATGAGCTGCTAAAACCTGGCGAAACCGTTAATACTGAACGCTACCGACAACAAATGATGGGTTTGAACCAAGCATTGCGTGAAAAACGACCAGAATATCAAAAGAGGCAACACAAAGTGATTTTGCTTCATGATAATGTACCATCGCACACAGCAAAACCAGTCAAGGAAACGATTGAGGCGTTTAGTTGGCAAATACTTTCACATGCCGCTTACTCACCAGACTTGGCTCCATCCGATTACTACTTATTTACATCGATGGGACACGCACTTGCTGAGCAGCGCTTCACTTCTTACGAACATGTACGAAAATGGCTCGATGACTGGTTTGCCTCAAAAGAGCAACAGTTTTTTTGGCGTGGCATCCATAAATTGCCAGAGAGACGGGGAAAATGTGTAGCTAGCGATGGGCAATACTTTGAATAAAATATTTTTTACCATTTTCATACAATACGAGTAAATGTGTATTGTATATAAAAAAAAATCGGTTTCATATTTACTGACCTGATATATATATGTTGACGTGTAATAATTAATTATTGAAAATATTACTGATATTTATTTATTTAATATGACACTCTTATAATGTGAATTGCATTTATATTTATGTTTTCTTGGGTATCTTATGCATAAATACGTAAAATTGGAGGCAGGCGTCTGATCTGCGCTGACTTTATGCATGCTACATATTCTGAGGCGTGCTGTCTGCAGATTCGCCAAGTCATTGCTGTTATTCGCAAAAAAGAGTCGAAATGCAAGACTGCAGATTAAAATAAATAACAGCATAAATTAAACATGATAGACGAGAATAAATGCTTTGTCAGCTTTGAAAAATATGCATCTATCTTATAGGTATTTTCTCAGGTGATGGAAGAGTGACGACGTACGTGGCCTAGTTGGTAAGACGTCTGTCTCCATACCTTAAGGTGACTGGTTCAAATCCCGCTGAAACCCAATTTTTTAAAAGGATATAAGTCTGGGTTTCACTTAAGGTGCTTTAACATCTTTCTGTTTGGTTGGAAGAGATTGCCAAATAACAATAAGCCAGTAAGATTTTACTGTAGACAAAAAAATTGTAATGTAGTATAGTATAATAATTAGGAGAGATATCGAACGGCGTGTAACGATAGAAAACAAAGCCAATGGGGCACGTAAACATAACATATATAGGGTCTTTCAAATTGAGCGGTTTTTTTCTTTCTATTGTTTTTAATTCTTGAATAAAACACACATTTCAAAAAACCTTTAATTGGTCATTAAAGTAAAATGTATGACATTTAAATACAAAAAATCATATCCGCCATATATCCAACTCTTGCAGCTCCACAGATGTCCAGACTCTTTTGTCAAAAATTTCGATGACATTTTGTCATATAATTGCGGTTCTAACTCACCAATGACGAGAATAATTTCGTCCTTCAGCTCAGGAATTGATCGGGGGTCATTCTCTTATAGACCTGACTTTTCACGTAACCTCAGAGAAAATAGTCCAACGGTGTCAGATCACATGATCTTGGTGACCAATTAACATCACCGTTTCCGGAGATTACAATACATAAAATAATTCAACAATTTGAACGCGTTGTTGTATTGTATACGACTTCATTTTTATAAATGTCATATATTACATTTCTCTAATGTCACAAGTTCCAAGCTAGTTCGCGACACCATCTGTGTTTTATCAAAGAATTAAAAAAAAAACGCTTAATTTGAAAAATCTTTTATTCTCGAAAAGTATCAACACCTGTTCAAAAAAGTATTTGAGTACAAATATATTTGGGTGTAAAACGTAGATATACAACAAGCCTTAAAATACCGAATAAATACTGTAGAAATATGTGCATTGACAAGAATACTCGAGGGGATAATATATGATCGAGTACTGATTGAAGTGACAAGGGATGAAAGTGAACTTAAGGGTAGTTTGTTGAGTAAGATGAAGAAAAGCGCTCTGAAATGATTTGGGAACACAAAAAAAATTAATAAATAAAGATTAACAAAAAAATATATAAAGCGCAAATGTGAGTGAAAGGTGTGGTAGAGAAAGACCAAGGAAAGTATGTTTAAATCAAGTGAACGATATTTTGAATGAGGGAAACAAAGGAAGTGAAATAAATCATAGAAGGTGTTTGAATGTAGAAGAGGTCTGAAGAACATATATCAGCATTGGAAAGTCTGACACTCTATCGTATCTGTCTACTCCGTAAAGGAAATGCCCTGATGGTATGTATAGTTTTTTTTGTGTTGTTTATAGTTAAGGCATTAACGTTGTGGAGGTTTAAAGACATTGTAATTTATTTTTAACAAACACTGTTTATTCCACTTTTTTTTTTTTTTTTTTTTTTTTTTTTTTTTTTTTTTTTTTTTTTTTTTTTTTTTTTTTTGTGGTGAAATAACAGTGTTGTGGTGAATAAACAGTGTTTGTTAAAAATAAATTAAAATAGTTTTTTTTTTATTTGTTATTTTAAGCTAGAGTAAATAAATTCCAGTTTTCCGTATAATGATTCACATGCGTTAAATGTGAGGTATGTAATATGTGTATATACTCGTATAGCGCTAATTCAGTCATCCAGTGTATAAAATCCATAATTAATTTAATGTTAAGTTGTGGTTTATCTTCCAGCCATATTTTTTGCACTTAATTGACTCATAATTGAATGTTCTGTCGTGTCGTGTTAATTTTACTTATCATCGGTTTAAAGTGTGGCGTTTGTATTTATCTACTGTCAGTATGACATTATAATTTATTTATTCGACACATTTTTTATTTATCCCATCTATAATTTCATTAAATGACTACATAAAAAGTGTAAGATATTATTATTGAAAAAATGTATTATTCAACTGGATCTGAACACAAGGATTTTTCATAACAAGCCAGCAAGATGGTGGTAAAAACGATATATTTTGCCTGGACCATTTGTTAATCTTCTAATTGGTATACATTCGCGATTTTCAACCAGTGGTACATAATAGAGTAGTTGGTGGTACGGGAAAGAGTGTGGCAATGTTGCATTATAGATCTTTCAGCCAGAAGACTTATTTTGCAAGAGTGTGAGTACAACTCTCTGTATTACACAACTTATGTAGTAGTATTGGTTTTAGAATGCCACACGATTGGTTCGTGCAGAGCGCACATTTGTACTGTTGTTAAAATTCTCGGTGTCGCTACACTACAATGTCGAAATTAGGAGTGCGATTTTTGTCTAATGTAATGTATAATTCAACAATTTTCGAAAGCTTAGAATGTACTTTGTTATAACTTTTTTCTAGAATTTAGTATCACCCCATCCACTATTATTTTAAAACTATATTATTTGGCATTGTAATTATGATACATGGATATGTTAAATAATCTTACATTCATTTTATTATAATGTGCAATCTAATTAAAGCTGACGAACATTTTTACTTTATAACACTTGTATTTATATTTATTTTTAATCTAGAAAATTTTCATTATTGTTATTAATATTTCCTAGAATCTGCCATGCCTAAACAATTAAAATGTGAAATAAACTTACTTTCATTTTATTTTTATGATTATAACAATTTAAACTGACAGCATTTTTAATTTACAAAATGTGTGTGTTCATTTCAATGTTTGAATATAAAATATTATTTTTATATTCTTTGCTTTCTCACTTTATTAAAAAAATAAAGTGACAAGTTTTTGTAAACGCACTGTTACTCACACTATTGCAAAATGAGTCTTCTGGCTGAATGATCTATACGAGTCCGTTATTTTTACGTGTAAAATAATGAAAAAAAATACTTCCGACTTGTGTCATAAATTTACAATAGGAAAATATTTAGTGTTAACTAATATTATTTTACTTGTTGCAAATATAAAATTAAGAGTGATTCCAATTAACGTTAACTGATCTAAAGAAATTGATATCTTTCAAACAGACCCAAGTCTCACATTCAATTTCATTATTAATCTGTAATATTACAGATAATGAATTTCATAGTCGGTTATATTTTAATAAAAGAGAAATATTAATTTTTCATCATTATTTGCGCTATGTGTATATAAACAAACAAATACATAAAAAATGCGATTTTTATTGTCCTTTTTGTATTATGTTTAATTTGTCAAAATAATATTTAAAAAAAAATAAAAAAACATCATATTCCTTACAATTCTACTTATGTCTTGGAATAATTTTTTTGTACGTGGTAGTGGCACTAACATTTTCCAGTATCTGTTACGATGGTTTGTGTTAGTCAAAATATTGAATATTGGATACACATTTTGTTAAGACGGTGCGGCCTACCAACATTTGCCAGGTAAGTAGATGACAATTCTACAGATGACTTTCAGTGTTTACGTGTGCCCCACGTGTTACGTAATTTATACCAATGATTTCAAGGATTCATTTTTCCACGATTGTGTCATCTGTGTGTGTTAAATATTTGTCTGTGTATACTTTGAGGAAGTATTTGAGAAGTTATCATAAGTTTCGGGTATGCCTCTATCCCCCAGATTCCCTCCAAGTCACGTCGCTCAAGTCAGTCAGATATGTGAGTGGCGTACACATTCAACGGAATGATTTCTTATGTTAGCGGCCCTGGCAGGTATCGACAGTTTCCGGCATCCTTCCGATTGCCTAGCCTTGCAGTCCCTCCTCTTCATCCCCCAAGGGATAGAAACTTCCTGCCCGCCACACAAGAAGACGAAGAAGAAATCACAATGAATCAAAGAGTATGTACCCAATGTCCAATAGCAGGATATGAAATATTATCATATAATCAGAAGGCCACCACTTGCGTATCACTGTTCCAAGATATCCAAGGCGTGTCTTCTTGCCCGTTGGATTAAGATTCATTTAATGTTATTCATATTAACAGTAGATAAATTGTTTAATATTAAACATGTGCATCTCTGTTGCGGTGACTTTGGCATGTTGTTTGCATGCCAGACACACTCGTATACTGGTTAGTCAAAAAGTTTTGAAAGCGGAAATGAAAATACATTTTTTTTGGGGGGAAATCACTTTTATTGCTCAGTATATCCCATCACGGAAGTGACTTTCTGGAAGGCCTGCAAAATACTCCTCTACGACGGCTATAACCTCTTCGTTTGATGAAAAATGCTTTGCACGAAGGAATTTTTTGAGGTGTGAGAACAGCCAGAAGTCGGAGGGAGCTAAATCTGGCGAATAGGGTGGATGCTGCAACAATTCCTACCCCAATTCACTGATTTTCGCGATGGGTTTTTGATCTGTGTGAGCAGGTGCATTGTCTTGATGAAAAATGTTTTTTTTCTTCAGCAAACCGGGTCTTTTTTCACAATTTTTTTCATCCAACTGGTCCAAAAGGTCACAATAATAATCAGAGTTGATTGTCTTACCAGTTTGGAGATAATCTATCAATAAAATTCCTTTTGCACCCCAAAAAACTGATGCTAACACCTTCTTGGCCGATTTCTGGACACGAACTCGCTTCGGAGCCAAAGTGCCTGGTTCACACCACTCCTTAGCCTCTTGTTTTGATTCAGGATCATGGTGGTAGACCCAAGTCTCATCCATAGTGATGAATCGACGCAGAAAATCCTTTTTATCCTTTCGAAAATGCTCCAAATGTTGCTCAGAAAGTCGCATTCGAACGTGTTTTTGTTGCATTGTTAGCAAATGCGGCACCCATTGTGCACACAGTTTTTTGAAACCCAAAACTTCAGCCAAAATATGCCATGTTGTTCCATGTGAAATGCTTATGGTGTCAGCTATCACATCCACAGTCGATCAATGATCTTCCAAATCCATATCCTGTATTTTTGCTATGATTTCTGGTGTTGATGCACTTTTTGGACGTCTTGAGCGTGGATCGTCTTCAACGCTTGTACGGCCACGCTTAAACTCCAAAACCCATCGGTGAACGGTTGGAAATAAAGGAGAAGACTCCTTTAATACTTTCACCATCTTTGCATGGATCTCAGTAGCCGATAAACCTTCCAAAACAAAGAATTTAATCACTGCACGATATTCGGATTTTTCCATTGTTAAAAAATACACTGACACGTCAACTTCAAATGGCTTGTAAACAAAGAATGAATTGACAGATCAAAATGAAATTTTGAGTACGTTCCTATGAAAGATTAAAATATTAAAATGGCATAGAAATTTTGGTTTTTCTACTGCTCCATAGATGTCGCTTTCAAAACTTTTAGACTAACCTATTATTGCTAATGGAGATCTTCCAGTCCATCCCAAATGAAAAAAGAGCTGCAAAGAGAATGAAAAAAAGATTGAGTGAAAAAACGTTTTAACTGGATTAGACCGATGTAAATCTGCGAGTAGGAAAGCTCTATTAATGTTTCAGCGTCTATACAAAGGGCTAAAGCTTCAAGATGAAGAATAAATTACATAATTGCTTATCTTTCATTGAATTCAAATGGTGATAAGTTGACCATGTCGCGAAAAGATAGCACCGCCAATGGATGTATTCTTGAGATATCAGATAACCAAGAATGGCATTACGGGTGCAAAGGTGGCAAATATCTGACCAAATGATTAATATAATTGAAAAGAGGGAATTACCTTATAAGTGGTATATTCTTCATTTCACGCTGCTCATGACACGTGTTTACTGACCTGAAAAAAATATATAATACATTGATTAATTATAAGCACATGAATATTTTCAGTATTTTTCTTTCGAGTACATAAAAATCAACTTGAAACTTGTAATAAAGGTTTTATAAACCTTTCCCTTCCTGTACTAAAAAAATCGGCGCGTTCCGGGACTGTGTATTCAATACACATGTAAAAATAAGCGATTTAAAATCGTAAAAATAAGATTATTGATAGTCAATCGCCTAAATTAATTAAATTTGAAATCAAAAGTGATAATAATTTAAATTTAATTGCTGAAAACATGAAAAAAAACATCGGCCGACGTTCACAAAACGGGCGAAGCGACCACCTTAAAAGAAAGTCCACGAGCTACTGAAGCGAGAGATTCGAGTGAACTGAGATTCTATTTTTTGCGTTCCCATATACCGAAGTAGAGTGAGAGTGAGACGTGAATAGCGTCGCTTCCTCACCCATAGTGGTTTTTAGAATGAATATACCTACGTCACACCCTGGCACACGTTTGAGTGTATTGGTGAATTTATTCCCGATTTTCACAAAATATCTCTGATGTGGCCGATAAGTGCTAATTATTATTAATATTATTTTTTCATTCAATGTGTAAATGTATTACGGAGGAATACCTAAAATCTGAACCCAGTATTTATTATATTTATAGAGATATTAAAGTTTTTAGAAGCAATGTGTCCTAGTTACACACCACAGGGAAGGAAGGGTTAATAAACGTTTGGTCATTTTTTTCTATAATTTTTTAAAGTAAATTGTACTTTATTAGATATTTGTTTATTCCTGAAGCTGTGCATTTTTTACAGACTATTTCTTGACTGGTTGTAGTCAATAACATTGTTTTTTTTAAATTATCATTTAAACGTATTTATCCTGTTATTGCAACAGTCATATTATTATTGCGCAATGTCGAATGAATTGGATCATTCTTATTTTTATTAACGTTCGTTTCCTTGAGTAATATTTTAATTGGATCTATCTTTGCCTGTCTCAAATTGTTCGAGATATGTATTGTATTGTATAACACTTTCGAGTTATATTTCAATTGGATCTATCTTTGCCTGTCTCAAATTGTTCGAGATATGTATTGTATTGTATAACACTTTCGAGTTATATTTCAATTGGATCTATCTTTGCCTGTCTCAAATTGTTCGAGATATGTATTGTATAACACTTTCGAGTTATATTTCAATTGGATCTATCTTTGCCTGTCTCAAATTGTTCGAGATATGTATTGTATTGTATAACACTTTCGAGTTATATTTCAATTGGATCTATCTTTGCCTGTCTCAAATTGTTCGAGATATGTATTGTATTGTATAACACTTTCGAGTTATATTTCAATTGGATCTATCTTTGCCTGTCTCAAATTGTTCGAGATATGTATTGTATTGTATAACACTTTCGAGTAATATTTCAATTGGATCTATCTTTGTCTGTCTCAAATTGTTCGAGATATGTATTGTATTGTATAACACTTTCGAGTTATATTTCAATTGGATCTATCTTTGTCTGTCTCAAATTGTTCGAGATATGTATTGTATTGTATAACACTTTCGAGTTATATTTCAATTGGATCTATCTTTGTCTGTCTCAAATTGTTCGAGATATGTATTGTATTGTATAACACTTTCGAGTAATATTTCAATTGGATCTATCTTTGTCTGTCTCAAATTGTTCGAGATATGTATTGTATTGTATAACACTTTCGAGTTATATTTCAATTGGATCTATCTTTGTATGTCTCAAATTGTTCGAGATATGTATTGTATTGTATAACACTTTCGAGTTATATTTCAATTGGATCTATCTTTGTCTGTCTCAAATTGTTCGAGATATGTATTGTATTGTATAACACTTTCGAGTTATATTTCAATTGGATCTATCTTTGTCTGTCTCAAATTGTTCGAGATATGTATTGTATTGTAAAACACTTTCGAGTTATATTTCAATTGGATCTATCTTTGTCTGTCTCAAATTGTTCGAGATATGTATTGTATTGTATAACACTTTGGAGTAATATTTCAATTGGATCTATCTTTGTCTGTCTCAAATTGTTCGAGATATTTATTGTATTGTATAACACTTTCGAGTAATATTTCAATTGGATCTATCGTTGTCTGTCTCAAATTGTTCGAGATATGTATTGTATTGTATAACACTATCGTTGTAAACAGTACAACCTGGTGGAGCTTATAGCCATGTGGCAATCTCTTCTAACCAACCAGAAATATGTTAAAATTGCCTTTAGCGAAAACTAGATTGAAATCCTTTTTATTTTAATTCGGGTCCCAGCGGTATTTAAACCCAGGCTGGAAGATATACGTGTTACTAACTAGGCCACGAAGATCGTCGCCAAATATAGGTGGCATGAGCAGTTTTGAGAAGCATTTGAAGACAGTCGTTTTTGGGATGTCTTATCAAAATTCATAATTTTTTTATACACACTACACTACACCTGAAACCAAAAATGTAACTATCACATATAGAAAGATCTAAATTTCTATATAAAGGGTCTTTCAAATTGAGCGGGTTTTTAAATTCTTGGATAAAACACAGATGGCGTCGCGAACTTGCCTGGATCTTGTGACATTTGAGAAGTGTAATGTATGGCACATATAAAAATGGAGTCGTATACAATCTAACAACGCGTTCAAATTTAAAATTATTGTATCTATTATAATCTCCGGAAATGGTGATGTTAATTGGCCACTAAGATCATGTGATCTGACACCGTTGGACTATTTTATTCTGGGGTTACGTGAAAATCCAGGTCTATAAGAATGACCCTCAATCAATTCCTGAGCTGAAGGACGAAATTATTCGCGTTATTGTTGAGTTAGAACCGCAATTATGCCAACAAAATGTCATCGAAAATTTTGACAAAAGAGTGGACATGTGTGGAACTGCAAGAGGTGGACATTTGGCGGATATTGTTTTTTGTGTTTAAATATCATACATTATACTTCAATGACCAATAAAAAGTTTTTTTGAAATCAAAGCAAATTGTGTGTTTTATTCATGAATAATTTTTTTTTTTATAAAAAAACCTCTTAATTTTGAAAACCCCTGTATTATAGTTTATCTTCCCTTGGTAAATTTTTTACAGTTTTGTTAACAAATATAAACATATGCAGGCGCGGGGTAGTTCTTAATTTCACATTCAACTTGCATAATTAATTTGTAATACATTTAATGTTTCAATAATACGGGGTTCGAATCTCGAGTTACATCCCCCTTGAGGATGGTCTGCTCTCTAAACGGCGATACGTAAATTAACATTTTATTATTATGATTTATTCCAAATGCACAGTGCATTTGGAATTGAAAATTGGACAAAAAATTTTCTCTACCTATATCGGCGAGAAATATTTACCCAAGTATTGATAAAATCCTGTTGATATTTTTATAACACATCGAAAGATTGAGTTCATATAAAATTCGTTGAATATTTTTGGTGCGAGTTTTCAAATCTCTGAAACGAATACAGATCGGACATGTTGGATTGTTCATATGGGAGTTTTGCTTATGTAAATTAAATTGTTTATAGTTAAAGCATTAACGCTGTGGAGGTTTAAATACATTGTAATTAATTTTATCAAACACTGTTTATTCCACTAAACTTTTATGTGCTGACTGTGATAATTTCTATATAGGAAAGACAGGAAGATCCTTTGAAAAGAGATTTCGTGAACACAAATCCGCCTTAACAAATCTTCTAATTTATTCTGAAATGGCTAATCATTGTCACCGTGAAAACCATACTTTTTCTATCGATGATGCCAAATTCTTACATATCAGTAGTAACGTTAATAAATTGGACAGATTAGAGGCACTAGAAATTTCTAAGTCAGTACACTGGGGCGAAAATCTGGTAAACACATATATCCCAAAAATCTCTCCGCTGCTGGCCGAAATCGTCCCATGTCTCCCTCAGCCCTCAGTCCCCACCCTTCAGCCCCCAGCCGTTGAAGCGTGTATATCGGTACCAGTTCGAACAGAATTTAGTCTTGTTTGTGCTCCCCTGAAGATGAGGTGAAAGCCTTGAAACCGGTAGGGTTATACCATTACAAAAAAGTGGAATAAACAGTGTTTGATAAACTAAATTACAATTATGTAAATTACCTATTTTAGGAAAATAAATAGCCTAATGAGGCTGATACAATTGATATATGTTATTCTAAATAAATCAATAAAGTATTCCATTGAAATAGATTTGATTTTTTAAAATGTTCGATGTGGTTTTATTTTTATGAATTATTAAATTAATATATGATAATTATTGTATTAATTTGTTTGTACAATTTGCGATTCATATAATTGCTTAGAGAGAACAAATCATTCTCAAGGGCTCACTTTCAGGCAAAGGAGCTTTTAACTCCGGACTTAAACATACTTTTATTGATAAATTAAAAAATATTACAAAATAAATAGATTTTTAAATTGAGGGAAAAGGTAGAAGGTAGTGGCTGCGGTAATAAAAGGACGGATTATACAGCACCATTTATAGAGCAGATTTTTCTCAAGTGTGCCCTAATACGGAATTAAAATCCACAATTATTGAAAGATTAAAAATATTAAAAGAACATGTACACACATGAATTGATTAATATGATAGGAAGGTAGTGGCTGCAGCCATTAGATAAGGTGTTTCTACGCATCAGCACATGTTCAGAAAAAAAAACATATTTGGTAAGAACACCACAGAAAACTTACCAATGAAAGACGAACTACAAAGAACCCACCCATATACTCGTATCTAACACTAAGAGGTAGACCATTCCACGTCACAGGACAAGCAACGGCAAAAGCTCTATCTAAAGAAGAACTTGGTGGTGATGATTATTGTAAAAGCTATTTGCGACGTAAATAGGAGTTTTGCGGCTATTCGTGGCCGCGCGGCATGCAATTGGAGTGCAAGCTGCATGGTGATGCATCATGCATGTATTCTTACGCTGTATGCTTTACGTTCGCGGTGAGCGTAAATAACTTCGCTCACCTTTTGTGCACTGCAATTTGTCTTATTTTGGACGTGACTTAGTATTTCATTCCATCTCCGTTACAGAAATGGAACTCGTTAATAATATGTTTTGTTGTGTTTTTAATCCTCTTCCTCTCTCCATGTAGTACCAGGTTCTACTGGCGAGTTCATTGCCGTAAAGCAATATCTTCCAGTCAACCATACAAAGTTTATACGGTTTGTGTCAAGAGTTGTTAAAGTCGTTTTATTATTATGAGCAGCTTGACAGGGGCAGTATATGACCCTAAACCCTAGTATCAGACCCTAAAAAATGCGAATTACTCGGCTACTCAAAATCTTCAAATACAACTCAATAAGTTTGCAAGTACAACACCCGATAACACTCATGTATACATTATCGACAATTTAATAATTAAGTTTGCAAGAAATTACAGTTTGTTTCAAATTATTATTATCTTTTTAGAGTTTCAGTTCCACTATACATAAGAGAAAATTACAAAACACATATTTTAGATAAAACAGAATAATTGGTCTCACAGTCAAGGCTTTAGATTAAGGTAATAGAGGAAAAGAATTTATTTATTTATTTATTTATTATTACACATGACAAGAAATATACACAATTTGAGAAAAAACAACAGGTAATTTGATTTGGACATATAATTTTAATGGATCTGGGTTTGTTGCCTTTCATTTGTCGTATCACCAGTAAACTAGGTTTTTGCCTGTATCTAGCATGAAAAAGCATGAAAAAATATATCGATACTTCTTTCCGATTTTTGATTACACAAAAAAACCCCGTTGCACGCTCTCATCAACCTGACAAACAGTGACACTCAACTACAACTGGAAACATCTTGCGAAATTCAACTCCTTGCACATCATCACTCCAGAAAGCTCAAAAATATTCATCCCTCAATATACCGCACACAATCATAAGAATAAAAATTAAAACAAAAAAATACACAGAAACACAAATACAAAAACAACCAAAATTAAAACAACAAGAATGTCACTAGAACTTAAATATGAAAATATTTAAGTTTCCCATCAAATAATAGATAGCAATATAATATTTAAAAAAATATATTATTTATAGTTAAGGCATTAACATTGTGGAGGTTTAAATACATTGTAATTTGTTTTATTTGTTTATTTTATTTGTTATTTATTTTATCAAACACTTTTTATTACACTTTATGTAACGGTGTAACCCTACCGGTTTCAAGGCTTTCACCTCATCATCAGGGGAGTCTTGTTTGCACTCCTCTGATGATGATGTGAAAGCCTTGAAACCGATAGGGTTACACCGTTACATAAAGAGGAATAAACAGTGTTTGATAAAATAAATAACAAATAAAAATGTCATTGAGAGTCAAATTAATTAAAATTAATTGGTTGAAACAATACTTTCAATTTATTATTGGCAAAACGCGCTGTCTGAGTACAGCAAGGGTGCAAAAAACCATTTATTTATGTAATTATTGACGCAACAAATCACAAATGAACGACATTTAAATATCACAGTAACAATTATATTACAAAGGTAATGTATCAATATCTTTCAAAATAAAACTAACAATTCAGGATACATATCATATATCTATCAACGGCGTGTAGCAACAAGAAACAAAGTCAACATGGCACTATAACATTTATATTTGAACTGAAGAGTATCAAAATCTGCAAATATAATAGTCCAAAACATAATTTATTACTGACCATGATGTAGGGTTAGTGAAACATGGACGTGGAAAAAATCTGAGAAAAGCCGAAAAAATGCTGTCGAGATGCGTGCATTGCTAGGAATAGATGGAGTGGCAATGTATGACAAAATACGGAATAAAGTGATAAGGATTGAATATGAACTTAAGGATTCCAGTCACGGACCTGCTCTGGAGCAGTCGCCTTTACCCGCAAACATACGCGCTCTCTCCACAGTTCGTTCCGATAGATAGATACAACCGTATCAGCCCGCGTCCCGCCAATTGTGCGCTCGCAGTGTCGCCTACGCCCGTTTGTCACCGAACATAGTGCTCGCGCGCAGTCGCAATCAGTGCCACCTCCACCGAAGCTTTGCATATCGCTCACGCCCGTCACGCCAAAAGTGACGTCATCAATCCGCGCATGCGCAAGAACAATCTCCTCACCACGGCAACAGTGTTAAACTTTGTTCGCGTTGTTTAAGGAGCAGGCCTCCAAAAAAGTTAAAAGTGAATTAATTTATTTCGAGTTCCGGTCCATGCCAGTCGTCTTCTTCTTCGTCGAGTAAGCTACTGACTGTTCTGTCCTTCTCACTCTTTCCACTCCTCGGGCGGAGTTGCAAATCTGAATAAGGTCGGCAACTCTTCCCATCCTATCTTCATCCCATACTTCATATACTCACGTCACTCATCATATCTTTATTTTAATTTTGTTTATTTCACTTAATATACTCATACACATACATTCTCCCACAACTATATATTAAATTTTTGGTCACTTTCCTCACTTTCCTCCTTTAAACTAATCAACCATGAAACCCGTCAAGTCAGACTTTCACATCAGAACTCCTCGCTTCATCGTCAAAAAACTCAATAACTCATTATTGGAATCACTCGAGACGCTCGCATCCGTCCCTGCGGCCTCGCCTACACCAACCCTCGCTATGTCACCGAACCGCCCAATATCCCCTGATCCGAACATCCCCACTCTCGATGATGTCCTCGAACTCTTAAATATGGAGACTCATACCAGAAAGCAATCGATGAAGATGACAAAAATTCTTCGAGAGCTCCTCCGTAATGGAGAAGTCACGATCGTGGCTAAAAACTCTCCATCAAACTCACCCACTGCCACGCCAGCCGCTTCATACCCAACATCGCCGTGCCCCACCCCCACCCTGGATCCTCCACTCTCCCCGCCAATAATTATTATTCCAGATATTCCAGATACACAAGAAATGGACTGGCAATTAAATGCTAAAAATCGAAAAAGGACTCTTCCATCCCAAGAAAGCCCCCCCTTCGTTCGCCCCCAGTCAAATCCGAAACCAGCTGATGCCACATTGACCCAAACCAGCAAAAGGATGAGAGGCCCACTCAGCCCTCCTCTTGCCGCAGCCCCCGCCTCACCTCCAATTATAGACGTTCGACCTCTACTCCCGGTCAAATAAGACCGCATCCCCCCCATCGTACTTCACAATTCCGCCAAATATGGAGACCTGAGAGCTAAACTCAGGTCTCAAAACATTCACTTCTCCTCGAAGGTGCAGCCCAATGGTGATCTTAAAATCACCACTGAAACCGTAGAGGCTTACCGCTCCCTAGTCCACATTACCGATTCTCTCGCCATTCCATACCACTCTTTCCATTTGGAGAGCGAGAAGCCCCTGCTAGCCGTCATTCGTGGCCTACCGACCCCTATCAGCGTCGAGGACATAATGACAGAGCTCAAATCCCTCGATTACCCGGTACAGAACGTGTACCGCATGAAAAACCGGAATCGTGTGGAACTCCCCATGGTCATCGTCAAGATGACAAGGGACTCTTCCGCAAAGCGCATCTTCACCGAACTCCACGGTGTACTCGATATTCGAGTCACAGTGGAGGAGCTAAACAAGCGCAAAGGCATGGGCCAGTGTCATCGATGCCAACAGTTCGCCCATTCCGCCGGCAACTGCCACGCCCCAGCCAACTGTGTGAAATGCGGAAGAACGCATCACACATCTGAATGCAGGAAGCCCGCGGACACTCCCGCCACCTGCTGTAACTGCGGAGGCCCACACACGGCCAACTTCAGAGGCTGCCCACGCTTCCCTAAGAGCACCCTCCCTTTAATCGCTCCCCACCACCACTTCCAGGCTCCCCAGCCCTTACGCCCCCTCATGGATGGCATCTACCAACGCCCCTCTACCAACGCCCCCCAACGCCCCCTCTCGAACGCCCCCTCGGCAAACAACGCCACGCGGCGATTCTCGAACGCCCCCCCCAATACTTCAAGACCGGTCACTTCTAACGTGTCATATGCGAACATCGCAACCCCTCGCACCCTATTATCGTCATCTTCACCTCAAAACCACATATTGTCCGCTCCTCCTCCAAATCGCGACCTCATTATAAATAACCTGAAGTCAGCCATCGCCGAAGCTATTAACCTCCTCAACTACATACAAAATAATCCTTAAACAACCGCTCTCTCTCCTTCTCAACAAACATACATAACAATATACTTATAAAAGTCACACACGTCTCCCCATATACCTATATATAACATATTCATTTCCCATTTTATAATTTATTCACCATCATTATTTTTCATACACACCCATTCAATATAATACCGTGTGTGACGACTCAAATTCACAAATATATGTATATTCGTATTTAATTATCTTTGTATATATCATCGTATTTATATATGTAATTAATCATTTTATAATTTCTCATAATCATTCATAAAATCAAAATCAAAATTTTACCACAAACCTATCCTTTCCCGATTCCTAAAAAGATCCAAAATTTCCAAAATATCTAAACAGTCAGAACTTATCCGATGAAGGAGTAAGGTGTCCTACCATCGGACCGAAACTCCAAACAAGTTATCAACCACTATATGAACTTAAGGTTGATGTGTTAACTTAGATGAAGAAGAGTAGGTTTGAACATGTAAAACGAATGAGTGAATAAAGACTAACAAACAACGATTGCAAATGAGTATAAAATAGAGTAGAAATACCAAGGAAAGTGTAGTTGGATCATGTGAATTATATTGAGTGTTAACATAAGTTGTGTCCGTTTTTTCAAATTTAAAAATAAGCACCAAAAGTAAAACAAAATGGTTAAGGTTATACGTCATTCGAAAGAAAACATTCTGTTCTACAAGATATTGTGTTTGCTTTTACGTTACATATATTATTTTATTTGATTACAAGCCTTCAAAATGGAATGTCAAGTAGACGAAAGTGAGCATTTTCGACACCTCCTTCTGTTCGCGTTCAATCGAGGGAATAAAGCTGCTCGCGATATTTGCGAAGTGTACGGTGAAGATGCAATGAAAAGACAGCTCGTTAATGGTTTTTGCGTTTCAAAGACGGTAATTTTGACCTGAAACACATGGAGCGTTCCGGACGACCAGTGGACTTCGATACCCACAAAACACTTTTTTTTAGTTATTTGAGATAGATTAATATCGCTTTTCAATAATAAGTACGTAATAATATGAAATCAGACAAAAAAAATATTGCCTTTATTGACTAAACGTGATAGTTTTTAATATTGATATGTAAACGCGCCAAAAATATTCAACTCACAAAACACTTGTTCCTTAGTTATTTGTGATAATTTAATATCGCTTATCAATTAATGATCAGGAATTTTATGAAATCAGACAAAAAAAATTTACATATATTGTCTAAACTTGATAGTTTTTTTTTATATTGAGACGAAAATGCGCAAAAACTATTCAACTCACAAACCACTTTTTTTTTAGTTATTTGAGATAAATTAATAACGCTTATCAATAATAAGTAAGTTATAACATGAAGTCAGGCAAAAAAAAATTGGAATAGATTGACTAAACTTGATAGTTTTTTATATTGAGACGTTAATGCGCAAAAAAATTCAACTCACAAAACACTTGTTTCTTAGTTATTTGAGATAAATTAATATCGCTTATCAATTATTGGTAAGTAATAATATGAAATCAGAAAAAAAAATGGCTTGTGTTACTAAACTTGATAGTTTTTTATATTGAGACGAAAATGCACAAATATATTCAACTCGCAAACCACTTTTTTTTTTAGTTATTTAAGATAAATTAATATCGCTTATCAATAATTAGTAGTAATTATACGAAATCAGACATAAAAATTTGGCACATATTGACTAAATTTGATAGTTTTTAATATTAAGACGTAAATGCGCCAAAAATATTCAACTCACAAAACGTTCATATCGCTTATCAATAATTAGTAAGTAATTATACGAAATCAGACATAAAAATTTGGCACATATTGACTAAACTTGATAGTTTTTAATATTAAGACGTAAATGCGCAAAAAATATTCAACCCGCAACACACTTTCATTTTAGTTATTTGAGATAAATTAATATCGCTTATCAATAATAAGTAAGTAATAATATGAAATCAGACATAAAATTAATTGCTTTTATTGACTAAACTTGATAGTTTTTTTATATTGAGACGTAAAAGCGCAAAAAATATTCAACCCACAAAACACTTTTTTTTAGTTATTTGAGATAAATTAATATCGCCCATCAACACCAAGATAAATTGATATCGCTTATCAATTATTGATAAGTATTTATATGAAATCAGACAGAAAAAATGTCATTTATTGACTAAACTTGATAGTTTTTTATATTGAGACGAAAATGCGCAAAAATATTCAACCCATAAAACACTTTTTTTTATAGTTATATGAGATAAATTAATATCGCTTATCAATAATAAGTAAGTAATAAATAATATGAAATCAGACAAAAATGTATAGCCTTTATTGACTAAACTTGATAGTTTTTTATATTGAGACGAAAATGCGCAAAAATATTCAACCCATAAAACACATTTTTTTTTAGTTATTTGAGATACATTAATATCGCTGATCAATAATAAGTAAGTAATAATATGAAATCAGACAATTTTTTTTGCCTTTATTGAATAAACTTGAAAGTTTTTTATATTGAGACGAAAATGCGGAAAAAATATTCATCTCACAAAACACTTGTTTTTTTAGTTATTTGGGATAAATTTATATAGCTTATCAATAATAAGTTAATTATAATATGAAATCAGACAAAAAAAATCACATATATTGACTAAACTTGATAGTTTTTTATATTGAGACAAAAATGCGCAAAAAATATTCAACTCGCAAACCACTTGTTTCTTAGTTATTTAAGATAAATTAATAACGCTTATCAATAATTAGTTAGTAATAATATGAAATCAGACAATTTTTTTTTGCCTTCATTGCATAAACTTGATAGTTTTTTATATTGAGACGAAAATGCGCAAAAAATATTAAACTCACAAAACACTTGTTTCTTAGTTATTTGAGATAAATTAATATCGCTTATCAATTATTGATAAGTAATTATATGAAATCAGACAATTTTTTTTGCCTTTATTGACTAAACTTGATATTTTTTTTTATATTGAGACGTAAAAGCGCAAAAAATATTCAACCCACAAAACCCATTTTTTTTTTAGTTATTTGTTATGAATTAATATAGCTTATTAATAATAATTAAGTAATAATATGAAATCAGACAAAAAAAATTGGCATATATTGACTAAACTGGAAAGTTTTTTATATTGAGACGAAAATGCGGAAAAAATATTCATCTCACAAAACACTTGTTTTTTTAGTTATTTGGGATAAATTAATATCGCTTATCAATTATTGATAAGCAATTATACGAAATCAGACAAATAAATTGGCATATATTAACTAAACTTGGTCGTTTTTTATATTGAGACGCAAATGAGCAAAAAATATTCAACTCACAAAACACATTTTTTTTAGTTATTTGTCGTAAATTAATAACGCTTATCAATTATTGGTAAGTAATTATGTGAAATTTGAAAAAAAAAATTGCATATACTGACTAAACTTGATAGTTTTTATATTGAGACAAAAATTTTCAGCGTCTTTCCAATAATGGATTGGCGCTACGCTCAAACAGAGATTGTCTATTGGCTTATCCAGTTCACAGCTCCTCTTTTTTTACGTCGTCCTTTACTGTCCATGTAGTGAGACTCTGGAATCAGTTACAAACCTATATAAGACTAGCTCCGTCCTTGGTATGCTTTAAGAAGCGACTGAAAACTCTTAATTTCTAGTCAGTAAAATAACGTGTTTCATTCCTGATTTTTCGTTTCCTTTCCTCTCCACCACCCCTACCTTTCCTTTTGATTGATGATATCTCACTTTATATGAAAAAGAATGTTCGGGTGACTGTCCGTCTTTGTGGGGTTCGTGGATATATGCTCACGTATGTATTTCGTGAGGATGGATAGTCATTTTAATGATTTATGCGACCACGTAACTTGTTTCTTTTACTTTTGTCTGATTGGTTGGAAGAGATTACCGCCTGGCAGTAAGCTCGCCAGATTGTATTTGCAATAAAAGTGTTAAATAAATAAATAAACAATAAATGCATGGAATATAACATTGTAAAATCTTTTTTTTATATATGGAAGATAAGCCTGTTCTCTATGGCGCTCTTATTAGCACGGATTTTGGAAGTTATATAAATATTTTTCTCAAGCCTCCTTTTAAAAAAAAAAGAAACATAAAAAATATTTACAAACGTTTTAATTAGCAAGTAACCGAAACAGAACAACTCTAAAAGTCACGTTAATTATAATTTATAAAGACCTGTAGCGAACGAAGGTAAGTCATAAATTCCAACAAACACCAATTTATACCGAGCATTTTCTTAAAATTTTCACGCAAAATGATTTTTTATTGACACACTTTTATCGGAGTCCAAGGTCTCCCCCGGTCTTTGCATTTTCACGGGAAATGATTTTTTATTGAAACACCTTTCAGGGGTGTCAAGGTGACCCGTTAACTCCACGTGTAGTGGATTCAATTAAAAAAGCGAGAAAAGCAATCAGCCGTTTAAACACCTTTTAACTTCGTGATTTGCAAAATCAAGCTTAACCCATCGGTTCTCGTTTTAAGGGTAGAAAATATCGGGCTGTTGATAAATTAAAGCCAATGTCAATGGTCGTTGTTGCTGGGTCTTAGTAAAGTAAAGCATTTTTCCGTCATTCCAACGTCAATTCAGTCGGAAAGTGAAGTTGTGCCGTGGATTTTTTTAAAGTACAATATGTATGAGCAAAAATACGATTTGTTTATTCAACACTTCATTGTAACACAATCTGGCGGGTTTATTGCAAGGCAGCAATTTCTTACAACCAATCAAACAAAAATAAATAAAGGAAGTTACATCTCTCTCTTTCTCTCTTCCTGGCTCCATCCCAACTCATTGTCTGCGAATACTGTTGGGGTCAGCTCTCCTCGTCCTAAGGTTGTATGCTCTTCTGTCCCGAACCACGTCCCCCAGGCCGTGCCTCTGCATCGTGTTATCTTTTTGCACCACCCATGAATTCTTTGGTCTTCCTCTGGTTGTTATTCGAAGAAGATCCATGGAGATTGCCTGGTTCACAATGTGATCGGGTGCTCTGCGTCCAACGTGCCCATACCATCTCAATCGCCTCTCCTCCATCTTGCTGTTGATGTCTGTAACACCTAGGCTTCCACGAATGCGTGAGCTTCTTATTTTGTCTCTTAGGGACACACCTGGTGACCATCTTAGCATGCGCATTTCAGCAGTTTCTAGTTGCCTAGAGTAAGAGGTATACATCGTCCAGCATTCGGAGCCATAGAGGAGTGCGGGTCTGACAATCGTTTGGTATACTTTTCCTTTTAACTTTACTGGCATTTTCGGATCACATAGAAATCCCGTCATTGATCTAAACTTTATCCATCCCACACTAATTCTATGTGTTACATCTGCTGCACATCCTCCATCGCTATGGATGAGTGACCCAAGATATTTAAAGGAGTCACAATTTTGTAATGTTTCTCCATCCATTTGCATTACGGGAGTGACAGCATTTGTGTTCTCGAATGGCAGGTACAGATACTCTGTTTTCTTTCTGGTCAGTCTCAATCCATTGTCCTCCGAGATTCTTCTCCACCTTTCCAGACTATTCTGCAGGTCTTCGTGTTTTTCACTTATTAATACAATACCGTCTGCAAATAGTAGGATCTTTAGGAGACTGTTCATTTCCTGGTTAGTTAAATAGTCCATGACTAAGATGAACAGTAGCGGACTGAGTACCAATCCTTGATGTACCCCCACCTTTATAGGAAATTCTGGTGAAGTTCCCGAAGTGCACCTCACTTGCGTTGTAACGTTATCGTACATGTCCTGGATGGCAAGTACATACTTCTCTGGTATACTGTGGGATCTAAGTGCTGCCCAAATTAGGCTTCTAGGGACCCTGTCAAATGCCTTTTCAAGATCGATGAAGACCATATGAAGGTCTTTCTTGGCATCACGGTGTTTTTCGACAAGGAGTCTAACGGTTTGAATGGCGTCTACTGTTGACTTTCCCGATACGAAGCCACACTGGTTGTCATGTATTTCCACCAAATTCCTATATTCCAAAGTAAGTTACATGGTCGCAAAAAATATTATACACAATAAAAGTAAAAGTGAGATATCATCAATCAAAGGAAAATAAAGGGATAGTGGAGAAGAAAGAAAAATCGGGAATAAAACCCGGTTGTCTGATTTATGTGCCAGATTGCGTGGATCTGTTGTTAAAATATAGTATTTCCTCTCGTATGATCAATCTCTGCTGTACCCAATTTTGAACTATACGGACGTCTGTTATTGGGATATTACAGAGCAACGGCTGGACCTGAGAAAGTACAATCACATCACTTCATATCAGAAGGAGCTGAACTGGTCGAACGTGAGAAATAAACACCAAATCCACAAACTATCTCTATTGTATAAGATCCTTAACTCTTCCGCCGCCCCCTCTTGTTTCGTCGAAATTTTACAGCGTCTTGCCGATCATGGGTTAGCGCTACGTTCAAACATAGATTGTTAATTGACCTTCTCAATTCACTTATCTTCTTTTTTTACGTCGTCCTTTACAGTCCATGCAGTGAGACTCTGTAACCAGTTACAAACCAATGTTAGAATCACTCCGTCCTTGACATGCTTTAAAAAGCGTTTGAAAAAAACTCTTAATTTCTAATCAGTAATATAAAGTGTTTCATTCCTCTCCACCATTCCTTACTTTCCTTCGATTGATATCTCATTTTTATGTTAATTACGATAATGTACGAATGTCTTATTTATAAATTTCATAAAGATCGTTTGAATATATTTTGTGACCATGTAACTTCCTTTATTCACTTTTGTCTGGTTGGTTGAAAGATATTTTCACAAGGCAATAAGACCGCTGGGTTGTACTGTATACAACGAAAGTATAATACAATCGTCAAGGGTGCGTGTATTCGAATGCTAGTGGGTTAATATGATAAATATTTGCTGAAAATTTTATTTTTAAAATATTCATGTTGATGAGTTATCATTATGGCAGCTAGCAAGAAACATTATTTTGAATTATGAAACGACCAAAGCGTGTTATTCAGAAATTCCTCACAAAATGAATAGATATTCTAATCTCTTCTAATCTCCTCTTTGCGAATTTATTGTAACAACACTCATAATAGTTCATAAACTGAAGAATGAATCTTAATTATTGTCACATTACACGTGTCACAGTTGTTATAAATTATTGTCACATTACACGTGTCACAGTTGTTATAAATTATGTTTTATCTTTCCGCAATAGAAAGGAATGTTCTTTAATAAATACTAGAGGCGAAGAAATGCTGTAGAAATGCGTGCAATGAGATGAATACAAAGGATGCCAATACAGAAATAAGTGATACGGGATGAATGTGGACTTAAGGCTGATGTGTTGACTAAGAGGGAGAATATCACTCTGAAATGGTTTGGGCATGTTACAATTGCCGTATGATAGTATAAAACCACAAAAGTTTTATTGCTTTGGTACCTGTTAGTGACATGAATCACGCTTTAGTTACATTAACCCTTCCCTTACGGTGCTAAAATTAAAACGCGCGCTCCGGTGTTGGGTAGTGAGTACGCGATAAAAAATTAGCGATTTTAAATCGGAAAAATAAGAACATTCA
This sequence comes from Odontocerum albicorne, assembly GCA_949825065.1. Classification (NCBI taxonomy): domain Eukaryota; kingdom Metazoa; phylum Arthropoda; class Insecta; order Trichoptera; family Odontoceridae; genus Odontocerum; species Odontocerum albicorne. Next base: position 1,800,451 of record OX463845.1, read on the forward strand.
TAGATAATCCCCTTAATTAATTATAATTGAAGTTAAAAATTATAATAATTGAGATTTATTTGCTGAAAATATTAAAAAACCATCTGGCAACGCTCACGGAACGGGCGTAGGTCTAATCTATTTGCCAGCCCAGAAGCAACTGCGGCGCGGAGCAGTAATGGCATACCTCGGCGTGGATTACGCTTGCGACGATTGAGCTCCTCGCAATTCAGTGGAGTATGCAAGAGTGAGATGCGAATATAGTGTCGCGCTTCCCGCATACTCTTCACCTATCGTCAAGACACAAGGTCGAGGCACTCATAGCGTTTAAATGCGAATTTGTTTCCGATCTTCACAAAATACCCACGATATAGTCGATAAGTTCTGATTATTATTAATATTATTTTTTAAATCAATGCGTAAATATATTATGGAGGAATACCTAAAATCTTAACCTTGTATTTATAATATTTATAGAGATATTGATGGTTATTAGAAGCAACGTGTAGAAGATACCCAACACAGGGAAGGAAAGGTTAAGCGTGGTTGTTATTGCGACAGGAGTTTGTGTACATGGGCTTGCAAGAGGAATTACTTATGGAAAAGGTTTGTGTGAGCTCTTGAGTGTGGTGTTTATTGTTGTTTTGTATTTTTTTTAATGATATATTGTGGGTTGAATGTTTTAGTCTGTCTGGAGTGATGAAGTGTGAGGAGTTAAATTTCGCGTGATGTTTACATGTGTACCATAATTGAGTGTCACTGTTTGTCAGGTTTATGAGAATGTGCAACGGGGTTTCATATAAACAGAAATCGGAGAGAATTATCGATTTATTATTTCATACTATATGTATATGTCCTCAGTGACATACAGGCAAAAGCCTAGTTTACTGGGGACACGACAAATGAAAGACAACAAACCCAGATCCATTAAAATTGGGTTTCCCAATTAAATAACCTGTAAATTTTTCGCAAATTATGTATATTTCTTGTCATGTGTAAAATAAATTATCTCTCAAATGATCGTTTAAGTTTACTCTGATGTGGAACGAATGACTGAAAAATGACTAATAAATCTAAATATATTTAACACTTTTATTGCAAATACAATCTGGCGGGCTTATTGCTAGGCGGCAATCTCTTCCAACCAAACCAGACAAAAGTAAATTAAGAAAGTAACATGGTCGCAAAAGCATTCATATGACTATCCATCTCCACGAAATCTATGAACACATACGTGAGCATATGCCTACAAACCCCACAAAGACGGGCAATCACCCGAACATTCCTTTTTTATATAAAGCGAAATATCATCAATCAAAGGGATGGTGGAGAGGACGGAAAGAACATGAATGAAACACGTTATATGGTATTACTGACAAGAAATAAAGTTTTTCAGTTGCTTCTTTAAGCATGTCAAGAAGTAAAAGTGTGATATCATCAATGAAACGAAAAGGACGGGATAGTGGAGAGGAGAGAAAAGTCAGGAATGAAACATGTTATTACTGACTAGAAATTGCGGAGCGAGTCTAATATTGGTTTGTAACTGGTTCCAGAGTCTCACTGCATGGACAGCAAACGACTACCTAAAAGAAAAAGAGCGGTGAACTGGAAAGGCCAATAAACAATCCCTGTTTGAGCGTAGCGTTAGTTCATTATCGGAAAGACGCTGAAAAAATTGGGTTCTTAGTTTTTTAAATGTTTAACATGTTTATTCTGCTGTAGTTTTCGTCAAATAAATTTATATTGGCTCGTCTTTACAGTGCTGAGCCCTGCTTAAAACGACCGGTTCGCGACCTAGTCACGAACCAGATCTCGAAACATACAAAAGGAATTTACATATATTAATCAGGGAATCTATAAATGTCACTCCTCTATGGCTCCCAATGCTGGACGATGTATAACTCTTACTCTAGGCAACTAGAAACTGCTGAAATGCGCATGCTAAGTTGGTCAGCTGGTGTGCCCCTATGAGACAAAATAAAAAGCTCACGCATTCGTGGAAGCCTAGGTGTTACAGACATCAACAGCAAGATGGAGGAGAGACGATTGATATGGTATGGGCACGTTGGACGCAGAGCACCCGATCACATTGTGAACCAGGCAATCTCCATGGATCTTCCTCGAATAACAACCAGAGGAAGACCAAATAATTCATGGGTGGTGCAAAAAGATAACCTGATGCAGAGGCACGGCCTGGGGGACGTAATCCGGAGCAGAAGAGCATACAACCTAAGGACGAGGAGAGCTGACCCCAAAAGTCTTCGCAGACAGTGAGTTGGGATGGAGCCAGAGAGAAGAAGAAGTTAAGGCATTTACACTGTGGAGGTTTAAAGATATTGTAATTTGTTAAATCAAACACTTTTTATTCCACTTAATATATACTTATTTCCAAATTATCTTATACACAACTGCAACTGCATCATAATCTCAACAATTACATTAAAATCATTTCCATCAACACCTTATCACATGCTCTATATTTGCATCAGTCATCATTGCAGCGCTTTGTTTTTTGGACAGAAGAGCATACAACCTGAGGACGAGGAGAGCTGACCCCAAAAGTCTTTGCAGACAGTGAGTTGGGGTGGAGCCAGGGAGAAGAAGATATACTATAAATGTCTATACATACACATAATCACAACACACCTACAAGAGTCAAATACATATTCAAGGCTTGACGCACACGTCCAATACAACTCTATAGTAATATTTGTTTTAATATCGATTCGTAACAGATGCACATATTTTAATATAGATTCGTAACAGATGCACATACTTTCAGAAAAAATGTCTGAAGTGTAATTCTAATTTCTTGAAATTACTTCAAATAACTTGAAAATAATTCTGGACTTTATAAAAAAATATTAATTAAAATGAATTTCATTTCGTGGTGACTTCAACGAACGTTAAACGGGAAAACATTGTAGTTTCGTTGGGTTTGTTTTTTTTTTAAATCATTACGTATTTTGTTTTTCCAAGAAGAAATTTCAAAATTTAATAAATACACATTAATAAAAGATGAAAACATATCTCATATTTACGAACTAAAAATATATTATAAAAAAAAAACAGAGTTCTTATTTTGCTAGAAATTTATTTCACTAAAAGCTAAGAAACATAAATTGAATGGAATATTAAAATAAATTGCTTTACTCTGTTTTCTTTTACTATATTTTTTTAAAGTATCACTGCGTATTTTAATGCACACTGTGTTCTCCTCAGGTGAGTTTTAATGCACACTGTATTCTTCTCAGATGAGTTTTAATGCACACTGTATTCTCCTCAGGTGAGTTGATCAAACTGTTTGATATGCGACTTTTACTATACATCAGACTTTAATTTTTATTTGGTCTTATGAGAAATAGTTTAAGATGAAGAAGGTGATAAATGAAATGATGATAAATGAGCCACGTTACTTAGAGAGTTTCTCCTTGTCCTTTAGTAAGTTGCTTGGAATATGTATCAGTTGAAGAGAAACTTTAATACCATCAGTTATTTTCTTCTGGGTAGATATTATAAAGCTCCGGTGTTTATTTATATCGCCATTAACTTTTCCCTTCCGGTGCTAAAAAAAAAACGCACGTTTCGGTGCTGTGTATTCAATAAACATGTAAAAATGAGAGATTTAAAATCGGAAAAATAAGAACATTCATAGCCAATCGCTTAAATTAATTAAATTTGAAGTCAAAAGTGATAAAAATTGAAATTTAATTGCTGAAAACATGAAAAAAAACATCGGCCGACGTTCGCAAAACGGGCGCAGAGACCACTTCATATAGATGCCCTAGAGCTACTGAGACGGGACTCGGAACACTAGCACTGTGTATGTTATACCTCGAAGGAAGACACCACTGCGAACTGAGATTCTATTTCTTGCGTTCCCTATACCGAATAAGAGTGAGAGTGAGACGTGAATATCGTCGCTTCCTCACCCATAGCGGTTTTTAGAATGAGTATACTACCTTGATCAACAAGTTTTAGGACCGGCCACCGTGTGGCGCTGTCAGTCGCCCGATTGGAATTTTTGTTAGGTTACCACATCTATCATTGACACTTCCTTCCAAATTTCAGCGTCATAGATTGACATTTGTAAAAGTTACGCTGTACTGAGTACATCTACCTTTGTGCGTGTTTTCGATTTTTTACAAGTTTGAAAATGGCATCAACGAGTTTGCATTAAATTTTGTGTGAAAAACAGATTTAACGGTCCGCAGACCTTGGAAATGTTAGAGAAGTGTTTTTTGGTGGCACGAACGCTTCAGAAGTGGTCGTGAGTCGGTCGAGGATGACGAACGTAGTGGCAGTCGAAAACCGATGAAAACATCGATAAAATCAAAGAAATAGCCGAGAACCGCAAATTGACCATCAGAGAGCTGTTAGAGGACTTGAACATCGCTTATGGATCCGCTCAAGACATTTTGGTTAGTGATTTAGGCCTCAGACGTGTTGCTGCAAAACTGGTGCTGAAAGACCTTAATTTCAAGCAAAAAAAGGACCGCGTTGAAATCGCGAAAGACATGATTTACATGAGTTTTTGACCAAAAACAACACGACTACTATCCAGCAACCTTTGAATTCGCTTGATCTGGGTTCCTGCGACTTTTTCGTGTTCAACCGACTTCAAAAACCGCTTCGCAGAACGCGTTACAGCACCCGAGAGGATGTGATGAAAAAATCGAAGACGGTTCTGTTGGACATACCCAAAATTGAGCACCAGCGGTGTTTCGAGGATTGGATCAAGCGCTGGCGTAAGTGCGTTGCAGTCAATGGGGAGTATTTTGAAGGGGACCATATCGATTTTGATGCAAAAACTTGTATATTCGATTTTATGAATGAAGTCCTAAAACTTTTTGATCAAGGTAGTACATACATCACACATTGGCACACTTTTGATTGTATTGATGAATTTATTCCCGATTTTTACAAAATATCTCTGATGTGGCCGATAAGGGTTAATTATTATTTCATTCAATGCGTAAATGTATTACGGAGGAATACCTAAAGTCTGAACCCAGTATTTATTATATTTATAGAGATATTAAAGGTGTTTAGAAGCAATGTGTACTAGTTACACATCACAGGGAAGGAAGGGTTAAAACAAATCAGATAAAGAAAAGCTGTTAGAGTTTGATATAATTAAGAAATATATGTTTTGATAGTTTGACCATATTGAGATAACGATTTGGGATATATTAACTAAACAAATATATTGGTCTGGGTAGAATGGAGAGTAAGGAAGGTATAGACAGAAAATTATGGGCATTTTGATAAAATTGGGTATCAGCGGGACTCGAACTTATTACATTCGAGTAGGAAGACAAGTGTATTACAACCTTCGTGGCTGGTAGTAAGACACTTGTCTGCCGATCCGGAGGTTTCGGGTTCGATCCCCGCTGGAACCCAGATTTTTTTAAATAGGATGCTAGCCTGGTTAACACTTAGGGCCTATAAAAACATCTTTCTGGTTGGTTGGAAGAGATTGCCACATGGAAATAAACTCGCCAAGTTAAAAAAAATCTTACTACAGGACTGTGACGATAGATTGTACTGTACCAACGTGTAATAAAGTAATATAACATTCCAGGTTTCAGACACAGTTCTGTTCGATCAGACCATCAGTCACGCTGTAATGGGAGACAAAATAAATTTCCATCCAGCGCCATCTACATTAGCAGATCGAAACGTTCTTTTTTTTTATGCGCGCGATATAACGTAGTGACGAAGAAGGAACTATTCAAAGATACTCCTTCTTCGGTGGCGACACATCGCAGTGTGAAAAGAACAGTAGCGACTGCGGACTTAATCCGATCCGAAATCACGGGAGATAGATTTTTTTTTAACCTGGCGATTTTATTGCCATGTGGCAATCTCTTCAAACCAACCAGAAATATGTTTTTATAGGCCCTAAGTGTTAACCAGACTGGAATCCTATTTAAAAAAATCTGGGTTCCAGCGGGGATCGATCCCGCAACCTCCGGATCGGCAGACAAGTGTCTTACCACCACGCCACGGAGGTCGTCAATTATTCGTAGTGTAGTAAATATACTCGTACTTATAAAGTGGATAACTGTCTCGATTTCAAACAGCCTAGCAAGTTATCAATATTTCGAATCTAGCAAAAATATCCATATATGCCACTAAATCGTTTTGGACAGAATAATACACAGTTTAAACACTATCATTATGGGGTACGGACCATGGAAGAACCTTTAACAAGGATACTTATTTGTTCGGATCTACCAGCATAAAAAGTCACTGTTCAATAAAATATGACTTCCAGTAGACCACTGAGGTCGATAACCAGCTAAGGTAAATATTTTTTACCGCTTTTGCCAACACGTCACGGCTAACAATAAAGCATCGCGATAAATTATGATAATAAAATTGCAGTGACCCAGCTAAATAAACACGTTGAAACAATGCAATTATGTGCATATGCTGTCGTGGATTGTCTTTCGTTTATTGTTACAATCAAACAGGCATTAGTAATCGTTATTTATCGATGTCTAGACAGGTACTGGGGACAGGCGAGTGCGTCGATGCAATAGACAGAGAATGACCCTAGGATTGATAAAGCGACAACACTAGCACACAAACCCGTATTTTATAACTTTTGCGTTTATCTATTAAATACACAGACAGGTACTGGGGACAGGCGAATGCGTCGATGTTATATACAGAATGACCCTGGGATTCATAAAACGACAACACTAGCATAGACACACCCGTATTTTATGACTTTTGCGTTTATCCATTAAATATACAAACAGGTACTGGAGGCAGGCGAGTGCGTCGATGCAATAGACAGAGAATGACTCTAGGATTGATAAAGTGACAACACTAGCATAGACACACCCGTACTTTATAACTTTTGCGTTTATCTATTAAATACACAGACAGGTACTGGGGACAGGCGAGTGCGTCGATGCAATAGACAGAATTACCCTTGGTTTGAAAAAGCGACAACACTAGCATAGACACACCCGTATTTTATGACTTTTGCGTTTATCCATTAAATATACAGACAGGTACTGGGGGCAGGCGAGTGCGTACATATATCCCACAATATTAATTTAAAAATCTTATTTGGTTTGAAAATAATATTTATCGGAAAAAAATCAAAAGCTATTAGTTTGCTTATCAGGCGACGATCTACATGACCTAGTTGGTAAGATGCCTGTCTCCCAGTCCGGAGTTGCGAGTTCAGTTCCCATTGAAACCAAGTTTTTTGTATTTTTATTCCCATCCGATTTTAACTTAAAGCCTCTTTTACTTCTTTTTGGTTGATTGAAAGAGATTACCACATATCAATGAGTCCACCAGATTGTACTGTATACTATATAAAGAAAGTATAATAAAATACATGATATATCACTGGCCTACTACCAAAAAATTGTTCATTGTATCGTATGGAAGGAATAACTGTCACATTATCTGTGACAAATACTCGTATAATGGTTCTGGGCTATGCTGAATGCAACGCTTATTAAAGAGGACACTGTTTACCCCTTTATTTGATCTATCCATCTCATAGGATACCTTCCTCTTACTTGCCTTCTCCCAACTGTCCCCATGATCACCAGCCTCTCTAGACTTCATACTTTTTTCTAGCAACATGCATGAACTTTTAAAATAAATATGTCTTGATTCTTTTTCTGTGATAGTATGTTGTCGAAAATCTTTCGATAATCTCCAATTATTGGATAATAGAGATGTTGGTACGCTTTGCGGTCCATAGGACACGGAACATCCACTTTCTCGAAGGTATCTATCATGTTTCTTTGCTTTCCTTCTCATCGTCCATGTTTCCAATTCATGCAGTGCTATGAGCAATACTAGACACTTAACCACACGGAGTTTGATTATTTTCAGTATAGACCGGTTAGTCCACTTCTTTTTCAGACCTGTAATAGCAGTACCATCTTCAGATCTCAGCTCCGTCTTTCCAATCCATCTTCGGATCTCCGCTTTACATCCTCCATTTCTCAAAATAAGAGCACTTAGGTAAAACAAACTTGTTGACCTCTTCGTTATCCCTTAGCGAATCACTTCTTATCAAAAGTCTGAAATCGGTCCACGATAACAACTTTTGTTTATATCTAGTTGGCGGCTCTTTATTTTAACGTTATGAAAAATATCGACCATCTCATCTTCGTCGTTGACTATCAGCATATCGTCTGTGAATCTTAATATTGGAGATTTTACATCCTTCTATGACAAAACCACCTTCCCATCCGACGAGTACAAAGATGATTATGTTAGTCAATTTATGATAGGCATATCGTGTTGAATTCAGTTAAAGTTTCAGTTCTTGCGGTTTATCTGAACCTTTTTTCTTCCTTGGGTCTTTAGTAATTAGCAACAGTTCTATGCCACTTGGCTCTTTCTGCTCTGCTGCTGTTTGCTCCCAGTTGTTCTGAGCATTAATGTTTTTAAGCGTCTCATGAAGCAAGTCTTTTTATCTCTTGCTTTACCCACCGTGCTTTCTTCCACATTCTGTCATCTCATAAAAGAGGATATTTCTTGGAAGTTTGAATTCAGGCATACGAGCTAAGTTTCCAGACTACCACAGCAAGTATGCGACACCAAAATCTCAATATTATACGGTGGCGCAACAAGGACTGCAATTTTAAATCAAGAAAGAAAAAAAAAACAAGTTTTTTCAATTTATTTTATTCAAAATCTGCTACAATAATAGTCCATAACGGTACTTAAGTACGGACTTTGATGTTAAATAAGTAAAATATAGAGGTGAAATACTGAAAAAAAAATTGAATAAATACTATAAAATGTGTTGTTTATAGTTAAGGCATTAACGTTGTGGAGGTTTAAAGACATTGTAATTAATTTTTATCAAACACTGTTTATTCCACTTTTTTGTAACGGTATAACCCTACCAGTTTCAAGGCTTTCACCTCATCTTCATCTTGTTTGTGATCCCCTGAAGATGAGGGGAAAGTCTTGAAACCGGTAGGGTTATACCATTACAAAAAAGTGGAATAAACAGTGTTTGATAAAAATAAATTACAATATAAAATGTGTGTAATTAGAAATATATATAGGGTGACAATGTATGATAGAATGCAGAATGGAAATGATAAGGGATGAATGTAAACTTAAAGCTGAAGGCCTTTTAAGTACTGAAACTTCAATCTTTTTCTTGGTTGTGTTCATTTCTCTGTTGTAAAATTTAAGGGAGCATTCTAAATCATTTGAAAAAAAAAAACTGATGAGTCATACTGTAGTTAGCAACATAAAGAACTGCCTGAAAGCCATAGTTTCATCTTCCTTTATTGCTGAAACTAGTCGAGTACAGTACAGCTCAGCCGAGTATCAGCAGCACATAGCATAGTGTGTTTAACCACACCATTGGAGATAAGAAATAACTTGTGGTTGACGTCACGCCCCCGTGACCTTCCCGTATCTGCCCGGCAGGTCACCGACCCTCACTTCTTTGTCGCATCGCATCGCAACACCCAACGTTCAACGGTTAAATGACTGACTTTTTCAATAAATTCACGTGAGGTTATCCTGATAGGAATAAAAAAAAGCATATGATTTATTGATAAAATACTTTGTTTATTAGCACGGATTAAAATATACATTCAAACATATCGGGGCACGCAGAGAGAGCAAACCGTCAAACCTTCCTATATCGACACACATCCTTAGTCTTTGTAATTTGTTTTATCAAACACTGTTTATTTTACTTTTTGTAACGGTTTGCTAACTCATCTTGTTTGTACTCCACTGATGATGAGGTAAACACAACACTACAGCAAGCGATCTCTAGTTGACAGATCAACACCTGAGCAGTACTACATACATATAGGCAATACCTCGCTATGGAGTTAGATTGTCAGTCCATCCTGTGGATGGATGACCCTTGTATGTGTATTGCTCTATTGTGTGCATGGACACAACACTACAGCAAGCGATCTCTAGCTGACAGATCAACACCTGAGCAGTGCTACATACATATAGGCAATACCTCGCTATGGAGCTAGATTGTCAGGCCATCCTGTGGATGGATGACTCTTGTATGTGTATTGCTCTATTGTGAGCATGGACTCAACACTACAGCAAGCGATATCTAGCTGACAGATCAACACCTGAGCAGTGCTACATACATATAGGCAACACCTCGCTATGGAGCTAGATTGTCAGTCCATCCTGTGGATGGATGACTCTTGTATGTGTATTGCTCTATTGTGAGCATGGACACAACACTACAGCAAGCGATATCTAGCTGACAGATCAACACCTGAGCAGTGCTACATACATATAGGCAACACCTCGCTATGGAACTAGATTGTCAGTCCATCCTGTGGATGGATGACTCTTGTATGTGTATTGCTCTATTGTGAGCATGGACACAACACTACAGCAAGCGATATCTAGCTGACAGATCAACACCTGAGCAGTGCTACATACATATAAGCAATACCTCGCTATGGAGCTAGATTGTCAGTCCATCCTGTGGATGGATGACTCTTGTATGTGTATTGCTCTATTGTGAGCATGGACACAACACTACAGCAAGCGATCTCTAGCTGACTGATCAACACCTGAGCAGTGCTACATACATATAGGCAATACCTCGCTATGGAGCTAGATTGTCGTCCATCCTGTGGATGGATGACTCTTGTATGTGTATTGCTCTATTGTGAGCATGGACACAACACTACAGCAAGCGATATCTAGCTGACAGATCAACACCTGAGCAGTGCTACATACATATAAGCAATACCTCGCTATGGAGCTAGATTGTCAGTCCATCCTGTGGATGGATGACTCTTGTATGTGTATTGCTCTATTGTGAGCATGGACACAACACTACAGCAAGCGATATCTAGCTGACAGATCAACACCTGAGCAGTGCTACATACATATAAGCAATACCTCGCTATGGAGCTAGATTGTCAGTCCATCCTGTGGATGGATGACTCTTGTATGTGTATTGCTCTATTGTGAGCATGGACACAACACTACAGCAAGCGATCTCTAGCTGACTGATTAACACCTGAGCAGTGCTACATACATATAGGCAACACCTCGCTATGGAGCTAGATTGTCAGTCCATCCTGTGGATGGATGACTCTTGTATGTGTATTGCTCTATTGTGAGCATGGACACAACACTACAGCAAGCGATCTCTAGCTGACTGATCAACACCTGAGCAGTGCTACATACATATAGGCAACACCTCGCTATGGAGCTAGATTGTCAGTCCATCCTGTGGATGGATGACTCTTGTATGTGTATTGCTCTATTGTGAGCATGGACACAACACTACAGCAAGCGATCTCTAGCTGACTGATCAACACCTGAGCAGTGCTACATACATATAGGCAACACCTCGCTATGGAGCTAGATTGTCAGTCCATCCTGTGGATGGATGACTCTTGTATGTGTATTGCTCTATTGTGAGCATGGACACAACACTACAGCAAGCGATCTCTAGCTGACAGATCAACACCTGAGCAGTGGTGCATATAGTAGATACAGCAATCGTACTATATTTATGAACGGTACAATGTACGTTTTAACAAAAACAAATTAAAACAATAGAGCCAGTAGGGAGTGCTTGAACACATTAAGATTGACAATATATTGTATAAAGAAATAAAAGATAATTTTTTTAAATTATCAAAAAAAAAAACGATCAAAAAGAATCAGGTATCAAGTCGTACTAAATCACATGTTACAATAAAAAAAATGATCAGAAAGAATCAGGTATCAAGTCGTACTAAATCACATGTTACAAACATAGTTTGGGGCCGTCCACAGGTGTACAGCCCACACTGTGCACACACCTTGAAACCGGTAGGGTTATACCGTTACATAAAAGTGGAATAAACAGTATTTGATAAAAAACATAACAATGTCTTTAAACCTCCACGATGTAAATGCCTTAACTATAAATAATACTTCCTTAGTATCTTCCACATCCCGACGTCTTACACAACTCCTACGTCTGTCTACTTTTCCTACATTCAAAATATCATTCACTTGATCCAAACATACTTTCTTTGGTCTACCTTTCACAATAATTTCACTTATTTATTTATTTATTTAACACTTTTATTGCAAATACCATCTGGCGAGCTTATTGCCTGGCGGCAATATGTTCCAGCCAACCAGACAAAAGTAAATTAAGCAAGTTACATGGTGGCATACATCATTCAGATGACTATCCATCCCCACGAAATTCATAAACACATACATGAGCATATGCCCACGAACCCCAGAAAGACGGATAATCACCCGAAAATTCCTTTTCATATAAAGTGAGATATCATCAATCAAAAGGAAAGGAAGGGATGGTGGAGAGGAAAGAAAAAAAAATCAGGAATGAGACACGTTATTTTACTGACTAGAAATTAAGAGATTTTTCAGTCGCTTCTTAAAGCACGCCAATGACGGAGCGAGTCTTATATTGGTTTGTAACTGATTCCAGAGTCTCACTGCATGGACAGTAAAGGACGACGTAAAAAAAGAGGAGCGGTGAACTGGAAAGACCAATAAACAATATCTGTTTGAGTGTTACGCTAATCCATGATTTGAAAGACGCTGAAAATTTTAGGCGAGATAAGAGGGGGCGGCGGGACAGTTAAGGATATTTAACATTAGAGACAGTATGTGAATTTGGCGTCTATTGCTAACATTCAACCAGTTCAATGCCTTCTGGTATGAAGTTATATGATCGTACTTACGTAGGTTGAAAATAAATCTTAAACAAACATTTTGAAGACGCCGTAATTTGTCCAGCTGTTCCTCTGTAAAATCCAAATAACATACGTTCGCATAGTCCAGAATCGTAAAGAGCAGAGATTGTACGAGTAAAATGTTGGTTTTAGTAGGCAGGAATCTTTGCAACACTTTAAAGGAACGAAGGCTGAAGAAGATCCTTCGGCTTACCTCCTTTATTCGTAATATACATTTTTATGTTAGTCTTTTTTGTTTCATTCGTTACACATGCCCAAACTATCTCAGCGTACTCTTCTTCATCTTAATCAACACAGTCTTAAGTTCACAATCATCGCATTTATTCGGTTACTCGCAGTCATTTTTCACGTTTCACTCCTATACATCAAAGCGGGCACCAAAACACTTTTATGGACTATCATCTTAGCACATTAATATATGTATCTACATATTGTCGTTGTTCTGCGAAAAGCATTTAAGTCCAAATATTGAGTTTTGAGATAAATGCAATTTAAGTTTCGGAAGGCGATGTAAAATCAAGTTTTTAATAAAATAAGATACAAACAGATGTTATTTAAATACTGTTTATTTATTCATAAGAATTACTACAAAAACAATGAATAACTTAAAAACATATTACCTAAAAATACGGACACCTGTTTTGGACTTAATTCTTTCTTATAGTTCGGAAATTCTAGGATGAGTCCTGTGACAGCTTACAAATTTGCCCCAATACAACCTTGTAACGATGTTCAGTAATTTTAATTATTTTGTCAACTTTAATATAAGCCTCAATTCTAATAAATAGCAAGTTATTTAGGTAAATACATTACCGTCCGATCGTCACTCTGAACCCCCCATCAGCGACAGCTCCTCCGGCTGACAGCTTACCCCCATAGGCAATCACGTATCTCTCTCTCTCAATAAACATCTACTCTCAATAAACATTTACATATCAATATAATTATAAAAGTCACACACATCTCCCCTATTATTTACCTATATATACTATATTCATATTTCATTTTTATATTTTACTCCCCACAATTATTTTTCACACACACCCGTTCAATATATTACCGTGTGTGACGAGACAAATTTATGTATATTCGTATGTAATTTTATGTATATACTATCACATTTATATATGTATTTAATCGTTTTTATAATTTCTCATAATCATTCATAAAAAAACATTTCTCACAAACCTATCCTTTCCCGATTCCTAAAACGAGCCAAAAAATATCCAATAAATATCGTAACAGTCAGACCTTATCCGATGAAGGAGTAAGGCGTCCTACCATTGGACCGAGACTCCGATGTTGAGATTACTAAGACTCTGATGTTGAGAAATTGATGTTGAGATTACTCGTATATAGTATAACTGTATTTCGATTATTTTAATAAAAGTTTATGTGAGAACTGCCATCGGTCCGCAGTCCACTGTGTTGGCCTTCCTCTGTGACCCCCGAGAGCCGGCCGCCTCACCTGTTGCCGCACTGTTGTGGCGAGGCTGCAGGCCGCTGCGTAGGGCCGTCTGCACCGGCTGGTAAGAAGCATGTCTTCCAGTTAAGGGTTTGCGAGTTTGATTGCCGTTAGTACTTATTTTCTTTTTAAAAAACAATGGCGCGAGTATTATTACAGGCTTAGCCCAATTACATAGAAAAATACAAAAAAATGTTAACATTAAAAGAATAATTATATGTATACATACACATACACACACATACATACACACATATGTATATTGAAAGTCACTTAAATACGTTGATGAGTGCTTTCTAACGCCCCCACCCCAATCTTCGAAGAAAATTTTCTTTTGCTTTTCGTAATGTGATATGAACTATGTCAATATCCGAAGCAGTCCCGTTCAAAAGAGTTAAGGTTCTTTCTGTAGGCTTAGCGTCTAGAAGACCCATTTTTACGTGTGTGATTGAAAATAGTTCTTGCCGGCGCAGTCTAGTGTATTTTTTAGGAACATTTATCGCTAATTAAATGCAATGAAACTTTTGAAGCTGTGTGTCAGAAGAAAAACAGCCGATATAGTACTGCTATACAAAATCATTCACTCAGTGATTAATGCACCTCACTTACTCGCAAGCATTTCATTTCGTATTCCCACTGCGGGTAGATCCACAAGACAGCTCAATCCCTTTTATACCGAAAATTGCTATACTAACTATAAAATCAACTCCTCTATAATTCGTATGCAAAGACTTGGAAACGAGTTTTGCAACAATTTAGATATTTTTAATATAAGTACGTATAGTATTCGCCAGAATATCACAGCAATATTTAGAAATAGCTACTAACTTTGTGCTCTCATTTATTAATATAAATAACGTAATATAAACAAAACATTAAGGGCAATACTTTGTCTCTGGAGTTGAGTAACCCTGCATCAATATGTATGAAGGTTTTAATTCTGCAAAGCAACTTGCATCTCGTTCTACTAATGAGGCCATGTGTTTTCTATATCTCAATATCTATCCATTAAATTCCCACAAAATTCTCAAAAAATCCAATATTTGTTCTATGTAAGCGTTATTCCACTAAAAACCAATCTGAGTTATTTACCTCTATAAAATAAGTCTTCGACAATTACGTAAGTATGCTTGGTGAAGTTTGGTAATATTTTGTGGTATATATACATAACATATATTGAACTTAAATATACATATAATTATTATATAATTTTAAAACAATGACTAATTTATTATTACTACTGCTTTTTGTATCGTCATGTTAGTTAAATATAATGTTGTATTATTTGTCAATAATTTGAAGTACTGTTTAACCTGTCACATGTTAATTTGTATATAAAGACACTGTTGTGTCGTTAATTAATTAAATAAATAAATAAATAATCTTTATAGTAATGGAAGATTCGCCGGTAACTAGCTCCAGAGTCTAAGAGTATTGCCAGTTATATAGTAGACAACACGAATAAATATATTTAATGGATGTCATTTTCGTGCAGTTTATTTTATTTTAAATTGAGAGATTCTGTTATAGTTATTACAGAAAATGGGTTGGTTTCCAAATACTAGATTCTCCCATGTTTATTATCTATCCTGCTTGTGAAAAATATAAATTTCACAATACAAACTAACAACGTATCGTAAATCATAAAATTAATGTTATCATTTGGAAACTTACCAGGTATGTTATGCGTTACTAAATTAGTAAGTGCATTGTGCATGAAAATTCGTGGGCACTGATCAAAATTTAATAAGTGCAAAAAAAAACATCAGTTTGTTATAATTTATCTTTGTATTAATTTATTTCAATGGTTAAATGACATTTTTGATGTAGTGATCTTCTTAAGGGCTCAATTCTTACCTAATACTCGTATGTACGAAGGTCATCCAAAAAGTAAGGTTATAACATTTATGTAGAATCGAAAAATGCTTGTATTTAATTGAAATTCACAGGGTACTTCACAAATATACGAGTACTCGTATTTGCCTATTTTTCAACGTAATCGTCGTCGAGATCGAGACATTTCTGTAGTCGGGGCACCAGCTTTTGTATGCCAGTGTCATAGACCTCCGCCGCCAGCTCTTTCAGCCACTTCTTCACAGCTTCCTCGACCTCCTGATCGTTGAAAAAATGTGGAGGTATAGTGACACACCCACGTCTCATCCCCCGTCACGATAGAGTCCAGAAAAGCTTCTCCCTCCTGTGCAAAACGATCCAAAAATTCACGCGCGGCGGTCACGCGATTTTGACGGTGCTCCGGTGTGAGCATTCTGGGCACCCATCTCGCACACAAGTTCTTGTAACCAAGTTTTTTCCGACCCAATATTACCAAGGAGACTTCGAGAAATGTCAGGAAATTTTTTGTGAAGATCGCCAAGCGTCACACGGCGGTCATTTCGTACTTGTTCTTCAATTTTTTGTACAAATTCGTCAGAAATCACAGCCTTGCCTCTTCGTATCAGTACGGGATGTTCTGAACAGCCTAACCCACTTTGTGACATGTTGTCGACTCATTACATCACTACCATAAACTTCCACGAGCTTCTGATGGATATTCGCAGCGGTATTGTTCTGCAAAGTCAAAAAACGGATGACCGCGCGGGTCTCACACAGACGAGAGTTGGCGGAAGCGCGCGACGACCTCTCCATCGGAAGAATTTACTGTGACTGAACAAAATGGCCAACAAATACGCGGGACCAAACAAACTGACCGTTAGGATCCCCCCTACATGCCAACTTTGAAACAAAAAATTTCCCCCGGCCTCAGGAGCTCTTGTAGCCTTAGTTTCTGGATGACCTTCGTATATCTGAATAAACGCAGATGCGGGGAAATATCTAATTCAATGGCCGTAGCCACTACGTTCCTATCCTTATACTTAAGTTTTTTTCAATCTGTCACTAATAGTAAGTTAAAATTCCGATCTTAGCGACCTTCATGAGAGTCTGTCTTTTAATAATAAATTGTCCTTTTATTATTATTTGTTAGAAAACTTTATACGTTTTTTTTAAAGCTACGAGTATTAACCTAACTTTGGGAGTTGATTCTTTTAATTTTTTTCTTTATTTAACTAAAAAGTTTAAATCGCATTAACTCGTATTTCTATCTTCCCTAGAATGACACTGGCATTTTTTCCGCCTAGTATATATCAATTCTTTCAAAAAGAGAAAAACACACATTACGGTATACTCCGATCGTCTGACTTCGGTGTGTGTTTGCTGGTGTGCAACGGCTCACACACTTAAAAAACAAACTCCATGGCACAGCTTTGCTTCCCAAATGAATTGACGTTAGAATGGCGAAGGGGTCCTCGACTACAAGGCCTAGCAAGGAGAAAGACCTGAGGTGAACATAATTTGTACAAACTAACACTTGGTTGCTGTGTCTTGGCTTGAAAGAAAACATTGCGTGTTAGGATTACACGGAGAAGAAGGTTTATATAAAATTTCTTCAATAAAAATATAGACATGGTGGTTGTGTGTTAAAAAAATTACAAAGAGTTTGAACTTGAAACAGATGGTTTATTATTGTTTTTTTAATTTACAACGACAGTATTAGCATTATCATCTACTCCCTGGCTCCATCCCAACTCACTGTCTGCGAAGACTGTTGGGGTTAGCTCTCCTCGTCCTCACGTTGTATGCTCTTCTGTCCCCCAGGCCGTGCCTCTGCATCAGGTTATCTTTTTGCACCACCCATGAATTATTTGGTGTTCCTCTGGTTGTTATTCGAGGAAGATCCATGGAGATTGCCTGGTGCACAATGTGATCGGGTGCTCTGCGTCCAACGTGCCCATACCATCTCAATCGCCTCTCCTCCATCTTGCTGTTGATGTCTGTAACACCTAGGCTTCCACGAATGCGTGAGCTTTTTATTTTGTCTCTTAGGGGCACACCAGCTGACCATCTTAGCACGCACATTTCAGCAGTTTCTAGTTGCCTAGAGTAAGAGTTATACATCGTCCAGCATTCAGAGCCATAGAGGAGTATTAGCATTATCATAATTTGACTAAATACCATCGTATAGCATATTGTAATCGACGCGCCTTAATATAAATAACGTTTCTGAGAAAAACATTTGAGTCATACGAGACATGGTTTGAGGAAAATTGCTAAAACTAGTATAAATATTTGCAGCATAATCAAACAGTGTTGTTTGCTGAATGTCTGGCACTTCACGCCAGCACCGAAACCACCGCACTTCCCTTCCTTGCCTTCCTCCGACACTCGGCAAATATGCTCGAGTCACCTCACCTCACTATTGGCAGCCAGAATCAACACTGACCCGGTTTGTAGAACACGCACACATTATGAACCCTTTCAAAAGAAAAAGAAATAGTTGATGATTATTAAACATGATACATGGCGTCGATAGGCGTTGGATTGGGATATAACTGATATTTATAAAGGCTCTAGATATAAATCAATCCAACATTTTATTTATTCACACTTCATTGCAATTTATTATCACTTCATTCAAAGATTCTCCTGCCACCCCAACGTCAGTTCAGTTGGAAAGTGAAGTTGTGCCGTGGAGATCTTTTTTAAGTGTAATATGTCTAAGCAAAGACACGTTCCCTATTTTGTCGTTTTTGAGATATTTATTTATTTTTTTATTCAACACTTCATTGTAAAAATATTCTGGCGCGCTTATTGCGAGACGATATTTTCTTCCAGCTAACTAGACAAAAGTAAATAAAGCAAGTTGTTACATGGTCGTTAAAAATATTTAAATAATTATTGATCTTAAGGACGTTTATGTGTAACATACAAAAGAAAGTGAATGTGAGATATCATCAATGAAACGAAAAAGTTTTTTTCTGTGGATCCTTAAACATTTCCCCACATATTTTCTTCTTCATTTAAAATGGTTCTCAGTTTATTCCATACCTTTTCCAGTTCATCCTTCTTTTTAACACCTTTTCCCCCATCTTTTTTTGTTGACCCTTAAAGTTCTTTACCACTGTAAAACAAGTCTTCGACAATTACGTAAATCTACTTGGTAAAATTTGATAATATTTTGTGATATACCTATACATACATGTATTGAACTTAAAAAAAACATATAAATATTAAATAATTTTAAACAATGACTTTGTAATTTATTATTAATACTGCTTTTTGTATCTCCATGTTAGTTTAAGATAAAGTTTTGTATTTTTTGTCAATAATTTTAAGAACTTGTATAACTTGTCATATGTTCATTTGCATATAAAAGACACTGTTGTGTCGTTAATTAAATTTATAAATAAACAAAACGTTTCCCACATATTTTCCTCTTCAATTTTTTATGTTTTCAATTTATTCGACTTCTTTGACAATTCATCCTGACCCCTTTTTCCACGTCCTTTCCTGTTGACCCTTAAACATTTCCCACATATTTTTCTCTTCATTTAAAATGTCTCTCAATTTATTCCACATCTTTTCCAGTTCATCCTCGATCCTGACACGTTCTTTCCACGTCTTTTATAGTTCGTCCTACTTCCTCGCGCTTTTTAATAAGCCTTTCCCTAATTTCTGTGTTGTGGCGCTATATACTCGTATAGGCAAAGCCATGGAATATATTAAGACTCGTACACAACTCGCAGCTATGTTATCGAATACATTTAACACTCACGTACTTGGTGTCGAAACTTATTTTTAACGATCATTTCAATTATCACATTTCCCAATGAGTTCAACAACTGATAAAGCAAAAACTTGTTGATAATTTAACTAGGCCTTTGTGTTCTTCAAACAGCGATATAACAAACATTTCAAATCCTCCAATATACATTTACTAACTGAAGCCACACAGCCAAGGCTTTTGTCCGATTTCCAAAGATTTTTTATTTTATTTACTAAAAAAATTACCTACCGATTTGGCTACCTAGATAAGTAATATAAATACATTATTTTTCTGTTGCCTTACACTTCTGTTGTATACTGTACATTATATTGCATTATATTTCTGTTGCCTTACACTTCTGTTGTATACTGTACATTATATTGCATTATATTTCTGTTGCCTTACACTTCTGTTGTATACTGTACATTATATTGCATTATATTTCTGTTGCCTTACACTTCTGTTGTATACTGTACATTATATTGCATTATATTTCTGTTGCCTTACACTTCTGTTGTATACTGTACATTATATTGCATTATATTTCTGTTGCCTTACACTTCTGTTGTATACTGTACATTATATTACATTATATTTCTGTTGCCTTACACTTCTGTTGTATACTGTACATTATATTGCATTATATTTCTGTTACCTTACACTTCTGTTGTATACTGTACATTATATTGCATTATATTTCTGTTGCCTTACACTTCTGTTGTATACTGTACATTATATTGAATTATATTTCTGTTGCCTTACACTTCTGTTGTATACTGTACATTATATTGCATTATATTTCTGTTGCCTTACACTTCTGTTGTATACTGTATATTATATTGCATTATATTTCTGTTGCCTTACACTTCTGTTGTATACTGTACATTATATTGCATTATATTTCTGTTGCCTTACACTTCTGTTGTATACTGTACATTATATTGCATTATATTTCTGTTGCCTTACACTTCTGTTGTATACTGTACATTATATTGAATTATATTTCTGTTGCCTTACACTTCTGTTGTATACTGTACATTATATTACATTACATATCTGTTGCCTTACACTTCTGTTGTACACTTTACATTATATTACATTATATTTCTGTTGCCTTACACTTCTGTTGTATACTGTACATTATATTACATTACATTTCTGTTGCCTTACACTTCTGTTGTACACTTTACATTATATTACATTATATTTCTGTTGCCTTACACTTCTGTTGTATACTGTACCTTATATTACATTATATTTCTGTTGCCTTACACTTCTGTTGTATACTCTACATTATATTTCCGTTGCCTTACACTTCTGTTGTATACTGTACATTATATTACATTACATTTCTGTTGCCTTACACTTCTGTTGTACACTTTACATTATATTTCCGTTGCCTTACACTTCTGTTGTACACTTTACATTATATTACATTATATTTCGGTTGCCTTACACTTCTGTTGTATACTGTATATTATATTACATTATATTTCTGTTGCCTTACACTTCTGTTGTTTACTGTACATTATATTACATTATATTTATGTTGCCTTACACTTCTGTTGTATGATATACTGTACATTATATTACATTTCTGTTGCCTTACGCTTCTCTTGTATATTGTACATTATATCCCATTACATTTCTGTTGCCTTACACTTCTGTTGTATACTGTACATTATATAACATTACATTTATGTTGCCTTACACTTCTGTTGTATACTGTACATTATATTACCTTACATTTATGTTGTTCATTGTACATTATATTACATTACATTTCTACCCTTTACTCGAACAGTGCTTGTTTATTTATTAAGTTAAAACAATAATACAATAAATAACTGATTTAATCCGTATTTAAACCAATCTACCATTTTACATGCAAAAATTTGCTTGTCTAAGATTTAGTTTCAACCTACGAAAGTACGATCATATAACTTCATATCAGAAGGCACTGAACTGGTGGAATGTTAGAAATAGACGCCAAATTCACATACTGTCTCTATTGTATAATATCCTTAACTGTCCCGCCACCCCTTCTTATTTTCAGCGTTGTTAGATTCGTTCCGTCCTCGGCATGCTTAAAGACGCTACAGAAAAAAAACTCTTAATTTATGGTCAGTAATAAATATAACGTGTTTCATTCCTGTTTTTTTTTCCTTTCCTCTCCACCATCCCTTCCTTTTCCTTTGATTGATGATATCTCACTTTATATGAAAAGGAATGTTCAAGTGATTGTCCGTCTTTGTAGGCTTTTAGCTCACGTATGTGTTCATGGATTTCGTGGAGATGAATAGATTATGAATGTTTTTTTGCGACCATGTAACTTACTTAATTTACTTTTAACTGTTTGGTTCGAAGAGATTGCCGCGTGGCAATAACCCCGCCGGATTGTATTTGCAATTAAAAAATAAATAAATTAAAAACAAATTAACTTATGTTAATATTTTTCATTTCACTTCAACAAATAAATTTATAAATATGGATATATAGAATGTAACACAATATATCCTGAAATAAAACATATAAGAATATTTCAAGGCAATGAACTTCACTTAAGAGAGATGCTATCAAAATATCTGGGATCATCTCATGACATCCCCCATTCGACAACACTCCACATTAACCCTTCCCTTACGGTGATAAAAATAATACGCGTGCTCCGGTGTTGGGTAGTGAGTACGCAATAAAAAATTAGCGATTTTAAATCGGAAAAATAAGAACACTTAATTAATTAGAATTGAAGTTAAAAATTATAATAATTGAGATTTATTTGCTGAAAACATTAAAAAACCATCTGAAAACATCAAAAAACGCTCACGGAACGGGCGTACGTCTAACCTATTTGCAAGCCTAGAGGCTACTAGTGGCGCGGAACGTCAGTCGCATACCCCGGCGCTTACGCCTTTGCTTGCGACGTTGAGACAATTCAGCTCCTCGCAATTCAGTCTAGTATGCAAGAGTGAGATGAGAATATAGTGTCGCGCTTCCCGCATACTATTCACCTATCGTCAAGACGAGGCACTCGCAGCGTTTAAATGCGAATTTGTTTTCGATCTTTACAAAACACCTCGATGTAGTCGATAAATTCTGATTATTATTAATATTATTATTTTTTAAATCAATGCGTAAATATATTATGGAGGAATACCTAAAATCTTAACCTTGTATTTATAATATTTATAGAGATATTGATGGTTATTAGAAGCAACGTGTAGAAGATACCCAACACAGGGAAGGAAAGGTTAATACAGACAGGGTGAGCCCAGTCGCGAGAGTATCAGTCGATTCAGCCCGCAAATCATGCAAGTGCCTGGAGCACATGTCCGTTGAACTATTTTTGTGTGTTTAAATATGATTTTCGTTGGTGTAAGTCAGCCATTTCAGAATAGGCAATGAACCTGTTCTTAGACTAAACAGCTTGGATCTGTTGAGATATTTGTGCCTCCTTATATGTGAATTTCATTGGTGTTAATCAGCTGTCTAACAACTGTTAACGAGCGTGTTCTTAAATATTTAAAACAAACAAAAACAAAAAAATCAGAAGCTTTTAACATTATGTTAAAATATTTGAATTCTTTGAAGCATTATTTGTTTAATAATTTTTTGTTATTTAAGTTTTTAAACTGAAAGTGATCGCAATGTCTCGTGTGGTGATTCACGGACATCAATATTGACAATCAAACATTTTCGAATATACTTGATAAACAAATTTTTTTAAATTTATTTATTTATTCATTATTACACATGACAAGAAATATACATAATTTGCGAAAAAACAACAGGTAATTTAATTTGGACAGACAATTTTAATGGATCTGGGTTTGTTGCCTTTCATTTGTCGTGTCCCCAGTAAACTAGGCTTTTGCCTGTATCTCACTGAGGATATTTAGCATGAAAAAATAAATCGATACTTCTTTCCGATTTTTGATTACACAAAAACAAAACCCCGTTGCACGTTCTCATCAACCTGACAAACAGTGACACTCAATTACAACTGGAAACATCATGCGAAATTATACCCCTCACACATCATCACTCCGGAAAGACCAAAAATATTCATCCCACAATATACCGCACACAATCATAAGAATAAAAATAATTTAAAAAAAAAACAAAAACATACAGAAACACAAGAACAACAAAATTATAAACAATAAGAAGAAACAAACACTCACGAGCCCACACAAATCTTTTCCACACGTCATTCATCCTGAAAGCCCAAGTACTCAAAATCCTGTCGCAATTACAACCACGCTCCGATTATTACGTTATGTTTAAATTAACACGTTAAAAATAAACTTGGTTTTACCGTAAACATATCTACGAGTAGTTAACAAAGCATATATTTAATTCTAGTGTATTTAGTTTTTATTAAAACAGTCCTTATTGGCTGAATTCAATTTTCATGTTTCAAGAAAGTGGGTACTTCAGCTGAATTTTCATGTTTCAAGAAAGTGAGTTGTTATACGTTGTCTATTCTTTTTTTATTTATTATTTTATGTACATGTTCATACATAGTAAATCTGATGGATAAATTGCTAAATAGAAATTCAATACAAACTACCATCTTCCAAGTTTCCAGCTTCCAATTTGTCCTCCCAAGTTTTGCAAAATGATCATTATTTTTGCATACGCAATGAGATATTTCAGCCACCATAGTAGCAATGCACTATTCGCAGATTCCACATTTTGACAGGGGACGACATTTAGCCTACTTCTCCGTTTCTTATGACGGGACTTGATCAAACGGCGAAGAGAACCGATTCATAAAACATGTCCACACCCTCTCACTTCCAGCTCGCTCGCTGCGTGTCATTTGCGCTACATTATGATTGCGCTCAAATTCCGAGCTTTCAGCACATTCGTATTAATTGTAACAACATTTGCATTCAAGTATTATTTAACATAATATATGGACCACAATTTTAAATATGTTAGACTAAAAGCTTAGTCCACTTGATACACAAAACAGCACAATCCCTTTTATAACGAAAATTGCTACGCAAATTGTAAAATTAACTCATCTATAATTCTTATGTAAAGACTTAGAAATGAGTTTGGCAACAATTTACATAATTTGAATAAGTATTTATAGTATTCATCAGAATTTCACAACGATATTTAGTAATAGCTATAAACTTTGTGGATTCCTTTATCAATGTAAATAACTTAATATAAACGTAATATATAAGGAAATACTTAGCCTCTGG
Organism: Odontocerum albicorne; assembly: GCA_949825065.1. Classification (NCBI taxonomy): domain Eukaryota; kingdom Metazoa; phylum Arthropoda; class Insecta; order Trichoptera; family Odontoceridae; genus Odontocerum; species Odontocerum albicorne. The sequence goes on from OX463845.1 coordinate 1,825,444, forward strand.
AGTTAACTAAGTATATACGAGGGTCATCCAGAAACTAAGGTTACAAGGGCTCCTGAGGCCATTTTTTGTTTCAAAGTTGGCGCACCTGGCATAAAGGGGGGATCCTAACGGTCAGTTTGTTTGGTCTCGCGTGTTTGTCGGCCATTTTGCTCAGTCACAGTAAACTCTTCCGATGGAGAGGTCGTCGCGCGCTCCCGTCACCTCTCGTCCGTGCGAGATCCGCGCGGTCATCCGTTTTTTTTACTTTGCAGAACAATGCCGCCGCGAATATCCATCGGAAGCAGCTCGTGGAAGTTTATGGTAGTGATGTGATGAGTCGATAACATGTCACGAAGTGGGTTAGGTTGTTCAGAGAAGGCCGTACTGATACTCACGACGAGGCAAGGGAGTGATGACACTTGACGACCTTCACGAAGAATTTCCTAACATTTCTCGAAATCTCCTTGGTGATATTGTGTCGGAAAACTTAGTTACAAGAGGTTGTGTGCGAGATAGTGCCCAGAATGCTCACAAATCGCGTGACCGCCGCGAGTGAATTTTTGGATCGTTTTGCACAAGAGGGAGAAGCTTTTCTGGATTCTATCGTGACGGAGGATGAGACGTGGGTGTGTCACTACACCCCAACAATTTTCCAACGATCAGGAGGTCGAGGAAGCTGGAAATAAGTGATTGAAAGAGCTGGCGGCGGAGGTCTATGACACTGGCATACAAAAGCTGGTGCTCCGACTACAGAAATGTCGCGATCTCAACGGCGATTACGTTGAAAAATAGTTAAATATCTTTGTGAAGTATCCTGTGAATTTCAATTAAATACAAGCATTTTTCGATCCTACATAAATGTTGTAACCTTACTTTCTGGATGACCCTCGTATGTGGGATGTTTCGATTTTGCAAAGCAACTTGCATCTCGTGTTACAAGTGATCACATGTGCTTGTTAAATTTAAAGATATATTCATTAAAATTCTCGATAAATCGAATTCTTTTTGTTCTATGTCAGCGTTGCTCTACTGATAACAAATATAACAGTACTTTACCACTATAAAATATGTGTTCCACAGTTACGCTAGTCTACTTGGCTGAATTTGGTAATATTTTGTAATAAACGAGTACATACATATATTGCATTCAAATACACATATTAATATAAAATTAATTCAAACATTACTTTGTTATTATGACTACTGTTTTTTGTATATACATATTAGTTGTTTAAGATAAACTTTTGTAATTTCGTCAATAATTTGAAGTATTTGTGCCATCTTAAATCGATGGAAAAAGTCCAGAAGTTCGGCGCTTGGGTTACATATGTTTTGAGTGAAAACAACAAAAATCAATTGTCGAACAAAAGGATGTGTCGAAAATGCTCACTTTCGTCTACTTGACATTCCATTTTGAAGGCTTGTAATCAAATAAAATAATATTTGTAACGTAAAAGCAAACACAATATCTTGTAGAGCAGAAAATTTTCTTTCGAATGCCGAATATAAATTTTACAATTTTGTTTTAAAAAACGGACACAACTTATGTTAACACCCAATAATATATATAAAAAAAATATTTCTCTTTGTTCTATTAGTTTTACAGAGCACTGACAATAGTTATGTGCAAAAAAAACTGAGCTAACTTATTTTTGGCTGTTTACGACAGGCAAAATTTTTTTTAATTTCCTTGAGGTTTTTTTTGCCCATCCCTATTATACACATATTCTGAAATTACGTGTATATTTAAAAATAATTTCAAAGAAAATACATTTAAGAGAGAAGCTACCATAAGGCCTGGGCTCATCTCAAAACATCCCCCCAGTCGAGTTACGCCCCCACCATAGAGGGCGAGGACATCAGACGTTCTTCAGCACACACCCTATTGTTATGTTGCATTAATTTAGATATCTGATTAAACAACGGAAGCAGGACAACCGGTGATAGAAGTTTGATGAAAACTTACAATTCAGGATACATACTTTAAACATTTCAAAACGCGATACATGAAAATATTAATATGAAGGTAAATACATAAATACGATTAATTAAATTAAATCATTAATTAAAGGCTTGAGAAGAAAGATTAAATCTCACACAGGACAACGAAAATGCCAATAAATGTTTTATTATTAAAATTAATAAATATTCTAGGTATAATTCAATAGTCAATCAAGATAAAAGATTGAGGAAATTTTGGAGACTTAGGAAAGATTGAGGAAATTTTGGAGAATTTTATGGCCTTCCTGAACTCAAAAGCATCTCCATTAAAAATATCCACCAAATCAGACACGGAGTTACCCAATTGTTGCATTCTCTTGATTGATAAATTACAACGTGTAACTGCCCTATTTGGTGAATATTTTAATGAAGATGTTATGAAGTTCAGGAGGTTCCTTCTCCGATATTTCTTTAATCTTAGGTCTTGACTGAATATACAATGTTATTTTTTTAAATTTGCTTTATTATTTCAACTTGAAAGAGATTTTATACACAGTGCAAATGCGAGTGAAAGGCGTGGTAAATAAAAAGGAGTTTATTGTTGCTATCAAGTGAATTCAATTTTGTAAGAAGGAAATGTAAGAAGTAAGAGAAATCATAGGAGATGTATGATAAGGTGTGCGAATGAAGAAGATATGAAAGATATGTGTTGGGCTAGGAAAGTCTGGAGCTTTGTCATATCTGCCTAGCACAACAAGGAAACGACATGATGGTATATCATCATCATCATTGTCAAGCAGGGTCGATCCACTGCTGGATGAAGGTCTCCCCAAGTTGGCTTCAAATAGTTCGGTTTTTGCTCGTTGATGCCATGTGATGCTACCATGTTTCCTGATTTCATCTATCCAGCGTTCCTTCGGTCTTCTTCTGGGCCTCTTTAGGCCTCTTGGGTACCATTGGATTATTTCGGATGTCCATCGAGAGTCCGAAGCACCTCGATCGTTTTTTTTTCAACATCTCTTTGAACCAATCGACACGAGCCTTTTTTTGAGCGATTGTCAAATTATGCGGTATCCAACGCGAACAAATTTTGACGGCCAAATGTTCATACAATATTGAATGTATGCGAGTGGAACTAATGCCCATACATGCCTCAATCTCACGATAAGTCACATAACAATCTTGCAATATCAGTTCACGCACAGCATCGATTTTTTTTAGGCACAACCATCGATTTTGGACGACATCCACGAAATTCGTCCTGGAGCGAACTACGACCACGATTGAATTCGGAAAACCAGCGAAACACAGTGGCCCGGAATAGTGCTTCATCACTAAAAGTCAAAGCGAGTTGATCGGCACACTGTGGTTGAGTTAGTTCACGTCGAAAATCATAAAAAATCATCGAACGAAAATGTTCACGATTTAATACCATTTTTGGCCGAGATGAATTTTTCAAGTCACTGTAAACAACACAAATAGCACTCGTATAACAAAATTTTCTGAGCACGTATACCATTAAAAACGTCAAACTTTACGATGCTGATGTCAGATTTGATGTATGGTGTTGCCATATCTCAACACTTAAGTGGCAGCCTATGTATAATTAAAAATTATATTTTATAAGTTTCGTGGTTATTTTTTATTTATTTAAAAATATTGAGTTTTATTTATTAAATCAAGTTAAATAAATGTTTCTATAATAATAATAATAATAAAAGGACTACTTATGAACTCTCCTCAAGAGCGTTCTTACTCGAGGCTCGAACCTACGGATTAAAAAAAATATATAAGTTGAGTTTAAGGATAGGAAGGTAGTGGATGTGACCATTAGATTCAGTACTTACCCACATCGAATGTTTAAAAAACGTATTTGGTAAGAAAACCTCAGAAAATTACAAAAGAAAGACGATCTACAAAAAAATCTTTGTATTGTAGATCTTTCGATATGTAACACATTCGGCTTTAGGTGTAGTGTAGTGTACTCGTATGTGTGTAGTGTTCATATGGATGTAAATAATCTATAGGAAACTCTGCACTCTTTAGTGTGTGTGTGTGTGTGTCTCTCTATTACGAGACACTAGACCTGGGCAAGGGGTAGAGGTAACAGGCGAGGGGAAGTCGCTGCGGCGTTCCACGTTACAATGTTCCAGCGCGCGTGTTACGGCATCGTAAGAAATGTGCTCAATGTCTGCTGCGTCTGTTTTGGCGTTTATTATAGTCTAAATCGGCGCGTCTTTCACTCGATCTTCTTTTACCCATTGAAATGAGCGTGTCTGTTGATTCAGACTGTCTGGGCCGGCCGACAGTGCCAGAGACTGCCGCCGTTGGCAAGCATCCCCGGGCTAAAAATACAGGCCGCTACTAGCAAGTACGCTAACTCCATTCAGACTATTTGTATCGTTGCGCGTTGCGTGCACCGTGGAGTGCTAGCCAGTCGCCATCATGAACCTATCTCTGTCTCGGGGTCTTGATCTTGTCTTCGGAACGTCTAGGACGGGAGTATTTCTCTGATTCTTCTTCGTTTGTACTCGTACCGTCCCGTGAGGTTCTGTGAAGTGTTTTATTACTGATTTTGCTTTACTTTTCATTATGCCTTCCTTTTTTCTTTTAATTAATATTTATAATAAAAACAAATTGACTCAACACTTTAATGTGAAAAAAATCTACACGATAGCCTTAAATTAAAGTGACAGGCCTGTTTAACTTCACAAAATCACTGTCAAACTACCCGACAATACTTTAGTAACTACAGTTTGACAAAGCTTTTATCAAGCAAGGCAGGTTTGTAACTTAAAGATTGCAATGTAGATTTTTTTTTCTTTTCTTGATAAAGAGTTCTATAACATGCTGTGTCTTTCTCAATCGCCATACGTACTTGAGATATACGTTCTCCATTGGGATAACATTCTTCCATGATAGTCAAAAAATTTGTCAATATGCATGAAGGCTTCATTCATATTTTTTATTGTCTAGGTCATGACAATTTTTTCAGCTTCTTCTTCCTCACTTCCATTGTGTATTTCATTTAACTCTTGTTGCTCAATTAAGTATTCATTTGACAGAGGTACTGAGTGAGGTTCAATCAACTTATTAACATCTTCGTTGTTGACGTCCAAGTTTAGTTCATTCATTAGGTGTACTATTTCATCTGTGATAGTTTCCGGAATTTCTTCAGAACTTATAAAATCACTCATCATTTGTGGGCATAATTGTTTCCAGGAACCTTTCATTGTTGACTCTTTTATTTCAGCCCACGAGTCTCCAATATTGTTTATTGCGTTCCATATATTATATTTCTTTCAAAAAAGTGGGAGCGACTGCGTGGAAGCGAACTATTTTTGCATTATCGACAAAAATCTTTAAAAAATTGCATTTTTAAAAAGGTGCGAAATAGCGAATTGTGCGACAGTAGAATGTGCAAAAGTTGAAAGCCGTTGTATGTACCAAATTATATCCCTCCTCTCTATAAAAACTTTTCTAACACCCCCATCAAACAACCCAAAAAATAAATTTCCCAAGTCCGTTCTACACGCCCGATGAAGGAGTAAGGTGTCCTTAAATCGGACCGACACTCCGAGCAAATCATCAACTAGAGAGGCCACCTGTATTTATTTTATTTTAATTCTTTTTTGTACATGGTTAAACATGATACATCTAGTAGGCTTATTACTATGCATAAATTTCTTCCAGCCAACCAGCTCATCTTAGGCATGTCAAACTTTTTTAATCCATAATAGATTTTATAAAGAAAAAAATAAGTATTTGTTTAAATTTACTTAAAAAACAAACGAATAACAAATATCTATCAATAATGGCAGACACACAGAAAAGGACTTCGTTTTAGGATAAAGAACACAAGGAAAGAAAAATTGATGGATGAAGAATAAGTCAAGTGATGTTATAATTTTTCAATTATCTCTTAACACATTCAATGCAATCAAATAATTAAGGCAATTCACATGTAGCTGAAAATGAAAAAAAAAGTAAAATTACGTGCAATTTAATTTGGTGTTGTCTAGTAGTGTTTGCATACGAAAACGCGTCAGGCGCGTTATTAGCACCCGACGGTTGTGAAGAAGAACGCACTAGGCACGTTGTTAGCATTGAACGTCTTCTTCTTCTCCCTGGCTCCATCCCAACTCACTGTCTGCGAAGACTGTTGGGATCAGCTCTCCTCGTCCTCAGGTTGTATACTCTTCTGTCCCGGACTACGTCCTCCAGGCCGTGCCTCTGTATCAAGTTATCTTTTTGCACCACCCATGATTTATTTGGTCTTCCTCTGGTTGTTATTCGAGGAAGATCCATGGAGATTGCCTGGTTCACAATGTGATCGGGTGCTCTGCGTCCAACGTGCCCATACCATCTCAATCGTCTCTCTTCCATCTTACTGTTGATGTCTGTAACACCTAGGCTTCCAAGAATGCGTGAGCTTTTTATTTTGTCTCTTAGGGACACATCAGCTGACCATCTTAGCATGCGCATTTCAGCAGTTTCTAGTTGCCTAGAGTAAGAGTTATACATTGTCCAGTATTCGTAGCCATGGAGCCGTTGTTAGCATTGAACGTGTTAAACCTAAATAAGGATGGTGCATGTCAAAAAAATCTTGGAAGTTCGTTCCATAGTCGCACAACGTGAACTGCAAATGAAGATATATAAAACGTGCTGCGATGTGTTGATATGCAATTGAGTCTTTCATCGCCTGATTGACGAGAATGTTAATGTTCTGATGGAAACTGATTGATGAGAATGTTAATGTTCTGATGGAATCTGATTGATGAGAATGTTAATGTTCTGATGGAAACTGATTGATGAGAATGTTAATGTTCTGATGGAAACTGATTGATGAGAATGTTAATGTTCTGATGGAGACTAGATTTTTTCGCGAAGATATGAAGAATAATGGAGATTATTAAGCACGCAAAAGAAAAGTGTAGCTCTCTGTATCTACCACGACCGAGAAGATACTTGATAGAATGTGTTCATTCCCGAGAAGTGCAAACCATTTCACGCTGTCTGCAGCCGGCTGACCTCTCTGTTCCCGATGACATTGAGGACACTCTCTTTGGAGTGGCAAATTCACCAGACATTCCTTACTGGCATATCATATGCATTCTAATATATATTCTCTTTTGCATGACTGAGAGCACAAATTGAAATGTCGTTTGTGCCGATGAAATATCAAATTTCGATAAAAAGCTTGGGACAACTTCATCATCATAAGACTTACACGTTGTATAATAGTTATTTGAAAACGATGTAGATATAAATTAAACGTAAAAAATATAATAAAAATTAAAATCACAGTTGTTATAAAATAAAAATATATAAATTGAGTGTAAGCAAAGGAAGATGTGGTCATTAGATATTATCGCATCTGCATACATGAATGTTAAGAAAAACATTTTTGGTAAGAAAACGACAAAAAAACTTACTAAGGGAAGACGAACTACAAAAAAACCTTTGTAGAGCTTTCAATATACTCATATGAAAGTAACAACATTCGGCTTAAGATGTAGTATTGTGTGTGTATTTAGTGTTTAAACATATAATGATACTTATATCAAAGCAATTGGGCAGGACACGTAGCCAGAATGTCAGACTCCCGATGGACGTCCGAAATAATCCAATGGTACCCAAGAGGCATAAAGAGGCCCAGAAGAAGACCGAAGGTACGCTGGATAGATGAAATCAGGAAGCATGGCAGCATCACATGGCATCAACGATAAAAAAACCGAACTATTTGGAGTCAACTTGGGGAGACCTTCATCCAGCAATGGATTGACCCTGATTGACAATGATGATGATGATAACAAATCAATATTTTACTACCAACCAGAATATGTTCAAGAAGCGTTGAGTGAATACAATGCTGCAAAACTTTTAAAAAAGTCTGAGTTCTAATGGAATCAAACCCGTAACCTCCGAGCTGGAAGATATATTGTCTTACCAACTGGGTCGCCATCGTATGTGTTGGAAATACTACCGCACGTTAATAAGCAACAATACTCACACATTCTGTCTATTCAAGAATTATTGATTTACGTACTCTGGACAGCAACAATCAGTGTGATTTTTTTTTTGTTATAATATCTACTAGGGCATGGAGGTTAGGTTATAAATAGTTGGGATGAACACATAGGTGGACCTTCGATTATTCGAAGGATATTAACAGCAGGAGGAGTACACAAGAGGTATCTGGGTTCAACGACCGGTTTCGGCAGTGATGGCTCATTCTCAACCCTGTCACGCAGGTTCGCTATTGTCTATCCTTCACTAGCGCTGCATCACCCGTCATAGTTTCACAGCCCAAAGCACTAAAGGAGTATTGACACGGGGCCAGGTGACACCACTCATACATTATTACACTGATGATGTAATACTATTCTGCATGTGCCTTCTTGAATACGATTAACCATAGACATAAACACGTGAGGAAGCTTTTAAAACAAATAACAAAACGTGTCTCGAATACAAAATGTACACTAAACGATTAAGCTAACTTTAATATTACCAGAAGTAGCAATAAACGTTATACTTGGTTACTTTATAAACACATAACATCAATTTATTTCTAAAGCACCGTTTCGTTTACAAAGTCATTGCAAAAGCACTTAGATCAAACGTCATCTGAAGCTTCGACGAGTGCAGAACAAGGCATTCGAAATCTCTTTCAGGACCCACTCAAAATAAACCACTCTCGATTTCCGCCGAATAACGTGAGAAACACTGAAACACCACATCGTCACTTAGACAGTGAAGTTCTATAAAAGCTAACAGGACCACTGTAATCCTCTAATCGCTGCCCTGGGAGTTTACTAGAGTAAGTCCGACCTACCTTTCCGTTATTAGGACAGGCTTCCGAAGCGTCATCTGTTAACTGACTAGTGCACCTACAGTATTCGCAGGAGGGACAAAGTTCTGGACGATTGTGGACTATGCGGACGTATGTTATTTGAATGTTACAGAGGAACAGCTGGACAAATTACAGCGTCTTCAAAATGTGTGTCTAAGGTTCATTTTCAACCTACCTAAGTACGACCATATAACTTCATAGCAGAAGGCATTGAACTGGTTGAATGTTAGAAATAGACGCCAAATTCACATACTGTCTCTATTGTATAGCATCCATAACTGTCCCGCCGCACCCTCTTATCTCGCCGAAAATTTTCAGCGTCTTTCCAATCATGGATTAGCGCTACGCTCAAACAGAGATTGTTTATTGGCCTTTCCAGTTCACCGCTCCTCTTTCTTTACGTCGTCCTTTACTGTCCGTGCAGTGAGACTCTGGAATCAGTTACAAACCAATATAACACTCGCTTTGTCCTTGGCATGCTTTAAGAAGCGACTGAAAAAATTCTTAATTTCTAGTCAGTAAAATAACGTGTTTTATTCCTGATTTTTCTTTTCCTTTCCTCTCCACCATTCATTCCTTTCCTTTTGATTGATGATATCTCACTTTATATGAAAAATAATGTTCGGGTGATTGTCCGTCTTTGTGGGGTTCGTGGGCATGTGCTCACGTATGTGTTTATGGTTGTCGTGGGGATGGATAGTCATTTGAATGATTTATGCGACCATGTAACTTGCTTCATTTACTTTTATCTGGTTGGTTGGAAGAGATTGCCGCCTGGCAATAAGCCCGCCAGATTGTATTGCAATAAAAGTGTTAAATAAATAAATAAAGTTCTGAGTGAATGCGATTAAATGCAAGTTGCCCGAACGAGTGGACATATACTCGTACACATTAAATAATTATTTGTAAGAATTGTTATCTAGTTAGAAGTTAGTATGTAAGTGTTTGCTGTTTTTAAGAAATCATATATAAAGATTATTAAAAATAAAATGACTTGTAGGGAATGAAAATTAAGTTAATTCATAGTTATAATATATGGATTGGTTATTAAAATATAAATTTATATAAGTGTGTAGGTATAGAGCCTTTGGTAAATGTTTGTATTGTAGATTATTTTATTAAATAAAAAAAACTAACGTTAAACATGCATAAACATGTTAAGTTGAGAACTTTTCAACGACTTTGGTAAGACGCCTGTTTTGTAAAGGGTGCTTCAAATTGAGCGGTATATTAAATTCTTGGATAAAACACAGATGGCGTCGCGAACTTGCCTGGGTCTTGTGACATTTGAGAAGTGTAATGTATGACATTTATGAAAATGGAGTCGTATATAATACAACAACGCGTTCAAATTGAAAATTATTTTATGTATCGCAATCTCCGGAAACGGTGATATTAATTGGCCACCAAGATCATGTGATATGACACCGTTGGACTATTTTCTCTGAGGTTACGTGAAAAGCCAGGTCTATAATAATGACCCCAATCAATTCCTGAGCTGAAGGACGAAATTATTCGCGTTATTGGTGAGTTAGAACCGCAATTATGCCAAAATGTCATCGAAAATTTTTACAAAAGAGTGGACATCTGTGGAACTGCAAGAGGTGGACATTTGGCGGATATTGTTTTTTGTGTTTAAATTATACTTCAATGACCGATAAAAAGTTTTTTGAAATCAAAGCAAATTGCGTCTTTTATTCAAGAATTAAAAAACCGCTCAATTTGAAAGACCCTTAAATATGTGTTTTTTTGTTATGTAGTAATCTTTTTCAACCAATCAGAATGAATATTCAAAGAGCTGAGGCAAAAAAATTATATACTCGTACATATATATGAGTGTGTATGTGTAAAGAACCCCGCCTCCGTATTGGATGAATGTCCTTTATCGAATGACGGAGTCGGTCCCAAGCCCGGACAAAGGAGGAGGGACTCCTTTCCTTATGTCCTTCCCCTCCCTGTAAATTTACCCCCACCTTCAATCCTCTACTTGCTCATTTGATTATTGCCTCATCCCTATCCATAATGGCACCCAACATGCCTGTGTGCTCCGATCGTCTCACCTCGGTGTGCCATCGGATTCAGTGCAGCGGTGTGGCCGGTGAGTTTGCTGGTGTGCGACGGCTCAATCACTTAAAACTCCATGGCACAACTTCGCTTTCCAGCAGAGCGAGCAAACCCAAACACAAAAGCTCGGGGCGCCTGAGGACTGGGAGCAGGTGGCTCGGGACCGTGAGGGGTGGAGAACCGTATATTGACGTCTCAGCGGCTAGACGTATGAGAAACAGTCAGCGCGCTGCGAACATGCGTTAGCATGGCCAGGCGGCTCAGCAGGGTCCGTATGTCTGTGGGATTTGCGGGAGGGGGTGCGCTTCCAGGATCGGGCTGTTTTCTCACAGAAGATCACACGATCGACGTGGGAAAACGGTTCAGGACTGACGTTGGAGTGGAAAAGGGATCCTCGACTGCGAGGCCCGGCAACGATGATGGATGATGTATAAAATTCAAGATACTTTAATATGAAAAGCTTTATGAAATAAAAACGAAGAATTTCTGAAAGAGAATATTGTCTTTGCCTTTTTAATGTTTTTGTAAGTTTGTTTCGTGCCGATTCTTCATTCGTAACAATCTATTCAAATGTAAATATGGCCAGATAATCGTAGAACCCAGAACATTAAAGGAGAAATATATTTTATAACAAAAAAACTCTATCTTTGACGTCACTCTACGTAATCCAAGGAAGTGAGGGGGGGGGGATAATTGATCGCGGGGGTTGAGCTAGAGAATAAATGAACGTGACGTCACGAAACAATTTACGAACATTTCAAGTGAAAAATCTACCGTGTCCATTGCGGAACGTCTTAAGTTCAAATCCATTTCCCAACTTCTGAGATACTACCTTGATCAAAAAGTTTAAGGACCGGCCACCGTGTGGCGCTGTCAGTCACCCGATTGGATTTTTTTTGTTAGTTTACCACATCTATCATTGACACTTCCCTCCAAATTTCAGCGTCATAGCTTGACATTTGTAAAAGTTACGCTGTACTGAGTACATCTACCTTTGTGCGTGTTTTTGATTTTTTACAAGTTTGTAATGGCATCAACGAGTTTGCATTAAATTTTGTGTGAAAACGGATTTAACGGTCCGCAGACCTTGGAAATGTTAGAGAAGTGTTTTTCGGTGGCACGAACGCTTCAGAAGTGGTCGTGAGTCGGTCGAGGATGACGAACGCAGTGGCAGTCGAAAACATCGATAAAATCAATGAAATGTTGGCCGAAAACCGCAAATTGACCATCAGAGAGCTGGCAGAGGACTTGAACATCGCTTATGGATCCGCTCAAGACATTTTGGTAAGTGATTTGGGCATCAGACGTGTCGCTGAAAAACTGGTGCCGAAAAACCTCAATTTCATGCAAAAAAAGGACCGCGTTGAAGTCCTAAAACTTTTTGATCAAGGTAGTCTACGTAGTAGGGTAGAAAAGTTTCAGGCCAACTTTGTCTTCATCCTCATTAATCGAACCTAATGATTTTTACAGCTGTTGATGTAGGTCACCGTACATTTTTACGAAACTGGGATCCTATTTTCATTTTCATTTTTCAGGTACCATCAGGAATCAAACACTTAATTCCCTAGTGAAAGTCAAGTGCCTTACCAACAAGGGAACGTACTCGTTAAGAGTACAATTAACAAGAATAGTTTATATTTTATTAACCTTTCCCTTCCTGTGCTAAAAAAATCGCGCGTTCCGGTGCTGTGTATTCAATACACCATTAAAAAATGAGCGATTCAAAATCGGAAAAATAAGAATATTTATAGCCAATCGCTTAAATTAATAAAATTTGAAGTCAAAAGTGATTTATTTAATTGCTGAAATCATGAAAAAAAGATCGGCTGACGTTTACAAAACGGGCGAAGAGACCACCTCAAATTGATGCCCGCGAGCTACTGAAGCGAGCGAACTAAGATTCTATTTCTTGCATTCCCATATACCGAAGTAGAGTAGGAGTAAGACGTGAATAGCGTCGCTTCCTCACCCATAGCGGTTTTTTTAGAATGAATATACCTACGTCCCATATTTGTACACGTTTGATTGTATTAGTGAATTTATTCCCGATTTCCACAAAATATCTCTGATGCGGCCGATATGTGCTAATTATCATTAATATTATTTTTTTCATTCAATGCGTAAATGTATTACGGAGGAATATCTAAAATCTGAACCTAGTATTTATTATATTTATAGAGATATTAAAGTTTTTAGAAGCAATGTGTACTAGTTACACATCACAGGGAAGGAAGGGTCAATAAAATAAATGAAACACTTATTTTATTTTATTTTCTTTACCACTGTTTTATTTGAATTCACTACCGGTCAAAGACATTCGTCTTCCTCGTTCGATGAAGACACAGAAGCCACACAATAAAATAAACGTCTTTTTTTAAGATTCAAGAAAAAAAAATTAATCATTAAAGTATATATAATGTCATATTAAAGAAAAAAAATCGGCTCAGTAATGGTCCAATCCACAGACCGTCTTCATTAGTGATTTCATGATCAAAGGCGCAAAATGCGAAAGTTTAAATGTCAACGTTATCATTAATAAAACCAAGGATAATGAAATCCCTTTCTTGATGAGGAAATGGAAAAGTTTCTCTGTCTTCCGGCAAGTTCTACTCTACTTTGATAGCTAAACATTATGGAGAATAAGGAAGGAACAACAATTCCCCTAATCTCAGGCAGCCTATACCTACAGTAGATTAATTTTTGGAAGTGAATATCGCCTAACAACTTACATACAACTTATGTTTTTGATAAGTTAAATTGATAAATAAAATACTTGGATGAACTTTGTTTCAACGGTTAAGTTTAACAAGTGGGCAGACTTTAAAATCTACGTGTACATAAGCCCACATTTAGTAAAATATATTTAAATATGTTGTTTATAGTTAAGGCATTGATAAAAATAAATTACAATATATTTAAATAGTTTTTGGTTCAGTTTTACAAGTAAGAAATAATAATCATAAAAGGCTAATTTCTATACCACCGTATAGAGAGCAGATCTTCAATAGGCTCCAATTAGGGACTCGAGCCCACTATTATTAATTTCTATAGCACTGTTTAGAGAGCAGATCTTCAACGGGTTCCAATTCGGGACTTAAGCCCACTATTATTAATTTCTGTAGCACCGTTTAGACAGCAGATCTTCAAGGGTGCTCCAGTTCGGGATTCGAGCTCAATATTATTAATTTCTATAGCACCATTTAGAGAGGATATCTTCAAAGGCGCTCCAATTCGGGGCTCGAGCTCAATATTATTAATTTCTATAGCACCATTTAGAGAACATATCTTCAAAGGCGCTCCAATTCGGGGCCCGAGCCCACTAATATTAATTTCTATAGCACCGGTTAGAGAGCAGATCTTCAACGGGCTCCAATTCGGGACTCGAGCCCACTATTATTAATTTCTGTAGCACCGTTTAGACGGCAGATCTTCAACGGGCTCCGATTCGGGACTCGAGCCCACAATTATTAATTTCTGTAGCACCGTTTAGACGGCAGATCTTCAAAGGCGCTCCAATACGGGGCTCGAGCCCACTAATATTAATTTCTATAACACTATTTAGAGAGCAAATATTCGAGGGCCCTCCAATTCAGTACTCGAGCCCACTATTATGTTTTTTGTTCAGTTTTACAAGTAAGAAATAATAATCATAAAAGGCCAATTTCTATACCACCGTACAGAGAGCAGATCTTCAATGGGCTCCAATTAGGGACTCGAACCCACTATTATTAATTTCTATAGCACCGTTTAGAGTGCAGATCTTCAACGGGCTCCAATTCGGGACTTAAGAGTACTATTATTAATTTCTGTAGCACCGTTTAGACGGCAGATCTTCAAGGGTGCTCCAATTCGGGACTCGAGCTCAATATTATTAATTTCTATAGCACCATTTAGGGAGCAGATCTTCAAAGGCGCTCCAATACGGGGCTCGAGCCCACTAATATTAATTTCTATAACACCATTTAGAGAGCAAATATTCGAGGGCCCTCCAATTCAGGACTCGAGCCCACTATTATTAATTTCTGTAGCACCGTTTAGACGGCAGATCTTCGAGGGCGCTCCAATTCGGGACTCGAGCCCACTATTATTAATTTCTATAGCACCGTTTAGTGGGCAGATCTTTAATGGCGCTCCGATTCGGGACTCGAGCCCACTATTATTAATTTCTATGGCACCGTTTAGAGAGCAAATCTTCAAGGGCGCTCCGATTCGGGACTCGAGTCCACTATTTTTAATTTCCATAGCACCGTTTAGAGAGCAGATATTCAAGAGCGTTCCAATTCGGGACTTGACCCAACAATTATTAATATATTAAAAATATTCCAAAATAAATGCATAGCCTACGTTGGGAGCAAGGATATGAAGGTAATGGCTGCTGCCATTAGATTAGGTACTTCTGTATATGTTCAGAAAAACATATCGTCGCCAATATTGCAAGAACACGTGACTCGATTTTTTGGTATAAGTAACTTTTTAATTTTTTGTCATCTCTTGTATCATTGACACATTTTTGCATTAACACATAAATTTATTTTCAACGTGGAATGCATTTATTACTAACTGCAATACCAAATGACGTTTTTATTTTATTATATTTTTGCAGAAAAATCATTGTTTGTCTCCCCTGTGAAATTTGGGCAATCCTCGTGTTCTTGTAGTATCAGCGACGTTATTTGGTATGAAACTGCAGAAAATTTACCAAGGGAAGACGAACCATAAAGAAACGTTTCAAGATCTTCCGATATGTGATAGAAACACATTCAATTTTAGATTAAGTGTAGTCTACGAGTATGTGTGTAGTGTTCATATAACATCATAAATTTTGATTAGACATCCCAAAATTGATTGTCTTTAATGTTGAACAGAATACGTTAGAATAACTCAATATCGCATTAGATCAGATACTTAGTATAGCTTTAACATGGGATTTAATATGTTTGTCTGCGAAGAACATTTCGAGAGATACAAAGCTGGAACTTACAATGGAATCTTGATTTCAATATTAGGGTTTGCAAGCAAAACTTGGACTTAGTAAAAATTGTCAAAAAGGGAAGAAATGAGAACATGGCGTACAATGTACGAAAAAAATGTATTAGGAAATAATTCTGAATGAAACAAGATGTGCTTAAAATGATCACGTGAAAAAAATGTATAATGAAACATTCACTAAAATATAATACATAATTCACTAGAGTATTGAAGGTATGAAAAGTTTAGAAAGAACAAGGAAAAAATTGCCCTACAAAATTATTCAAATTCTATGATAAAAAACGGAACAATGAAATGTCTTTATAATAGGATAATATGCATTACGAGGGGTATGGATGTGGCACCAGCGAAAAATGTATGCCAGGATAGAATTAATTATAAAAATCTGTTCTCTCTGCCTATCCCAATAAGCATAGAGAATAAGTGTTCAATAGAAACATGGTATGATGTGCCTACCCCAATAAGCAGAGATAATAAGTGTTCAATCGAAACCTGGCATGATGTGCCTTATCCAATAAGCAGAGAGAATAAGTGTTCAATAGAAACATGGCACGATGTGCCTACTCCAATAAGCAGAGATAATAAGTGTTCAATCGAAACCTGGCATGATGTGCCTTCCCCAATAAGCAGAGAGACTAAGAGTTCAATAGAAACATGGCATGATGTGCCTTCCCCAATAAGCAGAGAGAATAAGTGTTCAATAGAAACATGGCATGATGTGCCTACTCCAATAAGCAGAGAGAATAAGTGTTCAATAAAAATATGGCATGATGTGCCTACCCCAATAAGCAGAGAGAATAAGTGTTCAATAGAAAAATGGCACGAGGTGTCTACCCCAATGAACAGAGAGAATAAGAATTCAATAGAAACATGGCATGATGTGCATACTCCAATAAGCAGAGAGAATAAGAGTTCAATAGAAACATGGCATGATGTGCCTACTCCAATAAGCAGAGAGAATAAGAATTCAATAAAAATATGGCACGACGTGCCTACTCCAATAAGCAGAGAGAATAAGTGTTCAATAGAAACATGGCATGATGTGCCTACCCTAATTAGCAGAGAAAATAAGAGTTCAATAGAAACATGGCATGATGTGCCTACTCCAATAAGCAGAGAGAATAAGTGTTCAATAGAAACATGACATGATGTGCCTACTCCAATAAGCAGAGAGAATAAGTGTTCAATAGAAAAATCGCTCGAGGTGTCTACCCCAATGAGCAGAGAGAATAAGAGTTCAATAGAAACATGGCATGATGTGCCTACTCCAATAAGCAGAGAGAATAAGTGTTCAATAGAAACATGGCATGATGTGCCTACTCCAATAAGCAGAGAGAATAAGTGTTCAATAGAAACATGGCATGATGTGCCTACTCCAATAAGCAGAGAATAAGTGTTCAATAGAAACATGGCATGATGTGCCTACTCCAATAAGCAGAGAGAATAAGTGTTCAATAGAAACATGGCATGATGTGCCTACTCCAATAAGCATACAATATTCAGTTTTATACCGATTCTATTTCTCAATTGGTTTTTGACGATAACAGTTTATTTTTCATCATTTTATCGCGTTTATTACGTTATTGCAACTGTCAGATTATTGCGAAATATTAAATATATGTACAAAAAATTGTTTAACATTTGTTTCCTCGATTAATATTTCAACCTAATCAATGTTTGTTACTTCAATTGATAAATTTTATTAACATTTTGAATTCTTGCTTTAAAATGATGACATACTCGTATAGTCTCGAGTTGCTTCGCTCCTTACGTAACGTAAATATTTCTTTCAGTAAACATCTTCTTCCCAGTGTCATGTCAGGTCCCCCCCCAACGTTGACTATCACCTGAGAGTAAGCATCTTTGTCCCCGGCAGCCCGAAAAAGATCTCCAATGCTCCTTATACCAGTCCAATCACGTATTATATATTACGGAGCCAGCAGATTTGCCTCCTGCCAACACCTCTTCGACCCTCTATTTTGCTTAGATGATCAGGTGCAGTAATTTGTACTTTTCTCCTCTAAGTACATAACCCAAATAGTACACCTTTCGAATTTTAATATTAGTCAGCAACTCTCTATCAACTTTGGCTTTTTGAAAAGCCCTCGTGTTGCTGACCATATCCGTCCAGGGTATCCGTAGCATTCTCCGGTATATGCACATTTCGAATGCTTCCAGTCGGTTCATACTACCAACTTTGAGGGTCCATAATGAAGCTAAACGAAAGGTTTTGGCTGATCTTCAGAAATGAGGATATCGTCACAGAGGGTGGCAAGCAGGGTGAAGAAATAAAAATCGTTGTGCTGTGAAATATTTTAGGCATTTACCTCAGCAATATCTTGTTTTAGGAGTCTGGAATTAACGACCGGTCAACAATAAGATTGATCATATAAATACATGATTAAAAAATGTATGTTTTCGCATTTACCACTGCGTGGTGGCTAGTCACCTTTACATTTACTACTGCGTGGTGGCTAGTCACCTTTACATTTACTACTGCGTGGTGACTAGTCACCTTTACATTTACTACTGCGTGGTGGCTAGTCACCTTTACATTTACTACTGCGTGGTGGCTAGTCACCTTTACAGAATGTGTATTGTGGGGAATCCCGTCTGCGAGAATGGTATGGATGATAAAACTATAGACCACGTATTTTTCGATTGTTCTTTGCAAGAGATATTTGATTTACTAAAAGCCATATATTTGCCGCGTCCATTGAATTTCTTATTTCCTCGAGGAACTTTTCCATTTATATGTATTATCTAGAATTGTCATTTTTTTTTAAATTGGCTTTATTATGTTGACTCATATAATTGCATAATGACTTTAATTTGGTGGCACAAATCATCCTAGTTTGGGTGGATTGCCTATTTAAAAAAATGAGATGTGGCATGAGAAAGGTTCTTTTTTATACCCTAAATGCATTCAGAATTTAGGGGATGTTGTTAATAAGATTATAGAGAACCATTTGAAGCATTTGATATGTGGTTGCATCGTCGAATGCTCAAAATTCCCTGGACAGACATGGTGACAAATACCGAAGTCCTGAGGCGAGCTAGAGCTGACAGGGAGTTGTTCTCCACTATAAAAGTTAGAAAGATTTCATATCTGGGTCACGTGCTGCGTGGAGAGAAGTACCACTTGCTCCAGCTTATATTGAAGGGGAAAATTGAGGGACACCGGGGGCCCGGAAGAAGACAGATGTCCTGGCTGCGGAATGTGAGGGAGTGGACCGGCATCCGGAGTGTAGAGGAGCTGTTCCGGGCGGCTCAGGACCGAGACGGATTCGCCGAAGTGATCGCCAACGTTGGGGGGACCCGACAGGGCACTTAGAAGAAGATAGAGAACCATCGAATATTAATAGAACTGACCATCGAATATATAATTTGCCGATCATGAATGTGTGGCTATTGTTGTAAAATCAGGACATTCGTCTCAAAAATTACCTGTAAGCTAAATTTTAAGATTTTTGAACATTTGGGTTATCATACTAATATCTTCACCCTTATAATTCTTACAATATATAGTATAGGCCAGGATCACCGTAACCCACGTCATACATTTTCAGGAAGTTGATTTCTTTGTTGGAATTGACAGGAAGATATCCGTATCCCGTTACCATAACTTAATATTTCAATGTTCGGCTTGACAGAATGACGGAATAAAATATTGGCATTAATGATGTGGCTGATATCCTGGAAAAATTCTAACCAACTCTTTGTGACAAAATATACAATATCAAGGATAACCTGATAATTTCCTTCTAATTACTTAATTTAATTTTGCTACTGTTGTATCAATGTACAAATAAATCATAATTAGAAATTGGTCAATGTTTAGTTAAGACAATTTTCATACAATTGTCAGGTAGCTTTGACTGTGTGGAAAGTGGAAATTAATAAATGAGCTGGCAATTATGACAGTGGACGAAGTCATATATTTTTCGTAAATAGGTATGTTAGCTTTAACTGTGTGGAAAGTGGAAATTAATAAATGAGCTGACAATTATGACAGTGGACGAAGTCATATATTTTTCGTAAATAGGTATGTTAGCTTTGACTGTGTGGAAAGTGGAAATTAATAAATGAGCTGGCAATTATGACAGTGGACGAAGTCATATATTTTTCGTAAATAGGTATGTTAGCTTTGACTGTGTGGAAAGTGGAAATTAATAAATGAGCTGGCAATTATGACAGTGGACGAAGTCACATATTTTTCGTAAATAGGTATGTTAGCTTTGACTGTGTGGAAAGTGGAAATTAATAAATGAGCTGGCAATTATGACAGTGGACGAAGTCATATATTTTTCGTAAATAGGTATGTTAGCTTTGACTCTGTGGAAAGTGGAAATTAATAAATGAGCTGGCAATTATGACAGTGGACGAAGTCATATATTTTTCGTAAATAGGTATGTTAGCTTTAACTGTGTGGAAAGTGGAAATTAATAAATGAGCTGGCAATTATGACAGTGGACGAAGTCATATATTTTTCGTAAATAGGTATGTTAGCTTTGACTGTGTGGAAAGTGGAAATTAATAAATGAGCTGGCAATCATGACAGTGGACGAAGTCATATATTTTTCGTAAATAGGTATGTTAGCTTTGACTGTGTGGAAAGTGGAAATTAATAAATGAGCTGGCAATTATGACAGTGGACGAAGTCATATATTTCTCGTAAATAGATATGTAGATCTTTGCGATTGTGTGTAACAAAAAAAAAACATTTTTCAATTATGTAACAAAATATAATATTTACCAAAGAATTTATTGCCATAATGTAAAAATATTTTACGTTATTATGAATCTTTACGAGTGTCATGTTAGATTATTTTTACAATCATTCAAACATCTTAAAAAATGCTTATAAGTTACAGTTTTATTCAAAAAAGGAAGTAATAAACATAAGTATTCACTTACATTTAGTAATTTTAATCAAGTTTACTTAATTTAGAAGATATTTCTTCTTCAATAACGGTATTTTCTTTTAAAAAATCAGGTAAGTACGGAATTTTTTCCAGAAAACAATGAATACTGATACCAAGTAACTTAGTCTACTATCAAAATAAACAAAAAAAAAAGAATCGTGTTAATCAACCAATTTGGCTAAGTCATTAAAAATTGCTAATGACAAAAAATATTTCAGTTTTATTAAAAAAAA
The DNA here is from genome assembly GCA_949825065.1 of Odontocerum albicorne. Lineage (NCBI taxonomy): Eukaryota > Metazoa > Arthropoda > Insecta > Trichoptera > Odontoceridae > Odontocerum > Odontocerum albicorne. The sequence goes on from OX463845.1 coordinate 1,846,431, forward strand.
TAAGTAATGAACAACGGTATTCACTTAAATTTTGTAATTATAATCATGTTAACTTAATTTAAATAATTCTAGAGATTTCTTCAATAACGGCATTATTTTTTAAAAGAACAAGTAGGTAGATGCAAGAAAAATAAAGTATACCGAAAAGTAAGTGACTTAGTTCGCTATCGAAAAGTAAGTGACTTAGTTTGGTATCGAAAAGTAAGTGACTTAGTTCGCTATCGAAAAGTAAGTGACTTAGTTTGGTATCGAAAAGTAAGTGACTTAGTTTGGTATCGAAAAGTAAGTGACTTAGTTTCGTATCAAAAAGTAAGTGGCTTAGTTCGCTATCGAAAAGTAAATGACTTAGTTCGCTATCGAAAAGTAAGTGACTTAGTTTGGTATCGAAAAGTAAGTGATTTAGTTTCGTATCAAAAAGTAAGTGACTTAGTTCGCTATCGAAAAGTAAATGACTTAGTTCGATATCGAAAAGTAAGTGACTTAGTTTCGTATCGAAAAGTAAATGACTTAGTTCGCTATCGAAAATTAAGTGACTTAGTTTGGTATCGAAAAGTAAGGGACTTAGTTCGCTATCGAAAAGTAAGTGACTTAGTTCGCTATCGAAAAGTAAGTGACTTAGTTTGGTATCGAAAAGTAAGTGACTTAGTTCGCTATCGAAAAGTAAGTGACTTGGTTTAGTGTCGAAACGTAAGTGACTTAGTTCGCTATCGAAAAGTAAGGGACTTAGTTCGCTATCGAAAAGTAAGTGACTTAGTTCGCTATCGAAAAGTAAGTGACTTAGTATGCTATCGAAAAGTAAGTGACTTAGTTCGCTATCGAAAAGTAAGTGACTTAGTTTGGTATCGAAAAGTAAGTGACTTTGTTCGCTATCGAAAAGTAAGTGACTTAGTTCGCTATCGAAAAGTAAGTGACTTAGTTTAGTGTCGAAAAGTAAGTGACTTAGTTCGCTATCGAAAAGAAAGTGACTTAGTTTGGTATCGAAAAGTAAGTGACTTAGTTCGCTATCGAAAAGTAAGTGACTTAGTTCGCTATCGAAAAGTAAGTGACTTAGTTTGGTATCGAAAAGTAAGTGACTTAGTATGCTATCGAAAAGTAAGTGACTTAGTTCGCTATCGAAAAGTAAGTGACTTAGTTTGGTATCGAAAAGTAAGTGACTTAGTTCGCTATCGAAAAGTAAGTGACTTAGTTTAGTGTCGAAAAGTAAGTGACTTAGTTCGCTATCGAAAAGTAAGTGACTTACTTTCGTATCGAAAAGTAAGTGACTTAGTTCGCTATCGAAAAGTAAGTGACTTAGTTCGCTATCAAAAAGTAAGTGACTTAGTTTCGTATCGAAAAGTAAGTGACTTAGTTCGCTTTTGAAAAGTAAGTGACTTAGTTCGCTATCAAAATAAACAAAAACAGGATTATGTTTATCGACCAAATTTGCAGTCCTTAAACGTTGCATTTTTTTAAGTTTTTCTAGATTATTAAAATACAAATAATTGTAACACAATATAAATCGAAAAATCAATTTCATTATTTTTTTTTTACTTAGCCGACTGTCATAATAACCGGCACAAATTGGATTTGGAATATTTTGTCGACCTTTACAACACTGAAACAAGCTGCATTGAACGAGTTAGTTTCTTTGCAGTCTAAAAATATTCGCGTGTGGATGAGGAATTGCACTTGGTACGATTTCGAGTTCTTTGAGAGGTTTTATAAGAGAACGGGACTGTAAGAGTAAAGAGAGAGCCATGGCTCTTTTCTCTTAAAGTTTACAAACAACAAACAAGTTACAACTGCTAAGACATATTTTAGGAGATAAATAATTGAGGCTGAGAGAGAATACTAAGCGATTTTGGAAAAGTTTTTGTGAAAACGTCTGAAAATAATTAAATTAAGATTTTTTAAATTTTATTTCAAATGGCTCATTTTAAAAATTGAAAAAAATCGATCTGACATTTTTCCGCCAGTCTTCTACCGTTGAAGACTGAATCTGATGTGATAAATAGCATCGTTAATTATTGTGAGTTTTCTAAGTTTTCGTCCATTTCTTTGGAAGACTCGAGTAAAAGCATCAAATCTTGTCCAAATAAATAATGTGGTTAAGATCCTACATAAAAGAATAATCATATTAATTAAACTGGTTGAATGTTAGAAATAGACGCCAAATTCACATACTGTCTCTATTGTATAATATCCTTAACTGTCCCGCCGCACTCTCTTATCTCGCCGAAAATTTTCACCGTCTTTCCAATCATGGATTAGCGCTACGCTCAAACAGAGATTGTTTATTGGCCTTTCCAGTTAACCGCTCCTCTTTTTTTACGTCGTCCTTTACTGTCCATGCAGTGAGACTCTGGAATCAGTTACAAACCAATGTAAGACTCGCTCCGTCCTTGGTATGCTTTAAGAAGCGACTGAAAAAACTCTTAATTTCTAGTCAGTAAAATAACGTGTTTCGTTCCTGATTTTTCTTTTCCTTTCCTCTCCACCATCCCTTCCTTTCCTTTTGATTGATGATATCTGACTTTATATGAAAAATAATGTTCGGGTGATTGTCCGTCTTTGTGGGGTTCGTGGGCATGTGCTCACGTATATGTTTATGGATTTCGTGGGGATGGATAGTCATTTGAATGATTTATGCGACCACGTAACTTGCTTCATTCACTTTTGTCTGGTTGGTTGGAAGAGATTGCCGCTTGGCAATAATCCCGCCAGATTTTATTGCAATAAAAGTGTTAAATAAATAAAAATGTTAAATAAAAGAAGTTGTTGGCATATTTGGACCTTCTGTTTGTAATTCAGCGTATTGTCAATGGGTCACTTGCAGCCTTAAATTGAAAAAGGTTCCGTGTGTTTTTAACAGGAGTATGGAAACATATTTGAGTTAATATACTATGACAGTTGAGTTAATATACTATGACAGTTGAGTTAATATACAATACTATGACAGTTGAGTTAATATACTCGTACTATGACAAAATTCTCAAAAAAATCCAATATTTGTTCTATGTATGCGTTATTCCACTAAAAACAAATCTGAGTTCTTTGCTTCTATAAAATAAGTCTTCGGAAATTACGTAAGTCTGCTTGGTGATGTTTGGTAATATTTTGTGGTATACATACATAACATATATTGAACTTAAATATACATATAATTATTAACTAAATTTAAAACGATGACTGTAATTTATTATTACTACTGCTTTTTGTATCTTCATGTTAGTTTAAGATAAAGTTTTGTATTATTTGTCAACAATTTTAAATACTTGTATAACCTGTCACATGTTCATTTGTATATAAAGACACTGTTGTGTCGTTAATTAAATAAATAAATAAATGACAGAGATTTGGCCGTTGCTGGTCCTATGGCGTGAAATCGTCTGCTTATAAGTGTTATATACTCGTAGATATACACGTATATGGGTGGCATGTGTCTCTTTAGAAAACACTTGAAGATAACCTTTTTTTGGCAGATCTTATCAAAATTTATTATCATATTCGAACACTACTGCGAATATGATAGCAAATTATTATCATATTATAATGAACACTACATCGAATATGATAATGAACACTACATCGAATATGATATAAAAAAACACTACATACGAGCCTACATACACCTCGTACATACATACACTATACTTCACCTAAAGTCGAATGTGTTACTATCACATATCGGAATTTCTACAAAAGTTTCGTTGTAGATTTACTTTCTTTGGATATAGTTAATGACGTGTGGGATTGAAAAATTTCTAATAAATTTGCGCGAAAACTTGGTAAGTACTTGGCGCGTAAATTAGGCGGATTTTCTCGGTTCACGAAGGCATCGTGTACCACGCACCGAACGGGACCTCCCGGGTCAAGGCCCAACCCAGCGGGAAATGGCGGCAAAGACGTCGTTCTGGCGCCAAAATACGGGATCCATTATTTATGAAAAGAGTCGAAGCGCGCAGGCAGAGCGATCGGGAAATGGTAATCGGCAGGCTAAGGAGCAATAACCTAGAGACGAGCACACGTGCTGGATGGGAGCACTGCTGGAAATCTGGGAATCTTAGAAGAAAAAGGTAATGTAAGTCAGTAATAGAAGGTAGTGGCTATTACGAAAGACCTCGAGCCTTTCTAAACATGTCTCCTTTAATTTGTTTTTGATAAAACACCTGTTCAATTCTTACCATCGGACTAATAGTCAATACTCAAAAGAACCGAAATCTTTCAAGTTAAGTCTAGTTTCTCAATAGCACGAGTGGAAACATGGACGATGTAAAAAAGGAAAGAAACTTGATAGATGCCTTTGAAATGTGGTGTTGGAGACGGGTAATCCGTATCCCACAGAATGCAATGCACGCTAACGTCTTCATTATAAAAAAAATGGACATTACCGAAAGATTTTTGACAACATGCTGACCTGCTTTGGATGTTGCTAGAAGGAATGACCAAAGTCTGGAGAAGCTGGTGACCAAGGGGACATTTGAGGAGAAGTGAACAAGAGGAAGATGTTCTATGATATAGACGTATAATATAAAGGAGTAAACGTGACCCTTTTTAAGCGCTGCATTCACTATGGCATAAGAGAGAAATGGATGTAGAAAGGTGGTGCGCAGAGTTCCAGATGTATTAACATAGATCACCACGACGCTCAGCATTGAGCACGTATGAAGAAGAACATCTTTCTAATTAGTTGGAAGAGATTGCTACTTGCTAATAAATATCCCAGGTTGAACTATATATGATACAATGAAAATGTGATGCAATACAATACAACCTGCGTCACTTTTTGATCGTTGACAACTCCCCGTAGATCAGAAGAAACATTGCCCGTACCAATAGTCTAGTGGATAAAAGAAGTGTTATTCATCATTGAAACAATTTTCTTTCTATCTCACTTCAATACCTTCTTGTGAATTAATTGAGTATGCTTTATGAGTTGCCTTTTTAACTAAAAACTGCAGCGGAGCTTGAGATTGCCATTCGTTCGTTTGATACCCCTCCGTACAACTGAATTCGACGTTGCGGAGATATTGAAGAGCGTGCTAGAGAGACAACTTTATCTTAGGTCTCATAAATCGAGACTGGTTTTCAAACTATTGGAATATGTACATAACTCGCAGTTCGTCTTTGCGAGTGTTGATAAAATTACCGTACATGATATTTCAAACACTCGTATAACACACGCGAGTGTTGTTACAAGATTAACTCTCTGACCAGACTGTGGCCCGTTTTTCACACGCGAGTGTTGTTACAAGATAAACTCTCTGACCAGACTGTGGCCCGTTTTTTCGTATAACACACGCGAGTGTTGTTACAAAATAAACTCTCTGACCAGACTGTGGCCCGTTTTTTCGTATAACACACGCGAGTGTTGTTACAAGATAAACTGTCTGACTAGACTGTGGCTTGTTTTTCCGACAGCGTCGACAATTGAATTCAGACCACCTAGGCGAAAGTCCAGTTTCTTATCAACTAAGCCACGGAGGTCATTAGGAGAATCGTGTGTCATTTAAAATGGATACTTATATTCACATTAACCTTTTTCTTAAATTCACCATAGTAATTTTTCTCTGTGGATCCTTTCAATCATTATCCGTGCCTTGTCATGTTTTCGTATAGACACCCTTAAACCCTTTCAGAGTGTTTATCAACATCCTTCATTTTACAACTGCCTGAGCCCTTAAAATAAGTGTCCCTTATTGGGTGACGAATGCTAAGAGAGAAAAATATTAGCGTATTAGAACTCTCTTTTAAACTTAGCCCTGAGGAATACCCCACATACTAGGCTCAAATCAAGAAAACCCTTCTGAGCCAGAGCACAGGGCTTAGAAAGCAATGGGTTCACGGTCGGACAGGCCTGGACAGATGAATGGAGAAATGGGGACACAAAAAAATAAATACCTAATTGCGAAACCATCTAAGAGGGTCGCCGGCTTTGAGCAGGACCGCAAAGAGTGGGCAACACTGAACCGTGTTAGAACAGACTGCAACAGGAGTGCAGCCGAGCGCCACAGATGTGGCTACATCGATGATCTCAGTTGTGACTGCGGTGCTGCGGCTCAGACCCTACACCACATTATAAGAGAATGCCCTAAACACAGGTTCCACGGAGCGGCGGAGGATATAAACAAACTGACGACCGAAGCCAAAAGATGACTGAGGGATTTAAATTTAATTTTATAAAGCGCCTGACTATGCCATACGCATATATAGTCATCTTAAAAGGCTCATTGCATGTTTTAAGACAACTGACTTACAACCACGAAATTCATAAAAAAGCGCGCATGGATAGTTTAAACAGGTCCTAGCTGTACTATAGTTTACACAGGTCCTAGCTGTATTATAGTTTACACAGGTCCGAGCTGAATTATAGTTTCAACAGGTCCGAGCTGTATTATAGTTTCAACAGGTCCATTTTGACGTTTCTTAGTAAAAAATGCCTTTTGGTTTATTTTTCTCTTTTGTTAGGATTTAAACTGTTGTTTTATTTTCTCTTTTTGCACTGAAGCGAGTCTGAGGCTGTATTTTAATATTTTTAACAATTTTCGTGCATACTTGAGATTTTAATTGTATAACCTTTAAATTAAGATTTCATTCTTTGTGTTATATAATTTACGTGAACAAGGATGTGGGTTGAAAACCTTTGATGCCCTAGCAGCTGGACTCCCCCTCATTTGGTGGGGGTGTACCCCAACTAAGGGGATTGTTAAACTATCGGATAAGTCTTATGAGGCACAAAAAAACCGAAGGATTTGAATTTATATAACAACCAGATTAGCGCTTAGTCATACATTCAATTCGGAATCCGCAACTATTGTAACTGTCAAGTGCTGAAATAACTCGGACGTCTTAACGAATTAATAAATTAATTTCATATTTGGTAAGAATATACATAGTCCTGCCATAAATACTGTTACACAAATTCAAACACTCATAAAATCTAAACAACAGCAGGTAGAAATCTAAAACCTTTTTTTAGGTAATTCTCCATCCCTTGTGGTATTGCTATAATCAGTAAGTCACTGAACGTTGACCAGTTAACATGGAGTAGGGCGGTAAAGAAAACCGTATCGCTGTAATTGCGTTACGTAAAGTTGGAAAGACGCCGGGAGACATTTTTAATACTTTATTTTTCTATTCCCTTTTTTTTTTATTAAACAAAGTAAATAATTCTACAAACATTTGTCAAGGCTATACCTACGTATATACAAATTTATTACTTAACTAATCTTAATTATATGTTTCTTCTCGCTGTTCGGCGTGAAGTCGGGTAAGGTTTGTTCTGGGATGGGTGTTAAAAGATATCTTGAATTCTTTGTTCTGCACTCTCTGGAGTTTCAGGTGGTCCGTGTTGCTCCTACTATCCCAAACGGTTGCAGTATAGATCAAGATAGGACGAATAAGGGTTTTATAGAGGAGGAGCTTATTTTATTGTGAAAGGAAGCTGCGTCGATGAAATATCGAACTGATAGCCCCTATGCCCTTGTGACCCTTCTGTCTGATGGTATTCAAATGGGTTTTCCACGTCAGTCGCTGGTCAAGGTGCAAGCCGAGGTACTAAACCCCGTCCTGCCACTCAACCAGGCAACCACCGATGAATAAGGGCATCGACGGAACTCTTTCCTTGATTTTTTTGTCTTTTAATATATGTGTAATTTCAGTGTATATATATTTATTTTAATTTATTTATTTAGTACATAACAAGTGGTTGTTTGAATACATAATTCATGAAAAATAAGACAAACAACAAAGTAAAAATAGGTAATTTAAAGTAGACACTCAATTTATATGGGCCAGGGTTTGTTGCCTACCTGGGATCCATAGTGACAAGTGTTAATGATGCATCTATCGAGATTAAACGTCGAATATTCATGGCAAATAGATGCTTCTTTGGTCTGAGAAAACACCTTATATCTCGGTTGTTGTCCAGAAGGACAAAACTTACCATTTACAAGACACTGCTACGACCTGTCCTCACATATGGGTCTGAATGCTGGGTATTGAGTAAGAAGAACGAATCTTCCCTTCTAATATTTGAAAGAAAAATACTCAGAAAAATATTCGGACCCATACAGGAAAATGGATCTTGGAGAGTGAGATATAATGAGGAGTTATACAGCATATACAAAGAGCCCAACATCATAAAATACATCAAAATTGGGAGGCTACGTTGGGCGGGGCATGTAGCAAGAATGGGAGAAGAGGAAATGCCTAACAAAGTACTCTTTTCCAAGCCCCAAGGAAGACGTAGCGTGGGTAGACCGAGGCTTAGGTGGATGGATGGGGTGCAGAATGATGCAAACGTGATTGGCATCAGGGGCTGGAGGAGTGCATCCCAGGATAGGGGGGAATGGCAGCGACTGCTGGAGGAGGCCGGGGCCCACAATGGGCTGTAGCGCCATTGATGATGATGATGATGATGATGAGGGTTTGTTGCCTTTAATTTATAGTGTCCACATTAAAATAGACTTTTGCCTATATCTTACTGAGGACATATAAATATGTGTGTTTGATGATTTTTACCGTTTGTTAATTATTTAATACTTCTGTAAGAAACTCTCATCAGCTTGATAAGTAGTGAGACTAAATGATTGTGTGTATATAACGAAAGAAACGACCGTACAACAAAATTTCAGATAAATCAAAAGTTGATCTCACAACGTCCCAAATAAAGTTAACTAAAACACACCACATTTAAAGGTTCAACATTTGTTTACATGATTATCATATATGTACAAACTTTATTTATAGTTATGGTATTTGTTGAGGAGGTTTAAAGACATTTTAATTTGTTTTAACGTTGTGGAGGTTTAAAGGCAATGTAATTTGTTTTAACGTTATGGAGGTTTAAAGACATTGTAATTTGTTTGGACGTTGTGGAGGTTTAAAGACATTGTAATTTGTTTAAATGTTGTGGAGGTTTAAAGACATTGTAATTTGTTTTAACGTTGTGGAGGTTTAAAGGCAATGTAATTTGTTTTAACGTTATGGAGGTTTAAAGACATTGTAATTTGTTTGGACGTTGTGGAGGTTTAAAGACATTGTAATTTGTTTTAACGTTGTGGATGTTTAAAGACATTGTAATTTGTTTTAACGTTGTGGAGGTTTAAATACATTGTAACTTGTTTTATCGTTGTGGAGGTTTAAAGACATTATAATTAGTTTTAACATTGTGGAGGTTTAAAGACATTGTAATTTGTTTTAACGTTGTGGAGGTTTAAAGACATTGTAATTTGTTTAAATGTTGTGGAGGTTTAAAGACATTGTAATTTGTTTTAACGTTGTGGAGGTTTAAAGGCAATGTAATTTGTTTTAACGTTATGGAGGTTTAAAGACATTGTAATTTGTTTGGACGTTGTGGAGGTTTAAAGACATTGTAATTTGTTTTAATGTTGTGGAGGTTTAAAGACATTGTAATTTGCTTTAACATTGTGGATGTTTAAAGACATTGTAATTTGTTTTAACGTTGTGGAGGTTTAAATACATTGTAACTTGTTTTATCGTTGTGGAGGTTTAAAGACATTATAATTAGTTTTAACATTGTGGAGGTTTAAAGACATTGTTATTTGTTTTAACGTTGTGGAGGTTTAAATACATTGTAACTTATTTTAAAGTTGTGGAGGTTTAAAGACATTGTAATTAGTTTTAACATTGTGGAGGTTTAAAGACATTGTAATTTGTTTTAACGTTGTGGAGGTTTAAAGAAATTGTAATTAGTTTTAACGTTGTGGAGGTTTAAAGACATTGTAATTTGTGTTATAACGCTGTGGAGGTTTAAATACATTGTAATTTGTTTTAACGTTGTGGAGGTTTAAAGACATTGTAATTTGTTTTAACGTTGTGGAGGTTTAAATACATTGTAATTTGTTATTATCAAACACTGTTTATTCCACTTTTTGTGGGAATACACAGTGTTTGATAAAACAAATTACAATGTACACACTTTGTTTCTATCAATTAACATAAATTTATATTATATATTAATCGATATTTGTAGAAATACAGTTTTAAACAAAATAATTTAATTTATTAAATCTTAGAAAAAACGTTTGATTTACTTTATGGTGCCATGTTTATAATTTTTTTTATTGAATTAAATAAAACACGTATTTTTTATATTTTTTTCACTACTGCTTTATTTCAGTTCGTTTTATTTATTTATTTTTATTTAACACTTTTATTGCAAATACAATCTGGTGGGGTTATAGCCAGGCGGCAATCTCTTCCAACCAACCAGACAAAAGTAAATAAAACAAGTTACGTGGTCACATAAATCATTCAAATGACTATCCATCCCCACGAAATTCATAAACATATACGTGAGCACATGCCCACGAACCCCACAAAGACGGACAGTCACCCGAACATTCTTTTTCATATAAAGTGAGATATCATCAATCAAAAGGAAAGGAAGGGATGGTGGAGAGGAAAGGAAAAGAAAAATCAGGAATGAAACACGTTATTTCACTGTTTAGAAATTATTATTTTTTTCAGTCGCTTCTTAAAGCATGCCAAGGACGGAGCGAGTCTTATATTGGTTTGTAGCTGATTCCAGAGTCTCACTGCATGGATAGTAAAGGACGACGTAAAAAAGAGGAGCGGTGAACGAGAGAGGGCAATAGACAATCTCTATTTCAGCGTAGCGCTAATCCATGATTGGAAAGACGCTGAAAATTTTCGGCAAGATAAGAGGGGATGGCGGGACAGTTAAAGATACTATGCAATAGAGACAGTATGTGAATTTGGCGTCTATTTCTCACATTTAACCAGTTCAATGCCTTCTGGTATGAAGTTATGTTATATGATCGTACTTTCGTATGTTGAAAATAAATCTTAGACAAACATTTTGAATGTCGCTGTAATTTGTCCTATATTAGTTTGTAACTGACTCCAGAGTCTCACTGCATGGACAGTTAAGGACGACGTAAAGAAAGAGGAGCGGTGAACTGGAAAGGCCAATAAACAATCTCTGTTTGAGCGTAGCGCTAATCCATGATTGGAAAGACGCTGAAAATTTTGGGCGAGATAAGAGGGGGCGGCGGGATAAAGATAAACTCTTCAACTTCACCTGACGAGGAAGATGGAGGTGTTTGAAACCGGTAGTAAATTCAAATAAAACAGTGGTGAATACATTATAAAAAATAGTGTTTTATTTAGTTTATTAAAAATTTATAAAATAATTTAACTTTTAAATATGAAAATTCTACACAATAAACTTAAATTAAAGTAACATACCTGCTTCGCTTAGAAAAAAATATTGTCAAACTGTACTGAATACATTGTGTGCCAAGCTCACGAGTAACGATTTTTTTTACAATCTATTGAAGTTTTTAATTTTGTTGCTTTATAAGCTTGGTAAACAATGTATTGATTACAATTTGACAATAAGCAAAAATATTGTCGAACTGAACTAAATACATTGTGTACCAAGCTCACGAGTAACATTTTTTTTACAATCTATTGAAGTTTTTAATTTTGTTGCTATATATGCTTGGTAAACAATGTACGAGTATATAGTACAATTTGACAATAAGCAAAAATATTGTCAAACTGTACTGAATACATTATGTGCCAAGCTCACGAGCAATATACGAGTAACAATTTTTTTTACAATCTATTGAGGTTTTTAATTTTGTTGCCATCTAAGCCTGGTAAACAATGTATTGAGTACAATTTTACAATAAGCAAAAATATTGTCAAACTGTACTGAATACATTGTGTATCAAGCTCACGAGCAATATACGAGTAATTTTTTTTTACAATTATTGAAGTTTTTAATTTTGTTGCCATATAAGCTTGGTAAACAATGTATTGAGTACAATTTGGCAATAAGCAAAAATATTGTCAAACTGTACTGAATACACTGTGTGCCAAGCTCACGAGTAACAATTTTTTTACAATCTATTGAAGTTTTTAATTTTGTTGCTACATAAGCTTGGTAAACAATGTATTGAGTACAATTTGACAATAAGCAAAAATATTGTCAAACTGTACTGAATACATTGTGTATCAAGCTCACGAGCAATATACGAGTAATTTTTTTTTACAATTATTGAAGTTTTTAATTTTGTTGCCATATAAGCTTGGTAAACAATGTATTGAGTACAATTTGGCAATAAGCAAAAATATTGTCAAACTGTACTGAATACATTGTGTGCCAAGCTCACGAGCAATATACGAGTAAAATTTTATTTACAATTATTGAAGTTTTTAATTTGGTTGCTACATAAGCTTGGTAAACAATGTATTGAGTACAATTTGACAATAAGAAAAAATATTGTCAAACTGTACTGAATACATTGTGAGCCAAGCTCACGAGCAATATACGAGAAACAATTTTTTTGCCATCTATTGAAGTTATTAATTTTGTTGCTATATAAGCTTGGTAAACAATGTATTGAGTACAAATTGACAATAAGCAAAAATATTGTCAAACTGTACTGAATACATTGTGTGCCAAGCTCACGAGCAATATATGAGTTACAATTTTTTTTACAATCTATTGAGGTTTTTAATTTTGTTGCCATCTAAGCCTGGTAAACAATGTATTGAGTACAATTTGACAATAAGCAAAAATATTGTCAAACTGTACTGAATACATTGTGTGCCAAGCTCACGAGCAATATACGAGTAACAAATTTTTTTTACAATCTATTGAAGTTTTTAATTTTGTTGCCATATAAGCTTGGTAAACAATGTATTGAGTACAATTTGACAATAAGCAAAAATATTGTCAAACTGTACTGAATACATTGTGTGCCAAGCTCACGAGCAATATACGAGTAAAAAATTTTTTTACAATTTTTCTATTGAGGTTTTTAATTTTGTTGACGTCTAAGCTTGGTAAACAATGTATTGAGTACAATTTGACAATGAATTTTGTAAAGCGAAACAAGCCTGTCATTTTAATTTAAGTTTAATGTATAGATTTTTTCACATATAAATATTAAATCATTCTGTCTATATTTATTTACTTTCATGTTACTTGAACTACTCTTTAGAGTAAAATGAAAGGCGTGTTCTTGTCAGGATGAGTTGAATTAATAATGTGGGTCAGCTTTGTTACTTTTTTGTTTTCATCTTAAAAATATTTTACTTAAGTTGTTACACCTTACTTACTTAAGGCTTGGTAAATTTTAAATGATGTAAATTATATTTTTTTTGTAACCTTTCTTATCAAAAGAGTCATATGACCAGTAAACAAAATTAAAAAATAATAATAGTGTTCATCAAATGAATCGTCTTTCGTCTTCGCTTAGCAAGGAGAGTCCGACGAAGAGTGTACTGCAGTGTGTGCTGTATGCTGTGTGTGGCACAGGTATACGGAGAGTTTATCCAAGATTGTTGATCTCTCGGCGGTGCGAGCAGCAGGCAGCAGACTCCGCAGTTCGCGGCAGGATGCTGCAAAAACTTGTCCATGCAACAATTCGCCTACTTTCCTAGTTCCAGCCTACTTGTTCTGTTGTCTGTATTCTCTACGCCGGTTGTCAACTGTGGCGCGCAACCAAACATAAACACTTTTGACAAATTTCATCACAAACAGTTTTCGACGTAAAGCGGTACTTATTTAAAAATTGCCTTTCACTATTTCCATTGTATTTATATTCCTACTTAACACTTGCCACCCTGTGATGGATAGCGAGTGACCAGGACTTATATTTTATTTGATTATTCAACGTTTTAATACATAATAAAATTATTTTTATAGCAAATTACAAAAAAATATCTAGCAGACTTTGCATAATTTTAATTTAAAACATACATTTTTCACTGGACGCTTAGCGTCTAGCACCGTGGCTGGTGAAATTTTTTAGCACAGTAAGGCAAGTGTTAATGATCATAGTACTCGTACAATATTCTAGATATCTGCCAAATAACACGAAAAGCCTTTTTGTGCCAAAAGTTTCGAGAAAAGAGATTTTTTTCCCTTGGTTGGCATTCCGATTTTCAAAACACTTTCAGACATGATTCCATCTGAATTTATTTAGTATCGCTTATCCTTCTTTATGTTATTTTATTATTCATATTTAATACATCGTTTTAATAACAGTACATTGTGAAATGTTTATATTTAAAAAATAATTGTATTGTCATTGCATATTTGTGTATTATTTGAATTGCTTTATTGAGTTAATAATGTATATTTTTATTTGGTTTCATTGTAATATTGATAAACTGTTATTTCATTTTTGAATTATTTTTCTTAATAACACATTCAAAGTATTTAATTTAATAATGAAGTAGTTACAACAAATTATTTGTATAAATACTGTGTAACAAGACTACACAGATAAGACAATCAGTATGGGCATTGTATGGATTTCATATAGTTTTCCCTACTTACAAGAGTAAAGGTTTTTACTATAGTAAAATAAGTTTGGTATAAGGATAGAAGTATTTGATTGAATACTTCCAGACAACGGTATATGTTGAGAAAAACATATTTGGTAAGAAAACCGCAGAAATATTACCAAGAAAAGACGAACTACAAAAAACCCTTATGTGTAATGAAGTGTACATATACATACGTGTGTTCATGTATAATTATACATTTTGCTAGGACTCCCCAAAAAGGGTTGTTTTCAAGTATTTCCTAAGCCTGCACACGCCACACATGTCTCTAACACTTAGAGGCAGCTGATTCCACGGCACAGGACCAGTAGCGGTAAAAAAACATGTCTTAGTAGCCCACCCTATAGGATTGATTCGGCACAATGAAATAATTTGACGAAGAAGAAATCGACATTAAAGTTTTGCTTCTTTCCAAAGGACCATTTGTCAGACACAGATACAATGGAGATATCCCAATTCAATTGTTTATGATAGTACAACCTCACAGGCTTATTTCCAGGTGGCAATCTCTTCCAACCAACCAGAAAGTTATGAAAGAGGCACTAAGTGAAAATCAAATTGGAATCCTTTAAACAAAATTGCGCTCCAGCGGGATTTGAACTTGCAAACTCCGGGTTGAGGGACAGGCATCTTACCAACTAGGCCACGGAGGTCAGGTTTCATTTCCTTAGAATATAGTTTTTTTTAATAACGGTTCTGCAGAAATCTGACAAAGAAAAAAACGAATAAAAAAGAAAACATGTTGTAATGAATTTGACAACGTGAAGGTATCGACTGTGGCATACGAACTATTATACTATATAACACATTCGAAATTGAAGCAAGTAAATACAATTGTGAGTATCGTTGAATCTCAAAGTTTGAGAATAAGTGGTTAAGAGTCTAGACACTAGACACATCTATGTAAGTCTCCATTAAGAGCATAGGTGCAAAAATGTCTGCAAGAAAATTATGCATACGTCTCCGCGGGCCGCGATCTCCGGACCGGTTTCGTGCAGACGTTTCCGTGTTCATCTCAGCCGGTGCGCAGTTTGCCCGGTGCACGGGAACTCAGACGGTCTGTACATCTTAGATTACACTCTCTTTATATATCTCTCACCGTACAGGAACAACAGACAAAACCAAGGAGTATTTATTTCCTTTCTTTATTTTCATTTTTACAAAATGTTAGATGTTATTTATAAAATCTAAGACAAATTATATAACGACATATGTAAGTCTTTTAACACTTGCCACCCTGTGATGGATAGTGAGTGACCAAGACTTATATTTTATTTGATTATTTGACGTTTTAATACATAACAAAATTATTTTTATAGCTAATTACAAAAAATAATCTAGCAGATTTTGAATAATTTTAATTTAAAATATACATTTTTCACTGGACGCTTAGCGTCCAGCACAGTGTCTGGCGGAATTTTTTAGCACAGTAAGGCAAGGGTTAATAACGCTTCCAATATGCTTAGATTCTGATAAATGATTTTAAGTAATCGCACTGTATATTTATTAAATTCTATGAAAATATTAATTTATAAAATATTTATAAGCCGAAGGATCTTCTTCAGCCTTCATTCCCTTAAAGTGTTGCAAAGATTCCTGCCTACTAAAAACAAAATTTTACTCGTACAATCTCTGCTCTTTCCGATTCTGGACTATGCGGACGTCTGTTACTTGGATGTTACAGAGGAACAGCTGGACAAATTACAGCGTCTTCAAAATGTTTGCCTAAGATTTATTTTCAACATACGAAAGTACGATCATATAACATAACTTCATACCAGAAGGCATTGAACTGGTTGAATGCGAGAAATAGACGCCAAATTCACATACTGTCTCTATTGTATAATATCTTTAACTATCCCGCCATACCCTCTTATCTCGCCGAAAATTTTCAGCGTCTTTCCAATCATGGATTAGCGCTACGCTGAAACAGAGATTGTCTATTGACCTTTCTAGTTCACCGCTCCTCTTTTTTTACGTAGTTCTTTACTGTCCATGCAGTGAGACTCTGGAATCAGTTACAAACCAATATAAGACTCGCTCCGTCCTTGGCATGCTTAAAGAAGCGACTGAAGAAAACTCTTAATTTCTAGTCAGTAAAATAACGTGTTTCATTCCTGATTTTTGTCTTGACCTTTCCTCTCCACAGTCCCTTCCTTTACTTTTGACAATCACCCGAACATTATTTTTCATATAAAGTGAGATATCATCAAACAAAAGGAAAGGAAGGGATGGTGGAGAGGAAAGGAAAAGAAAAATCAGGAATGAAACACGTTATTTTACTGACTAGACATTAAGAGTTTTTTCAGTCGCTTCTTAAAGCATGCCAAGGATGGAGCGAGTCTTATATTGGTTTGTAACTGATTCCAGAGTCTCACTGCATGGACAGTAAAGGACGACGTAAAAAAAGAGGAGCGGACGTAAAACATAACATACATATGATATATTGAAAGAAAAATGTTGATTTATTGGCATATAATTTTATTATTACACATGCATCCATAAACACCACAACGCCACTTGTCTGTCGAGATGAGTAGAGAAGACAGAGCGCCAGACTTTCCTCACTCGACACACATTCTTTTCGACGTCCATACACGTTCTCAAACATTTCTTATGATTTCTGACTTCTTCCAAAATATCATTCACTTGATCCAATTACACTTTAATTTTGTCTTCTTCTAGCACGCCTTCCACTTACATTTGTATACCCAAACCATCTCAGAGAGCTTGTTTCATCTTTCTTAACTCATCAGCCTTAATTTCACAAACATCCCTTAATTCAGTATTTGGTCACATATGACCACTCGAAGTATTCTTCCCAGTGCGCACATTTTTTCAGTATTTATTCTGCTCCTTCCTGTATTATTTATTATTGCTAATATAGACCAGGCGCTGGAAGGAATTGAGTGCGCATAATATGAGGACCGGATTTACTCAATTGATATAAATAATAAATAAATAAATAGTAAATAAATATTTATTGACAGCAACATAGTATGTACAAAATATGTTTAAATAACACTTCTAAAACACATAAATTACAGATAATACATTAAATACAGAAGCTGTCAAAAGGTCTGGGCTCATCTAATAACGTCCCCTCGGCCAAGATACACCCCACCAATATAGGGCGAAACCAGCCACGGGGACACCAGATGTTTTTCAGCGCACACCCTTGAACACGTAGAACAAGAATATAAAGAAAATAAATAGATGACCATTAAAAGGTCCGGGCTCATCCCACAAACATTCCCCCGGCCGAGATATACCCCACCAATGTAGGGCGAGCCCGACCGCAAGGGCATCAGGGGGCTTTCATCCCACACTCTCGCATATCTAGATTAAAGAATAAATAGAAAAAAAAAAACAAAAACGTATGGCAGAAAACAAAATAAAAAGTAAACCCACATATACGAGTACCACCTCAGGTTAACTGTCAGCAAGAACGAGAAAAAAAAGAAAAGCCTCAAAGGAGTCCAAATTTTACATAATGACAAATGGGAAATGAAATAGTTGAGACAACATTGAAATAGTTAGGCAGTGATACATTGAAATAGTTAAGCAGTTTTAAAGGAATGAACGAGGAGATAGCGCACAAACACGTATGCACAATCCCCGATTCACCACCAGCGAAAAGAGAGAAAAGAAAGAAAAAAATAAAAGAAAAGCAAACAAGAGACCCATTAACCACTGAGAAACCCATTAACCACCAAGAAGATATAGGTTCAGGAGAGTCCCAAAATTAATAGTTGAATGGTGCCGGTTCATTTTATGGCCCATTTGCTTTTTTTTACCCCCCCGCCCCCTGAAGTAATGTATTGAGCGCATGCTATAGAACCTTTTAATATTTATTTTGAACGACATAACCATAGATTATATAGTACTTTATTTGTAAATTTTCGACAGTTAGAATTACATTCTTTTACAATTAGAATTACATTCTTTTACAATTAGAATTACATTCTATTACAATTAGAATTACATTCTTTTACAGTTAGAATTACATTCTTTTACAATTAGAATTACATTCTTTTACAATTAGAATTACATAAACTTTATCTTTGCTGTTATTTAATGTAATTACCTATAATTACTAATTTTCATTAAAAAAAAACTAATAACTGTCGTTCAAAATAAATATTAAAAGGCCCTACAGCATGCGCTCAATACATTTCTTTAATACTTCAGGGGGGAGGGGAGGGGGAGATTAAAAACCAAACGAACCATAAAATGAGTTGGCACTATTCAGATTATTAATTTTCAGGCTCTCATGAATCTATATCAATTAAGAAAATGCGGCCTTCATATTATGCGCACTCAATTCCTTCTAGCGCCTGGTCTAATACAGGTTTCATAATAAATACTATTGGGTGTTAACATAAATTGTGTTCGTTTTTTTCCAATTTAAAAATGAGCACCAAAAGTAAAACAAAATGGTAAATTTTATACATCATTCGAAAGAAAATTTTCTGCTCTATTATTGGTTTATGACACAACAGTGTCTTTTACAAACAAATGCTAGATAAATTAAATGCCTAAAGTTTTGACAAAAGTACAAAACTTTATCTTAAACTAATATGTCGATACAAAAAGCAGTAATTATATTATAATTATTGGGTGTTAACATAAGTTGTGTCCGTTTTTTTTTTCAATTTAAAAATGAGCACCAAAAGTAAAACAATATGGTAAAGATTATACGTCATTCGAAAGAAAATTTTCTGCTCTACAAGATATTGTGTTTGCTTTTACGTTACATATATTATTTTATTTGATTACAAGCCTTCAAAATGGAATGTCAAGTAGACGAAAGTGAGCATTTTCGACACCTACGTCTATTCGCGTTTAATCGACGGAATAAAGCTTGCGATATTTGCGAAGTGTACGGTGAAGATGCTATGAATGAAAGGACAGCTCGTCGATGGTTTTTGCGTTTCAAAGACGGTAATTTCGACCTGAAAGACATGGAGCGTTCCGGACGACCAGTGAACTTTGATATGGACCGCTTTAACTATATTATTCATGAAGATCCCCTTCAAACCACCGTACAATTGACTGAACAGATGAATTGTAATAACAAATTAACGTTCGACAATTTCTGCTGGTTTGCTCGCGCGTCATCGAGCTACGCATGGTCACAAGCAAAGGTTTCTTTACCGCATCATTACTGGTGATGAATAAAAAAATGGTGATGAAAAATGTTTGAAGGGGATTAAAGGCGCTTAAACCATATTATTCATGAAGGGGATCTTCATGAATAATATGGTTTAAGCGGTCTTTATCGAAGTCTACTGGTCATCCGGAACGCTCCATGTCTTTCGGTTCGAAATTACCGTCTTTGAAACGCAAAAACCATCGATGAGCTGTCCTATTATTCATATCATCTTCACCGTACACTTCGCAAATATCGCGAGCAGCTTTGGCAGCTTTATTCCCATGATTAAACGCGAACAGGAGGTGTCGAAAATGCTCACTTTCGTCTACTTGAAATTCCATTTTGAAGGCTTGTAATCAAATAAAATAATATATGTAACGTACAAGCAAACACAATATCTTGTAGAGCAGAAAATTTTCTTTCGAATGATGTATAACATTTACAATTTTGTTTTACTTTTGGTGCTCATTTTTAAATGAAAAAAAAATGGACACAACTTATGTTAACACCTAATATATTTTAGCAAAGTGTCCCTTAGTTTTTTGATACTAGATTTTGCTTATTAAACAAATTTAAAAAAAAACACACAACAATTAAAACACATACTATTTTAAAATTAGTACGATTCAAAAACAATGAAAACGCAATGTTTTAAATCCTTTTAAATATTAAAATACATCGATAATCATACAAAGTTGAGCTCGTTCAGATATGATGGTCTTTTCTCAGGCTAAAAGTAACTTAGACAAACATTATGAAGACGCTATTATTTGTCCTACCGTTCGTTCGTAATATCCGAATAACAGACCGCATAGTTCGAAATCAGAAAAGGCTGAGATTACAAGAGTGAAATTCATGTTTTACTCGTAGTAGGCAGGAATCTTCGCAACATTTTAAGGGTGCGGAAGGGTTTATTCAAAAGCTAAATACGATCTTTCGGCTATCCTCATTTATTTGATTTCGCCATGAGAGAGTATTATATACTCGTAGTATATTAACATTTCTAGGTTTAACTGTTTACAACGATATACAAATGTAATTTATACAAGAGATAGCACGATACTGGTGCAATTTATTTATTTATTTATTATTACACATGACAAGAAATATACATAATTTGTGAATAAACAACAGGTAAATTAAATTGGACATATAATTTTAATGGATCTGGGTTTGTTGCCTTTTATTTGTCGTATCCCTAGTAAACTAGGCTTTTGCCTGTGTTTCACTGAGGATATTTAGCATGAAAAAATAAATAGATACTTCTTTCCGATTTTTGATTACACAAAAACAAAACCCCGTTGCACGTTCTCATCAACCTGAAAAACAGTGACACTCAATTACAACTGGAAACATCATGCGAAATTCAACTCTTGACACATCATCACTCCAGAAAGACCAAAAATATTCATCCCACAATAAACCGCACACAATCATAAGAATAAAAATAAAAAACATACAGAAACACAAAACAACAAAACTTACTAAAGATCACTAAAAACAACATCTCTAAATACTGTTACCTTAAAGAGAGTTAGAGCGACCTTGAGGAAAGAATGTTCTCTAAACGGCGGTATAAAATTGTTGTTTTGTTATTATTTAGATTTAAGGGATATTGGAAAACCAGGAAAAACACCATGATTTTCGAGTCTAATAGTATAAACAGGGAAAGACGAAGTGAAAAATAAAAGCAGTGAACTGCAACACAATGTTTACTAGAGCGTCACGCAAATCTGTGATTGGAGAGTCGTTGAATAATGTCAAAAATATATGAGGTGGGGGCAGGACAGTTAAGGACGTTATAAAGAAGTTGACTGTAAGCTTGCTGAATATAAAATATATACAAATGTTGTTTTGTATTCATTGAAGTTTGCTCAGTTCTTCTTTCGAAATATCCAGACGTCTGCACAGTCAACAATTGGTAAAGACAGGCAGACTCTGCATAGGTAAGATTTAGGTTTAAGTGGGTGAATACATCCGCAACAACTTAAGGATGACGTAAGGACGGGGAATTTAGGATGGCACGTGTAAGGATGGAAAGTGCATCGCACTCGGAGCGAGAGCGGGGCCGGGTGTCTGTCTCTCGGTGTTCAGGTCTCGGCTTAGCCGGGCCTGTTGTTGGAGTCTACCCGAGACGTGTCATTATGGCGGGAACATAATGACACGTCTGCAACGGCATGCAGAATGGCATAGATCTAAGCGGGTGATTTCTTCGTGTGGGGCGTACCATGTTGCATTTACTAAAAGTTGCACCTCAACTTTTTCCTTCTTTTCAATTGTCCTGATTTTGAAATCTTCATATATATAACATTACTTTATCATTTTCATTACATGACTATTTATTACATTTCTACGATAATTTGTGAATGACATATTAATAAATCTTTTTCGTTTCATGAATATTGCTAGTCATATAACGAAAATGCTAAAGTAGAACATCATTACATTTCTACAATGATTTGTTACTTTATCATTATCGTTACATGGTTATTTATTAAACTTCTACTTATATATGATAGTGATGTATTACTTTATCATTATCGTTACATGGTTATTTATTAAACTTCTACTGATATATGATAGTGATGTATTACTTTATCATTATCGTTACATGGTTATTTATTAAATAGTGATGTATTACTTTACCATTGTCGTTACATGGTTATTTATTAAACTTCTACGATAGCATACTATATGTTATAATAGTGACGTATCACTTTATCATTTTCGTTACATTGCTAATACACTGCCATATATATGTTACTTACTATTCTTAAAATACTATTGTATATGATACAGTACATTTTGCTGTAAAGTACTTACATACCATCAAGCTATTTCCCTGTCGGGGTAGGCAGAGAGGACAGAGCGTCATACTTTCCTAACTCGACACACATCTATATCCATATACATTCTCATACAACCTCAACGATTTCTCAACTTATACTTTCCTTGGTATTCCTCTCATTACGATTGGAGATCATCAGAGCTATAATAATAATAGGAAAATTTGTATAGCGTCGTTAAGAAAGCACAGTACCCTCAAAGGAGCTCTAACTTGATATTCGAACCCATTATTATTGACAAATTAAAAATATTACAAAAAATATAACAAGTTGAGTGTAAGGATAGGAAGGTGGTAGCTGCGGTCATAACCATTAGAAACTTCCACGTATTTACATATGTTTAGAAAAATATTTGGTAAGATAATCGCAGAAAACGTAGCAAGGGAAAAGATCTACTAAGAAATCTTTGTGGATCATATGATATGTGACATTAACACATTCGACTAAACATGGAGTTTAGTGTTCATATTAAACGATACATTTTTATTAAACTACCCAAAAAGGGTTACCTAAACTACCCAAAAAGGGTTCTAAATCTGCACACGACATTTATTGCTCTAACACTTGGAGGTAAAGTATAGAAATGAAGTTAGGTATGTCATTTAAAACAAAGATATTTTTCATTTCATTTTTTTTTTTAATTTTTGTATTGACATGGAACGTCCCATATGTGATTTTTTGCGCTTGCACCGGGCGCTCTCGTTCAACGAACTGCGTTTTTTTGCATCTGAATTGATATATTGCCCAGTTTTTTCTGGTTATTTCGTCAAATATTATGCCCATTGCCCGGCCACAATAAGCGTATGCCAGAGCGGTCCACGATTGCACTCGCGAGATATGCAGTCAAATAAATTGCCGGTATAAAAAAATAAATTACCTTGATTTGAAAAAAAAATAACAAGTTTCCAACGTATATAACATATATACTTTGAAATAAAATTTATCCTCGGGAGATTTTTTGCCAATAAACATATTTTTTTCTAAATATTTTATTTTAGAAAAAAACTGTGGTCATCGCATGAACATGCCAGTAAATACACGTTTGTATGCAGGTGGCAACAGTGATTTCGTATTTATTTGATAATGCTACCATTATTGGCATTTAATAAAAGCTTGGCAAAACAAGATTGCTGACTTGCAGAACATGCAACAACGAAATCCGTGGCCAGGTGGTATGACACTTGTCTGCCGATCCGGAGGTTGCGGGTTCGATCCCCGCTGGAACCCAGATTTTTTCTAATAGGATTCCAGTCTGGTTTTCACTTAGGGCCTAAAAAAAAAAAACATCTTTCTGGTTGGTTGGAAGAGATTGCCACATGGCAATAAACTCGCCATGTTTAAAAAAAAACTGTGGTCATCGCATGAACATGCCAGTAAATACACGTTTGTATGCAGGTGGCAACAGTGATTTCGTATTTATTTGATAATGCTACCATTATTGGCATTTAATAAAAGCTTGGCAAAACAAGATTGCTGACTTGCAGAACATACAACGACGACCTCCGTGGCCTGGCGGTAAGACACTTGTCTGCCGATCCGGAGGTTGCGGGCTCGATCCCCGCTGGAATCCCATTTTTTTTTAAAATAGGATTCCAGTCTAGTTTTCACTTAGGGCCTATATAAAAACATATTTCTGGTTGGTTGGAAGAGATTGCCACATGGCAACAAACTCGCCATGTTTAAAAAAAACGTAACATGTCGCTTATCATACTCATAATAGACTTAGATACTGCAGC
The DNA here is from genome assembly GCA_949825065.1 of Odontocerum albicorne. Taxonomy (NCBI): domain Eukaryota; kingdom Metazoa; phylum Arthropoda; class Insecta; order Trichoptera; family Odontoceridae; genus Odontocerum; species Odontocerum albicorne. Next base: position 1,870,499 of record OX463845.1, read on the forward strand.
AAACTCACACATGCATAAAGAAGATAAATATATACAAACCATCACGCAATCTCTCTGTCGGAGTAGACAGAGAGGACGGAGCGCCAGAGTTTCCTATCACAACACACATCCTTCACCTCTTCTACATCTATACACTTTCTCATACAACTCATACGTTTATCTGACTACATGTTTTCTTTTAAAGTACTACATGTTTTCTTATCATTCACTTGATCCAATCATCCTTTCCTTGAACTTCCTCTACCACGATTTTCTCTCACATTTACACTATATATTTGGTTTCATATTCTTTTTTCATTCTTTCGTTCTATTTTATTATCTTGAGTTTGGTATTTTTTGTTGTTTTTTTTCTTTTATGATTATGTGCAGTATATTGTGGGATGAACGTTTTTGTCTGTCTGGAGTGATGAAGTGTGAGGAGTTTGATTTCGCGTGATGTATACATATGTAATTGAGTGTCACTGTTTGTCGGCTTGATGAAAATGTGCAACGGGGTTTTATATAATCCAAAATTGGAAAGAAGTATCGATTTATTTTTTCATGCCATATGTCCTCAGTGAGGTACAGGTCATATGCCCTCAGTGAGGTACAGGCCATATGCCCTCAGTGAGGTACAGGCCATATGCCCTTAGTGAGGTAAGAGCTAGTTTACTGGAGACACAACAAATGAAAGGCAACAAACCCAGGTCCATTAAAATTGTGTGTCCAAATGAAATTACCTGTTGTTTTTTCGCCAGTTATATATATTTCTTGTCATGTATAAAATATATAAAATAAATTCGTTCCCTTCATTTCAGAGTGCACTTCTTCATCTTACTGCACACATAAATCTTAAGTGTACATTTACCTCTAATCACTTAATTCCGTATTCTGTAATATATTGTCTTCTTCTTCTTAAACTTTCTGTAGACTCTCAAGAGTCTGTTACTGCAGGATTGTCCTCCTGTGATGCTGAGCTCCAGCTATCTCTCCATCGTTTCGGGGGTCTCCCTGGCGGACGCCGTCCGTCCGGCACCCCATGCAGAGCTATGTATGGAATTCTTGTGGAAATAATTCTCTGTACATGTTGGTATCAGTATCGTCGACGCTGTCGTCCCCATCTGACCACATCTTGGACCTCACATACCTCTCGGATTGTGGTGTTCCTTACACGATCACGCAAAGTCTTCCCAGCAATAGCGCGCAGAGTTCTCATTTCCGTTGTCCTTAAGATACTTTTTGTCCTGACAGTGTCCGCCCTCGCTTCGATGCCATATGTGAGGATAGGTCGCACAAAGGTCTTATACATGTGTACCTTGCTATCCGTTCTCATATCTTTATTCCTCCATATGACATCTCTCAGGCAGCCCGCCATAACTGCAGCTTTATCTACCTGAGGCCTTACTTCTCTGGGGAGGTCATGAGAGCTGAGCAGGTCACTGCCAAGAGATCTGAACTGGGTTGCTTGATCAATTTGCTCGTCACGTACAGAAATTCTGCACTCTAGTGGGTCTTTGGATAATGTTATACACTTGGTTTTTGCTACGGGGATAATCATATTGTATATACTGTAGCCCTGTATTATTTTCAGTGCACGCATTTCTACTGCATCTATTCGGCTCCTTTCAGTATTTTTCCACGTTTCATTTCCATAGATCAAAGTCGTTACTAAAATACTATTGTGGACTATCATCAAAGGAGGTAGAAAATGGTATTCTGTTTTCAATTATTTTATATTAACTACTTGTTTAACCCAATTACATTAAATAAAATGCAAAGTATAAGAAACATAATGACAAACAGAAACAATGAGGTTAACACAATATTTTCCTGTGAAGCGGCTCAATTACGCCTGCAAAGTTTATAAAGGAGCTTAATCCTCTATTTATCTACCGAGTTATGGGCGATATCTAAATCAGAAAATTTATTCAATAACTCCATTCCATGTGCGAGTGATGACGCTCTCATGTTATATGCTCAATTCATTGATGTGGTAACGAAAACAATCGTGATTCACAAAACGGAACGAGTGTTTATAAAAAAAGTAGGATGTCTGAAATGGGGCAGAATTGGTAAAACTTTCACCGTTTGACCAGCACAATATCGTGTCTAAAGTCTACATTCAATGTTAAACAATGCCCTGTGGTAGTTACATATCGTTGCGGAAGCTGATTTGAATCTCAGTAAGATAGACATTTTTAGAAGTCATTTTTAGAATTTGTTTACATTTGAAAATGTTGTTCTGGGATGTATGGGATTGAAACTGGACTGACAAAAAGGTATAAATTGCGGTAAAATGTAAAATCCGGGTTTTACAGTATATGGTTTACATTTTTTTAAATGATAATTTTTGGAAATTAAATAGTATTTTATTTCATTTCTAATGTATAAAGGCAAATCAAGGCAACTATAAAGTTTACCCTGTAGTGATGGGGCTAACAGTAATATATTTTTCTGTGGTTCAATTTCAGGTCACTGTAATGGCACATCCAATATCTCACTGGAATCTGATGTATCATTTATGTCAAATGAATGTTATACTTTTAACCCAAGTACCGATACAGTTATTAAAATAATTGATAAAGATTCTTCTGATCTCGTAAATAGGTTAGTTTCGAGTATATTCATACATTCTGTTACTTTAAATCAATAATTTTTTTATCCATGGGGACACAATTCAGTAGTGTTTGAGCTTTTTGCAATAATGTAAAAGACTTCTAAAATTGTATTTTCAAAAAAATTATAACGTGTTATCCAAATGTTTCGTATTTTCAAAAAAATAATAACGTGTAACCCACATGTTTCGTATTTCTAAAACAATAATAACGTGTAACCCACATGTTTCGTATTTCTAAAACAATAATAACGTGTAACCCACACGTTTCGTATTTCTAAAACAATAATAACGTGTAACCCACATGTTTTGTATTTCCAAAAAAATAATAACGTGTAACCCACATGTTTCGTATTTCTAAAACAATAATAACGTGTAACCCACATGTTTCGTATTTCTAAAACAATAATAACGTGTAACCCACATGTTTTGTATTTCCAAAAAAATAATAACGTGTAACCCAAATGTTTCGTATTTCTAAAACAATAATAACGTGTAACCCACATGTTTCGTATTTCTAAAACAATAATAACGTGTAACCCACATGTTTCGTATTTCTAAAACAATAATAACGTGTAACCCACATGTTTCGTATTTTCAAAAAAATAATAATAACGTGTAACCCACATGTTTCGTATTTCTAAAACAATAATAACGTGTAACCCACATGTTTCGTATTTCCAAAAAAAATAATAATAACGTGTAACCCACATGTTTCGTATTTCTAAAACAATAATAACGTGTAACCCACAAGTTTCGTATTTCCAAAAAAATAATAACGTGTAACCCACATGTTTCGTATTTCCAAAAAAATAATAATAACGTGTAACCCACATGTTTCGTATTTCTAAAACAATAATAATGTGTAACCCACATGTTTCGTATTTCCAAAAAAATAATAATAACGTGTAACCCACATGTTTCGTATTTCTAAAACAATAACAACGTGTAATCCACAAGTTTCGTATTTCCAAAAAAATAATAACGTGTAACCCACATGTTTCGTATTTCCAAAAAATAATAACGTGTAACTCACATGTTTCATATCTACAAAAAAATAATAACGTGTAACCCACACGTTTCGTATTTCCAAAAAAATAACGTGTAACACACATGTTTCGTATTTCCAAAAAAAATAAAAAAATAACGTGTAACCCACATGTTTCATATCTCAAAAAAAATAATAACGTGTAACCCACACGTTTCGTATTTCCAAAAAAATAATAACGTGTAACCCAAATGTTTCGTATTTCCAAAAAAATAATAACGTGTAACCCACATGTTTCGTATTTCTAAAACAATAATAACGTGCAACCCACATGTTTCGTATTTCCAAAAAAATAATAATAACGTGTAACCCACATGTTTCGTATTTCTAAAACAATAATAACGTGTAACCCACATGTTTCGTATTTCCAAAAAAATAATAATAATGTGTAACCCACATGTTTCGTATTTCTAAAACAATAATAACGTGTAACCCACATGTTTCGTATTTCCAAAAAAATAATAATAACGTGTAACCCACATGTTTCGTATTTCTAAAACAATAATAACGTGTAACCCACATGTTTCGTATTTCAAAAAAAATAATAATAACGTGTAACCTACATGTTTCGTATTTCTAAAACAATAATAACGTGTAACCCACATGTTTCGTATTTCCAAAAAAATAATAATAACGTGTAACCCACATGTTTCGTATTTCTAAAACAATAATAACGTGTAACCCACAAGTTTCGTATTTCCAAAAAAAATAATAACGTGTAACCCACATGTTTCGTATTTCCAAAAAATAATAATAACGTGTAACCCACATGTTTCGTATTTCTAAAACAATAATAACGTGTAACCCACATGTTTCGTATTTCCAAAAAAATAATAATAACGTGTAACCCACATGTTTCGTATTTCTTAAACAATAATAACGTGTAATCCACAAGTTTCGTATTTCCAAAAAAATAATAACGTGTAACCCACATGTTTCGTATTTCCAAAAAATAATACTGTGTAACCCACATGTTTCGTATTTCCAAAAAAAATAATAATAACGTGTAACCCACATGTTTCATATCTCCAAAAAAATAATAACGTGTAACCCACACGTTTCGTATTTCCAAAAAAATAACGTGTAACCCACATGTTTCGTATTTCCAAAAAAATAACGTGTAACCCACATGTTTCATATCTCCAAAAAAATAATAACGTGTAACCCACACGTTTCGTATTTCCAAAAAAATAATAACGTGTAACCCAAATGTTTCGTATTTCCAAAAAAATAATAACGTGTAACCCACATGTTTCGTATTTCTAAAACAATAATAACGTGTAACCCACATGTTTCGTATTTCCAAAAAAATAATAATAACGTGTAACCCACATGTTTCGTATTTCCAAAAAAATAATAATAACGTGTAACCCACATGTTTCGTATTTCTAAAACAATAATAACGTGTAACCCACATGTTTCGTATTTCCAAAAAATAATAACGTGTAACCCACATGTTTCGTATTTCCAAAAAAAAAAAATAATAACGTGTAACCCACATGTTTCATATCTCCAAAAAAATAATAACGTGTAACCCACACGTTTCGTATTTCCAAAAAAATAATAACGTGTAACATACATGTTTCGTATTTCCAAAAAAATAATAATAACGTGTAACCCACATGTTTCGTATTTCCAAAAAAATAATAACGGGTAACCCACATGTTTCGTATTTCTAAAAAAATAATAACGTGTAACATATTGTAGCTTATGTGGCCCGTGGTGCAAAATGGGTTTGAGATATCCGTTACAAGTCATGATTAGTCTGACACAGATCTTATAAATTCGAACTTTGCCATCGATGATGCGCACGTGTTAATATTATTTTATTTTTATTATAAATACATTTTATGATTAATGATATATTTATAATAGTGTAATAGTTGCATTATAAGCACATGAGATAATAGTTGCATTCTAAGCACATTATGAGATAATGATGTATGGGAGTGACACGTGGACATGGAAAAATACACATAAGAGGCGAATAAATGCTGTGGAATTAAGTGCATTGAGTGACATGAAGTGACAATATATGACATAATAGGGAATAAAGTGATAAGCGACGAATGTGACCTTAAGGCTGATGTGTTAAGTAAGATGAAGAAGAATACGTTGAGATGGTTTGGGCCTACAGAACGAATGATTAACAAAACAGATAAACAGTGCAGTTGTGAGTGGAAGGCGTGTGAGAGGAAAACCAAGGAAAGTATGGTTGGATCAAATGAATGATATACAGAAAAAAGGAATCGTATGAAGACAGATAAATCGTGGAGGTTGTAGGAAAAGGTGTATGGATGTAGAAGAGGCTAATGATGCGTTTTGAGTAAGGAAAGTATGGCGCTCTGTTCTCTCTGCATACCACGACAGGGAAATGGCGTGATGGTATGAATGTACAGTACACGGCGGTTAGTAATACACATCGGGCTTCAGAAAGAGACTGTCAGCCATAATCGGCTTTGTAGAGCGTCGTCTCTGTCACACGATTGTCTGACAAATCGTGACGGAACACGCGTATGAATGACAGAGACGACACTCAACAAAGCTGAAGTTAGCCGATTATGACCGATAGTCTCTTTCTTAAGCCCGATGTGTATTACTTACCACCGGGTACTGAATCAGCACATTAAACTGACAATGTGATTCTACTCGCTTCAGCATTTAGATTTATCTGTGTTGCATTTCTGGAACTAAAGAAGTACATGACCCGGCAGAGAAACGGGCAACTTTGAAATAACTAAGCACGACATATGTTGGAGATGCGAAAATTGTTGGCGCATGAATGGAGGTCTCTTGCGTTAAATCATCTTTACATATTATACACATAATCGCGTCGTATCCTTTGCGAGGTAAACAAAGATAACAGATCTCCAAAGTTTTTTATCCAATCAGACAACTTTCACCTCGTCCACATTCCTACATCTCATCATGCACAATCTTCTAGTATTCATACTTCTCACTTTACCTTCTTTCGAAATCTGGTCCATTTGGTCCAACCACATTTTCCTCTGTCTACCTATTTCACGCGCACCTTACACTTCTGACTCGTATACTTGCTAATTAATTATTTGATCATCTATTCTCTCCACATGTCCAAAAGCTCCATTCTTCGTGTAATTAAAACTTCAATTTTATCCATATTCGTTTTTGACGTCTTAACTGTGTTTTCTTTCAAACATATATAGAGTTAAAGTTAGCTGATAAAAAATATAAATTTTTATGATCGAACAAAGACAATTTTTTTTCAAACGTGAAGGTATTTTTTCGTTTTATATCGGACTCCGGCTAATAGCAGGGCTATCTAGGATTGCGATACAACCACGAAAATCATAAAATATGGCAATTTGTAGTCACAGCATATAAACATTTGGCGCAGGGTAGCTACTTTCACAATTTTCAAAGAAATGCCTGTAACTCGAAAACTATAAGGCTTTTGCAAGAATTTTTTTCTTTCTCTGAACCGTCATAAGCTGGCCTTTTCCTCGATACGGGTTGATGTTGAGGCACGGTACACCCTGTATATTATCATTTTTAAAACATAAAATGGAAACAATATTATTTGAGATCTTATATATGAAAATTTGTTAAGAAATATGCAAAAAGTTTTATCGAATTCTTGTTATAATCGTCCACTTCCCTGCCAGATTCACCGTACAGTTTCTCTATTAGAACCTGTATTGTAGTGGGTCAATATTTCAAAAAAATTAAACTAATATTTAAAATTAAGATGCCAAATAACGAGTATCAAGATTATTTATTTAACACTTTTATTGCAAATACAATCTGACGGACTTATTGCCAGGCGGCAATCTCTTCCAACTAACCAGACAAAAGTAAATGAAGCTAGTAGCTAGTGATGTGGTCGCATAAATCATTCAAATGACTATCCATCCCCACGAAATCCATAAACACATACGTGCACATATGTTCACCCACGAACCCCACAAAGACGGACAATCACCCGAACATTCTTTTTCATATAAAATGAGATATCATCAATCAAAAGGAAAGCAAGGGATGGTGGAGAGGAAAGGAAAAGAAAAATCAGGAATGAAACACGTTATTTTACTGACTAGAAATGAAGAGTTTTCTTCAGTCGCTTCTTAAAGCATGCCAAGGACGGAGCGAGTCTTATATTGGTTCGTAACTGATTCCAGAGTCTCACTACATGGGCAGTAAAAGATGACGTAAAAAAAGAGGAGCGGTGAACTGGAAAGGCCAATAAACAATCTCTGTTTGAGCGTAGCGCTAATCCATTATTGGAAAGACGCTGAAAATTTTCGGCTTGATAAGAGAGAATAGCGGGGCAGTTAAGGGTATTATACAATAGAGACAGTATGTGAATTTGGCGTCTATTTCTCATATTCAACCAGTTCAATGCCTTCTGGTATGAAGTTATATGATCGTACTTACGTAGGTTGAAAATGAATCTTAGACACACATTTTGAAGACGCTGTAATTTGTTCAGCTTTTCCTCTGTAACATCCAAGTAACAGACGACAAGTTTAACTACCCACCATATCATTTGCAACGGCAGTGGTTTAAATATTTTTAATTTTAACATTTCCTGTGATACAAGACCTACGGGATGGATTACCGCATCAAAACAATGAATTACATACAATCGAAAAAGTACTGCAGAAGGATGAGTCAAGAGTGGCGGTGACGGAAGGCGCGCTGACTGCAATGTTTTCCAAATCCACAGGATGAATCATGCGACCTGGTGACTGGTGACGAGCTCGCAGCCCAGTCAGTAGTGACCCAGTACGTGGGCGTCACACTTACTCTGGAGTAAGCTGGATGTCTCATTCAGGCGGCACTTGACTTGTGCACTCAGAGGAAATGAGATAAATATTTGAAGAGTGCGTCTAAAATCTTAGAAGTATGAGATTGTATTATAGTTTCGGGATGTGATGGTTGACATTCGTGGTTAAGTTAGTAAGATACCTGCTTCCAATCCAGGGATTGTTTAGTGATTGGTTTAGTTTAGTGAGAGATTAACTAACGGTAAAAAGCCTATGAGGTTGTTCTGTTTATAACAGTAGTGTAATACAATTGGCTATGCGGTAACGTTTTAGACTTCCGTGCGCAAAGTCACCAGTTCGAACCCCGCGCTACTCCCTTCGAATGACACAGACATTTTCCCTTGAAATATTCTAGAGCACAAGGATACCTATGACATTGATAATATCTATTCTTAAAAAAAGAGGGAGGAAAACATATCGGTATGCTCCAATAACTTCCTAAATATGACCTAAAAACACGAAATGGCTTTCTGGATCGCCCAATGTGTTTTGTGCTTTTATTTATATTTTTTCTTCTTCTTCTTCCTGGAATTGTCTCAACTCATTACCTAGGTAGACTGTTGGGGTCGGCTCTTCTCGTTCTCAGGCTGTATGTTCTACGGTTCTGGGTGTCGCTTTCATCTAAGCCGTTTCTCTGCAGGATTTTAGAGCATTGAGTCATCCAAGAGTTCTTTGGTCTTCCTCTGGATGGCTGTTGAGGAAGATCCACGGACATTGCCTGATTTACAGTATGGTCTGGTGGTCTCCGTCTTATGTGCCCGTACCATCTCAGCTGTCGCTCTTCCCGCTTACTATTTATGTCAGTGACCCCCAGGCTACCACGAATGCGTGAGCTCTTAATTTTATCTTTTAGTGATATAATTTTTTTATATATTTTTTAATTACATTAATTCTGGATATTACATTTTTTGTTTCTTTATAAGCTCACACTATTGACTTCGTATGCAGAAAAAGAAGTTCGGACTCCAGACTTGATCCGATTATTTAGCGATCACTATTTTTTTTTATTCTTTGTGAATTTATAGATTGTCCATACTATTCAAATAAATAATTTGTCATATTTCAATAAGAACAAGGCGATAATCAATTTAATTTTATTTCCCGACACGTAAAACCCAAAATTCTCTAATATCGCAAACCTGTAGGAATTTAAATCAAGGGTTGAACCGTTGTTTTTCACACAAATTTGATAATATTCCAGAAATTAGCTTTAAACCAATTTTAGTAATCAAGCTGCATAACATACATGTACAGTACCCGGTGGTAAGTAATACACATCGGGCTTAAGAAAGAGACTGTCGGCTATAATCGGCTAACTTAGGCTTTGTAGAGCGTCGTACCTGTCGCACGATTGGCTGACAAATCGCGACGGAACACGTGTATGAATGACAGGGACGACGCTCGACAAAGCCGAAGTTAGCCGATTATGTCCGACAGTATCTTTCTTAAGCCCGATGTGTATTACTTACCACCGGGTACATTGATTTTCGAGATTTTCGTAATTAATGTTTTTTTTTATTTCCTTTGACTCTCATCAAACAGCTCCGAAAAGAGATCTTTTATCGGATCTTCCACTTTCTCATTCCCAATTTCTCCATAATCCTCAAACCCTTGGGCTGTTCTCAAACCCTCATGAGAGATTTTTTCAAATGCATGTGGTTTATGGTATTTCTATGTAAATTGTCCATAATCGTCATTCCTGGGCCTCGTAAATCGAGGATCCCCTCGCCATTCCAAAGTCAATTCAGTTTAAAGCAAAGCTGTGCCGTGGAGTTTTGTTTTCTTCCTTTCAGTGAATGAACCGTTGCACACCAGCAAACTCACCGGCCACACCGCTGTACTGGATCCGATGCCACACCGAAGTGAGATAATCGGAGCAGGTCGACATATTTTATTTTTTACTTTTAAAAAAAAAGATATGACGTTTATTTTGTTATATTTTTCATTTGTGTATTATAACATTGGGTTCAAATCCTGAGTTAGAGCGCCCTCGAGGTAAATCTGCTATCTAAACGCGCTATATAAATTGTCATATTATTATTATTACTATTGGTTATACACACGGTAGTATGAACCGACTGGAAGCATTCGAAATGGGGATGCACCGGAGAATGCTACGGATACCCTGGACGGATATGGTCAGCAACACGAGGGCTCTTCAAAGAGTCAAAGCTGATAGAGAGTTTCTGACTAATATTAAAATCCGAAAGGTGTCCTATTTGGGTCATGTACTTAGAGGAGAAAAGTACAAATTACTGCACCTGATCATCCAAGGCAAAATAGAAGGTCGTAGAGGTGTTGGCAGGAGGCAAATCTCCTGGCTCCACAATATACGTGATTGGACTGGTATAAGGAGCGTCGGGGATCTTTTTCGGGCTGCCGGGGACAAAGATGCCTTCTTTCAGGTGATAGTCAACGTTGGTGGGACCTGACATGACACTAGGAAGAATAAAAAGGAGAAGTAAAGAAATAAAAAAATATGTTTATTTTTAATCTGTCAACAATAGCGGAAATTCGAATCTCAAGCTATAGCACTCTTGCAGAGTTTGTTCTCTAAAAGGCGCTATAGACGTTATATTTTTATAATTATAGTTTATAATTATGTATTATAGTTAAAATTAAACAAATGTTTGTTTTTCAGTTGTTTCCTCTACTATAATTTTCAATTACTCTGAACTGATAAAATATACAAATAAATACAAAAAACTTGATACAAATAGGGCTCATCCGCTCCGAATGTCAGTAGCAACGGAGAGAGCTCTGTGACTGCAGGTAAGTGCATGTAATGCAGTCCAAAGTGCAGCCGGTGCAGTCGGCCAGCCGGCCCGCAGAGGTCTGCAGCCGCGCCACAACAGTACGGCAACTGGCGGGGCGGCCGGCCCTCGGGGGTCACGGCGGAGGGCAAACACAGTGGACTGAGGACCGATGGCATTTTTCATACATTATTTTATTGAAATAATCATAATACAGTAATTCAACCGAATTAGATCAAGTATTGTGTTAGGTTGACACGAATAATCATAATACAGTAATTTAATCGCATTAGATCAAGTCTTGTGTTAGGTTGACACGAATAATCGTAATACAGTAATTTAATCGCATTAGATCAAGTCTTGCGTTAGGTTGACACGAATAATCGTAATACAGTAATTTAATCGCATTAGATCAAGTCTTGTGTTAGGTTGACACGAAAATATTAGGCATTTTTTTAATACAATACGATACAATAGATAATTTTTCGTGATCAAATGTGATCGTCAGCAAGATTTCACGTTTTTACTTTTCTTAGACTGGACGGATTTCGACCAAATTGTACATATTTCAATTTGTATTTTGAATGCGTGAAAAAATGAGCATTTACAAAATATATGCGTTAACATGATTCATGCAAAACTATTATCAGACGAAGTACGCACATACACTACCATATACACAAGCATACAACGTGAGCATTTACAAAATATATACGTTAACATAAATTCATGCAAAACTATTATCAGACGAAGTACGCACATACACAAGCATACAACGTGAGCATTTACAAAATATATACGTTAACATGATTCATGCAAAACTATTATCAGACGAAGTACGCACATACACTACCATATACACAAGCATACAACGTGAGCATTTACAAAATATATACGTTAACATGATTCATGCAAAACTATTATCAGACGAAGTACGCACATACACTACCATATACGCAAGCATACAACGTGAACATTTACAAAATATATATTATACGTTAACATGATTCATGCAAAACTATTATCAGACGAAGTACGCACATACACTACCATATACGCAAGCATACAACGTGAACATTTACAAAATATATATTATACGTTAACATGATTCATGGAAAACTATTATCAGACGAAGTACGCACATACACTACCATATACACAAGCATATAACGGGAGTATTTACAAAATATATACGTTAACATGATTCAAACAAAACTATTATCAGACGATGTACGCACATACTATACACTACCATAAAGACAAGCATACAACGTGAGCCTTTAAGTGAGCATTTACAATTCATACAAAACCATTATTAGACGAAATATGCACATATACTACAATATAGACAAGCATACAACAGTCCAAGGCCCAGGGATATATCCCGCGTAGAGAAGGATTCTAAAAAATAACAACATACTCGTATACAAAACTAAATTCGTTTAGAAAAAATGAAATCCCAACAATCATCATCATCTATTATTATTGGATTGTTATGTTTAATATTTTATGAATACAATATTCATCTGTTTCTTTGAGTCTTTTACACAAGTTAATTTAAATAATCAAATAGTATAAAAGTTCATTTAAATAATCAAAATTACATAAAATGTATCTTAAACATACATACACCATCACTTTATCTCCCAATCGAGAGGAAAAAGCGCCACACTCACATATTTCGCTTATTCTACATCCATACACCTTCTCGTACAGCTCATACAATTTCTCCGACTTTTTACATTTTCTCAATTCAAAATTGTATTTACTTGATCCCATCATACTTTCCTTGGTATTCCTCTACCACGCCTTCTACTCACATTTGCACTGCATATTTGTTTTGATAGTCTTTCTTATTTCATTCATTCCACGTGTCGAAACCATTTCAGGGTGCTCTAATTCTTCTTCACAACACATCAGTGTTAAGGTGTAATGATAAATATTGGAAATTAATTCATTGATAAAATTGATGTTTTAAGTCTGTAGGGAATACCGTCGTCCCTGAATATTGTCAACACGCACGGTCAATGACCGACGAACCAACCTTCGGACATGCCCAAAGGTCGCATACCAGAACATTAATATTGTGTACCCGCAAATACTATTTACGACACATTCCACAGTAGAAGGAGAACACATTACGCCGTCTCGCCGTTTCGCCAACAAATATTCTACCCACTATATTATAAGCAACGTCTGCGACCACCTCTGCACGCACAGGAGTGAGATAAAAATATATTGCGGACGCATTCACGCGCCCCGTTCTGAAATTGTATATATACCTACTTATCGATAAATAAAGATCACTTATTATTATTCACTTGACCATTCATTGCTGTTTACTATACATTGATTGTCACTCTCACTTTCCGCATTCCTAATCGACGTATTTTATTTAAATACCAAACAACAATCATAATAATCACGACGTACCAGTAAAGCATCCCGCTAAAAGTCCGATGAAGAAAGGCGCATTAAGATGGTTTGGAAATGTGGAGAGAATGAGTGATGTAATAATGACTAAGCGAGTGATAGTACAAGTCAGAAATGTAAGGTAACGTGGAAAATACTAAAAAAAAAGATAATGTGAATCAGATATTGAAAAAAAGTCTATTTTGAAAAAGCTATTATAAAGTTCGAAATGCAAGAAGTGCGTGGAATAGGTAAACAGAAGAAAACGTGACTGGACCAAATGGATCAGATTTTGAAAGCAGGTTAAGTGAGGAGAATGAATAATGGAAGATTGGGCTTGGCGAGATATATAAATGGGGAAAAGGCGAAAGGTGTGGCAAAATGGATGGCAAAGTTAGGATATCTGTTCTTTCTGCCTACCTCGCAACGGGCATGGCGTGATATTTATGGAAGAAGGAAGTTACTACAGTATACAAATTTAATTATTTTTTATGAAAAAAATTAAAAAACAAAAAAAGTTTGCCGGTAAGCCTTTTAAAAACTTTCTTGTGATTTTGGAAGATATTGCAAAATGGGAGTAAGCCCGTCAGATTTTTTGTCATAAAGACAATTTTATATAGCGCCGTTTCCCAAATTTTAAAATCACTTCACCAATGATCATATTCTTCAGGGTAGAATCAATAGGTACTCGTATGTCCAGGAGAAAGCACAGCCAGATACAGAAGTGTATCTTGTCCACTGGGATGCTGTGGCGAGGATATTGGTCGCGTCTCGCGGGTCAAGGAACGGAAGGCCGGCAGACGTCCGCCGTGCCGGGAGCTGGTGCTGTGCAGCGGGAGCGGGGCGGGGAAGGGGCGGAGCGCGAGACCAGGTGCCTCCTCCCCCGCTCCCCCGCTCCACAACCAACCACACACACAAGACACCTTCGCGAGATAACAGGGACCATGCACTGAGATGCAGTCGAGTAATACTTGCTCATTGCTCCTTATAACATTATGTCCATACTTATCTTCGATAAATCCTTTAGAATAATAATAAAACAACAATTTTTAAAGCGCTGTATAGAGATCAAACTCTATTCATGAGTTTTTCTTCGGAACTCGAACCCGCTATTATTGACGGATTACAAATATTTCAAAATAATTCTATCAACAGTAGCAAAAATTACAATACATTATTATAGTATGTATGGACATACTGAAGTGACACTTGGACTTAGCAGAATCAAGATAATAAATAGATTAATGCTGTGGAGAATAGTATAATAGACTCTGGAATCAGTTACAAACCAATATAAGACTCGCTCCGTCCTTGGTATGCTTTAACAATCGACTGAAAAAACTCTTAATTTCTAGTCAGTAAAATAACGTGTTTCATTTCTGATTTTTCTTTTCCTTTCCTATCCTACATCCCTTCCTTTCCTTTTGATTGATGCTATCGCACGTTATATGAAAAAGAATGTTCGGGTGATTATCTGTCTTTGTCGGATTCGTGGGCATATGCTCACATATGTGTTTATGGATTTCGTAGGGATGGATGGAAACGGACCATAAAATGAACTGGCACCATTCAGACTATTAATTTTGAGGCTCTCCTGAACCTATATCAATTAAGAAAATGCGGTCTTCATATTATGGGCACTCAATTACTTCCAGCGCCTGGCCAAATTCACATACTGTCTCTATTGTATAATATTCTTAACTGTCCCGCCGCCCCCTCTTATCTCGCCGATAATTTTCAGCGTCTTTCCAATCATGGATTAGCGCTACGCTCAAACAGAGATTGTTTATTGGCCTTTCCAGTTCACCGCGCCTCTTTCGTTACGTCGTCCTTTACTGTCCATGCAGTGAGACTCTGGAATCAGTTACAAACCAATATAAGACTCGCTCCATTCTTGGCATGCTTTAAAAAGCGACTGAAAAACCTCTAAATTTCTAGTCAGTAAAATAACGTGTTTCATTCCTGATTTTTCTTTTCCTTTCCTCTCCACCATCCCTTCCTTTCCTTTTGATTGATGATATCTCACTTTATATGAAAAAGAATGTTCGGGTGATTGTCCGTCTTTGTGGGATTCGCGGGCATATGCTCACATATGTGTTTATGGATTTCGTGGGGATGGATAGTCATTTGAATGATTTATGTGACCACGTAACTTGCTTCATTTACTTTTGTCTGATTGGCTGGAAAAGATTGCCGCCTGGCAATAAGCCCGCCAGATTGCATTTACAATAAAAGTGTTAAATAAATAAATAAAATAAATAGTGCTCCAAGGAAAATTTGTGGAGTGTCAATGTTTGAAAGAAGAAGAAGAATGAAGACATCATAAATGAATGCATGGATAAAATTAACGTTTTAAGTAAAATGAAGAAAGGGGCTTTAAAATGGTTTGGACATGTGAAGGGAATAAATGATGAAAGAATAACCAGGCGAATATACAAGTCAAAAGTGCAAGGTGTCCGTAGAAAAGAATCAAGACCGAGAAAAACGTAGATGGATCGAATAAATTAGATTTCGGAAGAAGGTAAAGTGTCGTATGAATAAAATAATAGAATATTGTGCTTGACGAGATGTATGAAGATGGAGAAGGGGAAAGTTGCATGCTTGGTTAGAAAAGTTTGAAGATATGTTCTCTCTACCTATCCCGCAAAGAACATGACGTGATGATATGTAGTGTGTACATGTACCTAAAGCTGGTAATATATGGGAGAAAGACGTGAATGCCACAAGAGAGCGCAGCTTCCATATTCTTGCACTCCATTGTCCACAAGGACAAGTGACACGAGTCGGTTTCCAGACCTACACACTTCCCACTCTGAAGCCCCTGCTTGCCGAAGTAATGGCCGAGGATGACACTAAACTGAGGAATTTTCACATGAACGTTGGGAATCATAAAACGCTTATTTATTGATCCGGGAAATTCTTAACATTTTACGATACATCTGTTCACTGGCGAATAGATTTTTTTATTCGATACATACACACAAACATACCATCATGCTATTTTTCTGTCGAGGTAAGCAAAAAAAAAACAAAACGCCAGGCTTCTCCATCTCGACACATATTTGCCTTTTCTACATCTGTACAATTTTTAAATTTCTCTAGCTTTCAATGTTTCCTTTCTTTTTTTCAAAATTTTATTCACTTGATCCAACTATACTTTCCATGGTCTTCCTCTCACACGCCTTCCACTCACAGTTGTAATATATATAAGTTTTATTCTTTTTTATTTTTCATTAACTGTACAATGTTTTATACAAAAAATATTTTTAAAAAAAACTACTTTGTGCCCAACTTACTCGTACAATATTTAAAATATAATCTAAAAATAAAATTAACAATTCAATGAAACTAAACAAAAATACATAAAAAAGCAATATATATATAAGCAATTATTTGAGTCAAAATTATTATAAAAATTTAACAATATACGCAGTTGATCATACAATGTGACCCCGTCTCGTGTCAGCTGCTCGCACCCTACCACACCAATTTGACATAAATGCCAAAAGAATAGTACCGTGCAAATTTAATAGTTCTTCAACTGTATATGCTCCACAGATTATGGTAAAATATATCGGCAATCTCAGCAAAATGTATTTTATTTGATGGTAAATTTCGTTGCTCAAAGCATCTCAGAGACAAAGCACCTACAACTACATGACAAACAACCACATAAAAAAAATAAAGCAAGTTGCATGGTCGCATAAAATGTTTAAATGATTATTCATCTTTATGAAATTTAGGAACATACATATAATAAAAGTAAAAGTGATATATCACCAAATGAAAGAAAAATCAGGAATGAAACACGTTATATTACTAACTAGATAATAAAGTGTTTTTTTAGTTGATTCTTAAAGCACGCCAAGGACGGAGCGAGTCTTACATTGTTTTGTAACTGGTTTCAGAGTTTCACTTTATGGACAGTAAAGGACGACGTATAAAAAGAAGAGTGGTGAACTGGGAAGGCCAATGAACAATCTCTGTTTGAGGGTAGCGCAAGTCGATGATCGGAAAGATGCTGAAAATTTTCAGCGAAATAAGAAAAGGCGGCTGGACAGTAAAGGATATTATACAATAGAGATAGTATGTGAATATTTTGAGGTGACCATGAGTTCAAAAGGCTGTGAAACTACTGTCTGTGCCTATCGTTATAGAATTAATCGAAGATGAAGAATTATGTCAAAATAAATTACTGCTATAATAAATTATATAAATTCACTAATAATATTGATTAACTCACTCTCGCAGATGTTTCAACTCACTAATGTTAGATGTGCAGTTAAAATTTATCGACAGCTCACCTGAAACAGATAAAAAAATAATAGTTCATAAATAAATTTACAAGAAATCAATCGTTTAAATAATCATTTGATTATTTTAGTTCAATTTCAATCAACATTCCCTTGTACCCTGAAAATGCATTTTCAAATTCTTATGATGAAACATTTATTTCAAGTCTAATTGTCGAACGCTCTACAAATAGAAGATACCTTTGATTGTATTGGTTTATTGTGTGCAAAATATTGCTCTTCAGCAAAACACAGTCTTGATAGATCAAACCAAAATTGCGATGACAAGGAAATTAAACTTCCAAGACTGTTAGCCTAGTTTTGGGGGTAAGTTATTTATTATAAATATTTGTTGAGATTTCAAGTCAGATCGGATTATTTTTATTTATGTTTTAATTAGTATTTTTTAATATTAGAATATTAGGTGTTAACATAAGTTGTGTCTGTTTTTTCCAAATTTAAAAATGAGCACCAAAAGTAAAACAAAATGGTCAAGGTTATACGTCATTTGAAAGAAAATGTTCTGCTCTACAAGATAATGTATTTGCTTTTACGCTACATATATTATTTTATTTGATTACAAGCCTTCAAAATGGAATGTCAAGTAGACGAAAGTGAGCATTTTCGACACCTCCAGTGGACTTCGATGAAGACCGCTTAAAACTTCGATGAAGACCGTTAAATTGAAAAAAAAACGGACACAACTTATGTTAACACCTAATATATATTACAACATATTACAATAAAAATGCGTGATTCTTATTGCGACAGGAGTTTGAGTGTTTGGGCTTGCAAGAGGAATGAATTGTGTAAGAGGTTTGTGTGAACTCTTTAGTGTGATGTTTTTTGTTGTTTTATATTCTTATGTATACATATATTATCCTTTTGTTTCATGATTATATGCGGTATATTGTGGGATGAATGTTTTGGTCTGTTTGGAGTGATGAAGTGTGAGGAGTTTGGTTTCGCGTGACACATAAAATTGTGATCGAGTGTCACTGTTTGTCAGGTTGATGAGAATGTGCAACGGGGTTTTATATTATATAAAATCCAAAATCGGAAAGAAGTCTCGATTTATTTATTCACGCTATATGTCCTCAGTGAGATACAGGCAAAAGCCTAGTTTACTGGGGACACGACAAATGAAATGCAACAAACGCAGATCCATTAAAATTGTGTGTCCAAATTAAATTACCTGTTGTTTTTTCGCAAATTATGTATATTTCTTGTCATGTATAAAATACAATAAAAAAAATAAATAAATATATTCACAGTAATCATTTTTAATTATCAATGACTTATATTAAAATCCGAAAGGTGTCCTACTTAGAGGAGCAAAGTACAAATTACTGCACCTGATCATCCAAGGCAAAATAGAGGACCGAAGAGGTGTTGGTAGGAGGCAAATCTCCTGGCTCCGCAATATACGTGATTGGACTGGCATAAGGGGCGTTGGAGATCTTTTTGGGGCTGCCGGGGAAAAAGTGATATTCAACGTTGGGGGGACCTGACATGACACTGAGAAGAAGAAGTTTGACAAAAAGTATTAATTCTTAATAAGTTTTGTCAAATTACTCGTAGATCACGGAAATCTTACGAACACCTTCCTTCTCTTTGTAAAAGTTTTACATATCTTTCATCGTTACCAATCAACATCCAGGAACTAAATCGTTATCAATTTTCGACATCTTATTCAATGCTGTATCCTTTATCCCCGGGATCATCGAGTGCCTAACAATTGATAAGAAAACTCATCTTCCTCCTGCCACTGTCACTGTCAATACTACCCTGAATAGAGACTTTCCTGATTGTTTGCATATTTATACAGATGTGTCCAAAATGAATGATTATGATTCTGTGGGGCAGCAGTATATCATATATCCCGGAAACAGACACAAAAGTACTTTATAAACTTCCCCCCCCTCTTCAGTTTTTACGCGTGGCAATAAAGGAGGCTGTTAGTTTTTGCGAGTACTTGAATCTTTCAAAAATTGTTACCTTTTCTGATTCTTTAAGTGATCTTTATTCAATTTCAGGTAATTGTTTGAGTAACTCATACAAAGAAAGTATTTGCTCAATCAATGCCAAGTTATTCCAATTGACGTCAAAGAATATCACAGTAACCATTAAAGTTTGGATCATATTAATGGAAATGCGAATCGTTTAGTACAGGTGTTTGAACAATCACAAAAGGCCGCAGCTATTTCCGGATGTTTAAAGAACACTATCTGGAAAAACAAGTATATGAACATCCAAAGCAAGGTGAAGATATACTCGTACAAGACCTATGTCCGCACCATAATGACATACAGCATAGAGTCCAGAGCCGACACTGTCAGAACCAAAAATCTCCTTCGAACCAGCGAAATGAAGGTACTCAGGAGTATCGCTGGCAAAACCCTTCGTGATAGAGTACGAAACACAGAAATCCGAAGGACGTGCGAAGTTGAAGATATTGTCAGACGGGGACGACAGAGAAGAAGGTTCTGGAACGAACACGTATCCAGAATGGCGGAACCAAGAGCCGTAAGAATGGCTAGGGACAGTATCCCTTAAGCAAGCAGACCTCCAGGACGACCTCCCAAAAGATAGAAAGACACCTGGCAGTCGACGTCACAAGAGGGAAGCACACAGGCCAACATGCCTAAAATAAGAAGAAGAAGAAGATATAAAAATGCTAAAACCCCTCTATTTTGAGAATTTAGAGAACCACTTGACTAGGCAAAGCCTGTGATAAACTGGTCTTATTCCTTATATATTATTTTGAAAAGAAAGTCTTTACTCAAATAACTTTGCCGGTTTTTATAGCGTCATTTTGAAGCTGGAACAAAATAAGTGGTATTTTGCTTTGAAATTACCGTCTTTGAAACGCAAAAACCATCGACGAGCTGTCCTTTCATTCATAACATCTTAACAGTACACTTCGCAAATATCGCGAGCAGCTTTGGCAGCTTTATTCCCTCGATTGAACGCGAACAGAAGGAGGTGTCGAAAATGCCCACTTTCGTCTACTTGACATTCCATTTTGAAGGATTGTAATCAAATAAAATAATATATGTAACGTAAAAGCAAACACAATATCTTGTAGAGCATAATGTTTTCTTTCGAATGACGTATAACCTTTACCATTTTGTTTTACTTTTGGTGCTCATTTTTAAATTTGAAAAAAAAAACGGACACAACTTACGTTAACACCTAAAAATAACGTTCAAAAGTACTGAAAACACCTGTGTATCAAAAAATATTTGTAGTATGAAATAACCTTTTTTGATTTTTTTTTTAAGAAATAATTTTAAAAGGACAATTTATACAGCGCCGTTTTGAAGGCTAACTCTCCTTAAGGGCATTTCTACTCGGGATTTTCAACCATTATTAATGACAGATTACAAATACTACGAACGAAAACTCACCCAAGATAAGGTACTTCAACGTCGTTACATATGTTAAGAAAAACAAATTTGTAAAGAAAACAACCAAAAACATATAAAGGGAAGACACACTTCAAAGAAACCTTCGTAAATCTTACGATTTGTAACAGTGACACATTCGGTTTTAGGTGTAGCGTATTTTATATGAGAAGTGTTCATATATAACAATGAATTTTGATAATACCTCTGATAAATGGCTGATTATAAGTGCTTCCAAAAGCTGCACACACCATTCATACCTCTAAAGCCGTGTATCGATTACGCGCGGCAAACTATCGAACATTGGCTCGCGCGGCAGCCGCGCTTAATGGATATTGAGTTGCCGCGTGAGCCAAATCGAATGTTCAAATTGGCTCGCGCGGCAACTCAGTACCCATTAAGCGCGGCTGCCGCGCGAGCCAATGTTCGATAGTTTGGCGCGCGTAATCGATACACGGCTTTAGAGGTATGAATGGTGTGTGCAGCTTTTGGAAGCACTTATAATCAGCCATTTATCAGAGGTATTATCAAAATTCATTGTTATATATGAACACTTCTCATATAAAATACACTACACCTAAAACCGAATGTGTTACTGTTACAAATCGTAAGATTTACGAAGGTTTCTTTGAAGTGTGTCTTCCCTTTATATGTTTTAATCGATACACGGCTTAACACTAAGAAACCGAGCATTCAACGGCACAAGACAAGCAATGGCAAAAACTCGATCTTAATACTCCGCCCTTTTATCGGATCGATTTGGAACAATCAATTTATTATATGAAAAATAAATCAACCTAAAAGTTCTACTTCTCTCCGAAGAAACATCTCTCAACTGTATTCGAAAGATACAATGGAAACATCCCATTAAGGGACTTGAATACAAAGAGACAAAGTTTGAAATCAATCTGTTCGCGATACTTAGACTAAGGCCCCACCAATGTGCTTCGCTAGGTGCTTAGCTAGGTGCTACATGACTAATAGACGAGGTGACTTCATGATTGGCCACACCAAAGTGGTTCGCATAAATTCATTTGACATTTGGGAGTGGTTGAGTCAACAAACAATGCCACTCAAAACTAATCAATTTCATTACAATTTACCATCTTTATTTACTTCCTGTGCAACTTTATTCCAAAGTGATTTTATTACAGGTACATTTTTGTATAATTTGCTTGATGGGGCTCCCTTTTATACACAGCTGTTATTAAAACTTCCGCCATCTTGTAAAATCACTTGGTGACACAATAAAGTTAACCAACACGTTTGTTCGCTAGGAGATTCACTAGGTGACTAATCGTCACGTAACGTGGTGCGAAGCGTGCAGTGTAGCCATTGCGATAGTATGGGGTGCGTTGGTTCGCTAGGATGTCACCTAACTTGTAACGTAGCTCTAAGCACCAAGCGAGGGTCCTACCTGTGTGGCCGAGACCTTAGCCAATGCAAACTTTTTTTAGAAACGGGCTTTTATGACAATATTTATGACTAACATAATATATCAGCTGCATTGAAAACAGACAAGACAAGTCTAGGCATTCGCGAATCAGGCAGTAGATTAAAGAATTTAAATGAGTTTTTTTAAGCCGCCGCTGCCTTTATTTATCGGATGTACATAGACACTTAACATAGATGCGAGAAAAAAATAGTTATCGCTCTCCCTTAACCCACACCCCTCAATCAGTGGCCTCGGTTCTGTATGACGCAATGCGTGGGGATACTTTGGGGGTGGGTTGTACACGCGTCGCGCCTCTCCCCTCGCCGCTACCCCCCCTCCAGCCCTGCCGGTCAATGGCACAGCGTCTCAAGGCCAGACGGCTGAATGGCGGTAGGAAGCGTGTAACAGGGTGTATATATATACTACCCCGAAAATGTAAGGGGGGAGCACAGTTTCGCGTTCACTACCCTCACCCATTTTCATGTCTATCCCTCCCTCGCAACATCGACAGAGAAACAATTGAACGCATTTAAGCAGAAAAAATCCAAGGGAATATCTACCCTTTCTTTGAGTTATACGATGAAACGGTAAATTTATGCTTGTAAGGCTGATTTTAAAGACCAAATAACCGTGAAATTCTCTTTGTCGGGTTAATATACTTTTTGATACTTGAGTTATATTAAGAATGGAGTTTTCTGCTGTTGAAAGAATCGTTAATGTTTTAATACAATCAGCTTTTGCAATGTACAATCGATTCCAACCAATAAATTCATATATTTTAAAACTAAGACACACAATAAGTCTACATGATTGCTATCCATCGTGATCGGACATAATTATCAGCCATCTTGTGGCTGAAATACACTTGCTGTTGTTACAAACATCAACAGTAAGAGACGGAGGAGAGGCGATTGAGATGGTATGTGCACATTGGACGCAGAGCACTCGATCACATTGTGAACCAGGCAATCTCCATGGATCTTCCTCGAATAACAACCAGAGGAAGACCAAAGAATTCATGGGTGGTGCAAAAAGATAACCTGATGCAGAGGCACGGCCTGGGGTACGTAGTCCGGGACCGAAGAGCATACAACCTGAGGACGAGGAGAGCTGACCCCAACAGTCTTCGCAGACAGTGAGTTGGGATGGAGCCAGGGAGAAGAAAGAAAGAATTGTTGTACTTCAGCAATCACACAGATATGACAGATTAAACGCACAATTCTGATAACCAATATATTAAACTTCAGGGCAGTTCAATCTACTGTAGTCTTTAGTTTAATTTAGCCCTTTTTTGTATTTCTTAATAGCGCTAAACTAGCATATAAGCTTCAGAAAAATATTAATTCAGATGTAAAACGGTGTAAGAATAAAACCAGTTAGGAAGTGAACCCTCCGAAAATCGAACCTGGGGTGCCCAGCTTAGTGTGAATTCTTTTAGACCACGGCCGCTGACACAATTCTTATGAATAACATAACTGAAATAAAACAGTTTTTTTAATAAAGACACAGTGCCCCAAGTTCACATACAAAAACAGGAATGTATAATTTCCTAAAATCGATACTGTTTGGTAAAAATACGAGCCTACGTTTAGTAAGGAAAGTGTCCGTGTGGGTTGTATGTCGTAATGGTGGTAATCGAGGTGCACGGTCGCGCGGTAACTCATTGACTTACGTGCGGAAGATTGCCGGTTCGAACCCTGCGGTGTGCTACTCCCCTCAAATGACACAAGCATTTGTTTCCACCTAGTATTCGGGGATATAAGGATACCTATGATTTTGGTCATATCTATTATTTAAAAAAAAAAAGAGTAGAAAAAAAACAAGCCGGTGTGCTCCGATCGTCTCACTTCGGTGTGTCATAGCAATCCAGTATAGCAGTGGGGCCGGTGAGTTTGCTAGTGTACAACGGCTTACTCACATGAAACAAAAACAAAAAAACTCCACGGCACAGGAATGATTTTCTAATAGAATTAACGTTGGAATGGCGAGGGGATCCTCAACTACGAGGCTTAGCAAAGACAACGGCGACAATGTTGTAATAAAACTTTGTAAAATAATATATATGGTCGGCTGGAAGAGATTACCACTTTGCAATTAACTCCCTATTTTGTTAAATAAAATAAATAAATGACTCAACATTTATTCTGACAGTTGAGATGTTTCTCGGTTAATTATAGCGAATGGTATAAAGCCCTTCAATATATCCGAATTAATGACACGAACATTTTGAATAGAGTGGCCCGGAGAAAACATTTTCGATCCTTCAGGTTTACAATCTACTCACGGTTCGTCATCGAACTTGTTGGCAATACTACGAATTCGAGCTACACGATTTATTTACACGACGAAAAAATTTTAATTACTATACATTTGGCAGTACGTACTCGTATTAATTCAAAATTACTCTCGCTGGATACCTTTTGTCAATGTTTTCGGTCTTACAATTGTAGTTGTTTTTAGTTTTATATATTAATGGCATCAGCATTATATCTAGAATGTTTCAAAGGTTTTGGTTTCAACTTGGTGAAACTCCATATAAGAATATTTAAAAATAATTGACTTCCTTATTCCACTTATTATATTAACCCCGACTACACGCATTTCTACGTCCTATCCAGTCTTTTTTCATTCCTAAAGAGAACTTCGAAATTAAAGGTAGAAACGCGTAGAATGGGAATTAATGTAATTTTTGAAATAAAAAAGTAATTTATCGATATATTATTACGTACATGATAAAAAAAACAACGAGAATTAAAATTTTTATCAAAAAGCTTTTATTTAACATCAATAATAATATTGTCCCCTTTAACCTTTCCTTCCCAGTGTTGGGTATCTTCTACACGTTGCTTCTAATAACCATCAATATCTCTATAAATATAATAAATACAAGGTTAAGATTTTAGGTATTCCTACATAATATATTAACGCATTGATTTAAAAAATAATATTAATAATAATCAGAATTTATCGACTACATCGAGGTGTTTTGTAAAGATCGAAAACAAATTCGCATTTAAACGCGGCGAGTGCCTCGTCTTGACGATAGGTGAATAGTATGCGGGAAGCAGGACACTATATTCGCATCTCACTCTTGCATACTTCACTGAATTGCGAGAACCTGAATTGTCTCAACGTCGCAAGCAAAGGCGTAAGCGCCGGGGTATGCGACTGACGTTCCGCGCCACTAGTAGCCTCTAGGCTTGCAAATAGGTTAGACGTACGCCCGTTCCGTGAGCGTTTTTTAATGTTTTGAGATGGTTTTTTAATGTTTTCAGCAAATAAATCTCAATTATTATAATTTTTAACTTCAATTATAATTAATTAAGGGGATTATCTATGAATGTTCTTATTTTTTCGATTTAAAATCGCAAATTTTTTATTGCGTACTCACTACCCAACACCGTAACACGCGTATTATTTTTATCACCGTAAGGGAAGGGTTAAAGTAGGCCCCATATGATGTAACACATTTTTGCTAACGTTTTTTTTTCCAATCTGCGAAATATTTGTAGAACGCACTTTTTGTGATAGCTTTTAGCTCACCTTTGTGAGTTTGCCTTTATTTCCTCTTTGTTCGCAAAACGTTGCTGGTGACTTTGCCTTTATTTCATCTATGTTCGCAAAACGTTGTCTTTTCAATGTGCTCTTCATCTTTGGCAACAGGAAAAAGTCGCAGGAGCTAATATCTGGTGGCTGCGGTATCACATGGAAAATTCACAAATGAGTAGTGAAAAGATGAGCTCAATCAGAAACAAACAGTTCGCGAAATTACAAAAATCTCGTTATTCTTTGATCATAGAGTCTGTAACTTTCCTGCTTTTTTTCTGTTTCACTAGTTCCAAACAGAATACACCGCGTTAAAGTGAAATCACATGATTAGATGCCGTGTAAGTGGAGATAGTACATGAAATAATTTATTTTGAGGATTGGGGTTTATGTTTCATTAGTTCCAAACAGAATACACCGCGTTAAAGTGAATTCACATGATTAGAGGCCGTGTAAGTGGAGATAGTACATGAAATCATTTATTTTGAGGATTGGGGTTTATGTTTCATTAGTTCCAAACAGAATATACCGCGTTAAAGTGAATTCACATGATTAGAGGCCGTGTAAGTGGAGATAGTACATGAAATCATTTATTTTGAGGATTGGGGTTTATGTTTCATTAGTTCCAAACAGAATACACCGCATTAAAGTGAATTCACATGATTAAAGGCCGTGTAAGTGGAGATAGTACATGAAATCATTTATTTTGAGGATTGCGGTTTATGTTTCATTAGTTCCAAACAGAATACACCGCGTTAAAGTGAATTCACATGATTAGAGGCCGTGTAAGTGGAGATAGTACATGAAATCATTTATTTTGAGGATTGGGGTTTATGTTTCATTAGTTCCAAACAGAATACACCGCGTTAAAGTGAATTCACATGATTAGAGGCCGTGTAAGTGGAGATAGTACATGAAATCATTTATTTTGAGGATTGGGGTTTATGTTTCATTAGTTCCAAACAGAATACACCGCGTTAAAGTGAATTCACATGATTAGAGGCCGTGTAAGTGGAGATAGTACATGAAATCATTTATTTTGAGGGTTGGGGTTTATGTTTCACTAGTTCCAAACAGAATACACCGCGTTAAAGTGAATTCACATGATTAGAGGCCGTGTAAGGGGAGATAGTACATGAAATTATTTATTTTGAGGATTGCGGTTTATGTTTCATTAGTTCCAAACAGAATACACCGCGTTAAAGTGAATTCACATGATTAAAGGCCGTGTAAGTGGAGATAGTACATGAAATCATTTATTTTGAGGATCGGGGTTTATGTTTCACTAGTTCCAAACAGAATACACCGCGTTAAAGTGAATTCACATGATTAGAGGCCGTGTAAGTGGAGATAGTACATGAAATCATTTATTTTGAGGATTGCGGTTTATGTTTCATTAGTTCCAAACAGAATATACCGCGTTAAAGTGAAATCACATGATTAGAGGCCGTGTAAGTGGAGATAGTACATGAAATCATTTATTTTGAGGATTGGGGTTTATGTTTCACTAGTTCCAAACAGAATACACCGCGTTTAAGTGAATACACATGATTAGAGGCCGTGTAAGTGGAGATAGTACATGAAATCATTTATTTTGAGGATTGGGGTTTATGTTTCACTAGTTCCAAACAGAATACACCGCGTTTAAGTGAATTCATATGATTAGAGGCCGTGTAAGTGGAGATAGTACATGAAATCATTTATTTTGAGGGTTGGGGTTTATGTTTCACTAGTTCCAAACAGAATACACCGCGTTAAAGTGAATTCACATGATTAGAGGCCGTGTAAGGGGAGATAGTACATGAAATTATTTATTTTGAGGATTGTGGTTTATGTTTCATTAGTTCCAAACAGAATACACCGCGTTAAAGTGAATTCACATGATTAAAGGCCGTGTAAGTGGAGTTAGTACATGAAATCATTTATTTTGAGGATCGGGGTTTATGTTTCACTAGTTCCAAACAGAATACACCGCGTTAAAGTGAATTCACATGATTAAAGGCCGTGTAAGTGGAGATAGTACATGAAATCATTTATTTTGAGGATCGGGGTTTATGTTTCACTAGTTCCAAACAGAATACACCGCGTTAAAGTGAATTCACATGATTAGAGGCCGTGTAAGTGGAGATAGTACATGAAATCATTTATTTTGAGGATTGCGGTTTATGTTTCATTAGTTCCAAACAGAATATACCGCGTTAAAGTGAAATCACATGATTAGAGGCCGTGTAAGTGGAGATAGTACATGAAATCATTTATTTTGAGGATTGGGGTTTATGTTTCACTAGTTCCAAACAGAATACACCGCGTTTAAGTGAATTCACATGATTAGAGGCCGTGTAAGTGGAGATAGTACATGAAATCATTTATTTTGAGGATTGGGGTTTATGTTTCACTAGTTCCAAACAGAATACACCGCGTTTAAGTGAATTCATATGATTAGAGGCCGTGTAAGTGGAGATAGTACATGAAATAATTTATTTTGAGGATCGGGGTTCATGTTTCATTAGTTCCAAACAGAATACACCGCGTTTAAGTGAATTCACATGATTAGAGGCCGTGTAAGTGGAGATAGTACATGAAATCATTTATTTTGAGGATTGGGGTTTATGTTTCACTAGTTCCAAACAGAATACACCGCATTAAAGTGAATTCACATAATTAGAGGCCGCATAAGTGGAGATAGTATATGAAATCATTTATTTTGAGGATTGGGGTTTAAATGCATATATATTTGTATGATCTTCTATGGTATGCTGGTAAATGCTATCCCGTAATTAAATAATAACCGTGTTTTCGTTTTTAACCGAGGGCAACGATACTTTTATAACGGGGAAATTATTATTAACATTGGTCGGTTTACTTTTAATTAAAAAATATATTTATTTGTAGAGCAGGAAAAATGCTATTCAATAAGTCAAAATGCGTTCAGTATTCCGAAATTGCCGATTTGGGAATTATTTTGTTTATTTTTCAGCAGACCAACAAAATTTTGTGGGTCTGAAATAAATCGGTAATTAAAAACAAACTCCATAGAGCTTTAAATGACAAAGTTAATTAGAACACAACCATTGACAATACAAACTCAACATTTATGAGCTCTTCATAACAAAATCCTTTTAAATGAATAATTAATTTAACTGAATAATATTGTAATATAAAATTTGTCAAAAAAAAGCCCCATTCTTAAGCTACGTTCCTTTAATATTTCCTGATGTATTAAGTGTTGGTTTAATAAGGAATTCGAAGATTTCATGGCCCCTCTCGAGTAGAGAGCTGTATCTAGATACCAATTTATGCGCCCTTATCTGCGGAGTTCGTTCACCCAGACCGAGTTCTGAGGGCCACTCGCGCAGCGCCATAAAACCGGAGAGCCTCTATGTATCGTGCTATCTGCCTGCGTAAGTATAAGATATGCTAGCTTTATAGGTGCGTATCCAATGGCTATATAGTTCTCCCTTCCGTTTTGTTGGCTGAGAAATCAAGGATACGTTTTATGTTAACAGTTCTGCTACCAAGTTAGGCTTGGTGATGCGAAACCTCGACTATAGGGTAAAGACAAGGGTAGCAAATTTATAATATCTTTTCGAAAAATGTTTATTTATTTCTCATTAACGGTAAAGTACCTTAACCCTTATCATGGCATTGTAACACAGGTGTTACACTAATTTAGGGATTTAAAAAAAAAACAGAAACTGTAACGTAATTTCAAATATGGCAACACATTCAAATACTATACTTGCACTGTTATGTGCAGTGGTATCATCTGGTGATAAATATTGACAACACAACAAGCTTTCAAACGACATCGGGTCAACATGTCTGGACAGCGTGGGCGCGTTTTGAAAATTGGGGTAAATAATCTTTAAATATCTTATTAATCACTACATGTAGAAAAAAATAATTCAAACCATTTTATTTGTTGATAATTCGGCTATGTAAACGTTGTTCTTATTTTAGATTATAGAAACATTTTATAGCCCTTTTTGTGTTTTATAAAAATTGATATTTTGGCAATGTAACGTGGGTGTTTATATAAAAAAAATTAAGGAAAAGTTGTGATTTTTTTCTTCAATTTTCCTTCATAACTTGCCATATAACAAGGAATCACCAAAGAAAAACGTTAATATTTGGATAAATTGAACTTTGCCAAGGCAAGGGTTAATAAAAAAACAGAATGCAAACAAAAACATGTAAACAAAACTCAAATATGACAAATGCACATGTTTTAAATGATTTATTTTATATACATACCATCACGCCATCTTCCTATCGGGTAAAGCAGAGAAAATAGAGCGCCAGATATTATCATCCCTACATACATATTATTATCCCTACCTACGATTTCATTGACATTTACTTCTTTCAAAATTTCATACACTTGATTCAACCATAATTTTCTCTGTTTTCCTCTATCACGCCTTCCACTCATATTAACGCTCTATATTTTTTTCGTTAGTATTTCTTCATTCATTCGTTGCACATGCCCAAATCATCACTTATCCGTGCGGATAGTACGCGAAAGTATCTTCCGGCTCGAGGCCATTCTGATCAATTGCTTATTCCTGCTGTCAGGAGAGTGCAACCAATATCCCAATCGTCGATCTTGATAGACAATCTCCATAAGTAAAATCGAATTATTGACTTTTTCGTAGGAATATAGCAATGGATCTTCCCTTCTTGTTTCAAGGCTTCTATAGTTACACACCGTGAGAAGTTCAACATAGTGCGCATGCGAGTATTTTGGGTAATCGCCCTTTGTTCTGTACCAAAGATATCTGAGAATTTTTATTAGAAAGTGTATGGATATTTAGAAGGCTAAGGATGTGTGTCGAGATGTGAAAGTATGGCGCTCTGTCATTTGTGCCTACCCCGACAGAGATATGGTGTATTGGTATGTGTGTATGTTATTAAACGAGTAACAGCGACACAAATCTCTCTCCCACTGCTAGATGCGTTCTGAGTCACACCACACTGCTGTCCTAACATGGCGCCGTTAACCCCTCTCGTTCACGCGCTAAGTCAAAACACACCACTTTAAAGTTCAAATTAATGCCTAATCCCTTAATTTCTTATTATTTCATATATTGACACCCCATGAGTTGTTCTCAGTGCACGTATTTCTACAACATTTATTCAGCTCCGACTTTCCCTCCCATACATAAAAAATGGTACTAAAATACAGTTGTGGACTATCGTATTAGCAGATTTTTATACTGTTCGGTTGTAAATGTTGACGAGTCTTGTTGACGAGTCCGGTGAAAGAGTGGGTCTTACAATAAATGTCAGTAAAACCAAGTGGATGACATTCGGGTGGTTGGATTACAGTGGGTCAGTGTTGCGTTTGAACGGCCGTAGCGTCGAAAGGGTGGAGAAATTCAGATACCTCGGCAACATACTCACGCAGTCTCTCGACCCGGATGTGGAAATCAGGTGCAGAATTGAGGCAGCAAGAGCTGCATTTAATAAAATGAAGTCGCTCTTCTGTGATGACAACTTAAATTTGAAACTCCGTCAGAGGATGATTAGATGCTATGTGTGGTCTGTTTTATTGTACGGTTGTGAAACATGGACCTTGAAAGTCCAGGCAATGAACAGACTGGAAGCATTTGAAATGTGGTTGCATCGTCGAATGCTCAAAATTCCCTGGACAGACATGGTGACAAATACCGAAGTCCTGAGGCGAGCTAGAGCTGACAGGGAGTTGTTGTCCACTATAAAAGTTAGAAAGATTTCATATCTGGGTCACGTGCTGCGTGGAGAGAAGTACCACTTGCTCCAGCTTATATTGAAGGGGAAAGTCGAGGGACACCGGGGGCCCGGAAGAAGACAGATGTCCTGGCTGCGGAATGTGAGGGAGTGGACCGACATCCGGAGTGCAGAGGAACTGTTCCGGGCGGCTCAGGACCGAGACGGATTCGCCGAAGTGATCGCCAACGTTGGGGGGACCCGACAGGGCACTTAGAAGAAGAAGAAGAAGGTTGTAAATGCTTTAGGGCTCCTTGATTTTCGTTTCCTATCGCTAAACCCCTTTCAATATCCTTCGTTACTCTTCAATCATTTGAAAAAATACTACATTTTTAGCAGAATTCTTTAATTTGCTCTAATCTTTTATGACTCACCCTTATTACATCACATTAACTTTTCCTCACAAACTTTTCTATCACGGATTATTATTGTAAAGCTTTACCGAAACCAAAATATCATATCGTTAATGATACTGCTGACGATACACATTATACACAATTTTAAAAGATACATTAGCGTCCGTTGCTAATACAAATTTTATTGTACCCGAACATTAAACGACACATTCAATTTTTATCTCCTTTGAAAATGCTTTGTTTGCAAAGTTGGAAAGTGCTCTCAAATGATTTCATTCATTTGTGAAAAGAAAAAAACGTTTTTTTTCGTCAGAAACGAACGTCTCCTCCCCTGCCCACCCCTTCCGTAAATATCGCACCCCCTTTACGGATAAAGATTGGCAGAGGGAGGGTGTACAGCGCCTATTTATCGGCCGCGCAATAAAAGGCGCCTATAGATAGCGCCTATCTATTTTCACGCAATTTAGCTACAATCGGAAATAATGGAATATTCCGACAATCGATTTCGCAATGCCGCTATTTGCTGTGCTAATCAGCGCTTTTAAAGGTGAAAAAATTGCCACCTATAAATATTTATTTAACCTGTTCACCGCGTTAAAAATCAAATTCCACGAATCCTGTGCGCGGCACAATTTCAGCGTTTTTTAATTTCTAAGTTTAAACACATATTTTGTTTAGAACCACTGATATTTGATTACAACACCAAGTAAACATGACACTTAAGTTACTTTCTGATAATAAATAATAGTCATTACTCTTAAGAAGACTCATTAAATAAAGGAGATAAACTTAACATTACGTAAAATAAACAAAGGAATGCTACGATCAAATCAATGCAAATCATGACACTCACCCAATTAAATGCATATAGAACTAGTAATGTTTATTTACGTAAGAGAGACTTAGTAATGTTTATTTACGTAAGAGAGACTCATCGCAGGACTCGATCCGCGCGACAGGTCGTTAATGCTGGAAATATTGAGAAAAAAAAAAATTTGGCGCTCTGTTTATTCAACAATATCTCATAAACTAATATATTATTTGACAAGGTTTTCAGAGATGTCGCTAGAATAAAGATTATTTTAAATTTTAGTTCCATTTTTATTCCGGTTTTGTGTCATTTTTTTTAAGTATTTGTGATTTGAAACTTGGATTGTCGTCAGATCACAGGCGTTTGTGCTCCCCGCGGGGAACACGTTAAATACAAATAAATTCTAGTTATACAAAAAAGGTTTTTGTGCTCTTTGTAGGCAAATCAGGAATAGTTTATACAATTTGTAGTACTTCTTGACATACAAATATGTGGCCTAGTTATAAAGTCGTCCGTCTTCCGATTCAGATATTACGCGTTCGATTCCTGCTGGTACACATTTTTTTAAAGGTTTTTACTTTGGTTTCACGGCTTTACTTTCATATCTCAAGGTGTATACTTGTACAGCATTATGCCCTTTAATTAATAAAAAAAATCAATTGATTAGAAAATACGGTAATAAGGTTCGACCACTTTATTTTTCATTGATCTGTAAGAAGCATTCTTGTGTTCTCCATGGTGCTGTAAGTACTGGTTAGTCAAAAAGGTTTGAAAGCGGAAATGAAAATACATTTTTTTTGGGGGGAAATCACTTTTATTGCTCAATATAGTCTCCCATAAGATCAATACACTTGGTCCAACGATTTTCCAACTTTGTTGTCCCATCACGGAAGTGACTTTCTGGAAGGCCTGCAAAATACTCCTCTACGACGGCTATAACCTCTTCGTTTGATAAAAAATGCTTTCCACGAAGGAATTTTTTGAGGTGTGAGAACAGCCAGAAGTCAGAGGGAGCTAAATCTGGCGAATTCGTACCCCAATTCATAAACCTTCCAAAACAAAGAATTTAATCACTGCACGATATTCGGATTTTTCCATTGTTAAAAAATACACTGACACGTCAACTTCAAATGGCTTGTAAACAAAGAATGAATTAACAGATCGAAATGAAATTTTGAGTACGTTCTTATGAAAGATGAAATATTAAAATGGCGTAGAAATTTTGGTTTTCTACTGCTCCATAGATGTCGCTTTCAAAACTTTTTGACTACCCTATTAGTAGAAACATGAACAATAAGAAATAAAAAAAGGAACACGATATTTTCTTTCGAAATGTGATGCTGGAGGCGAATGCTCCGTTTCCCATGGACCGCAATGTGCACCAGCATCTCTGTCATCCGAGAATTGGAGATTGTCGAAAAATATTTTCGACAACATGCAGAATAATCATCTTTACGTACTTTGAGTACGTTGCTACAAAAAAATATGGAAGTCTGATGAACCTTATGATTACGGTGTTATACTTCGGAAAGTCTAGGATGAACCGTGCGACGTTTGTCACAAAGGGATGGGGTAAAATCGTTTTTTTTTTAAACTGACGTTTTAATTCCAAATTTTCATTATACTGACTTTCTAATGTATTGTATGATTTGTATGTATCTTTAAATAGGCCAAGATCCACTATGAATTAATACTAATTACGAACATTTAATTAAAATCGATTTTTGAAAATCCAATTATCGAATACCCCATCCCTAGCCAATGCGGACTAACGTAGTGACTTTTGACAAACGTGACCAAATATTATTTGATTTTAACAAACTGCCACATTTTTGCTAATTTGTAATAAGATGTATTAATTTGTCATTATTGTTAGTTTTATGTAATGTATTTACCTAAATAACTTGATATGTATTAGAATTGAGGCTTATATTAAAGTTGATAAAATAATTAAAATTACTGAACATCGTTACAAGGTTGTATTGGGGCAAATTTGTGAGCTGTCATACGGTTCATCCTAGATTTTCCGAAATATAGTTGAGGGATGGCAATCAAGAGGAAAGTATCCAATGAGATGGTCGAATTAAGCGCTGCAGAGGATCACGACAATTAGCATTGACTATGCGATGAAGATTATAATGGCATTTTATATAGCGCCGTTAACCCTTCCCTTAAGGTGATAAAAATAATACGCGTGCTCCGGTGTTGGGTAGTGAGTACGCAATCAAAAATTTGCGATTTTAAATCGGAAAAATAAGAACATTCATAGATAACCCCCTTAATTAATTATAATTTAAGTTAAAAATTATAATAATTGAGATTTATTTGCTGAAAACATTAAAAAACTATCTGGCAACGCTCACGGAACTGGCGTACGTCTAACCTATTTGCAAGCTTAGAAGCTACTAGTGGCGCAGAACGTCAGTCGCATACCCCGGCGCTTACGCTTATGCTTGCGACGTTGAGACAATTCAGCTCCTCGCAATTTAGTCTAGTATGCAAGAGTGAGATGCGAATATAGTGTCGCGCTTCCCGCATACTATTCACCTATCGTCAATACGAGGCAGCGCCGCGTTTAAATGCGAATTTGTTTTCGATCTTTACAAAACACCTCGATGTAGTCGATAAATTCTGATTATTATTAATATTATTTTTTAAATCAATGCGTAAATATATTATGGAGAAATACCTAAAATCTTAACCTTGTATTTATTATATTTATAGAGATATTGATGGTTATTAGAAGCAACGTGTAGAAGATACCCAACACAGGGAAGGAAAGGTTAAAATAGTAATCTCTCCTCAAGGGTGGTATTAGAACCTACTACTTTTGACAATAAAATATTACATTGAAAAAACAAATTGAGTAGAATGATAGAAATGTAACGGATTTAGTGTATTTTTACACGTTAAATAATAATTCTACTGTATTATATTTTAGCTGCATACAGAACAATCTGGCTGGTTAATTGCAATATGGTAATTTCTTTCAACTAACCAAGTAAGATGTTGAACAAGTCTGAAGATAAAACCAACTTCGAACCCATTTTTTTTAAATACATTTTTGGTCTCAATTAGACCACGAAAGTCATCGTAATAATTTAAATATATTACAATGTTCGCCAATAATTCCGCCCTTAAATATTTTGTATTATTTTCTTACGTGTATTGTAATAACATATCTACATATTCGAATTGGTAATTCGGACATATTTAATCTTTCCTTCCCTGTGTTGGGTATCTTCTACACGTTGCTTCTAATAACCATCAATATCTCTATAAATATAATAAATACAAGGTTAAGATTTTAGGCATTCCTCCATAATATATTTACGCATTGATTTAAAAAATAATATTAATAATAATCAGAGTTTATCGACTATATTGTGGGTATTTTGTGAAGATCGGAAACAAATTCGCATTTAAACGCTGTGAGTACCTCGACCTTGTGTCTTGACGATAGGTGAAGAGTATGCGGGAAGCGCGACACTATATTCGCATCTCACTCTTGCATACTTCACTGAATTGCGAGGAGCTCAATTGTCTCAATCGTCGCAAGCGTAAGCCACGCCGAGGTAAGCCACTTCTGCTCCGCGCCGCAGTTGCTTCTGGGCTTGCTAATAGATTAGACGTACGCCCGTTCCGTGAGCGTTGCCAGGTGGTTTTTTTAATGTTTTCAGCAAATAAATCTTAATTATTATAATTTTTAACTTCAATTATAATTAATTAAGGGGATTATCTATGAATGTTCTTATTTTTCCGATTTAAAATCGCAAATTTTTGATCGCGTACTCACTACCCAACACAGGAGCGCGCGTTTCAATTTTAGCACCGTAAGGGAAGGGTTAAAAGCGTTGCTGGAAGAAAATATTGTCATTGGCCCAAGTAACTGAGATTTTAAAACCACTAGAGTAGGCGAGGCATTCGTGATTTCGTCATTGCACGTGTTGGTAACATATCTGCACCGCAATGTGAACTGACAACACTCACATAGACGTACTTGGCACGTGCGAGTACTGTTACCTGACGATTTCTTTTACCAGACTGACACCCTTTTTTTGATACCACTAGGAAGCAAACCCGAAACCCTCGGGAGATCGACCAATATAAATGATAAAAATAGTCATAGATTGCCTCGGAGTTTGTTTGACAAATGCTTCGAATGAAGGGAATTGCTAGGGTGTGCACCGGACTGAATGAAAGTGTTTTATATAATTCTTGTGTTCCTAATAAAGGACGCTTCAAATTGGAAGATGATATATAGACAAAAAACTTAAAACTATCGAGGTAGGAAGAGATGAAAGATCGCCAGACTTCCTATCGCGATACACGTTTCTCGCCTTTTCTACATTCATAAACATTCTCTTACCAAATCTAAGATTTCTTGGTTTTTAAGTTTCCTTCATTTAAAAACTATTACTTGATCCAACCACACTTTCCTCAGTATTTATATACCACGCCTTCTACTCACGTATATTTGCAGTATATATATATTTGTTTCGTAAGTATTTCATCATTCAGTCGTTCTACATGTGTACCGGATGGATACAAAGACTGTAGATAGGCACGTTGGTTGCCGCGTAGCGCTCAGAGAATCTAGGTAGCGAATTCCGTAGCGAAGATCCAGTAGAAGAAGAAGAGCGGGGAGAGATTCCTCTCAGGCAGTCGAAGTAGGGTAGAGGGTCTCAAGTCAAACACGGTAAAGTCGGTGGTACTGAGAATATTATATTTTTCGCAATCGGGGGGCCCTCTATATTAATGGTCAGTCGGCCGTCACAAGCGCCCATTGCCCGCGAAATACAACAACTTTCGGGGTTTGGGCCTTGCTTACGCCGACTGGGCCCCGACCTACTCCGATCGCACCGCCTCGCAAGTCACTTATTTCCAGTGCGGTCGCGAACGCGATCGAAGTCAAACAAACATACATTTTACATAAAATACAACATTATTACATAGAATGAACAAATACAAGAACATATTACAGATGATTATCACATACAAATATAAGTTTAATTATACAGATCTACACACAATGTCCTTTTCATCATATCACATACACACACACACGGGTGATGGCACACGTCCGATACAACATGTCCAAACAATCTCAGAGTGTTCTTTTTCATCTTACTAAACATATCAGCACTAAATTCAAATGTATTTCTAATCACATCATTTCTTATTCTATCATATAATACATTGCTTCTCATGTATTATATTCTTCTCAGTACACGGCGCCTTTTAGTCGTTTTCCACGTCTACAATAAATTGATTGAATTGTAAAACCAAAGGTACCGTTTTAAAATTCTATATACATGTCTGATCCTCTAATTTTATCACAGAATCAATGGAGTATCCATGTTATTCCTTACACCCTCTTTAGAGATCCGTCAAGCCACCTGCTTCAAGGCTATATCTATATCTGTTTTAATATTCACCAGCCTTTATAAAAGATTGCGTCATTTATGACACACAGGCATAAACCAAGACTTGGGGGTTAATCCGATGATCTCATCAGAGCGGGATGTACCCCTTCCATGCTACACGAGCACACTGGATATTTTTCCACACTGGCCGAGTTTTCCAGACAGGGGTGGGAGGGTGAATAATGCCAACTCGGCCAGGGCTGGAAAATGTTATAATAACGATTTGTGGAGACTCGTTTATCATCCACTTTTTTCATGGGCCCGCGCCCCGAGATACCGATTATGTTGCCAATATTATGGGTTCATTCCATTAAACAGTTAAGGGGAAAGGGGTTGGAAAAAGGTAGTTATGTAGATTACTGTGAATATATGAAAACCATTTTTTTTAATCGCGAAATATATATCGAAGTTCTTTACACGACTGAAAGATATAAAAAACATATCGAAAAAAATATGAAGCAGTGAAAAAAGTGTTTTAGATGGATAAAAATTACTTTATGTGAGTGCAAATACTATTAATTATATTTATATTTAAAAGAACACCTACAGGTCGTTTTTTCCAACGAATCATGACTTTCCAACGAAACAAATCATTTATAAATAATACGAAGGATTAAAATCGCAATTATCAGTGTTCATCTCATGCACAGTTCCATCATGTCAGCAGGACAGTGACTAATTATTTAAAATATATAGAAAAAAACTTACTCATTCCTCAACCAATTCAGCACCCAACCTCTGACAGTATTGAACTACGAGAATATGAAATAAGAACTCAGTGTTTAACTAATCTCTGACAGTATTGAACTACGAGAATATGAAATAAGAACTCAGTATTGAACTAAACTCTGACAGTATTGAACTACGAGAATATGAAATAAGAATTCAGTATTGAACTAAACTCTGACAGTATTGAACTACGAGAATATGAAATAAGAACTCAGTATTGAACTAAACTCTGACAGTATTGAACTAAATATGTCAACATCCGAGTCGGCTATCACATTTTACTCTCGCAACATTCTTACTACTGAGTTGTAGAAGCCGATGTTACTTCTAAATGTTATTTCCGATGTACTCGTACAGTAACCGGCGGTAAGTAATACATATCGGGCTTAAGAAAGAGACTTCGGCATTGTAGAGCGTCGTCTCTGTCATTCATACATGTGTTCCATCGCGATTAGTCGTGCGACAGAGATGACGCTCTACAAAGTCGAAGTATCTTTCTTAAGCCAGATGTGCATTACTTTCCGCCGGTTACTGTAGTTATATTGACCAAAGCAGCTCCTCTAAGAGAGCGAGGGGGAATACTTAAATAAATACGCCTATTAATTATAAATTGTCGTTTTATTGTTATTATAATTATACATTACAATGGAAAATATCAACAAACATTTTCAAAAATATGTTACAATAATAAACGTATCAGTTTTTTTTAAAGTATCAGACAACCGAATCGGTAATTGTCTAGTGCAGTGGTCCCCAATCTTTTTGTCGCCGCGGACCGGTCAACGTTTCATAATTTTACCGCGGCCCACTGTTTTTTTAATTTAATAACAATATATTTGTACAATATATAATAATAA
Organism: Odontocerum albicorne; assembly: GCA_949825065.1. NCBI lineage: Eukaryota > Metazoa > Arthropoda > Insecta > Trichoptera > Odontoceridae > Odontocerum > Odontocerum albicorne. The sequence continues at coordinate 1,910,717 of OX463845.1, forward strand.
AATTTACAACTGTGGTACATAAGTTAAAGTGACAAATAATAGTAGAGAGAACACAAGGTTTGTGGGAAAAATGAAGAAAAATATATAATAACAATGAAGGATTATTAAGTTTCAGATAATTTTTTAATTTTCTTTAGGATTCATGGGTATTTTCAATATTTTTAAGGTTCAACGGAAGGTTGAAAGTATTTTTTTTCAAGATAGAGAAAAGAATTTTGAGAATGTTTGGGGTTTAATATCGGGAGTTTAATGTTATTCTGATATCTTGCAGATATATTAACTTGAGAGTTATTTATCTATTTTTTTTTTTAGTTTTGATGTTGAAGTTTTATGTGTTTTGATTTAATATTTTTAATTGAATCGTGTTTAAACATGCCTTCAAAATAAAATACAGTTACCCCTTAAAAATGAATAAAAACAGATTTAATATTTTAACTTAATGCTAAATCAATGAGAACCCTGAGCTTGCTTCATTGAAACGAGATGGTTCCATCTGGGGGTAATACGAGTAGGAGATTGTGACACCCGAAGTGTCTTGCTTATGTCCAGTTTATTGCTTTGTTTTGTTTTGGTTGCTGTCACTGCAGAAAACCCCGCTTCACATAGATAGGATGTCTGAAATGGCAATAGGGATTTTAGTGCTGTGGTGGCAATCTCGGGGTATTCCGCCATGACTCTAATCCAGAACATCGGCAGAGTTGTTGTCTCGAACAGGTATTGTCGGAAGGTCGGTGGTAACTTAGCGTGAAGAGGTTTTCAACGGAATAATTATTTTAAGCTATAATTAAGTTTTATTGGGTATGTTCGATTTTTCAAAAGTAATTTTGATTTTTAAGCAGGCCCTTTCGCGGCCCAGTACCATTTGGTCCACAGCCCGGTACCGGGCCGCGGCCCGGGGGTTGGGGACCACTGGTCTAGTGAACCAAGCGAGAGTATTTTATCATGACTTTAGTTAGGCCCATTATTCCCAATTGGGAGTCCCGGGCTCCGGGCTCCGACCTGAGGATAGTTCGTCGCCTCTAGAGGGAGGCGGCAGGGTGACATGACAGCAGGAGTTAGGAAGGACCTGCCACCCTTTCGTTGGTCTTCTCCCTTCATCGCCATCAATCATCCGTTACCCCGTCAAACACTTTCATGACACAAGGAGGTTTTCATGACCCTACACTGTTAACTTAGACTAAATCTCGTTAGATTTTCTGGGATTTTTATTACGGGCACTTAAAAAAAACCACAATAAAAATCAGGAATTCTAAATAAACGGTTCACGGAATCATAGAATAGTTATTTTTTTTCGACCTTAAACAACATCTCTTCGAAATATTAGATAATTATGATGATTTCATACAAATCTGATATCATTTCGAAAACGTACAATATTTTGAACCAATCCTTTTTTTTTTATTAAACAAAGTAATACATTGTATAAAAATTTGTCAAGGCTATACCTATATACAAATTTATTACTTAACGAATCTTATTTATATACGAGTATTATAATTTATGAACTTACTTAATCTTATTTTCCTACATGTCATTTTATTTTTATTTTTTATAATCTTAATAGATGATTTCTTAGAGATAATTAACACCTACATACTACTTATAACTAGATAACAATTCTTACAACTAATTATTTAGCAAGAACAAACCCATTTGTTCAGGCTACTTGTATTGAATCTATCCAATGTATTTGAATCTATCCAATGGAGCAGATTACACTAATTGTTTTTGTATTATTTTTTTGTGATGTAGGTTTTTTTGTAATTCTCATATTGTCTCTCAGATGTAGGTTTTTTTGTAATTCTCATATTGTCTCTCAAGTGTAGGTTTTTTTGTAATTCTCATATTGTCTCTCAGATGTAGGTTTTTTTGTAATTCTCATATTGTCTCTCAGATGTAGGTTTTTTTGTAATTCTCATATTGTCTCTCAGATGTAGGTTTTTTTGTAATTCTCATATTGTCTCTCAGATGAAGGTTTTTTTATAATTCTCATATTGTCTCTCAGATGTAGGTTTTTTTGTAATTCTCATATTGTCCCTCAGATGTAGATTTTTTTGTAATTCTCATATTGTCTCTCAGATGTAGGTTTTTTTTGTAATTCTCATATTGTGTCTCAGATGTAGGTTTTTTTGTAATTCTCATATTGTCCCTCAGATGTAGATTTTTTTGTAATTCTCATATTGTCTCTCAGATGTAGGGTTTTTTGTAATTCTCATATTGTCTCTCAGATGTAGGTTTTTTTTGTAATTCTCATATTGTGTCTCAGATGTAAGTTTTTTTGTAATTGTCATATTGTCTCTCAGATATAGATTTTTTTGCAATTCTCATATTGTGTCTCAGATATAGGTTTTTTTGTAATTGTCATATTGTCTCTCAGATATAGATTTTTTTGTAATTCTCATATTGCGTCTCAGATGTAGGTTTTTTTGTAATTCTCATATTGTTTCTCAGATGTAGGTTTTTTTGTAATTCTCATATTGTCTCTCAGATGTAGGGTTTTTTGTAATTCTCATATTGTCTCTCAGATGTAGGTTTTTTGTAATTCTCATATTGTCTCTCAGATCTCAGCTCCGAATTGCGAATTGGCTGATTTAACAGCTATGAAGGAAATAATGTATTTATTATCGTCCTTTTTCCTCTTTCTCTTCCCCAACTTCATAACTTGTTGTGTCACACTTTGGTTAAGTGGTCAGCATCCGTGCGTCTAAACGGTTTCTGTCCAGGAAATACTCGTGGGCTAATTTCAATCTAAATTCTAATTGAATTTATGGAGATGGCGATAAAAGTATTTTGACTTTCGTTGATTTTCTTATCTTTCTTCTGTTGATTTATTTTCTTTACAATTTTCCCAAATCTCTTGAAATGTGTTTATGTTTCGATATGCGTTTTGAAAAGGATGAATTGTTTGAATATATTGTCGTTTTTCATTTATCCAAATTAATTGTTATTTTTTTATATGTTAGGGACTTGGATCTCCTGAGCCTTGGTCTGTATTATGTTTGTATTATATTCATGTACGTATTTCTTACTAATATTTTTTTGTGTATGATTTATGTTAATGTTTATTCTTTCTATGACAAGTTGATTTTATATTCATGCGCACCGATAATTCTAATTTGAGTATTACTCGTGTAACTATTTTAACCATTCCTTCCCTATGATAAGTAACTAGTACACATTGCTTTTAAAACATTTACGCAATGAATGAAAATAATAATAATTAGCACTTATCGGCCCCATCAGAGATATGTTGTGAAAATTGTAATAAATTCACCGATACAATCAAACGTGTGCCAGTGTTTGACGTAGGTACAGTATATTCATTCTAAAAAACCGCTATGGGTGAGGAAGCCACGCTATTCACGTCTCACTCTCACTCTACTTCGGTATATGGGAACGCAAAAAATAGAATCTCAGTTCGCTCGCTTCTCTCACTTCAGTAGCTCTCGGGCATCCATTTGATGTGGTTTCTTCACCCGTTTTATGAACGTCGGCCGATGTTTTTTTTTCATGTTTTCAGCAATTAAATTTCAATTATTATCACTTTTGACTTCAAGTTTAATTAATTTAAGCAATTGGCTATGAATATTCTTATTTTTCCGATTTTAAATCGCTAATTTTTACATGTGTATTGATGTGTATTGAATACACAGCACCAGAACGCGAGGATTTGTTTTAGCTCAGGAAGGGAAAGGTTAATGACGTTATAAATAAACACCGGAGTTTTATAATATCTACCCAGAATAAGATAACTGATGGCATTACAGTTTCTCTTCAACTGATGACACATACTCCAAGCAACTTACGAAGAGACAAGAAGAAAACCTCTAAGTAACGTGGCTCCAAATGAGATAGTGCAAAAGAAATCTGAAAAATGTACTCCTGGAAATATTAACATTTCATAAACTGAATGTTTTTACTACAACTAATGCACATAACTACCTTGAAATAACAGAATTAAGAATAAACATATCACTCCAAGATGAAAAATATTGAAACAGGCGACTCACAGTCACCGAGGCCTTGAAGAGAAGTCAAGAGCCGAGGTGTATGACAGGGGATGGCGGCACGAGTTAGTATGGATGAGCCACGTAACCTCTCAACCCACCCCCGCAGCAGAGCGATGGTGTAATAGCGCTGACCTCGAGACGGTTTAATGCTGCGCGCCGCACGCACAGTATATCCAAAGCGGAGGGCGGGGGTAGGACAATGCTCCCAGACCCGAGGGGGTGAGAAGCCTATTTATTTCCCCCGTGTGGCGCAGTAGGCAACAAGATCTGATTCAGACCAGCTTACCCAAATTTCGATCATGACCAGACTATTTATATACGAGTAAAGCAAGGAGTGGGAAACTATGAAGCAGAATTTAAATTAATTAAGTAACAAACCACACCAAACGCCAAATTTCAAACGACGAAGGAACAAGGAGTCTTTAAACTAACACACATAGATACTTATCGTACCATGTCCCCTGCGGGGTAGGCACAGAGAATAGATCTTCAAATTTTCCCATCCAACTTTCGCCTCTTTCACATTCATAGCAGACACATGACACGCATGGCAATTGATCAAATGTTTCCCATACCTAGAGTAAGAACATCTTTTTACCAAAGACAATATGCCTATTTGGCTCCCACAATATATAATAAAGTGCCGAATTCAATAAAGGCAAAAGGGGGCCAAAAATTAGGCCGTCGATCGGAGTGTGGTTGTTATTGCGACAGGAGTTTGAATACTTGGGTTTGCAGGGAGAATGACTTGTAGCAAAAGTTTATATAGTTCTTGAGTGTGGTGTATTTTTGATGATTATGTGCGGCACATTATGAGATGAACTTTTTGGTCTCTCTAGAGTGATGAAATGTGAGGGGGATGATTTGCGTGATATATACATATTTTATGTAATTGAGTCTTACTGTTTATCGAGTTGGTGAGAGTACGCAACGGGGTATTGTATACTCAAAAATCGGAAAGAACTGTCAATTTATTTTTCCATGTTAAATGTCCTCAATAAGATATTGGAGTACCCTCCGAGGTACTCCAATATAGGAGGAGCCTGGCCGCGAGGCCATCAGAGGGTGTTCAGCCCACACCGTGATGACTTTCGACTACCAAAAACTAAAATGACAGTAGTCAAAACAATCTGCAAACGTATCAAATTGTTTAACGAAATGTCAAGAAGCCGAAAGCAACAGAATTTTTTGTTTTCAATATGTTTTATATGTTAAGAATAGATAGAGGATAACTAATTTAGGATTAGATAGAGGATAAATGGTTTAAGAATAGATAGAGGATAAATAGTTTAAGAATAGATAGATGATAATAAGTTTAAGAATAGATAGAGGATAAATGGTTTAAGAATAGATAGAGGATAAATAGTTTGAGAATAGATAGAGGATAATTAGTTTAAGAATAGACAGAGGATTAATAGTTTGGAAAGATAGAGGATAATTAGTTTAAGAATAGACAGAGGATTAACAGTTTGGAAAGATAGAGGATAAATAGTTTAAGAATAGACAGAAGATAAATAAATTAAGAATAGATAGAGGATAAATACTTTAAGAATAGACAGAGGATAAATAAATTAAGAATAGATAGAGGATAAATAGTTTAAGAATACAGAGGATAAATAGTTTAAGAATAGATAGAGGATAAATAATTTAAGAATAGATAGATGATAAATGGTTTAAAAATAGAGGATAAATTGTTTAATAATAGATAGAGGATAAATGGTTTAAGAATAGATAGAGGATAAATAGTTTACAAATAGATAGAAGATAAATAGTTTAAGAATAGACAGAGTATAAATAGTTTAAGAATAGATAGAGGATAAAAAGTTTAAGAATAGACAGATGATAAATGGTTTAAGAATAGAGGATAAATTGTTTAATAATAGATAGTGAGAATAGAAAGAGGATAAATAGTTTAAGAATAGACAGAGGATAAAAAGTTTAAGAATAGACAGAGGATAAATAGTTTAAGAATAGACAGAGAATAAACAGTTTAAGAATAGATAGAGGATAAATTTTGCAATCTAAATGAAAAAACAAACAATGATCTAAATAAATAAACAAGTCCTGAATGGTTATCACCAAAGTTGGAGATTTTCTCAGATGAGGATAGTTTAGTGGAACATCGAACGGCGTCTAGTGATAAAAAATAAATTCAACAGGGCAATAAAACACACATTTTACTAGACAGTATCGAAATCCGCTAAGAAAATAGTCCACATTATTTTAGTATTAACTTTGATATATGGGGGGAAACGTGGACGTGTAAAAAGACTAAAAAGAGCTGAAGAAATGCGAATACTAAGAAGAATATTTGGGGTGGCAAAGTATGACATAATGAAATGATTAAGGATGAATATAAGTACTGAAAACATTCAAGTAAATGTCATAGAAATATGTGCTCTGAGAAAAATATATAAGGGTGATATGATTCAAATGTGAGTGTAAGGTTTTGTACTCCAACAATTTTGTTTCCTATCTCTACAGGGCGTTCAATATCCCTAGTAACGTTTCTCTCATTTGAGAAATTAATACCCAAATTGCAGAATTTCTTAACTTGATATAATCGTCTAATAAGTGATACACTGAGGTCACCTGAAACTGAAAGGAGTGGCAACAATCAACCCCTATCATCTCTAAAGTTTATCGGATTTGTTATTCATGTTATCAATACAGTTAATTTCGATTTGTCGGAAAACTAGCCGCATCGAAGGCTTCGTGGTTAAAACATGTTTAGATTTGCTACATGGGAACTGAAGTGCTTTCGAGTGTATTTAGTAAAACATGGGAATGTCTTCGTTTAACCATTGAATAATGGATGTCAGTAGTTACTGGCTTTATTTATTTAGGCTCCACCAAATTACCAGCAATGGAGGATGGGAGGCTGAGGGAAAAAAAAGACCAGGATTGGAAAAAATGCGACGTTAAAGCTGGAAAAGTTATCGAAGAGAAGAAACATGACGAAAATACCCCTAATTAAGTATCGCGCCTTCGCAATATTTATACATGGGGCGAAGACTTGCACTGTAAGAGTAAGCAAGATACGTAGTATAGATATATTTGAAATATGGTGCTGGAGAAGAATTTCACAAATTCATAGGTTAGCAAGACGAAAAAACGCTACATTCTCATAAAAACTGAGAACCACCGTCAGGTTGTCGACAATATATATTTGGACACACTACTCGTGGTCAAGGAGACAGATTATTTATTTATTATTTATTAATTTAACGCTTTTATTGCAAATACAATCTAGCGGGCTTATTGCCAGGCGACAATCTCTTCCAACCAACCAGACAAAAGTCAATGAACAAGTTACGTGGTCGCATAAATTATTCAAATGACTACCCATCCTCACGAAATCCATAAACATATACCTGAGCACATGCCCACGAACCCCACAAAGACGAACAATCACCCGAACATTCTTTTTCATATAAAGTGAGATATCATCAAACAAAAGGAAAAGAAGGGATGATGGAGAGGAAAGGAAAAGAAAAATCAGGAATGAAACACGTTATTTTACTGACTAGAAATTAATATTTCTTTCAGTCGCTTCTTAAAGCATGCCAAGGACGAAGCGAGTCTTATATTGGTTTGTAACTGATTCCAGAGTCTCACTGCATGCATAGACAGTAAAGGACGGCGCAGATTGAAGAGGCCTGTAGTTACTGGAAGCGTGTAAGGTAGACGCGCAAGAGGAAGTGTCCCAGTGCCTTGGACTGACCAAGTGAAAGATGCAACAGGACTTTTCTTAACAACTGCCTTTCAAACCGTTGAGCGCAGAAATGGATGGAGAGGAGTTGACAGAGGCTATCATGGGAGTCACGATACTCAGTCATGAACTACACGAGAGGATGGTGATGAATGCATATCAGTGTCGAGGTGTAGCAGCCAACATCCTAGCGTTTTTTATGAAGTTTTTAAGGCGTTTGATCAGTTGCACAGCAATTTATTGGCATTACTTTCATAAAACGAACCCTGCATTTTTAATTTAAAAAAAATATCGTCGCCGATATTGCAAGAACACGTAACTCGATATTTTGGTATTAGTAACTTTCTTTATTTTTCGTCATCTCTTGTATCATTGACACATTTTTACATTAACACATGTATTTATTTTCAACGCGGAACGCATTTATTTGTAACCGCAATACCAAGTGACGTTTTTATTTTATTATATTTTTGCAGAAAAATCTGTTTTTGTCTCCCCTGTAAAATTTGGGCAATCCTAGATATCATACGTGTTCCTGCAGTATCGGCGATGATATTTTTCCGGTTTAATACTTTACTGGTTCTTAAGTAGATATTATTTAAGATTCTTTAAAAATTATTTTTAAATTTTAATAAGTTAAAATGACACGCCATATTTTTTTTATCCACTTTGCACGGATTTCTCCTGTTACACAAAGAGGGTCTGCTTCTAGCGTTAGCTTATTCGTTGGGAATAATATCAGCCAGGATTCTTCTCATACTGTTAGACGGTACCAAGAATATATCCACGGTGTCATTCAGTTGGTTCAATATCTCTAGACTACGCGTGACTGAGTGTTTAGCCATGATATTCGTCCTGTAAGTTGGTATTTAGAACAGAGGGTGATTCCTTGCTCGGCTATATTTATTGGGTACATATAAACTTGGGACAGTTAAAACAACCTTGGAAAACCTTAATTAGGAATATCTGCTCGAATTAAATCAAGACAATCTTATATAGCGCCGTTTAGAGAGCAAACTCACTTTAGGGCATTCTAACTCGGGACTCGAACCCGCTATTATAAAAAATAATCATGTTTGGCAGCTATAGCAGCGCCCGAGCGAATCGAGCATAATACTTTCTTTGTATAATATACAGTACCTATAGAAATATACACATATTTTAATAAATATATACAGGTTTATTGATAGCAACATAGTATGTACATAATACATTTAGACACATTTCAAGAACACATTAAAAAGAGAATACATTAAAAAACAGAAGCTATCAAAAGGTCTGGGCTCATCTAATAACACCCCTCCGGCCAAGATACACCCCACCAATATAGGGCGAGCCCAGCCACGGGGACACCAGATGTTTTTCAGCCCATACCCTTGAACACGTAGAACAAGAAGATAAAAAAAAACAGAATATATATGGATGACAAAAACATATATTCAAGAGAAAAGACATTTAAAGGTGTTTATGAGCTCTTAAGTGCAAATCAGGCTTGTTTTTTTCAAATTGATTCCAGCGGGAATATAACCCGCTACCTGCGGGTCAGAAGGCGGCCATGTTACTAACTAGACCACGAAGGTCATCTACACATCTCGTTAGCTTTGAATGTTCTTAATGGGTTCGTTTTCGGACTGATTTTAATTCCAGACCTTTTGTCTACTGCAGTAGTGTCCCGCGAGGATGTTACAAGTCGTCCGTCAAATATTTTGGCTTCTTTAATGTATTTTATTTGTAATGGTAATTTTTTATTACAAATAAAAGTAATATTCATGCATTTTTTATTGTTAGTATTATGACGTTGATGATTTAGATACTCCGCAATTTTTTCTTACAATCAAAAGTGATCCGTGACTTTGAAAAGGTTAAGAACCACTGGTCTACTGTATATAACCTTGCCTTGTAACTTATCAGTCTCCTAACAAAATTTTTCTTCTGGGCTACAAATTTCGCTAAACAGCGGTATTTTAGGGTTTTTCAAGGTATTGACGAAATAATGTAATTAAAATGTAATAACGTGTAGTTCATTACACCCCTCCAGCAGTTAGGGGTGAGATGGATTTGATGTATTAGGGAGAAGGTTCGACATTACTAAGCGAATACATTAAAAAAAAAGTAGGTTTACGAGCGCTGCCATAAAAATCCCATCAAAAACGAGGAATGCTGAAAAGTTGACAAAGTTTGATGAAATGGGAATACGAGACGAGATTTCTATATATCACGTTAAAATACAACAAGTACAAGTCACGCGTTTGAAAATTTGTTATTTTTTATTATTTTATCTCATGTTCAATGTATGAATGGAAATTCGCAATAGCTTTTATGATTTATTTAACACATAATTGCAAGTACAAACTGGTGGGTTGATTGCCATGCTGCAATCTCTTCCAGCCAACCAGACAAAAGTAAATGAAGCAAGTTATGTTACATTGCAAAAAAACGTCGCAAAAAACATTGAAATGACTATCCATCCACATGAAATCCATGAACATATACGTGAGCATACGCCCATAAACTCGACAAACACGAAAAATCACCCGAACATTTCCTTTAAAATAAATTGAGATAGATATCTAGCAGGCTTATCGCCAGGCGACAATCTCCTCCAATCAACCAGACACAATAAATAAATCAAATTACATGGTCGCATAAATAAACAATTGATATTAATCTTTATGAAAATTACGAACGTATAAATAATAAAAGAAAAGTAAGATATCATTAATCAAAGGAAAAAGGAAGAAATGGTGGATAGGAAAGAAAAAAGAGGAATGAAACACTTTACTATATATTACTGACTAGAAATTAAGAATTTTCCAGTAACTTCTTAAAGCATGCCAAGGACTTAGCGAAACTAACATTGGTTTGTAACTGGTTCCAGAGTCTCACTGCAGGGTAGGCAGAATGAACAGATATCCAAACATTTCTATCCAAGCACATAACTTACGTCTCCTCCACATTCACACATTTTGTCACACACGATATCTTTAATTCATACTTGTCACTTCACCTTCTTTCAAAAATTTGTCCACCACATTCTCGCTTGGACCGTGAAGTTCAACAAAAGCCAACAAAATCACAGCAATTCCCTAATCGCTCTGGGGGCTTACGAGGGTAAATCCGATCTACCTTTCTGTTATAAGCACGGACTACCGAAGCATCATCTGTTGCCTGACTAGTCCACCTGCAGTATTAGCTGGGACGACCAAGGTCTGAGTGAATGTGATGGAATACAAGTAACCTGAACGAGTGGACTTGTTCTTGCTAAATAATTAGTTGTAAGAATTGTTATCTAGTTATAAGTAGTACTAATTCTAGGAAATCATTTTATTAAGATTATAAAATTAAAATTAAGTTAGTTCATAATTATAGTACAAAAATAAGATTAGTTAAGAAATCAATTTGTGTATAGGTTGGCGAATATTGGTACCATATATTACTTTGTTAAATACAAAATATTTTTTTGTTCATTTAAATCATTGTTACTTGTATTCATCGCTCTTTTCAAATTCATTCACCCCGTTGTGGGTATTACGTCCTCGTTAACTTAATTTTATTTCCAGTCTGAAGCGATTACCAGACGTTCGTCGCGCATGCAAGATAACCCACAACTCTTCCCCCAAACTGTTCCCAAATACTCTTCCCTGAACTCTTTCCCAAAACTATTCCCCAGAAGCCTTCTTCCCCCTGGAGTGGTTTGACCTCGAGACTGATGACACAGATGCGCCCCTTGGTTCTGCCCCCCTTCTTTGGGGAAGCAATGTGAAGGCCGGGGGAGGAGAAGAAGCAGCGTGCGTTGCCCCCAGGATTATGGGCCTCATTCCCGAATTCTCTCCAGCTCCGGCAGTGAGTCATTGACAGTCCCCAGTTACACGAATGACGCAATGCCTGTTTGGCTATTGTATCCACGTTTTGAACCTTAAAATACGCATTACTTACTATTATAAATTCAGACTATACGGAATTTCAAAATGTTTCAAATTTACATTTTTTTTTATCAAAAGTGGTATGAATTGAAAGAAGGTGGAATAAAGACATCAGAAATAAATGTATCGATAAAATGGATGTACTCGTATTTAGCAAGAAGAAGAACAGAGCTTTTTGAAGGTATGGACATACCTTTTTGAAGGTATGGACATGGACATGTGAAGAGAATGAATGATGAAACAATGACTAAACGAGTGTATACAAGTCAAAAGTGCTAGGTGGGCTCGGAAATACCTAATCTAATGACCGCAGCCAATATCTTCCTATCAATACACTCACCTTATGTGTGTGTATTGATAGGGTTGAATGTAAGAAATATACACCAAATTCACATAATGCCTATTCTATAAAATCCTTCACTGTCCCGCCACCCCCTCTTACTTCGCTGAAAAATTTCAGCGTCTTTCCAATCATGGATTAGCACAACGCTCAAACAGAGATTGTCTATTGGCCTTTTCAGTCCACCGCTCCTCTTATTTTACGTCGTGCTTTACTGTCCATGCAGTGAGTCTGGAATCAGTTACAAACCAATATAAGACTCGCTCCGTCCTTGGCATGCTCTAAGAAGCTACTGAAAAAACTCCTAATTTCTAGTCAGTAAAATAACGTGTTTCATTCTTGATTTTTTTCATGACCTTTCCTCTCCACCATCCCTTCCGTTTCCTTTGATTGGTGATATCTCACTTTATATGAAAAATAATGTTCGGGTGATTGTCCGTCTTTGTGGGGCTCGTGAGCATATGCTCACGTATGTTATGTGTTTATGGATTTCGTGGGGATGGATAGTCATTTGAATGATGTATGCGACCATGTAACTTGATTAATGTAGATTTTGTCTGGTTGGTTGGAAGAGATTGCCGCCTGGCAAGTGTTTGCAATAAAAGTGTTAAATAAATATATATGTTTATATTTATTTCGCAATATTTTTAATCTGTCAATAATAATGGGTTCGAGTCTTGAGTAAGGGCGCTTTTGAGGAGAGTCGGGTATCTCAACGGCGCTTTATAGAGCTTTAAGATGGTATAGATATGTGGAGAGAATAAACAATGAAAGAATGACTAAGCGATTATAAAGATAGAAACGCAAAAAGTGCGTGGAAGAGGAGGACCGAGGAAAACGTGTCTGGGCAAAATAGATCAGATTTTGAAAGAAGGTACAGTGAGAAGTATGAATAATATACATGACAAGATGTATAAATATGAAGGGAGCGAAAGCAGAGTGATTGGATAGAAAAAAATGGAGGTCTGTTCTCTCTGACTACCTAGCAAGGGACTCAACTTGTGATGATATGTACACGTATGTATGCAAAATATCAAAAACGTTTTCAGATGAAAAATCCAAAAGAGTTACATTCTAGAAGAAACGCACTTAACTGTCCAAGCAGTGAGACTCTGGAACCAGCTACAAACCAATGTAAGCTCGCTCAATCCTTGGCATGTTTTGAGAAGTGGCTGAAAAAACTTTTAATTTGTAGTCAGAAATGTAATGCGTTCCAGTCCTGATTTTTAGTCAGAAATGTAATGCGTTCCAGTCCTGATTTTTAGTCAGAAATGTAATGCGTTCCAGTCCTGATTTTTAGTCAGAAATGTAATGCGTTCCAGTCCTGATTTTTAGTCAGAAATGTAATGCGTTCCAGTCCTGATTTTTAGTCAGAAATGTAATGCGTTCCAGTCCTGATTTTTAGTCAGAAATGTAATGCGTTCCAGTCCTGAGCTCCACCATCCCATTCTTTTCCTTTGATTGATAATAACTCACTTTTACTTTTATTTTGTATATGTTCATAAATTTCATAAAGATGAATAATTGTTTGAATATTTTTTTGGCGACCATGTAACATCATTAATTTATGATTTTCTGGTTGGTTGGAAGAGATTGTCACCTTGCAATAAGCCTGACAGATTGTTTTTACAATGAAGTATTCAACAAATGAGTAAAAATATAATAAAATGAACTTAAAATAAATTTTTATCCCACTTTCTTCAATGAATCCTCTGCAGTTATTTGAATAATAATATTAAAAATCTAATTTATATCTATCTACTCCTCAAAGGTGGTCTCATTTGGGATTCGAACCCAGTATAATCTACATAAATAAAAATGTAAATGTTCGTATATAGAAAATGGCTGATCTCCGAAAGTTCTCTACCGATCGCTTTGAAATTTTGACAAAAGTTGACATTCGTATACAGAAATGTTTATATATTTTTATTTATATATATTCAGTGCAATCGATCTTTCATTTGAATTCAAATCATATCGTGAATTGACCTCTTGGAGTGACGCGATCATTTGCGAGCACGGCGATAAACGCGACAGACTGAGAGTGGCTGAAAGACATCAAAAATATTGTATACCCACTAGCATTGTGAAATTAAACATAATTGAAACGTGTGCTTTCTCTTTTTTTTCTTTTCCATTTAACCAGACTGAGCCACAGCAACGCGTGGCCGGGTACAGCTAGTTGAAGATAAAATGAAACATGTTGAATATAAGCATAGGAACGTGGTGATGATATATCATCATCATCACCATTGTCAACTAGGGTCGATCCACTGCTGGATGAAGGTTTCCCCAAGTTGACTCCAAATCCATCCAGCGTACCTTCGGTCTTCTTCTGGGCCTCTTTATGTCTCTTGGGTACCATTGAATTATTTCTGATGTTCATCGGGAATCTAACATTCTGGCTACGTGTTCTGCCCATTGCCACTTCATTCTTTTGCACACCTTTATAACGTCTTCTACCTTTGTTATATTGCGAATCCAGGTGTTTCGTTCACGGTCTCTTTTAGTTTCTCCCAACATGCATCTATCCATGCCCCTTTGTGCAGTCTGGAGCTTTTGTGTGTTCTTTACTGTGAGCGTCCATGTCTCGCAGCCATACGTAAGTACTGGGAGAATACACTGGTTGTAGACCCTTCGCTTCAAGGATATTGGGAGGTAACTTTTGAATTATTTTCTGTGTTTTCTTTTTTTTCTCTTCTTCTTATTCTACATGTGCAAGGGTGTGGGCTGAAAAACATCTGGTGTCCCCGTAGCTGGGCTCGCCCTATATTGGTGGGGTGTATTTTGGCCGGGGGGACGTTATTAGATGAGCCAAGACCTTTTGATAGCTTCTGTCTTTAATGTATTCTCTGCAATTTATGTGTAATTGAAGTATATTTAAATGTTTTATGTACATACTATGTTGCTATCAATAAACATATATTTATGTTATTATTATTTATTATTGAAATATCGAAACTTTCTTTTTTTTTAACGCGACGTCATGCAGTGATGAATAAAGAACTGTCCAAAAGGAACTCCTCTTGTAACAAAACACCTCAATGTGAAAATAATACTAACGACGACGGAATTAAGGTCCGACGTCATAGGTGAAGAAAAATAACTCACAGCGCTCTAAAAATACTTAGAAAGCGGTTTAAGGCCTGGAGTATAAACAGCCTAGCATTCTGCCAGTACTTTCACAGAAAGCTTCAAATGTAACTAAATTATCTTTGACATCACTAGATCGGGGTAGTCAATCGATCGGAAGATGAACTGATGTACAACAGAGCGAAGTAACAAAACTGAAGCTAAAAAATGCCACTTACGCTTCCAGAGTCAGAGAGAAATTGGGTAGTCCAATATCTTGGATAAATCCACGGGGATCCGAGGCGCGCCCAGATGTAAGGAAAAAAATTAAATGTTGTCTTCCTGCTGAAGATAACGACCAATACGGCTTAGTGCGTTATTGTTTTATAGTACATTTACTCCTCTGTTTACTTTGTTTTCTGTCACTTCTTTTCTTTCAATGTCTCTTTTAAGTTGCCTATCACACATAAAGATTCTGGCGAGATAATATAACTCGACTTGATCTAGTTGGGATCTTGTAGAAATGATAATTGAATTTATCAAAAGTGCTCATTATTTAATGCCTTAGACAGGGCGACTGATCAAGAACATTTATGTTAACTATCACTAACAATAATAGCAAACCCAACTCCCTTCTATTATGGCAGCGTATTCAATTACAGGACTCCGGATAGGGGCACCACTCCGTTGCCATGATGTCACCATCCCCCGTCACCTACCGGGTATTCAGTATTCACCACTCCGCACGTATGCCGTCAGTCTGAACATTAATCGCTCCATAGATGATACGATTTGTCGTCATGTATAAATGTTTAATTGTGGTTGTCTATTGCGCATTATTATGTATTTAATGTCTTTGTTTATTGCTAAGTTGTACTATTAGAACATACTGCAAATTAGAGAGTCATCTAATTTAGAGGCGAGATAATGCAAATAATTGGTACATTAATGGGATGTCTACATTGTATCTTGCAATTATGGATGTTTCTTGTTCAGAGTGAAGAACTTTGAGGTCGATTTTGTCTTCATACGAGTATAATAAATGTATTAGCCCGAATTAATGCAATAGAGCGAGTCTTATGACAGAGCTTTTGCCGTTGCTGGTTCTATTTATTTATTTACTAGCTGTACCCGGCCACGCGTTGCTGTGGCTCAGTCTGGTTAAATGGAAAATAAAGAAAAGAGAAAGCACACGTTTCTAATATGTTTAATTTCACAATGCTTGTGGGTATACAATATTTTTTATGTCTTTCAGCCACTCTCAGTCTGTCGCGTTTATTGCCGTGCTCGCAAATGATCGCATCACTCCAAGAGGTCAATTCACGATATGATTTGAATTCAAATGAAAGATCGATTGCACTGAAAAAGAAGAAAGAAAGTTATAACAAAAACATATAAAATTGCGAAACATTAAAAAAGGAACTGAATAATATTGTTAAGTTCGTAAACGTCTTTGTTCTTGGCGGCAACAATAGCTCGTTCACTCAGCCAATCGTGATTCTTATAATTGATTTGAATATTGGTAAATACTTTTTCAACCAATTCTTCTTTTGATGTCACAATCACTGATACAGCAGTATTTTCGCAAACGCGTCATTTTGACATAACGTGAAGAAAGCATTTAACGTTGTAGCCGGTGGATTCAGGGCTATTTGTTGCACATTTGCAGCTCTGAAATAAACGCGTTGTCCATTTTCTAGATGTACTGCTAAGTGAACAACAGCTGGACTTCGTTCATGTATGGGAAATGAAAGATTTCGCCATACAGCTTCATTGCTGCTTATGTATCTTCCAGCCTGATACTGTGCGATTTCATCGATATGTATGACCGCATTCCCATCCCGCATTCTGGTTGCACGCCAAAAACTACCATGTAGCTGCCTTTATTCACGTATTGTACTTACAAATGTATTTGATCGATTTAACGGGGTTACAGTATTCCACGTTTATGTGCGCTTTGTATGTTTTTGATAGCAAAAGCGAATATGCAATAACCCAATGGTTGTCTACTTTGATGTCACCATTTCACATTTGTATGGTTGCTAATTTCCCGCCATCTTCTGTTGATCTTCTTCTTTATAAAGGAAATCCATCGTTTCCTGTAACCGTGTTGGATACTAATGCTCGAGGATATCGCTTAGATCATTTTCCGTCTATCATGCATGGTGAATTTGGATTCAGTGTACCGCAAGGTCCATGTATCATATATTTCGTCACAACTTCATGCAAATCCTTATCGACGTCGGCATCGGGTATTTCAGCGCACATTACATTGTCGATTTCGTTTCAAGTGATTTTGTCATAGAGCCAGATTAGTACTATATGTGCATGTGGCCATCCTCTCTTTTGCTATTCCACTGAGTATATCCAGCAGCGCACAGACCGAAACACTTCATGTTTTACCATGAGCTGTTGTATATCGTCCCAAGCTGAATTGCATGTGAATGTAGTGAATAGGTCTGGACACCCGTAGTGACGAACATACGCAATTGCATATTGAGCATACTCATGCATATGACGTGGACTGCCTGTATATGAAGATGGCCAAATCGTTAGTCTTCAAACGTTAGTTGTATTACCGTCATTTACAACTGTATCTCGCAAATGAACGTATTCTTCAGAGCGAAGCTTGGTCTGATTCAAACGAATGAATATAAAACTAATTAAAAAATCTCCATTTCTATATACGATTTGATATATTTTGAAATATAAACGTATAGATAAAATTAAATTCTATATAAAAAAGATACTTTTGATATTCCTAATGACCTATTTCAGCCACTATCAGCCTGTCGCGTACATTCTGTTGAGAACGAACCAGTTCTGAATCTGCAGAACGCGATCGCCGTGCTCGCAACCGTGCATCCTCAAGTCTGGCTACACGTCGTTCTGCTGCTTCCTCAAAATTGTGAAACATTAAGTTATGAGACAGTGAAATTCATCCTGGGGTCATATCAACCTGCACCTTTCCGTCCCCAATTTCCAGCAATTGATGTGAGAATATCTCAGCTGATCGATTGTTTTGCAGCTGGACACGCATTTGTCAAATATTTGTCCAATAGGAGTATTGTTAAGGAAATACAGAGATAATTGGAACGAATTAAATGTTAAGCAAAGAGAGAGATTATTGGAATTAATTAAATGTTAAGGAAAGACATTGCAAACTACGCACGAATTAAATTTGGATGTGACATGTTTGGACGCGTCATTAATGAACAATAAATATCTATTCTAATAAATAGCAAGTTATTTAGGTAAATACATTAAAAAAAACAACAATGATGACAAATTAATACATCTTGTTACAAATAAGCAAAAATTTGTCAGTTCGTTTAAAATAAATATGACGTTTGTCAAAAATGTACATACCAGCATCACGTTGTCTCTGTGAAGCAAATAATCGCGTCACTCCAAGAGATCAATTCACGATATGATTTGAATTTAAACGAAAATCAATCAACACAATTAAATTTTATCGCTAATTGAACAGAAAAATAAAAAAATAAGTTAAAAAAACTAAGTGAAAAAGATAATCTTAGAGGTAGGTATGTTAACAACGCACATTATGAAATGAAAATGGCGGATAAATTAGCGCAGATATTTATTATTGTTTATTATAAAAAATAAAAAAAAATAGTTTTTTCATCGAATTAAAAGAGACTTTCTTGAATTAAATTCCACAGAACCATTTCCTAATCCTAAAAAAATCGTTAACAAATCGAAAAAAAGCAATGCATAAAATCAACTTTTCCTAGGAGCTAAGAAGTTTCACTTCTACCACGCGAGAGTATCACGCATCTGTTTTTTTATACATATAAGTTATATTTATTTTAGCGATCCTCGATCTTTTTATACATGTAAGTTATATTTATTTTAGATCTCTTTATACATATAAGCTATATTTGTTTTAGCGATTATATTTATTTTAACGATACTCAAAATATTTCAAAACAAATAAAATTTTAGTTGGATATTTTTTACAAATTTAGTATTAGTTCTGCCAAATATATTTCCTGCGCTTGCGCTATAAAGTCTAGACTCAGCCATATTAAGATTTTCTCAAGCTGCTATGACACAATGGAACTTATCCTTATTAACACAAATTTTATTTTGACGTATCTTGGATTCTAACCTAATTTATCGTAGAATTATTATTCAACAGGAAATATTTATTATCAAACATAAAATTATTTTATATTTTATGTATATAGACTAAATCATTGAATATCAAATATTAATTACTAAACCTCGAAAATGCAATATGCTCAACTGTCATAATATTTTGACAGTTGATATTCAATATTTGATATCTTTGTCCCCGACAGGTTCGCCTAGGTAATGTTGATTCTGATTTAAAAATTTTATTATATACACTGATATATATATATAAATAAAAATCAAATAACATTTCCGTTGACGAATATTAACTTTACTCAAAATTTCAAAGCGATCGGTAGAGAACTTCCGGAGATTAGCTAGCAATAATTAACGAACATTTACATTTTTATTTATATAGATTTTATTTATTTATTTATTTTTTCAAAACAGGCTTAGCCCAATTACATTGAAAAATACAAGACATTAAAAAAGAAGAAAAATTACAGGGAAAAAATATTTTTTTTTAAATTATATAAAATAAAAAATAATGCATATGTATACAAACGAGTATTTACACACAAACGTATGTTACATATATATTCAGTCACTTAAGTATGTTGATGAGTGCTTTCTAACGCGCTTAATCTAAGAAGAAAATTTACTTTTGCTTTTGGTAATGTGATATGAAATATGTCAATATCCGAAGCAGTCCCGTTAAGAAGAGTTAAGGCCCTTCCAACAGGCATAGCGGCTGGAAGACCCGTTCTTGCGTATGTTATTGAGAACAGTTCCTGCCGGCGCAGTCTAGTGTAATTGTTAGGAACATTTAACGCTAATCTTTGTAGTAATGCTGGACAGCTCACAACTCCTCGAACGAGTTTGACAACGTATACCAAGAGACGCAGATCTCTTCTTACGCTCAAGGAGTTATACCCGAGCATGCCCAGCAGAAACTGCGTAGGATATAGCCACGGATAGACACCAAACTCACTCATGTAGAGATATCGTAGATATTTTTTTTGTACTTTCTCCACCATGAGCGAGTTTTGCGCCCCCACCGGGCTCCAAATGCAAGCATTGCTTTCTAGTTTGCTACGGATCAATGAATTAAACAACGTTTTGAGCACCAATTGGTTTTCAAACGACTTAGAGATTCTCATAACAAATCCTAGAGTTTTATAAGCTGAGTTGCACATAACTTCTATGTGAGGACCAAACGCGAGATTGCTGTGGAACAAGACACCCAGATCTTTAATATTATCTGTGCGGGGAATAGGTATAGATTCAAGTGTATATCTATGGAATTTCAAGACGTGTGAGCGATGATACGACATAATTTTGCACTTTGATGCGTTGAAATATAATTTATTATTGTGGCTCCACTCACAAACGTTGTTGAGATCTGCCTGTAGGTCTAAGCAGTCGGTATAAGAACGAATTTTTTGAAAGATTTTGAGGTCATCAGCAAATAGAAGAAACGTGGATTTTTTTATAACTCTACCTATATCATTAATAAAAATAAGAAATAAGGTAGGTCCAAGATTAGACCCCTGCGGAACACCTGAGTAGGCAGTGGAGTAATCGGAGTTGTAGATTCCATGTGAAACAAATTGTTTTCTATCTGTAAGATAATCTGACAGTAGCCTTAGTAAGTTACCTGGGATCCCAAGTTCACTCATTTTTTCTAATATTTTTTTGTGATTGACGCGATCAAAAGCTTTTGCAAAGTCATGATACGAACAATCAATCTGATTGCCACTATCTACAGCCCTTGAAACATAGTCGGTGAAGACCATCAGATTGGATTCGGTAGATCTGCCTCTTCTGAAGCCATGCTGCTCATCAATTATATATGGGTCCACTAACGACCTTAGTGTGCGATCCATAAACATTTCTAGGAGCTTAGCTATTGAAGAAAGTATGGCGATAGGTCTGTAGTTGGTTATATCGTCCTTAGAACCATTTTTAAATATGGGAATAACTCGAGTCTTTTTCCATTCACTTGGAAAAGTATGGACTCGGAAGACAAGATTAAATATGTAAGCAAGAGGTGCAGAAAGCAATTCACTACAGCCCTTAAGAAAAAATGTAGGTACTCCGTCCGGCCCGACTGCTTTCGTGTTTTTCATCAACTTTATTTGTTTGAGTATATCAAATGTAGTGATGCTTAGCTTAAATCCCGAGGAAGTATGGTGTTCATCAAAAACAAATGCCTCGGAGTCCCTAAAATAAACTGTTGAAAAATAATTTGCGAATGCAGAAGATATTTCGGGTCCAGTTATTTGATTCCCATCCCAATTCATAACATTAAGCACTGGAGAATCGTTACGCATGGATTTAATATGATTCCAAAATAGTTTTGGTTCACGTACCATTCGACATTCTAAGTTCCTTATGAAGTCTTTATACGCCGTGCGAATGTTATGTTTGAGCTGAGCGCGAGCACTTTTGAACGCATCGTAGTCACTCAGACGACAAGAGTGTTTCCATTTTTTGTGAAGAGAATCTTTAAGTCTAATATTCCCAACAATTTCACTTGTGAACCACCTCGGGTATTGCCACTTACGTAGCTCTTTTGGTTTTACGGGAAAGCACTCATCAAATACGCAATAAACATGTTCATACAAATATGCTACCGCCTCGTTCACGTCTAAAATTGAATATAAGGGATCCCAGTTAATATCCCTTGTCTTCAGATATAAGGAATGGAAATCTCCTTTGTCAAATCGCCATTTTTTAAACACTGGATTCTCAAATTTTTTTGGAGACGCATTTATTTTATCCTTGATCAAGAAGACTGTGAGATCGAATTCTAGTGCCGGGTGATGAAGATCTTCTGGTACGAGATGAAAAGGGGCGTGTTGCACCTTGGTGCTAATATTTGAATATATTAAATCTAGAAGCCTGCCGTTAAAATTATTGATATTATTAAATTGTATCAAGCTGTAGGCAGTTGAAAGACACAAAAATTCGTTTTGAACCCCCCGTGCCCCTATCGCGCTATTTAAGTTAAAATCGCCAAGAATTACTACTTTTCTATCTCGTATGTAATTTACATGAGCTAAAATGTTGGTACAGAAGAGCGAGTATTTCTCCTCGGTTGTATTCGGTGGGAAGTAAACAACGCATACAAATATTACTAAAAAACTATTTACAGTGATTTTAACCCAAAGATCTTCATTACTCGTTTCCAGGAATGACACTCGTTCAGCAAGAACCGAATCAGAGTTTCTCAATCCAAGTAACACGCCGCCACCACGGTGTGCGGAGACTCCATCAGCGGTCGAGCGATCGCGTCGGAATACTAAATAATTACCATCAAAAAGCTCACGGCTATAGACAGAGGCGTCCAACCACGTCTCGGTAAGTGCAATCAGAGAGTGATTGGAAGCAGCAACATTGTTGAAAAAATTTATTGTCTTCGTCTTCAAGCCGCGCACATTCTGATAGTACGCATTAAGTATTGTGATAGACGAAGTATTCCGCTTCTCTTTCCCATTCTGTCAGTAATGGCTCGGTAGTTTAGGAGCCTCCAAATTGGTTATCCATTTTTTCAAAAAGGTTTTACGGGGCCAATTACTTGGAGACAAAATTGATTCGGTCTTGCTTACCTCTATTCCGATCTTGAATGACGAGTAGTCACCGCGGGATTTCAATTTCGACACTTTGAATGAGCCGGTAGCATCCAATTTTTTTAAGTATATTTCTAAATCCTCTTCAGTCGTTTCACGATGAAGAGGATAGCAATGGTAAAAAACAAATTTATTGGTGTTCATTTCACTGTGCAATGTGCCACGAATTACAGTTCTTTTTTTCCGAACTTCTGTCCAAACACCGTGAGTCACTGTGGCTGTGGGCTCCTCTGATTCATTTAGATTCTTCAACGTATTATTTGCATTTTTATCAACGTCTGACGATGAGCAGCCTGTGTTTCGTGTTCGAGTGTCAGGTTGCGGAGAGCTATTTTTAGGTTGCGCTGCTGCTGCTACTCCTCTGGTTATTCGCCTTTCCACCGCGACCCCAGGTTTGAGAGGCCGTGAATTCTTCATGGTGGTAGAGGCATACGATGCTCGGGCTGCGTTAACATCTGGGTTTGGGGTCCTAGCTGCAGGTATAGGACGCGCTGGGGCTGGAACGACAGAGTGCACTGTGAGGTTAGCGGGGGTGTGAGCGGGAGCGGAGGGTGCGCAGTTGTCCACTGGAGAAATGGTTCCTTTATGACTAGCTAACACATGTGTTGCACTGGCCATTCCAACGGTCCCGGCGAGCTGCGGTGACACGGGAGTTATACATACTGAAGATACGCTATCACTTGGCACTATTTTGTCAATTTTATTTTCCAGGGAATCTATTCGCGATAGTAACAGTTTCATTGTGTTAAGCAGCTGCTTAGACACTTCACAACACGATCCATTGGTCTATGGCATGGAATGGTTTACCTCTTCGTATTATATACATGAGTGGCATGTGCAGCTTTAGTAAGCACTTGAAGACAATCCTTTTTGAGAGGTCTGATCAAAAATTTTAATGTACGAGTAATATAATCTAAAGATGTTTCTTTGTAGTTCGTTTTCCCTTTGGCAAGTTTTCACCGGTTTTCTCATTAAACAAGTTTTTCTAAACACACGCACGCAGATACAAATAATTAACTAATCTACACCTGAAACAATGTAGGATGGTCCCTGTAACGTTTGAAACGTCATGTCTCAAAGGGATGGGGTAAAATCGTTTTTTTTTTACAAATCGAATGGTTTTTTTATAAATTGAAAAATTGTTTTTCTCTAAACTGACGTTTTAATTCTTAATTTTCATTATACTGACTTTCTAATGTATTGTATGATTTGTACCTATCTTTAAATAGGCTAAGATCCACTATGGATTAATACTAATTACGAACATTTAATTTTAGGTATAAAAAAGTCAAAATCCAATTATCGTATACCCCATCCCTAGCCAATGCGGACTAACGCAGTGACGTTTGACAAACGTCACCGAATATAATTTGATTTTAACAAACTGCCACATTTTTGCTAATTTGTAACAAGATGTATTAATTTGTCATTATTGTTAGTTTTATGTAATGTATTTACCTAAATAACATGCTATTTATTGGAATCGAGGCTTATATTAAAGTTGATAAAATAATGAAAATTACTGAACGTCGTTACAAGGTTGTATTGAGGCAAATTTGTGAAACGTCATAGAGGCCATGCTACATTTTCTCTAGTATAATGACCGTAGTCGCCATAATTCTACCCTTATTTATTTTGATTATTTATTTTGAAATAAATTTAATGTACGAGTATTAATAATAATGGAAACAAATACTGATTTAGAGACCCTTGGGCAACAACCTGTTCTCTAAACAGTGGTATATATGATAAATTATTCTTTTTTTAATTTAATCATGAGTGTGGGTTCCTTCTTGTTGTTTTGTGTTTGTGTTTCTGTATATTTTTGTGTTAATTTTTATTCTTACGATTGTGTGCGGTATATTATGGGATAAACATTTATGGTTTTATTTTTGTTTCATTTTGGGTTCATTTTTGGTTTTGTTTTTGTTTTTATTCTGATCATTGTGTGTGGTATATTAAGGGATGAACAAGTTTGGTTTTTCTGGAGTGATGATGTGTGAAGAGTTTGATTCCGCATGCTGTTTCCAGTTGTAGTTGAGTGTCACTGTTTGTCAGGTTGATGAGAATGTGCAACGGGGTTTTGTTTCTATGTAATCAAAAATTGGAAAGAAGTGTCAATTTATTTTTTCATGCTAAATATCCTCAGTGAGATACAAGCAAAAGCCTAGTTTTCTGGGGATACGACAAATGAAAGGCGACAAACCCAGATCCATTAAAATAATGTATGTCCAAATTAAATTACCTGTTATTTTTTCGCAAATTATGTATATTTCTTGTCATGTGTAAAAATAAATTTAAAAAAAATTCTCGTCTACGTTAAATTTCACTTTTCTGTGGATTCAATATTTATCAAATTCATAATTTTTTAGGATGAAATTTCAATTCAATAAATGTGTTATGTTCGAAAAAATAAATATCAATACAAAATGTTCAAGTTTTTTTCGTAATATCCTACAAAAAGTACACGAAAACGAAAAGTAACTGATTTTGACGACAGTTCCTGAATAGGGTAGTTTATGAAGCGGTGAATGATTAAGGGGATATGCTACTCTAGAGGCGTGAATATTGGGCGTTCTTTCAGATTAAATAAAAAAATATAGCATATATATTTTTCGTATACATTTTTTTACAATTTGTTTATTGATGATTTGAGAATGTGCAAAATATTAAAAGAAAATTGAAAATTCAAGGTGTTATAAGCTGTTATATCGTGTCGTAAAAAAGGGGGTAAGCTGGTCGACATGATTGAAGCCCTTTCGTTAATTTGAAACACAAATCATGCACAGTTTCTTAATAAAAAATAATGTCGTTATAGTTAGTACCAAAGATAAAAAAAATCGTAAAATGGCGGCTGTCTGAAAAAAAAATTAATTTTTTTACCCTTTTTTTTCAAATATTTAAATTTGAAAAAAATAGTAAAAGAAAATGTTTTGATTTTTTCAAGATAAAAACGATTCAAAAATATTAAATAAAGTTTCATACGAAATTTGACGCTAATCGGTCGACCAGGTCTAAAAAAGTAGTTTCGAGAAAAACGCGTTTAAAGTTTTGAGATTATTGTCCGAGTCATTCCGGTGCGGCGTAATTGCTGCCTCATTTATAGCTATAACTTCGTAAATATTGAGAATTTTAAATTTCTTTTTGAGAACATATTTTTAAAGATCTAAACTTTAAAAATATGCAAAAAAAATCTAATTTCTAGAATAGAATACCTCCTTAATAAAGATGAAGTGCTGTAATTATCGTGCCATTAGTATATTGAGTGAGACATGGAAGCATATAAAAGAGTGTTGTCGAACATTTGGGTAAGTTAAGAAAATTGTCATTCAAGACTATTTTTTTTTATATCTAAAGGTCAGCATTCGTGTATCTTGAAAAAACATTCAATGAAAGGAATAGAAAAGGATTTGGAATATTTTGAAAGAATAAGAAACGGGTCTTGAAATTTTCCTCCAGTGTTGGAAGTTGAATTCGTAGAAACATTAAAAACAATTCTTAAGTTATTACCTTTTAGGTGTGCTGTAATAAAACGTGAAACACTCTTAAAGTAACTTCGATAGCTGAACAACCCTATAGATGTTAAAAGGTTGGGTAGATTTTTTGTCTCGTATATGGGTCCCTTAACGGAGAAAGGGAAGAATAGCTAAGAGGGCAATGCTCCGCTGTAACCCCGCCCTCACACCAGCCCGTCGTCGCGTGGTGCCAGTGCGTGGAAGTATTGTTTAACCAGGTGCCGCCATTACCATAGAAAATAAATCAAATCCTCGACAGGAGAAAGGATACGGGCTGTTGAGTCTCGATTCTGTGAGGTAATAAAAAAAAAGATCACGCTTTAGAGGGATCCTAGAATGATTCGCAGAACTAAACTTTAAATTTATGGAATACTCATAAGTCCTGGGACCACTTAGTAGTAACAAAAAGAAAAAAATAATATTGCGTGGTTCAGAAAGCAAACTTTCCTTAACCTTTCCTTCCCTGTGTTGGGTATCTTCATCACGTTGCTTCTAATAACCATCAATATCTCTATAAATATAATAAATACAAGGTTTAGATTTTAGGTATTCCTACATAATATATTTACGCATTGATTTAAAAAATAATATTAATAATAATCAGAATTTATCGACTACATCGTGGGTATTTTGTGAAGATCGGAAACAAATTCGCATTTAAACGCTGTGAGTGCCTCGACCTTGTGTCTTGACGATAGGTGAAGAGTGTGCGGGAAGCGCGACACTATATTCGCATCTCACTCTTGCATACTCCACTGAATTGCGAGGAGCTCAATTGTCTCAATCGTCGCAAGCGTAAGCCACGCCGGGGTAAGCCACTACCGCTCCGCGCCGCAGTAGCTTCTGGGCTTGCAAATAGATTAGACCTACGCCCATTCCGTGAGCGTTGCCAGATGGTTTTTTAATGTTTTCAGCAAATAAATCTCAATTATTATAATTTTTAACTTCAATTATAATTAATTAAGGGGATTATCTATGAATGTTCTTATTTTTTCGATTTAAAATCGCTAATTTTTGATAACGTACTCACTACCCAACGCCGGAGCGCGCGTTTCAATTTTAGCACCGTAAGGGCAGGATTAACAGCGTTGCAACTCGGTACTAGAATTCTCAGCATCTACAGTAAATAAAGGTGTTTTTTTTTGGTGTGATAGGATTTTGAATAGGCCTCGAAGATCTTGCGATTTAACGCCTCTGGATTATTTTCTTTGGGGTTATGTTAAATCACAGGTTTACACCAACAAATCCAAGACTCTTGATGAACTTGAGGCCAACATTTGTCGTGTTATTGGCGCCATACAGACGGAAATGCTCCACCGAGTCATCGAAAATTGGCGTGATCGAATTGGCCAGTGCAAAAGAAGCCGTGGAAGCCATTTGAACAATATCTTGTTTAAATCACAAACGGTATGAAATATTCTTTCAAATTAAACCTTCAGATCCATTTTTGGTTTATTGGTTGTTGTTTTATTTTATTTTAAAGTTCTATCGTTCTTAATGGGAACCCCATCTTATAATGTGTACATAAGAGGTACATAAGAGCCAGCCACGGTCAACATATGAATGAAATTATCTTCAAACAATAATTGTCATTAAACAACCTATCAATTTAATTCAAATACACGGCCATTTAAATCATTTATATGCGTTTTCTTTTAAAAACAAATCGTACCACACCCTATAAAACGACGATTTTTAAACCGTTATTTAGATATCAGACTCTCCTCAAGGTAGACCTAACTTTGATTTTGAACCCACTTTTATTGAAATATTACAAATATTTTAATAGAAAAAAGGTTCATGTAAGGATAACAAGGTGGTGGCATCTATAATACATTATTCAATCATGCAGTTTTTTTTCACATATTCTACGCAACGTTCTAATTTCTACAGTATTTATTTTCATTATTATAATAGTTTTTTTTTCTACACTATTCAATTGAATTATTTATCTAGTTTAGCCACCCCTGGCTCAAGAGTTACGATACACATATTTTCCTCGAAGAAAAACCTTGTAAATGCTTTCTATTTTAATAATAAATTCTATTAGTCGAGTTAATATTCTTCGTACAAACACATATTATAATATAATACATATTAAGAAACTTTCTACAGTACCGACAAATAAGTAATTCGTAAAATTTCCCCCACAATTCGAAGGCTGTTTCCCTAACGTCTTTCCGGTGTGTCGGATTACAAGTTTAGTGGAAAATGTCTCTCGAAGATTACCTTCGACAATACGGCTTAATTTCATGACCTCGAGACGGGCCTCCGAGGGAAGGTGGAGGGTAGAAAGCTCGAGGGATCGCTAAGGGAGGAGGGAAAGAAAGGTCTTTGAACCCATCGCACCCTTACCCTATATTTTTCATTTCCACCCTTCGGTTAAGTGTATGAGTCATTCTGAGGATAAGTAAAATAAAATCATATGCATGGTGTGAGAAGCGTGCTGCATGTAGCTGAACTCGTGGAATTAATTTCCTTTCATCTTTTTCATTTTTAAATGGTTTATTATACACACAAAGTGGGCACTAAAATATTATTATTATGAACTATAATCTTAGCAGATTAAAATATGTATCTATTTTGTACATACATACAATCACGCTATTTCCCTGTCAGGGTAAGCAGAGAGGGCGAAGTGACTTTCCTTTTTTGACACACATCTTTCGTGTCTTCAACATCCATACACCTTCTCATACAACTACGATTTCTCTTGTTTATTACGTTTGCTTTTTTTTAACATCTCACATTTGATCCAACCATACTTTCCTCGATATTCCTCTACCACGCATTCCATTCACATATTGTATTGTTAGTATTTTTTCATTCCTTCGTTCCATGTGCCCAAACCATCTCAGAGTGCTCCTCTTCATTTTATTTAATACAACAGCCTTAAGTTCAAATTAATGGCTAATTACTTCATTCCGTATTCTATCATACATTGTTAACTCATGTTTTTTTCTAAGTACACGCATATCGACAACTCAGTTCTTTCAATATCTCTCCAAGTCCACGTTTCACTGTCATACATCAAAATTGGTCCTAAAATACTGTTGTGAAGTTTCCCCTTAGCAGATTGATATTAAAATACAAGTAACTTAAAAGAGTAGAATATATAGTATATTCAAACTAAAAACTTATTCTCAAATGTTCAAGAGTATCCTATTTCACAATTCATTCCTTTTATGATTCTACAAATGACGACCCGCAGCCTTCTGTTACAATACACATTCATCATTCTCGGAATCCTTCTAATTCTGATCTAGCGGAGTAGAAAAATATTGTATTGTATAAAAAAACAGTATCTGAGAAACTTAACTGAAAAAAAGATAAATCTTCAGGTAAACTAGGGATTATAATGCGAATTGTATGGGGGTTGGTGACGAGTAATATTTTGAAATAAATCTCGCTGATCTAGTCATGAATTATGGTTACAACAAAATTACTTTAATTTTAACGAATATACAAGTGTTAAATCATGTTTAGATCAAATAACTAAAACATTTTTCCCTTCACATATTGGGTTTCAATCTTTAAGTGTTTTGACTGCAATAATGGCAACTATTTCTTATTTAATTTTACTCACAATATCCGTCTCGAACATACAGTTTTTTAACTGATTAATTTATAATCTATATTGTTTATAGTTAAAGCATTAACTTTGTGAAGGTTTAAATACGTTGTAATTTGTTTTATCAAACACTGTTTATTCCACTTTTTGTAACGGTATAACCCTACCGATTTCAAGGCTTTCACCTCATCTTCAGGGGAGTACAAAAAATACTTCTTTGTGCTCCCCTGAAGATAGGGAGAAAACCTTGAAACCGGTAGGGTTGTACCGTTACAAAAAGTGGAATAAACAGTGTTTGATCAATTTATATTTTTTAATTAACACTTCATTGCAAAAAACTATCTAAAAAGATTATCCCTAGGCGACAACCTCTTCCAATCAACAAGACAAAATAAATAAAATAAATTACATGATCGCGTAAATAAATAATAAATTGTTATTTATTTTTATCAAACACTGTTTATTCCGCTTTTTTGTGACGGTATAACCCTACCGGTTTCAAGACTTTCATCTCATCTTCAGGGGAGCACAAACAAGACTAAATGCTGTCCGAACTGGTACCGATATACACGCTACAACGGTTGGGGGCTGAGGGGTGAGGGAGGCATGGGAAGATTTCGACGCTCTTGGCTGAAATCGTTGAAGCAACCAACCGTTGAAGCGTGTATATCGGTACCAGTTCGAACAGTCATGTCTGTGCTCCTCTGAAGATGAGGTGAAAGCCTTGAAACCGGTAGGGTTATACCGTTACAAAAAAGTGGAATAAACAGTGTTTGATAAAAAAAATTACAATGTCTTTAAACCTCCACAACGTTAATGCCTTAACAATAAATCCCATAATAAATTGTTATTCACCTTGATGAAAATTATGAACGTGTAAATTATAAAAAAAAAGTGAGATATCATCAATCAAAGGAAAAGGACGAAATGGTGAAGAGGAAAGAAAAATCAGGAATGAGACAAGTTATATTACTGACTAGAAATTAAGAGTTTTTTTCAGTCGCTACTTAAAGCATGCTAAGGACGGAGCGAGTATAATATTAATTTGTAATTGGTTCCAGAGTCTTAAGATAAATATCCAGGAAACTAGGGATCTGGTTCCAGAGTCTCACTTCGTGGACAGTAAAGGATGACATAAAAAAAATAAGAGCGGTGAATTGGGAAGGCCAATAAACAATCTCTGTTTGAGAGTAGCGCTAGTCCATGATTGGAAAGACGCTTAAAATTTTCGTAGAGATAAAATGAGGTGGCGAAACAGTTAAAGATATTATGCACTAGAGACAGTTTGTGAATCAATTTGTGAACTTCTAGATTTAAAGTAATTAAACCAGTGCTTCAAGATTATTGATTGATTATTGAAGAAATACTCTCGCTGTTATATTTCTTCAAGAAAAATTATATTTGGCAGTGTTTATATTCCACCAAAGTTTTCATGTTCCACTAACAAAGCAAAGTGAAAATTTTGGTTTATTCCGTTTACACTATCCTGATTGTTATATTCATTCACATATTTTGGTATCTTCCGTCTACACTATACTGATTGTTATATTCATACACATATTTTGGTATATTCCATCTACACTATCCTGATTGTTATATTAATACACATATTTTGGTATCTTCCGTCTACACTATACTGATTGTTATATTCATACACATGCTTTGGTATCTTACGTCTACACTAACCTGATTGTTATATTCATACACATATTTTGGTATATTCTATCTACACTATCCTGATTGTTATATATACATATTTTGGTATCTTCCGTCTACACTTTCCTGATTGTTATATTCATACACATACTTTGATATCTTACGTCTACACTAACCTGATTGTTATATTCATACACATATTTTGGTATATTCTATCTACACTATCCTGATTGTTATATACACATATTTTGGTATCTTCCGTCTACACTTTCCTGATTTTTATATTCATACACATACTTTGGTATCTTACGTCTACACTAACCTGATTGTTATATTCATACACATATTTTAGTACCTTCCATCTACACTATCCTGATTGTTATATTCATCCACATATTGAATACACGAGCAAGTATGAACAGAAATATTAAATTAATTTAATCAATGGCTTTGTATTGGGTGTTAACATAAGTAGTGTCCGTTTTTTTTTTTTCAATTTAAAAATGAGCACCAAAAGTAAAACAAAATGGTAAATGTTATACGTCATTCGAAAGTAAATTTTCTGCTCTACAAGGGGATCTTCATGAATGATATGGTTTAAGCGGTCTTCATCGAAGTCCACTGGTCGTCTGGAACGCTCCATGTCTTTCAGGTCGAAATTACCGTCTTTAAAACGCAAAAACCATCGACGAGCTGTCCTTTCATTCATAGCATCTTCACCGTACACTTCGCTAATATCGGGAGCAGCTTTGGCAGCTTTATTATTTCGATTGAACGTGAACAGAAGGAGGTGTCGAGAAAGCTCACTTTCGTCTACTTGACATTCCATTTTGAAGGCTTGTAATCAAATAAAATAATATATGTAACGTAAAAGCAAACACAATATCTTGTAGAGCAGAAAATTTTCTTTCGAATGACGTATAACCTTTACCATTTTGTTTTACTTTTGGTGCTCATTTTTAAATTGAAAAAAAAACGGACACAACTTATGTTAACACCCAATAATAATAATATAATTACTGCTTTTTGTATCAACATATTAGGTCAAGATAAAGTTTTGTAATTTTGTCAAAACTTTAGGCATTTAAATTAACTAGCATTTGTTTGTAAAAGACACTGTATGTAATCAAACACTGTTCCATTTTATATAACGGTATAACCCTACCGGTTTCAAGGTAATGCCGTTAAAGTGAAATAAACAGTGATAAAAACAAATAACAATGTCTTTAAACCACCACAATGTTAATACCTTAACTATAAATAATATAAATATATTTATTTTAAATGTTTCCCACATCGTTTGACACTTTTTTGATGAAGATTTCAATACGAGATCGATAAAACATTTTAGACGCTTAAAGGCATGAAAACCTTCAGATCACAAATCAGTTTACTATTTTCCATCCAACCACTCACGGTGTTTTCAGCGGTAAATGCAATCAGCACCCTTCCACGCCAGTACGTCGGCCACTCCGCTCATCTTGTGCCGCTTTACCCTTCGCGCTCATGCGATTCCGTCTCATATTTTCCGGCGTAGAAATAGGCCGCAGAAAAAATAAAACAAAATAAATTTAATATTTCAATAGTAACCTAATTTATTTCGTTCCCCCACCCCTCTCCGTTCTCATCCTTTCTCTATTATACAAGGCACGATTCGACCCATTTTTATATATATATAGTATTATGTAATATTTGTCTACGGCGTCGAGTATCGTAGAGGAACAAGGGGTGGACAACTTTTATATCATAAAAGGAAAAAATATAGTAAGTACAATAAAAAACTTATTTTATATTTTTGTGTTCACTGTGGTGAACACAAAAATATAAAATAAGTTTTTTATTGTACTTATTTTTTCCTTTTATGAAAAAAATGGCACCACAAAGTGAAACTGTAGTCTTTTCGAAGATTCATTAAAAAAACTTTTATATCGATTTAACTTTATTTTTGTAAGATATTTGTTGAAAGATTTTGATGTCATCGGCGAATATTAAAATATCAACATTGTCATCTCTGTTCTGTCATTTATAATTGATAAAAACCATTTTGGCCCCATATAAGAGCACTGTGGAACACCACTTAAAGGAACAAATTCAAAACGTTTATGTGACTTGATCCAAACATAAAGTTTACGATCCTTGAAGTAGCTATCAAAGCACTAATGTAGAAAACATACTGAAAAACCATATTTAGAGACAAACCACGTGCGATACTTCGATTTATGCTTTGCTGAAGTCAAGATAGACAGAGTCACTTTGTATTTTTTTTCAATCTGATCATTGGAAATATAGTTTTCATCAAGAATTAAATTAGATAAAGCAGATATTCCACAAAAAAAACTAAGCTGATTTGCAGCTTTTAATTGTTTTACATCACCATTGACACAATATTGAACCAATTATTTGAATAACTTAGTGAAAGTGGATTGTATTCAAATGGGCCTGTATTTTTTCACATTGAGACGTTATCTTTTTATAAATAGGAATCAAATAGCTTGATATCCAGCAGACTGTAAAAAACTTCTTAATGAAAGGACTCGTTAACTATAACGGTGAGTGCGTTTGAAAAGAAAATCGATGGAATGCCATCAAGTCTACTATAGAAGGGTATTCACATCTTAAAGAATGTCTTCTACATGTTTCAAGACCTTCAAAGTAAAGCATTATTTTAGTCACTAAGGGAATTTTAAAATTCATTAAAATTGTTATTGGCTATTTTGAACAACATCCGTGGCTTCCTAGTCGGTAAGAAGCTTGACTTCCATCCGTGGCTTCCTAGTCGGTAAGAGGTTTGACTTCCATCCGTGTTTTTCTAGTCGGCAAGAGGCTTGACTTCCATCCGTGGCTTCCCAGTCGGTAAGAGCCTTGTCTTCCATCCGTGGCTTCCTAGTCGGTAAGAGGCTTGACTTTCATCCGTGGCTTCCTAGTCGGTAAGAGGCTTGACTTCCATCCGTGGCTTCCTAGTCGGTAAGAGGCTTGACTTCCACCCGTGGATTCCTAGTCGGTAAGAGGCTTGACTTCCATCCGTGGCTTCCTAGTCGGTAAGAGGCTTGACTTCCACCCGTGGATTCCTAGTCGGTAAGAGGCTTGACTTCCATCCGTGGCTTTCTAGTCGGTAAGGGGCTTGACTTCCATCCATGGATTCCTAGTCGTTAAGAGGCTTGACTTCCATCCGTGGCTTCCTAGTCGGTAAGAGGCTTGACTTTCATCCGTGGCTTTCTAGTCGGTAAGAGGCTTGACTTCCATCCGTGGCTTCCTAGTCGGTAAGAGGCTTGACTTCCATCCGTGGTTTTCTAGTCGGTAAGATACTTAACTTCCATCCGTGGATTCCTAGTCGGTAAGAGGCTTGACTTCCACCGTGGCTTCCTAGTTGGTAAGAGGGTTGACTTCCACCCGTGGCTTAAGAGAGGTAAGAGACTTGACTTCCACCCGGGGATTTTGGACTCAATTCCTGAAGATACCCGAAAACAAGTTCCGTTTTAGTACAAGGTTACAATACTCGCACGCGCTAAACGTCTCTTATACACGTATAAATAATGCCAATGCGTGAGGCTACGAACAATAAATTGATCTTAAAGTGGTATTTTTCAGAAGAATCAAACTCAGTTGAGGAAACTTCAAATCATACAGAATCTCTATTTTCTCTTGCCTTATCCCATCCATTTGGGGTCAGTAGATTTTCATCACATATAACAATATCGTCTGCAAACAACATATTCTTGTGAGTTTCTCTCAGGAGGTTCCTAGTGAGGCATTCCATGACTATATTAAACCTAAGCGGACTCAAGGCTGATCCTTGGTGGAGTCCAACTGTAACCATGATCGGGTTACTGTTTACACAAGTCGTCTTAATGATTGTTCTACTATTGTGGAACATTATGTGATAAGGCGGACGTATGTATCTGGGGTATTTAAGCTGCTAAATCGCACAAAATGAAGGGACAAATACTATTTTGAAGTGTTTTCGATAATGTGTGATGCACAATAAGAAGGTTCATAACTACCTCATGAAAAGCCGCACTCATTATGAAAAATAAAAGGTAATAAAATTAAAAAGTTTCCTAGCTGACCAAAGTTCTCACTTAAAGGCTCTCTCAAATATTTTTGGTTGGTTGAAAGAAATTACCAGATGGCAATAAACAGGGTGTACTATAGTATATGTAACGAATGTGAAATACTTTTAAAAGTTTTAAGTATGCCTGTGATATTTGAGCAGATTATACTATACCATAATAACGACGCGAAATGGAAAAACTACCGGAACTGGTAAAAAAAACTTCAAAGAATTTTTTTAAGGAGCAGTGCCTCTGATTTTCGGCATACACGTGGTCAAATATCTTAATGAAATTTGTACTGGTAAAATATCTTAATGATATTGGCACTGGTAAAATATCTTAATGAAACGGGCACTGGTAAAATATCTTAATGAAATTGGTACTGCTAAAATATCTTAATGAAATTGGCACTGGTAAAATATCTTAATGAAATTGGCACGGGTAAAATATCTTAATGAAATTGGCACTGGTAAAATATCTTAATGAAATTGGCACTGGTAAAATATCTTAAGGAAATTGGCACTGGTAAAATATCTTAATGAAATTGGTACTGGTAAAATATCTTAATGAAATTGGCACTGGTAAAATATCTTAATGAAATTGGCACTGGTAAAATATCTTAAGGAAATTGGCACTGGTAAAATATCTTAATGAAATTGGCACTGGTAAAATATCTTAATGAAATTGGCACTGGTAAAATATCTTAATGCAATTGGCACTGGTAAAATATCTTAATGAAATTGGCACGGGTAAAATATCTTAATGAAATTGGCACTGGTAAAATATCTTAATGAAATTGGCACTGGTAAAAAAATTACACTTTTAGCATGGTTGCCAACATTGAAAAATTACTAATGGGATCTGAATGTAGAAAACCCAAGAGTGCAAGCATTTGAAAAACCATACCGGAAAATTTAACAACAAGGAAATAACAGGATAAGACAAAATAGACAGAATTTTATTTTTCAATACAAAAAAAAACAAAGCAACGTCTATTCGATGTTCTCCTCGATCAGGTGATGAGAAACTCCTTTGCATGCCAGCACATCACACCACATTTCGATGTTCTCTTCGATCAAATTATGAGACACTCCTTTGCATGCCAGCACATCACACCACATTTCGATGTTCTCTTCGATCAGGTGATGAGAAACTCCTTTGCATGCCAGCACATCACACCACATTTCGATGTTCTCCTCGATCAGGTGATGAGACACTCCTTTGCATGCCAGCACATCACACCACATTTCGATGTTCTCTTCGATCAGGTGATGAGACACTCCTTTGCATGCCAGCACATCACACCACATTTCGATGTTCTCTTCGATCAGGTGATGAGACACTCCTTTGCATGCCAGCACATCACACCACATTTCACACATCTTCATTTGCGGTTCACTCGGCGCGACTATGGAACAAGCTTCCAAGATTTATCAGATGCGCCATTCATCCAGCCATACCATATTTACGTTGAAGAGAGAATAAAAAAAATATGACATAACTCATAATAACCTTTCATCATAATTTTCCTTTGTTTACCTTCTTCATTATCCTTGAATAAATTCCTACCTTTCATTTATTACTATCATTGAAATAAATTAATTACATTTGTTTTTTTACTCAAATTCAAACGATTTTTTCATACAATATATCATGGATTAAAATGATTTAGGCTAAGGCCACACCAAAGTGCTTCGCTAGGTACTAAGCTAGATGCTACGTGACTAATAGACTAGGTGACTTCATGCTTGGCCACACCAAAGTGCTTCACACAAATTCATTTGACATTTGGTAGCTGTTGAGTCAACAAACGATGCCTCTCTCAAAACTAACCAATTTCATTACAACTTACCATATTTATTTACTTCCCGTGCAACTTTACTCCAAAGTGATTTTTTTACAGGTACATTTTTGTATAATTTGCTCGATGGGTTCCACAAAGGCTCCCTTTTATACACAGCTGTTATTAAAACTTCCGCCATCTTGTGAAATCACTCGGTGACACAATAAAATTAACCAACACGTATGTTCGCTATGAGACTCACTAGGTGACTAATCGTCATATAGCGTGGCGCGAAGCGTGCAGTGTGACCATTGCGATAGTATGCGGTGCGTTGGTTCGCTAGGATATGTCATCTAGCTCGCAGCGTAGCTCTGAGCACCAAGCGAAGATCCTACCTGTGTGGCCGAGGCCTTAATGTTTCCACGATAAGCTTGTTCGTTGGAAGAAATGGCTGTTCATTCGTCGCTGGGCCTCATAGTAGAGGATCTCCTAGCCATTTCAACGTCAATTCAATTGAAAAGCGAAGCAGTACCGTGAAATTTTCTTTTTAAGAGAGTGAGCCGCTGCATACCAGCAAACTCACTGGCCACACCGCTGTACTGAATCCGATGTCACACCGACGTAAGATAATCGGAGTATACCGGCATATTTTTTTTTCTTTTTTTTAAATAATACATATGACTGAAGTCATAGGTATCATTAAACCCCCGATTACTAGGCGAAAAAATGGCTGCGTCAATCGAGCGAAGTATAACAACGTGCGGTTCGAACCAACGACCTTCCGTACGGAAGTCCAGTGTGTTATCGAGCGGCCATGCACCTCGAAAGATAAAAAAAATGCTGTACTATATAAACCCGCTAGATGAACCATGTACACAAAATAATCCATTCTCTGGCACTACCATCGAGAGGAGGGGAAGATGCAAACTCAGCAGACACACATGACACGCATGGCAACTAATGAAATGTTCACCATCCCTAGAGTTAAAACCTCTTTTGCCCAAAGGCAATATGCTTATTTGGCTCCCATTACATACAATGGCGTGCCGACTTCAATAAAGGTAAAGGTAGGAAAACCATTTAGACAGTCGATCGGAGCGTGGTTGTTATTGCGACAGGATTTTGAGTACTTGGGCTTTCGGGATGAATGACGAGTAGAAAGGATTTATGTGAGCTCGTGAGTGAGGGTCTGTCTCTTCTTGTTGTTTTAATTTTGGATGTTTTTGTATTTGTGTTTCTGTGTGTTTTTCTTTTTTTCTTCTTTTTTTTTTTTTGTTTTGAATTTGTTTTGATTTTTATTCTTATGATTGTGCGCAGTATATTGTGGGATGAATATTTTTGGTCTTTCTGGAGTGATAATGTGTGAGGAGTTGAGTTTCGCAAGATGTTTCCAGTTGTAGTTGAGTGTCACTGTTTGTCAGGTTGATGAGAGCGTGCAACGGGGTTTTTTTGTGTTATCAAAAATCGGTAAGAAGTATCGATTTATTTTTTCATGCTAAATATCCTCAGTGAGATTCAGGCAAAAGCCTAGTTTACTGGGGATACGACAAATGAAAGGCAACAAACCCAGATCCATTAAAATTATACGTCCAAATCAAATTACCTGTTGTTTTTTCTCAAATTGTGTATATTTCTTGTCATGTGTAATAATAAATAAATAATAAATAAATAAATAACCACACTGAAGTGTGAAAAGGAACCAATTAGAAATCCTCGGTCTGCAAGTTTGAAGATCTCTGTGGAGACGGTTCACCGACCGCTCCCTTCCTGCTGCCGATGTGGGCCACGCCCGTGGCCACGGCCGCTGCGTGCCGAAGATGGCAATACTTATAGCTCTCCGTGCAGACGAGGGTGAGAGCGAGCTGTGGTGGCTATAAGCCGGGAAATGGGTGGCATTACTACAAGCTTAAGGAAATCCAGCAGTGGCGACTCTGGCATAATTTTTTTTTATGGCAGAAATCAAGTATTTTTCTGCCAACGCTTTTTTGTTTAAATGCTTAGTAATAAATATTATAATACATTCAGATTTTAAGATATTTATCGTTGATTTTTTCTGTTTTCCTTTCTTTTCATCAACTTTTTTCTCTAAGACTTCAATGGTCTCTGAAAATGTGTTGAAGCTTCGACGTGCGTTTTTTTTAATGTGTATTGGAGGGTATGAATTATACTTATATCTTTGTATTTTCGTTTTTTTTTTTATGTTGGAGCTTTGGATCTCCTTAGCTCTGGCCTGTCACATGTAATATGAATGTCTTATTGTTGATATTGTTTGTGTGCTTTTCATATTAATATTTCTATTTGTTGTGAAAAGTAGATTTTACATTCATGCGCACTCAAAATTATAATCTAAATATTACTATTGCAAGTTTTTTTAATGGTCGATAAAAGGCCGTACATTGGGATAAAATAAAATAAAAATATAAAGTGCAGACGTATAGAATTCTTTGTTGGGTATTTAATTACACTTCCGTTGTATATTGTACATTCTGGCGGGGCTTATCGCCATGTGACAATGTCTTCCAACTAACCAGAAATACGATAAAGAAATCTTAAGTGAAAATCAGACTGGATTTTTTTTAAATCAGGGTTCCGACGAGAATCGAACCCGTAACCTACGAATTGGTAGACAAACGTCTTACCAACTAGTTCACAAAGGTCGTCAAATACATGAAATATTATATGCACACCCGCAAAGGAGGTACACTTTAACTAAATTAACATATTTATGAACTAAATATAATTAAAATATAAATTGAGGACATACAATTATTCATGACATTTCCCTGTCGGGGTGGACAGAGAAGATCAATTGTCAAACATTCCTATGTCGATACACATTTTTCACCTCTTCTACATCCATAAACCTTCCTGTACAACTTCTACGCAATCTATGACTATCAATGTTTCCTTCTTTCACAATACAATTCACTTGATCCAACCAGCTTTCTTCGGTCTCATCTACCAAGCCTTCGAGTCAAATTTGTACTGTGTATATTTGTTTTGTAAGTATTTTAGCATTAATTCGTTATTCATGCCCAAACTATCTCAGAGCACTCTTCTTCATCTTACTCAACACATCAGCCTTAAGTTCACATATGCCAAAACTATCTCAGAGCACTCTTCTTCATCTTACTCAACACATCAGCCTTAAGTTCACATATGCCAAAACTATCTCAGAGCACTCTTCTTCATCTTACTCAACACATCAGCCTTAAGTTCACATATGCCAAAACTATCTCAGAGCACTCTTCTTCATCTTACTCAACACATCAGCCTTAAGTTCACATATTCCCAAACTATCTCAGAGCACTCTTCTTCATCTTACTCAACACATCAGCCTTAAGTTCACATATGCCAAAACTATCTCAGAGCACTCTTCTTCATCTTACTCAACACATCAGCCTTAAGTTCACATATGCCAAAACTATCTCAGAGCACTCTTCTTCATCTTACTCAACACATCAGCCTTAAGTTCACATATGCCAAAACTATCTCAGAGCACTCTTCTTCATCTTACTCAACACATCAGCCTTAAGTTCACATATGCCAAAACTATCTCAGAGCACTCTTCTTCATCTTACTCAACACATCAGCCTTAAGTTCACATATGCCCAAACTATCTCAGAGCACTCTTCTTCATCTTACTCAACACATCAGCCTTAAGTTCACATATGCCAAAACTATCTCAGAGCACTCTTCTTCATCTTACTCAACACATCAGCCTTAAGTTCACATATGCCCAAACTATCTCAGAGCACTCTTCTTCATCTTACTCAACACATCAGCCTTAAGTTCACATATGCCAAAACTATCTCAGAGCACTCTTCTTCATCTTACTCAACACATCAGCCTTAAGTTCACATATGCCCAAACTATCTCAGAGCACTCTTCTTCATCTTACTCAACACATCAGCCTTAAGTTCACATTCTTACTCAACACATCAGCCTTAAGTTCACATATGCCAAAACTATCTCAGAGCACTCTTCTTCATCTTACTCAACACATCAGCCTTAAGTTCACATTCTTACTCAACACATCAGCCTTAAGTTCACATATGCCCAAACTATCTCAGAGCACTCTTCTTTATCTTACTCAACACATCAGCCTTAAGTTCAC
Organism: Odontocerum albicorne; assembly: GCA_949825065.1. Lineage (NCBI taxonomy): Eukaryota > Metazoa > Arthropoda > Insecta > Trichoptera > Odontoceridae > Odontocerum > Odontocerum albicorne. The sequence goes on from OX463845.1 coordinate 1,952,198, forward strand.
ATTCTTACTCAACACATCAGCCTTAAGTTCACATATGCCAAAACTATCTCAGAGCACTCTTCTTCATCTTACTCAACACATCAGCCTTAAGTTCACATTCTTACTCAACACATCAGCCTTAAGTTCACATATTCCCAAACTATCTCAGAGCACTCTTCTTCATCTTACTCAACACATCAGCCTTAAGTTCACATTCATCCCTAATCACTTTATTCCGTATTCTGTTATACATTCCATATATACATTGTTATACATTGCCACAACATTTATAAGGCGCCCTTCAGTTTTTTAGACGTCCGTGTTTTACTTCCATACATGAAAGTTGGCAGTAGAACATTGACAGCGACTAGCATCTTAGCAGTCACATTATTCTTTGATCATCTGAGAAAATACAATCTAAATTATCTAATTCCTTAATTCTAAAAGCAAAGTTGTTCATATACTCGTACTTTGAAATTTTGAAAGCTACTACCTACTTATAATAATAATTTTTATTTATTTATTTATTATTACACATGACAAGAAATATACGCAATTTGCGAAAAAACAACAGGTAATTTGATTTGGACATACAATTTTAATGGATCTGGGTTTGTTGCCTTTCATTTGTCGTATCCCCAGTAAACTAGGCTTTTGCCTGTATCTCACTGAGGATATTTAGCATGAAAAAATAAATCGATACTTCTTTCCGATTTTTGATTACACAAAAACAAAACCCCTTTGCACGCTCTCATCAACCTGACAAACAGTGACACTCAACTACAACTGGAAACATCTTGCGAAATTCAGCTCCTCACACATCATAATAAAAGGACGATTTATATAGTGCCGTTAAGAATAGACTCTCTTTAAGGGTGCACTATCTCGGGATTCGAACGCACTATTATCGACAAATTAAAAATATTACAAAATCAATATATTAAGTAAAGTGCAAGGATAAGAAGCTGGTAGCTGCGGCAAATAAATAAGAAACATCACCGCGGCTTATTTATTTATTTATTTAACACTTTTATTGCAAATACAATATGTCAGGCTTATTACCAGGCGGCAATCTCTTCCAACCAACCAAACAAAAGTAAATGAAGCAAATTGCATGGTTGCATAAATCATTCAAATGACTTCATGTGTTTAGAATAACTATTTTGGTAAGAAAACTGCAGAAAACTTGCCGAGGGAAGACGACGAACTACAAAGAAACTTTTTTACATATTTCGATATGTGCTAGTAAAATATTTGTATTTAGGCGGAGTGTTTTGGACGTGTACACCGCTCACTAAAAATCACAAACCTTAACAAAATCTTTTAAAAAAGGGCCACCCTCGAGCACCTCCCAAAACAGCACACACCAATATGTCGAGGCAGACAAAGACCGATCCAATCAAATCACCACTCGAAAAAAAGAACGTCAACCAAAAGAACATCAACCACACAACAACACAACATGATCGCTTTTATAACAAAACAAACATCTAAAAGTGACAATATCAACCGAAACCAAAATCTGGGAACAGACCACAAATATGCAATATCCGAGTTTTCAAACTCTAAGTTATTTGTTATCTCTGTTTTACGACATTCAATGTTCGGTGGACAATAATAGCGAGAAGACAAATGAAATGTAGGTTTTGTATTCGACTTATGAAATAACTCTATAAAGCCATTAATAACTTTGGATAGAAAGACAACATTAAATTGGTGAAATTTCATCGCTATTCCCGAATAAGTGAGGGCCGCACGGCACGCCACTGGAATTTCCATAGCGACCCCGAGACCTATATACAGAGAAATTGTCTACCTGCCTGAGTTATGTGTCTGTGGCACACTCAAGTGTGGGTGTGCGTGTTTTTCCCCAACACAATAACACGCACTCACACACGCTTAAACCCGTATACTCAGGACCGTCACATTTATATAAGCAATATGTGCTCCGCACGTAAACAATAATTTATAATAATATAAAATATTGAATTTTCTAGACGTAAACTTTTAATGTTTCGTATATCGCACCATAAAAAAGTGTGAAAGGAAAAGTAAATGTGAATAAAAAAGTGTGAAAGGAAAAGTAAATGTGAATAAGGGTGAAAAATGAAAGATTGGAACAAGTTGAGGAATTTTGATATTTGAATAGTATTTCCTCAGATAATCGAAGTTATGAGGGATATCGAATAGTGTGTAGTGATAGGAAACAGAGTCAATGAGATACTTAAATATATATACTCGAACCAGATAGTATACGCATATGTTAAGATGAAAAGTGAGGAGATATGTCGTCTCTGCCAATCCTTAAAATAGACAGAATATGGTGATATGTATGCACACATACATATTATCACGCCGCGTCTTTTGTGAGGTAGACCGAGAGAACAGATCTCCAAACTTTTATATCCAAGTATACAACTTTTGCCTCCTCCAAATTCATATATTTCATCATGCACCATATTCTATTATTTATACTTTTATATTGCCTTCTTTCAAAATCATGCATTATTTCTGATGTCTTCATTCCGCCTTCTTTCAAACATTGACAATCCACAAATTTTGCTTAGTGCACGCATCTTCACACCATTAATTTCACTCACATCCTTCTTTTGCCAAATCCAAGTTTCACTTCCATAGATCAAGATGAGTTTCAACAAACTATTATGTATTGTTATTATTGCTACTGTTGATATTGTGTGGTTGTTTATAACGTTAAGTGCTCCATTTTCCTAGTTACCTGTCACTACCCTTCATTCAACGTCAACTTGCCCGTCAGATGTAAACATACTGCCCAGATTACAAAACTCATGGTATGCATGTAATATTATCATAATAATTTAACCAAAATCACCATTTTCATGTATTAACCCTTACAGGCACAGGCACAGGTAAACTTCACTTATTTTTACTCAGGCTGCACAAAAAATAAAAATTCAAATTTCTCATTATTTTTTTTAATGTGTTTGAAAAATGATACATACAAATGCTAAATTAACATACTTCCACTTCCTCGGTAAGTCAAGGAACTCCCGGTGAGGTGGTACAACTTATGTACCACTAGTCCATATTTCCACTGGTATTTCTAATGTACCACCAAATAATGCTGAAATACATCCAAGTAAAATTAATTTTTAACCTAAATATAAATTTACCACAATTACTGAAGTCAATTTTATCACAACACAACTATTTTTTATTAAAATTTAATACAAATATATAACGTTTTCTTTTATACGCACAAGTCGGCACACCGAGAACAACTAACTGTCAATAATATTAGAAGCTAAATGAATTTGAACAGGACCAGACCTGCTGCAGCTGTGCGGATATGAGTCATAAGTATTATATTATACGAAGTGGTACATAATCTGAGCGTTCGTGCAGCAATAGAGAGAGGTTTAATAAGTGGTACATTGCGTGTACCATTGTGCAGTACTGCGTCAAAAAAAATGTACATAACGTGTACCACTAAGCCTGTAAGGGTTAAAAGGCGTGAAGATATGTCATTACCGTCAACCCCAAAAGGTATATGGCGTTATAGTATAAACGTATGTATTAACCACATAAATTAAGGTTACAATTGTTAAACAACGCAAAAGAATATTGTTCCAAGAAGTTCTAAATATGTAGATTCTGTCAGATTTCATATTCAGAAGAGCTGTGTGCGTTTATTAAAATACGTGAAGATATGTCTTCTCTGTCAACCCCAAAATATACGTGACGTGTTAGTATATATTATATATATTTATAAAAAAAATTACTAATTTCAGTTTAGCTCACGGGCTGCACCACCTCTTGAATAGACCCTGTTGAAGCCGCCTCGGATGGATTTATTTCGTGTTAAAAATATTTGTTCGCAAACTGGGCTCGCATGCCGAAGACTAATTCTCCCTCAGAACGTAAAACATGAAACTCCAGCCCACAGTCCGCTTCAGTCCATGTCGCCGGTGGGTTTACTATAAAGTTGTAAAAAAAAATCGTTGCCTGTAAATATCTGAATGCCAAATGAGCAGAAAACATTTAGAATGTGGATTAATCGGAAAATACACCAAAATTTCAACGTTAACCTTTCCTTCCCTGTGTTGGGTATCTTCTACACATTGCTTCTAATAACCATTAATATCTCTATAAATATAATAAATACAAGGTTAAGATTTTAGGTATTCCTCCATAATATATTTACGCATTGATTTAAAAAATAATATTAATAATAATCAGAATTTATCGACTACATCGAGGTATTTTGTAAAGATCGAAAACAAATTCGCATTTAAACGCTGCGAGTGCCTCGTCTTGACGATAGGTGAATAGTATACGGGAAGCGCGACACTATATTCGCATCTCACTCTTGCATACTAGACTGAATTGCGAGAACCTGAATTGCCTCAACGCCGCAAGCATATGCGTAAGCGCCGGGGTATGCGACTGTATTCCGCGCCGCTAGTAGCTTCTAAGCTTGCAAATAGGTTGGACTTACGCCCGTTCCGTGAGCGGTGCCAGATGGTTTTTTAATGTTTTCAGCAAATAAATCTCAATTATTATAATTTTTAACTTCAATTATAATTAATTAAGGGGATTATCTATGAATGTTCTTATTTTTCCGATTTCAAATGGCTAATTTTTTATTGCGTACTCACTACCCAACACCGTAACACGCGTATTATTTTTATCACCGTAAGGGAAGGGTTACATTGTAAACTACGAGGTAAAAGCTAAGCCTGGATAGAACGAAAGCGTTTCAACACCACGAAATGCTGAAATATTGCCAAACTCTTATTGAATCCTAGATCTAATTGGTAAAACGACTGTCATAGCAACTACAGGTTTAACTTGATAGAGGCTGGTCACTTCTAACCCTGCGTCTTCCTTATCGGCTCTCTTAATATTTCCATCTCCTATCCACATTTATCCAACACTCCTGGTATCACTTAGCATCCACAAGTGTACATTTCCACTGGAACTACAGTTTTTGTGTAGTCAAAAAATCGGAAAGAAGTATCGATTTATTTTTTCATGCTAAATATCCTCAATGAGATACAGGCAAAAGCCTAGTTTACTGGGGATAGGACAAATGAAAGGCGACAAACCCAGATCCATTAAAAAATGTATGTCTAAATTAAATTACCTGTTGTTTTTTCGCAAATTATGTATATTTCTTGTCATGTGTAATAATAAATAAATAAATAAAAATAAACAGTCCATAATATTGTGTATTGGCAGCAGAGCTCACAATTTATACAACACGTATACATTTCCTATGCGGTAGATTTTTCTGCAGAGCGGAAGGCAATGGGAAACCACCGCACTATTTTCCCTAAGAAAACCGCAGAAATATGCTCAAAAATTTGAGGGTCACTTTCCTTAGAATTAAAGTCACGACAACGAAGAAGGCGTTTTGTACCTAGTAAATCTTAACGTTCCACACTTCCTAGAGGACAGTCCATATTACCATACTCTGGAAATGTCCCCGTTGAACCATAAAATGTGTGAGTATATCATCCTGTCGTATAGCTCATGATAGCTGAACATCTTGACTTCCATGATATTCTCCGACGACATATTTCCATCCATCCCTGCACTCCATGGCTCGAAGGGCAGTTGTTATGAAAAGTTCAGTTGCGTCTCTCACGTGATCAGTCAAACGCTACTATATACATCGACAGTGTAATACAAAACAATACTACAAAATCGTAATCTAGGAAAAAGGTAGAAAATTTACATCAATTTAATGCCGTCCAGGTTGAATTTACCCGAATTGAGTCTGATCGCGTCTGAAACTGAATTGATACCCTCACACCCCGGAGTCTAGACGCGTTAAGACGCAATCAAGCGAGTCATCACTTCCAGCCAGACCAATCAATCACTTTTGCTGAAGAAACAAACGGAAATGGTGCTGAAATACTGAAATTAAAGAGAAAACGATTATTTCAGTTTACCTTTGGAATTATGTATCTACAGAGGAAAATATTTAAAGATAAATTAATATGTACGAGTATAGCTCGAAATTTATTTATTCGAAAAAAATGAAATTTACTCGAACAAGACAGTATCAAAATCTGCTAACCTGATAGTTCACAACAGTATTTTTGTGCCGACTTTGGTATATGAGAGTGCAAGAGGTGCGTTGCCGCGCAATAACATACTGGTCTTCCCTGGGGAAGGTCGTCGGCTACGAGGCCCAGCGTCGTCGGTTCAAACCTCACGTTGTGCTTTTCTCCTTAAACGACATAGGCATTTTTTACGCCTAGTATTCGTGTAATGACTATGACTTTGGTCATACCTATTCTTTCCAAAAAAATAAAAAAAAGGAAAAAACATACCGGTGTGCCATCGCATCCAGTACAGCGGTATGGCCAGTGAGCTGGTATGCAATAGTTTTAGTTTCCAATTGAATTGACGTTGGGATGGCGAGGGGATCCTCGACTACGAGGCCCAGCACCGACGGCGATGGTAGGGAAACATGGACGGGGAAACAGATATAGGAGCCAGATATAGGAGCCGAATAAATGCTGTAGAAGTGCGTGCATTGAGAACAATACAAAGGTGACAACATACTCGTATAACAGGAAACGGGATGAATATAAACTTAAGGCTGATGATGTTCAATAAGATGAAGAGTATTCTGAGATGGTTTGGGCATGCAAAACGAATGAATGAAGAAAGACTATCGAAACAAATATAAAGTGTTAATGTAAGTGAAAGATGTGAGAGACGAAGACAAAGAAATGTATGTTTGGATCAAGGGAATGATATTTTGAAAGACTGAAATGTGGAAAGTCTGATAAATCGTAGGGGTTGTATGAAAAGGTGTAGAAGTGGCTAAAAATGTGTCCCAAGATAGAAATGATTGACGCTCTGTCTTCTCTGCTTACGCCTAAAGGGAAATGGCGTGATGGTATGTACGTATGAGGGGAGGTCAATAAATTCATGGAATGAAGGGGTTAAGGAGGGGGCGATAATGCGCATGCTCTGATAATATGCCTCATTATTAGTATATTCACCAAGTTTTAGTCTAATTTTGACAGTATTGTTTAAGGTATCATCGAAAGAGTATGTCAAACGTCACTAACATCCTAAGTATTGAAAAATGGGGTATCGCACGGTCATTAAATTTTTCACAAAACACGGGGTTTACGGGGATTGTTGCCCTGAAAAAAAAACGATGGTTTACAAGTGGCATAGTCTTTTTAAGCGAGGGAGAGAATCGATTAAAGACGAACTCAGACCGGGACGGCTTGTTGAGGCCATTTCTTCAAACATAGTCAAAAAAGTAGAAAAGCTTGTGCTCGAACAGCTTGCAGAAATAAATGGGTCTACCTACTCGTACAACCATTTTGAATATCCTCCAACAGCATCTAGGAATGTTAAAAGTTAGTGCAATGTGGGTACCCAGAATGCTCACGTTACTTCAAAAACAACAACGCGTCAAATAATCACAACAGTTTTTTGCCTAAGAATTTCAAAGTGTCGCAATCGGCCCGAAAAATGATGACTACATTTTTTAGGGATGCAGAAGGCATACTGCTGATATATTACAAAGATAAGGGTTATAAAAATAACTGGAGAGTGCTACTCTGGTCTACTGATACAGTTAAAAGAAACTGTGAAGGAGAAAATGAGAGAAAAATGGACAAAAGGGGTGCTGCTTTTGCATGTCAATGCACCCGTGCACAAAAGCAATTTATACATTGACTGCTCTTCACAACTGTGGCTTCGAAACATTAAATCCCTCCTTCCCTCCCTACAGCCCAGATCTGGCTCCAACTGACTATTATTTCTTTTCAATCGTCCATAAAAAACAAAAAAGTTCTAGAAAAGAAATTTACAAGACAATGTGCGATGTTGGCTTATTTTGAGTGGAAAAACATTTTTTTTTCTCGTAGGCATAAATGAACGTCTCGTAGGTATAAATGAAAAATCTGATAAACGCATTCGAGTTATGTAAAAAAATTGTTTTTTCGTTTTATTCCACGAATTTATTGACCTACCTTCGTATGTACGAGGCATATCCAGAAAGTAAGTGTACCGAATTTTTGTAGGTTACAATTTTTTTTATTTAAACAAAAAAATTACGTGGTTACCGTAGTATATATGTAAGCTATTTTTCGACATAGTCGCCATTCCTCTCAATGCAGGTGGTGAAGCGGGGTATCAACTTTTTGATGCCTTCCTCGAAGTAGTTTCCCGCCAACCCCTCCGTCCACTTCTCCACCTCCTCCTTTACCTCCTCGTCGGTTGAAAACCTTTTTTTCACCCATGTGCAGCTTCAGGGAGGTAAATAGATAGTAATCTGAAGGTGCTAGGTCAGGGGAATGCGCGGGATGATTCAGGACATCCCATTTAAACGAGGCGAGCAGTTCCTTCGTGGCGTTGGCCGTGTGTGGTCTGGCATTGTCGTGCAGCAGGCAGACTCCCTTTGTCAGCATGCCTCTCCTCTTGTTCTGAATCGCCCTCCGCAATTTTTTTAGGGTCTCACAGTATCTTGCAGAGTTGATGGTCTCCCCTTGAGGCATATATTCAATTAAAATTATGCCTCGACAGTCCCAAAACACGGATGCCATGATTTTCTTGGCTGAAATTGTGGTTTTGAACTTTTTGGCGGAGGGTGAAGAGATGTGACGTGACCGTTTTTAAACTCGCGACACCACTTGTACACACTCGTACGATTCATAGCTTTATCACCATATGCAGTTTTCACCTCATTATAAACCTCAACCGGAGGTTTTCCCTTCCAAACGAGATAACGGGTGACGCCGCGTATTTCGCACTTGGCGGGAGATTGGATTGAATTTTTTCACGAAACGTTTTGTCGCGTCGACACTTCTCAACGTACTGACCTCGAACCGGTCTCGTTGCGGAGGGGAAGGGTCAGGCTACACGGAAGTGTAGCCAACATGTTGAAAATAAAATCCATCCGGTCGTGAGAGCCTCAGTACACTTACTTTCTGGATACGCATAGTACTATACTCAAGTATAAAAATTAAACTTGGATATTAAAAACAGTTATAGGAACAGAATAAAAGTGATAGAAATACAAAACATGAGATACTCGTATATTACGAGAATATAAAAATTATTTCTGATAGAATAAAGAGTGATTGGACAAGGAAAAGCTATTGGTTAGAGATGGACGTTTTAAGTAGAAGAAAATAGTCATGAGATGTTTTGAACACATTAACAACCTCTATGACGTTGGTAAGACACCAACTAGGCTACAGAGATAAGACACCACAAAGAATTTGAGCACGCAACATGGTACCCTACTTTTTTCCATCATCAGAAACACGTTATTTTTTTAGGTAAACAAAAATATAATAGTATATCTCGATCGCCAAAGAGCGAAAATAATGGCCCTAATAAGTTACACAATCAATACGCTGGATTCCAGTGTAAAAACTCGAGCTGATTACTCCTTTCGTAGAAAAAGCAATAATTTTCCACTTCAATCTTCGGAAAATAAGCACCCCTATTACTTGAGATATTTTTTATCATAAGATAGCATAGTAAAGGGGTGGAGAAGTCGCCAGGAAGTGATCTTAAGGAATTCAAAGAAAAACTTAGAAGTCCAAACCCTCGTTTTTTTTCTGGGCTGTGGAGTCGGATGAAAATTTACCGACTCCGACTCCAACTCTTAACTCTGACTTCAATTTTTATTTTATAATTTACTGCGTCTACCTAATGTATTTATATTGACTTATTAATAATGGATACAGGTATAAATTAAAAATTAATTATATTCGTACACAAATGAAACAATTTAATAAAAAAATATATAAACAATACGCATTAAGCAATATCTTCACACAAAAATAATATTAAAAATATATATTAATATTTAAAAAAAGAATTAAATAAAACTTTTAAAATAATTAGAAAAACAACACAGGTAGGTATTAAAAAAATAAGAAAACACTTTAAAATAAAATAAAAAGGTTGCCTCATTTGTTTTCATATGTTAACTAAATCTTATTAATATTGTTTATTATTATTTAGATTCAATATTGAATAGAACACAAGATAAGATTTTTGAAAGTAAATATACTTTATATAAATCTTATTTCCTATTCGTGGTCTAAATGGAATTAGATCTCAAAAAAAGAACTGCTTCTATTAAGTCAGGATTTATGGAAGCTCTTAAATCTGATTTAATCATTTTAAGCGCGGAAAATAAAGAAAATGTTAAAATAATTAAACGGAGTCGGAGTCGGTCGATTTTTTCCGACTCCGACTCCGCCTAAAATGTTCCGAATCCACGACTCCGGCTCCGACTCCGACTCCACAGCCCTGTTTTTTTTGCAATTTTTATATGAGGCGGATAGCTGGACACTATATGCAATAGACAGTTAATTTATACGTTGAAGATGTAGTGAAAAAGGTGGCGATAGAACATTATGTATGTTAGACTATCAGAATAATAGACGACCTCCGTGGCCTGGTGGTAAGACACTTGTCTGCCGATCTGGAGGTTGCGGGTTCGATCCCCGCTGAAACCCCGATTTTTTTAAATAGGATTGTAGTCTGGTTAACACTTAGGGCCTATAAAAACATCTTTTTGGTTGGTTGGAAGAGATTGCCACATGGCAATAAACTCGCCAGGTTAAAAAAAAAACAATTTTTGGATGGAACAAGTCGATGTTGAGACGTGTCTCTTTGTTTATTTATTTGACACTTTTATTGCAAATACAATCTGGCGGGTGGGTTTATTTCCAGGTAGCGATGTCTTTCAATCAACCTGACAAAAGTAAATGAAGCAAGTTACGGGGTCGCATAAATCATTCAAATGACTATCCATCCCCACGAAATCCATAAACACATACGTGAGCACATGCCCACGAACCCCACAAAGACGGACAATCACCCGAATATTCTTTTCTTATAAAGTGAGATATCATCAATCAAAAGGAAAGGAAGGGATGGTGGAGAGGAAAGGAAAAATCGGGAATGAAACACGTTATTTTATTGACTAGGAATTGAGAGTTTTTCAGTCGCTTCTTAAAGCAGGCCAAGGACGGAGCAAGTCTAATACGTGTTTGTAACTGATTCCAGAGTCTCACTGCATGGACAGTAAAGGACGACGTAAAAAAAGAGGAGCGGTGAACTGGAAAGGCCAATAGACAACCTCTGTTTGAGCGTAGCGCTAATCCATGATTGGATAGACGTTGAAAATTTTCGGCGAGATAAGAGGGTAAGAAGATGTTATTTGTGTAAGAACAACCTTATGATACTTTGGACACATACGATAATAATAGGCTATCCCTTGTAATCGAGTACGATTGTCTACCATCCTCTGTACGCAAGATGACTGTGCGTATATTTGTTTATTGTGTGCGTATATTTGTTTATTGTGAGAGACGTTGAAAATTTTCGGCGAGATAAGAGGGTGAGAAGATGTTATGTGTGTAAGAACAACCTTATGATACTTTGGACACATACGATAATAATAGGCTATCCCTTGTAATCGAGTACGATTGTCTACCATCCTCTGTACGCAAGATGACTGTGCGTATATTTGTTTATTGTGTGCATGCTGTTGAACTTCAACAAGCACACATTCAAGGCAGATAAAATCCAATGTTCTGATAGCAAGAAGATTAAACATCATAAGACAAAGTGTTGTAAGGCACTTTTTATGTTGCTTAAAAACACTATAATCTTCTTCTTCTTCCTCCAATTGGTTTAGATCGTATGACCTGTTTGTGACGGTGGACTGTCCTGGGATGATAACTTCCAGCTGTTCTTCCACCTTTTCGGCGACCTTCCTGGTAATCTCCTGCTGTTAGGGTTTTCAGTCTTAGAGATTTTTAACAGTCTTATATCCCCCACGCGATCCACATGATCCCTCCAAAAGCACCTTTTGCTTCTTCCCCACCTCACTATGTCTTCAACACCACATATAGACCTTATCGTCTCATTTCTGATCCGATCTCTAAGAGTGCTGCCTGCGATGGAGCGTAGGGTTCTCATTTTGATCCCTCCAGAAGCGCCTTCTGCTTCTTCCCCACCTCACTATGTCTTCAACAACATAGACAGACCTTATCGTCTCATTTCTGATCCCATCTCTAAGAATTCTGCCTGCGATGGAGCGTAGGGTTCTCATTTACACTATAATAATTTATGAAAAGTAGCATATACTCGTAAGTTACAGAAAAACATAAATTCATAAGTAAAACGTTCTAAGAATAAAACGAGTCTGGCAGTCAATTCCCAGGAATTGAACCTGGAGTGCACGCTTGCTTAGCGTGAACGCTAATCGTTAGACCACCGACACTTAACGGGAAGGGAAGACAACAACCTTGAGCGGTCAATTATGGCGAGATGTGTGGATAGAAAAAAAAAACAGGGACTAAATACCATTCCAATGGTGTAGCCAGATGAAAAAAAACAGCGAGCTGCTCATTTCTAGAGACGCTATATAAGAGTAAGAGATCGATTTTATTGAAGAGGGATGGTTGATGATCATGGTGTTCTTAGAAATCGAAGGTTTTTTTGGATCCTTCATATCCAGCACGTGTTCACCTCTTTGCTTTACAAATATTGTTGACGATGATTATATAAAAGTAACAAAGGTTTGTGAAAACTGGCCCATTTATCAGTCTGGCGGTTTGGCAAAGGACTCGAGGCACGGGAAAAGGCAGCGAAGAGAGCCGGGAAGAAGGGGAGGCAGATTGCGAGAAAATGGGGTGGTAGGTGGCAAAGGGGTGGAAAGAGGGGTGAGAAGAAGGTTCAGAGGAAGCCGTTCTGATGGCCTTGACATTAGGGCGAGTCTACGTTTTGTACGTTCTAGACTGTTGAACCAAGCCCACACTTCCTTCCTTACGCCGCGTTAAGGTGACCATACCTAAATTGTACTTTACTGACAAATTCTGTTTTAAATGTAGCTACTAGGCTAACACTATTCTTGCGCGATTCTAGAAGCACTAAGTTTATATGTACCTAATAAATATAGCCGTGCAAGGAATCACTCTCTGTTCTACATACCAACTTACAGGACGAATATCATGGCTAAACACTAAGTCACGCGTGGTATAGAGATATTGAACCAACTGAATGACACTGTTGATATATTCTCGGTACCGTCTAACAGTATGAGAAGAATCCTGGCTGATATTCTTCCTAACGAATAAGCTAACGCTAGAAGCAGACCCTGTTTGTGTAACAGGAGAAATCCGTGCAAAGTGGATAAAAAAAAAATAGATGGTTATCATAAATATTGACACTTTTAAAAACTATACATTGGATCATGTCTCGCAAATGGGTTGATTTCAAACTTTGTCTCTTTGTATTTAAGTCCCATAATATGATGTCTCTATTGTACCTGAGAGATGCCCCTTCGAGTAGAACTTAAAGGTCGATTTCATCTTCTTCTAATAAATAGATTATTCCGAATTGACCAAACAGACGGGGTATTTTGAAAGAGCTTTTGCCGTTGCTGGTTCTGTGGTGTGGAACGGCCTGCTTCTACTCGTAACTGCAAGATATATGGGTGGCCTGTACAGCTTTAGGAAGAATTTGAGGACAACCCTTTTCGGAAGGTCTTATCAAAATTTATACGCAGACACTAAACTACATAATCATCATCCTGTCGTGTAGGTCATGACTGAGCATCGTGACTCCCATGATAGTCTATGGCTACTCTTCTCCATCCATCTCTGCACTCCGCAGTTCGAAGGGTAGTTGTTAAGGTTGTGTCTCTCACTTGGTCAGTCCAACACATTAGGACTCTTCCTTTTGCACGCCGTCCTTCCACATCTCCAGCAACCACAAATCTCTCCAAACTGTCTCGATGGCCACGAGCAATGTGCCCAAAGAATCTGAGAACTCTTCTAAGGCATATTGTTGACAATTTTTTGCGTTAATTTGCCATTCTGCTGGGCATGCTCGGGTTTAACTCCTTAAGCGTAAGAAGAGATCTGCGTCTGAAATGTGGTGCTGAAAAAGGTACTAGTGTACTATTGTAGAATTCCATGGACAGTGGCAATGGCAATAGGAAGAGTCCTAATGTGTTGGACTGACCAAGTCACGATGCTCAGTCATGACCTACACGACAGGATGATGTAGTAGGATAAAGTCATGGATAGACACCGAACTCTCTCATATAGAGATATCGTAGATATTTTTTTTGTATTTTCTCTACCATGAGTGAGTTCTGCGCCCCCACCGGGCTCCAAATGCAAGCATTGCTTTCTAGTTTGTCATCAATGCCAGTTTATCTAGCTTTCTGGTCTTAATGGTCCATATCTCAGCATTATAGAGTAGACGAGTGATTTCTATTCTTCCCAAATGATTTATATTCTACACATAAAAGTATTTAACGTGTTTCAGACGTATGTGTATCAATTTATGCTGCTTAAAAACACAAAGATCTTGACGTGTCCTCGTTGTTATTTGAAGGACCAAGCGAATGTTTGTTATATGGATATTACGGAGCAACAGTTGGACAAATTACAGCGTCTTCAATATGTTTGATTAATATTTTATTTTTAACCTGAGAAAGCACGGTCATATCACTTCATACCAGTAGGAGCTGAACTGGTTGAACGTAAGAAACAGACGCCAAGTTCACATAATATCTCTATTGTAAAATACATCATCATTGCCCCAAAAAAATTTCCCCAAAAAGCATAAATTTTCAGAGCCAGATTCGGAGGTTTAATGATTCAGACATATTTATTTATTTAACACTTTTATTGCAATACAATCTGGCGGGCTTATTGCCAGGTGGCAATCTCTTCCAACCAACCAGACAAAAGTAAATGAAACAAGTTACGTGGTCGCATAAATCATTCAAATGACTATCCATCCCCACGAAATCGATAAACACATACGTGAGAATGTGCCCACGAATCCCACAAAGACGGACAATCACCCGAACATTATTTTTCATATAAAGTGAGATATCATCAATCAAAAGGAAAGGAAGGGATGGTGGAGAGGAAAGGAAAAGAAAAATCAGGAATGAAACACGTTATTTTACTGACTAGAAATTAAGAGTTTTTTCAGTCGCTTCTTAAAGCATGCCAAGGACGGAGCGAGTCTTATATTGGTTTGTAACTGATTCCAGAGTCTCACTGCATGGACAGTAAAGGACGACGTAAAGAAAGAGGAGCGGTGAACTGGAAAGGCCAATAAACAATCTCTGTTTGAGCGTAGCGCTAATCCATGATTGGAAAGACGCTGAAAATTTTCGGCGAGATAAGAGGGTGCGACATACCTTTGTGAGACATACCTTTGTGCTTAAACAATACTAAGTAAATGAGAATAAATTAAGGTTACGAGTTTGATTGTCTTTACTTGTCCCGTCACCCCATTTTATCCTGCCGAAAATTTTCAGCGTTTTTCGTATCATGGATTTACGCTACGCTCAAACAGAGATTGTTTATTGGCTTTCCAAGTCAACCGCTCTATTTTTTTAACGTCGGCCTTTAATGACCATACATTGGGGCTCTGGAACCCGTTACAAACCAATTACAAACTCGCTCCGTTTTTGGCATGCTTTAATAAGTGACTGAAAAAACTCTTAATTTCTAGTCAGTAATACATCGTGCTTAATTCTTGACTTTTCTTTCTTCTCCACCATACCTTTTTTTCCTTTGAAGGATGATATCTCACTTTCATTTTTGTTATATATATGTTCATAAATTTCACAAAAATGAATAATGCGACCATGTAACATAATTAATTTATGATTGTTTGGTTGGTTGGAAGAGATTGTCACCTTATAATAAGCCCACCAAACTGATTTTACGATGAAGTGTTCACTAAATAAATTAATAAATAAGAGCATTTTCCTAAGCAGCCCCATTTGAGAAGGATTTAACCCTTACAAGCACAGGTAAAGTTTCTCATTTTTTTTAATGTGTTTGAAAAATGATACATACAAATGCTAAATTAACATATTTCCACTTCCTCGGTAGGTCAAGGAACTCCTGGTGAGGTGGTACAACGTATGTACCACTTGTCCATATTTCCATTGGTACTTCTAATGTACCACCAAATAATGCCGAAATACATCCAAATAAAATTAATTTTTAACCTAAATATAAATTTACCACAAATACTGAAGTCAATTTTATCACAAAACAACTATTTTTTATTAAAATTTAATACAAATATATAACGTTTTCTTTTATACGCACAAGTCGGCACACCAAGAACAACTAACTGTCAATAATATTAGAAGCTAAATGAATTTGAACAGGACCAGACCTGCTGCAGCTGTGCTGATATGAGTCATAAGTATTATATTATACGAAGTGGTACATAATCTGAGCGTTCGTGCAGCAATAGAGAAAGGTTCAATAAGTGGTACATTGCGTGTACTATTGTGCAGTACTGCGTCAAAAATAGGTGGTACATAACGTGGACCACTAAGCCTGTAAGAGTTAAGGTTGTGTGTATAATAAACCTCAAATATCAACGTTTCTACACAACAGAATAGTGCTCGTATAAACTTATTTACAAGTTCACAATTCTTCGTAATTTTCATTATTCTTTGAGAACATTTTATAAGAATCATCCATCCGTTCCATTGACTCCCTAATTTTTAATTGTTGTGTTCCATATTTTATTAACGAAAATAATTTTTGAAAGTATGGACATCGCATTTCAGCCCACACTACTCGTCTCCCAAGGCAGAACTTAAAAAAGTTTTCCCAAAGCGACATCCCCCCCCCCCCACACTATCATCCATTTCCTAATTTTCCCCCAAAAAGCACAAATTTTCAGAGCCAGATTCGGAGGTTTAAGGATTCAGACACAACTTTGTGCTTTAAAAATACTAAGTAAATGATAATAAATCAAGATCTTAAGAAAACATATTGTCTTAAGAAAACACATTTAAAAAAAAAGGGTTCAAGTTTTATTTTTTAAACCTTGTATTGTATTATATAACACTTTCGTTGTATACAGTATAACCTGGAGGGTTTATTGTCATGTGGAAATCTCTTCCAACCAACCAAAAAGATGGCAAATGCCGGGATAGGTTCCATAAAAGACGTGCGCAGACGCATTCCTATCTATCCCATACACTGCAACACAGATACAAAAGCACAAAATGTAGAGTAAACACAAGGAAAAAAAAATAAAATAAATCAAATCGTGCTGATAAGCCTTGTATGTAATAAACAAGGCGGCCAAAGTCAACTCAATCAAAAAAAAAAAAAAAAAAAAAACCAAAAAGATGTTCAAGAGGTCTTAAGTAAAAACCAGACTAGAATCCTTATTTAAAAATGTTGTTTCCCATGAGATTTGAACCCGGAGCCTCCTGGTCGGTAGACAGGTGTCTTACCAACTAAGCCACGTAGATCGTCGCTGCTGTTTGATTGGAAGAGATTGACTTATAGCAATATGCTCGCTAGGTTACACTGCGTACAATGAACTGCGTACAATGAACTCCTGGTCGGTAGACAGGTGTCTTACCAACTTAGCCACGAAGATCGTCGCTGCTGTTTGATTGGAAGAGATTGACTTGTAGCAATATGCTCGCTAGGTTACACTGCGTACAATGAAAGTAGTATCTAATTCTAGACCATAAATTAAATTTCAGATAATGATTATTATCCAGAGACAACAGTTCTTAAACGAACTCTGTGACCCAATTAATAACATCCCTGTCTTTTAACCAGGAGGTTGTGTATTTAAATCCTGCTGGAACCCGATTTAAAAAGTTGTTTAGTGGATTTCACTTAGGGCCTCATAAAATATATTTTTTCAGGTACTGTATGCGAAGTTTTTTTTTTACATAATTCACTCGGGCGCTGTTATAGCTGCCAGGCGTGTTCTTTTTAATGGCGGAGGATTCGAATCCTGAATGGAAGCGCCATTGAGTAGATTTCGATCACTAAACGGTGCTATATAACAATAGTTCATTGAATAAAAATTGTCACGATTTTTTCCAAACCAAAGTCAAAATATGTCAATATTATGTTATGATAATTTAGATGTAGTGAAGTGTTATGCGGTATAGATCGCTCAGGCAGAAGAGTCATTTTGCAATAGTGTGAGTAACATTCTCTGTATTACACAACTTGTTTTTGGTTTTAGAATGCCACAAGATTGGTTCGCGCAGAGCGCACGTTTGTATTGTTGTTAAAATACTCGGTGATTAGAAAAACACTATCATGTCGAAATTAAGAAAGGGAAAACCGCTTTTGGGCCAAACAAAGGAGATTGTTTTAAATTTTGGTAATGATTGATAATAATTAGGGATCGGTCGAAAAGGTGCTGCAATCTATTAGTGCGATTTTTGCCCAAAGAAATGTATAATTCAAAACATTTCGAAAACTTAGAATGTTCATTGTTATAACTTAAAGTTTCCTAGAATTAAGTATCACTCCATCCACTATTATTTTAAAACTTTATTATTTGGCATTGTAATTATGATACATGAATATGCTAAATAATCTTACATTCATTTTATTTTTATGTGCAATCTAATTAAAGCTGACGAACATTTTTACTTTACAATACTTGTACTTATATTTATTTTTAATCTTGAAAAATTTCATTATTGTTATTTAATGTTTCCTAGAATCTGCCATGCCTAAATAATTAATATGTTAAATGAATTTATTTTTATGATTATTACAATTTAAGCTGGCAGCATTTGTAATTTACAAAACGTGTGTGTTCATTTCAATGTTTGAATATAAAATATTATTTTTATATTTTTTTGTTTTTTCACTTCATTAAAAAAATAAAGTGACAAGTTTTTGTAAATGCACTGTTACTCACACTATTGCAAAATGACTCTTCTGGCTGAATGATATATGGTACCTTGTGAACAGTACTGGGCAGTCTAGGGTTGTCTAGAAAGTACTCAGCCCTTGGACCACTGACATCTCCAATTCTTCACCTTAGTCTCCAAGTAGATGTCAGTGCATAGATAGCTGCCACACCCCGGAAACTTGGAGCAGGAACACAGATACAGGTTGTTTCTCATTCTGTGTTTTCCCTATTCTCTCTCTTATTTTTTCCTGCTTCTATTTACAGTTGTCGACTTCGAGACATCGTTGGTCATCCTCCTCCGAAGGAACATAGACATTTTTCCTTACATCAAAGCATTCTCTGCGGGTACACCCAAACTATTGGGCTACCGAATTTATCTCAGGACATGGAAGCTTTAATAGCAAACTCTATGGATTCAATCTGGTCCCTTCGCTCTGTTACATTTTTTGCGGAATCCATCCGCTGATCACATTCTGTGTACTGCGATAATAACCGAGTCAGTTATTTCCGAAGGGACCTCCACTTAGTCTTACATCGATTCATCTTCGGATTGATTGGCTTCCCCGATCTAATGGCGTAAATGGATAATTTTGTTCCATTTGGACTCCAGACCTTAAGCCCCTTTATAAGAAAACAGTTGCTGCTCTGCAATTCATTTTCCTTTTCCCATGATGCTGGACTTTAAATCCGTCATCACTACAATTATTTCCAGACACAGGTGTGTTGCCACCAGAGAATGAGTCCTTTTGAACAGGTCCTTATTCATCACTATGTGATATCGCGCTCATAAAACCAAAATAAAGATTTCGATATTTTAGTGATCGCATTAGATGGGGACTTATTTTGTTCCTCAAACAGCATGGGTGGTGGTGGGATCGAAACGAACTAAACTTCAAGTTACACTAGTTTCACTGCCATCCAATGTAAATTGGTGCCAAGTATCGGGTGTAACTTAATTTCTTTTTGTTTTACAGTGGATAATATTTTTAAAGTTTATTCACCGATGACGGATCTGTGTAAGTACGGTTTTATATCATTAGTACACAAGTATGAGATCTTTTTATCAAATTCAGTTAGAGATAGTGGATAACATTTTTAAAGTTTCAGTGGATAACATTTTTTAAGTTTCTTCACCGATGACGGATCTGTGTAAGTACGGTTTTATATTATTAGTACACAAGTATGAGATCTTTTTATCAAAATTCAGTAAGAGATAGTGGATAACATTTTTAAAGTTTCAGTGGACAACATTTTTAAAGTTTCTTCACCGATGACGGATCTGTATAAGTACGGTTTTATATCATTAGTACACAAGTATGAGATCTTTTTATCAAATTCAGTTAGAGATAGTGGATAACATTTTTAAAGTTTCAGTGGATAACATTTTTTAAGTTTCTTCACCGATGACGGATCTGTGTAAGTACGGTTTTATATCATTAGTACACAAGTATGAGATCTTTTTATCAAAATTCAGTAAGAGATAGTGGATAACATTTTTAAAGTTTCAGTGGACAACATTTTTAAAGTCTCTTCACCGATGACGGATCTGTGTAAGTACGGTTTTATATCATTAGTACACAAGTATGAGATCTTTTTATCAAATTCAGTTAGAGATAGTGGATAACATTTTTAAAGTTTCAGTGGATAACATTTTTTAAGTTTCTTCACCGATGACGGATCTGTGTAAGTACGGTTTAATATCATTAGTACACAAGTATGAGATCTTTTTATCAAAATCCAGTTAGAGATAGTGGATAACATTTTTAAAATTTCAGTGGATAACATTTTTAAAGTTTCTTCACCGATGACGGATCTGTGTAAGTACGGTTTTATATCATTAGTACACAAGTATGAGATCTTTTTATCAAAATTCAGTTAGAGATAGTGGATAACATTTTTAAAGTTTCTGTGGACAACATTTTTAAAGTTTCTTCACTGATGACGGATTTGTTTAAGTACGGTTTTATATCATTAGTACACAAGTATGAGATCTCTTTATCAAAATTCAGTAAGAGATAGTGGATAATATTTTTAAAGTCTCTTCACCGATGACGGATCTGTGTAAGTACGGTTTTATATCATTAGTACACGAGTATGAGATCTTTTTATCAAAATTCAGTAAGAGATAGTGGATAATATTTTTAAAGTCTCTTCATCGATGACGGATCTGTGTAAGTACGGTTTTATATCATTAGTACACGAGTATGAGATCTTTTTATCAAAATTCAGTAAGAGATAGTGGATAATATTTAAAAGTCTCTTCACCGATGACGGATCTGTGTAAGTACGGTTTCATATCATTAGTACACAAGTATGAGATCTTTTTATCAAAATTCAGTTAGAGATAGTGGACAACATTTTTAAAGTTTCTTCGCCGATGACGGATCTGTATAAGTACGGTTTCATATCATTAGTACACAAGTATGAGATCTCTTTATCAAAATTCAGTTAGAGAATATTGAAAAAGTGCTCCCTGGCCTAGCGTAATATATCATGCTGTAGAAGAGATTACTCTTCCTTTCTACCATCAAATCTGTCTCTATTTGCAGATTTATTTAAAGCGACTTTTTTTAGAAAAGGTAGACAGAATATTTTGAACGTTTTCTTTAAAGACATTTTAACAGGGGAGCTGAACGAATACTGACAAATTTAAATAATAATCGAGTTTTAAAAAACTTTATCAAGAGCCCAAAAGTTTCGGGTTTAACTTTATGGAACTCCATATAAGAATATTCTTCTTCCCAGTGATGTCAGGTCTCCCCAACGTTGAATATCACCTGAGAGTAGACCTCTTTGTTCCCGGCAGCCTGAAAAAGATCCCCAACGCTCCTTATACCAGTCCAATCACGTATATTGCGGAGCCAGGAGATTTGCTTCCTGCCAACACCTCTTCAACCTTCTATTTTGCTTTGGATGTTCAAGTGCAGTAATTTTTACTTTGCTCCTATAAGTACATGACCCAAGTAGAACACCGTTCGGATTTCAATATTATTCAGCAACTCTCTATCAACTTTGGCTCTTTGAAGAACCCTCGTGTTGCTGACCATATCCGTCCAGGGTATCCGTAGCATTCTCCGGTGCATCCACATTTCGAATGCTTCCAGTCGGTTCAAACTACCAACTTTGAGGGTCCATGATCCTACTCCATGCAATAACACTGACCAAATGTAGCATTTGACTAACCGTTGTCGAAGTTTCAAGTTTAGATTATCATATGAGAATATTGAACAATAAATAACTTTGTTGTACCACTTATTTAATTAATTCCATGTTTCTACTTTACTATCCTGAGATTCTATTTAAGCGGAATGATCCCAGTTTAATATGAGAATAGTGGTTAGATCAGACTTGTGTCATGTTACTATGACTACCCATATCGAAAGTGTTAACACTTTGGGTCAATTAACCATACACATTTGTGGGTGGTTCATAGTAATATGACACCAGTACGACCGGGACCATTCCACCTGAAGAGAGCCTCGAAATAGGAGGTACAAATACGTGAAGCGAATTTATGTAATTAGTGAAATAAGGAAGGAATTTATCGTTAAAACTTGTTAAACGATACTTAAAAATGGGACATTAAAACAAGTATCTAGTAGGTGACCAAACAGGAGCTACCTGTTTCTTCTTCTTCTTCTTCCTGGCTCTGTCCCAACTCATTGCCTAGGTAGGCTTTTGGGATCTGCTCTTCTCGTTCTCAGGCTGTATGTTCTTCGGTTTTGGGTGTCGCTTTCATCTAGGCCGTTTCTCTGCAGGATTTTGGAGCATTGAGTCATCCAGAAGTTCTTTGGTCTTCTTCTGGACGGCTGTCGAGGAAGATTCACAGACATTGCCTGATTTACAGTATGGTCTGGTGGTCTCCATCTTATGTGTCCATACCATCTCAGCTGTCGTTCTTCCCGCTTACTATTTATGCCAGTGGCCCCCAGGCTACCACGAATGCGTGAGCTCTTATTATGTTATAACTGTTAATTAAGAACAGGAGCTACATGATTATTTCCCTTTAAGGTCGTTGTACTATGAATAGGATCAGACGTGAAGTGATCTGCACTGTAAACGATATACATAAGTGGGGCCTAGTAGAGTTGCCTTTCCGTGAGTGCTGGGGGATCTACCTATATGGTAGACCATGGGCCACATCAGTAATAGCTGCCTACTGTATGCATACTATATATAATACCCATGACTTTGGTCATATCTATTAAAAAAAAAAACTCCTTCAGCACAGGGAGATTTGTGAAGTTGTGATGATGATGATGATAATAATTATTGAATAATCTGTTTAATTTTTTGTGTAGCATGCTTTTGGTATAAAGAGAATAAAAACCTGTATCAAGTTGCCCTTAATGCACCACTTCGTGATTTTTTTATGGTAGTAATGTAAAGATCTGTTCTTTCTACCTACCCCAATAGAGATACGGCGTGATGGTGATAATGACAATAAGTGAAAAATGGAAATATTATATATGGCTCTTAAACCAGTGGTTTAGAACGCGCCGTACAAATAAATTTTTAGGTCGTAATATTAAAAGCTTTGATGTTGCGGATTTGAAAGGTTCCCTCACGAATATCATTTTATATACTTTTATTTTCTTTTCCCTTTTATTGAGAACTAAAATACGCTTTCCACAATAAATAGGCAAAAAGCACGGCTTTATTGAAAAGCGATGTCGCGTTTTATTGCCTCCGCCGAGTCTCAATTTCAGCTCTCAAGGATGTCCATAAACCCATTTTATTCCTGATCTTTCAGTTTTTTCAGCGACACCCACAGATTTACCGACACGTTTTGTAAACCCGTTTTAAGGTCAAATGTATAGGGCAGGACTTTTCTCCAATCGTAATTTTTTATCACATTTATTTTTAATTGACAAATTGTCAGTTGAGGTTTAAATTATTTATCACAGACACAATTATGAAACTAAGCAAAACATATTCCCACCTTAAGAAAACACGAAGAAAAATAATCAATATTAAGAAAACACGAAGAAAAATAATCAATATTAAGAAAACACGAAGAAAAATAATCAATATTAAGAAAACACGAAGAAAAATAATCAATATACGGACAAAGTGATATATTACAGAAATTCATATAATCACGCTGTATCCCTTGCGGGATAGGCAGAATGAACAGATTTCCAAAGTTTTCTATCAATGCAGATAACTTTTACCTTATCCACATTCATACACCACGTTATACACAATCTTCTATTATTCATATTCCTCACTGTGCATTTTTTTTTAATCTGGCCATTTGGTCCAGTCACGTTTTCCTCGATATACCTCTTTCACGCACACCTTGCACTTTTCACTTGTATACACACTTGATCATTCTCTCTAAATGTCCAAACCATCTTTAAACTGCTTTATTCATCTTATTTAAAACGTCAATTTTATCCATGAATTCATTACTAATATCTTTATTCCACCTTTTTTCACAACATTGACACTCCACATATTTTTCCTTAATGCACACATACCCACAGCATTAATCTTACTCTTATCGTTCATCTGCCGAGTCCAAGTTTTACTTGCATACATCAAAGTCGGCATCAATACACTCTTATGTGTTATCATTTTTGCTACTGTTGATATTACTGGTTGCTGTACATAACATTAAGTTCCTCCGTATTATTACACATTAAATAAAATAAAACAACAATTTTTATAGTGCTGTTTAGAGAGCGAACGCACCTCAATTTTTTTTTAAAGAATATATGTGACCGAATTTAAGGTATCTTTATATCCTCGAACACAAGGTGAAAAAAGTGCCTGTGTCGTTCGAGAGGGGTATCACAGCGCGGGGTTCGAACCGACGACGTGTGTTAGTATCGTACTGTTTATAAATTTGAGTACTCGATGAACTCGAATTTAATTTAATCAATGAGTGTTTAATTGAATTTATTGATATTAAGTTAAGTTAAGTATAACATACATGCCCGCTTTATATTGGTGTGCGCTGAAAAACATCTGATGTCCTCGCGGCCGGGCTCGCCTTCTATTAGTGGGGGTGTATCTCGACTAGGGGGATATTATGATATGAGCCCAGACATTTTGATAGCTGATTGAATGTATTTTATTCGACATTATTTACATGTAATTTCAGGATACACTCATATAGTAGTATAAATAGGCTAAAACCCATACGATGATTGTCGCCAAAGAAAGAATACGAGAATCAAATTTTGAATACAAGAGAGCGAGAGAGGAATACTTGGATTCTCTCCGAAAGTTATTCGAAATTTGAATCTCGGTGGGTCCGTGATACTGAACGAGTTTTAAATACCTAGCTAACAATTTTTGAACCGGTGTCAAAGGGAACGATGTATAAATGATATATATGAACAAATTTTACATTTATGAATACATATTTACATAAATGTAGAATTGGTTTTACTTCCGTGAATATTTCACGGGTTGCAACTAGTCATAGTATAAATAGGCAAAAACCCATACGATGGTTATCGTCAAAGAAAGAATACGAGAATTGTATTTTGAATACACGAGAGTGAGAGAGGAATACTTGGATTCTCTCCGAAAGTAATTTGAAATTTGAATCTCGGTGGGTCCGTGATACTGAACAAATTTTTAATACCTAGCTAACAATTTTTGAACCGGTTTAAAAGGGGACGATTTATAAATTATATATATATATAAACAAATTCTACATTTATGAATATATATTTTCATAAATGTAAAATTTGTTTTATTTCCGTGAATATTTGACGGGTTGCAACTATAGTAGTAATGTGTATATTCATACTTAGTTCTTACCAATAAACCTATTTTTATTATTACTAATTTTAATTATATTATGGAACATTAAAAACAATATTTAAAGCTTGGATTTAGACTTGACGTATTTTATTTATAATTCCTGCTTAGTGTTCATTCTTACTACTTTTTGTATAATAGATAAATCAAAAAGCTCAAGCATAGATGAAAAACACCAAAACTGAAAAAAATACGAGTATTCAGGATTCTGAGCCCAAAATTCAGCTGCGATGTCATGATTTTAACGGTGATATATGACTTCCGGTTCCGGTAGCGAGTGTACTAATGTCCTTTTTCAGCACCTTTCCAACGTTTTCACTTTACAGCCCGTCAATAACACATTTTTTTTCTCTCAATATAACGCCGTGCATGTCTTCTGCTTCATGTTATTGTCGTGTTGCTGCTTCTTGTCTTTTCATTTTAGCATCTTCAGCCATTTTATTTTTTATCCATAATAATAAAGTCTGCAATACTTTGAATCAAAACTTTGTCTTAGGAAAAGAGTAAAAAGCTTACGTTTAAAGGTTGTTTTTTTTTTTAAAAAGGGTAACTTAAATACGTTTTCGTAATGAAACTGAAAAACTTTCATAATGTATACTCGTACACATAGTTAGAATTTGAATGAAACAAAATGTAGAAAAGCATATATATTTTATTGACAGAAAAATTTATTGGAACTATGAAGAACCAAATTGATTTTGCATAACAACGATATGAATTGAGTGATAGTGATATGTGAATCTAATAATTGAGTGAGAGTGATATGTGAATCTAATAATTGAGTGAGAGTGATATGTGAATTTAATGATTGAGTGAGAGTGATATGTGAATCTAATAATTGAGTGAGAGTGATATGTGAATCTTATAATTGAGTGTTAATATTATAATTGATAAAAATAACAAAACATTGTCACTCAGTGTTTACTGGTAATTCATTTTAATGTTTATATTTCTCTGTTCAATAGTAAAGTCATCTCTTCTTAATATATACGTTGTTTTTCATAGATTTTTCGGCTTCAAATCATACCAAGAAGTGGCAGCTGTCAAATAATATTAAAAAAATACAAAAACTATGATATAATAGTTATTATTCGATATTTGATTGAGTAATAACTGTTATACCATAATTATTACCGTACCCGGCGTAAGACGACGCTCTACAAAGCTGAAGTTAGCCGATTATGGCCGACAGCCTCTTTCTTAACCCCGATGTGTATTACTTACCGCCGGGTAGTGTACAACACTTATTGTTGCGTACAGACGTAAGTACAACTGATTATTTTTTTACTTGATAATCCACCCACACTAGGATGATTGTTGTCACCACATCAAAAATCCCGAATGCAATTATATGAATTTCTATAGTAAAAGAAATGTTTTTAAATGTCAATTTTTGAAAATTTCAAGCTTTAACTGTGTAAGCATAAAAACTTTGACAATCGATTTATAAGTGGTAAAGTTTTTCGAATAAATAAGAAATGGTGTAGCATTAGGTCAATAAAATCTGTCACGTTAAGGACAAACGAAAAACACTTGATCCATAGTTTCATCATCCAGACCCATCTCGCAGCCGATATTCTCCACAATACCCATTCTGTAAAGGTTACTAGCCACCATTCAGTGTCCCATCATGGTTTCAAAGGGATAGACTATTGGATTGATTTTATTTACAATATATTAATTATATCCCAATCCAATGCCCATCGGTGCCAAGCATCATGTTTAATTTTATTGAAAATATCAGTTACTGACTGAAAAATCAGATAGGGAAAAAACAGATTGAGCTATGTAATTATGTGATATAAACTAAAATTATTTATAAAAAGCCAAGTCTAGATAGAGTCAAGTATCAACTTATTAAGCTTAAAAAAATAACAATCGATCTATAAACGGAAAAGTTCCTCGAAGAAAGAAGAAACGCAATATTCATTGGACATGGCAAATATACGAGTTTCGTCGTCCCCGTAAAGGTCAACCAAAATATATATGATCTATAGTTTCATTATCCAGATCACACTCGCAGTCAGTATCCTCTACAATACCCTTTCTGTAAAGGTAACTTGCCACCACGCAGTGGCCCGCCTGGAAACGGCACATGACTGACATTTTCATCTTGTTCATTCTTATTAAATTAAACCATATGGTAGTTTCAAAGAGATAAATTATTGGATTGATTTATGCATAGAGCTTTGTTATTTATCCCAATCCGACGTTTAATGATGTCAAGTATCTCGTTTGATGTTATTTTAAAGAACTGATTTCATATTATTTGATGATTTTAACAACCGTAGTTTATTTGTTAAATTGCACTTTGCTTTGCAAAATTTAGAAGCAATACATCAGAAAAAATGTAGATTAAGATCACACAGTATACAATTTTTCATTAAATATTTTTATAGAGAGAAAATGTTCCAGACAGTTGACAGTAACATCCTTGGGAAGCTGTGACCTACAGAGTCGGCTGTAATGCCAGTTAATGGATTAATGAAAAAGTGTAATAAAAGCTTGATGACGGAGAAGATGGGACAGCAGCGGCTTATCCTTATTCCTCTTGTCTCGGGATATTAAATAGCTCCCTGTGGCGATGAAACCAATTCGTTTTGGGCCTCGAGGTCAAATGATGGTTAAATCATTACAGGATATCATCGGTGAAGATACGTTGCGTAAGATATGTTAGAATAAAAACATAAAAGGGAAGTTTTTATTCTACATTACAATGAACATGCCTTTATTTATTTATATTAATAACTAACTATACCCGGCCACACGTTGCTGTGGCTCAGTCTGGTTAAATGGAAAAGAAAGAAAAGAGAAAGCCCACGTTTCTAAGATGTTTAATTTCACAATGCTTGAAGGTATACAATATTTTTGATGTCTTTCAACCACTCTCGTTCTTGCGTTCATTCTGTTGAGAACGAAGCAGATCTGAAGCTGCAGAACGCGATAATCATAGATATTTAATATTTATTATTTAATATTTAATTATTTAATATTAATTCCGAAACGTCCAAAATGCAATGTGACACAACTGTCAATGAGAATTGTTTAGTTTGCGTGTGTCGCTGCAGGGGGCGCTCCCGTTGTTTTGTCTGTTTTATAAACTTTTTTATATGCAACCGTATATAAAAAAAATATGTAAACATGCTTGTATACGAATACAACCTTTTGTCAAAATTTCAAAGCAATCGGCGAAGAACTTTCGGAGATTAGAGATTTTTTATATACGAACATTTACATTTTTATTCTATAGTACTCCATGATAGGTACGGTGTACCTTAAAACAAAGTAAAAGAACTAGTAGCGAGTGATCAACACAAAAAAGTTACAGAATAACATATAGTATATAAATATAAAAGTTTAAAATTGTTTCAACAATTGGAACAAAAAAAACAATCAGAAAGAAACAGGAATCGAATCGTACAAAATCACATGTTAACAACACATTACGGGGCTGTTCATCGGCGTACAGTTCGCACTGCGCAAAAAATACAAACAGAAAATAAAAATCATTGAAAAACGAAACACAAATTAAAAACAAAGGATAAAAGACGGAATCGGACAGGTGCAACTTCACAAATCTCCTTCAGTGTTTTAAAAAAAACAACAATCAATTAAAAAACAGTTCAAAAATCTTCAAAAGGCACGCGGGATCACATTTCAAGGCTCGGATATTTGGAAGCTAACTTTTCAAAAACTCTTTATAGGCCAGCAAACTAACTCCAAAAATATCTAAGACTAAAGTGGATACTGTGCAGTCTAGATATAGGAGAATTCGCAAAATAATTTGTCCTATTTTTCACATAGAAATGTGTCTTGTAGCCTGGTAATTGTTTTCGGATTCCGAATGCTCATCAATTCCAAGAGTTTCGGACAATTGATCATTCCATTCACGACTTTCAAAAAGTACAATTAAGTCCGTTAATATTGGCCGATCAGAGAGACTTGTCAAATTAAGGCAGGTAATAACAAGTTATAATTTATATCTTTCCAATTCAATTCTATTTTAAAATTGACGTGGCGCAAAACACTCTGTTGGACTCTCTTGTGCACTAGAATGGGTCGTATAATGGGGGATTCATATATTAGAATTGTATCCTAATTTATAGATCATTCAGTTTGAAGTGTCATTTTACAACAGTATGAGTAACACTCTCTGTATTACACAACTTGTTTTTGGTTTTAGAATGCCACACGATTGATTCGCGCAGAGCGCACGTTTGTATTGTTGTTAAAATACTCGGTGATTAGAAAAACACTACCATGTCGAAATTAGAAAAGGGAAAACCGCTTTCGGGCCAAGCAAAGGAGATTGTTTTAAATTTTGGTAATGATTGATAATAATTAGGGATCGGTCGAAAAGGTGCTGCAATCTATCAGTGTGATTTTTGTCTAATGTGATGTATAATTCAATTTTTTTCGAAAGCTTAGAACGTACTTTGTTATAACTTATAGTTTTCTAGAATTTAGTATCATTCCATCCACTATTATCTTAAAACTTTATTATTTGCCATTGTAATTATGATACATGAATATGTTAAATAATCTTACATTAATTTTATTTTTATGTGATTTAATCTAATTAAAGCTGACGAACATTTTTACTTCATAATACTTGTACTTATATTTATTTTTAATATTGAAAAATTCGATTATTGTTATTTAATGTTTCCTAGAATCTGCCATGCCTAAACCATTAATATGTTAAATAAACTTACTTTCATTTTATTTTTACGATTATTACAATTTTAAGCTTACAGCATTTTAAATTTACAAACCGTGTATGGTCATTTCAATGTTTGAATATAAATATTATTTTCATAGTTTTTTTGCTTTTTCACTTCATTAAAAAAATAGAGTGGCATTTTTTTGTAAACGCACCGTTACTCACACTATTGCAAAATGACTCTTCAAACTGAATGATCTATACTTCTCACCAAGGCAATTTATAAAAACGTACAGTACCCGGCGGTAAGTAATATACATCGGGCTCAAGAGAAAGACTGTCGGCCATAATCGACTAACTTCGGTTTTGTAGAACAAAGTCTCTGTCACACGATGCACAAACAGTTCGGTATCTAGAAAGAGCTGTTAAACTTTTTGACTGACAAATCGCGATGGAACACGTGTATGAATGACAAAGACGACGCTCTACGAAGCCGATTATGGCCGACAGTCTTTTTATTAAGCCCGATGTGTATTATTTACCACCGGGTACTGTTATCTCATGTGTCACTTTAAACGGTTTTGAAATTCTAAGAATTTAATTTATTTCATTTAACATTTTCAGGCCACTACTTATTAGTTTGTAAATATGATTCGTAAAAGTGAAACCACTATCAAATATAATATATCTCCTAAATCTCGTATCTCCTAGATCTCGTATCTCCTAGATCTCGTATCTCCTAGATCTCGTATCTCCTAGATCTCGTATCTCCTAGATCTCGTATCTCCTAGATCTCGTATCTCCTAAATCTCGAATCTCTTAGATCTCGTATCTCCTAAACCGCATACATACCATCATATCGTTTTTGTATCGATGTAGGCAGAGACACAGCGCGCCAAGTTTTTTTCTATCGACAAACATAATTCACCTCTTCTCTATCCATACACTTTCTCATACAACTCTTACAATTTCTTTGACTTATACCATTTAATTCTTTTAAAATAACATAACACTTGATCTTCCTCTACCGCACCTTTTGCACTGGACTCGTATATTCATTTTGTTAGTCTTTTGCACTGGACTCGTATATTCATTTTGTTAGTCTTTTGCACTGGACTCGTATATTCATTTTGTTAGTCTTTTGCACTGGACTCGTATATTCATTTTGTTAGTCTTTTGCACTGGACTCGTATATTCATTTTGTTAGTCTTTTTTTATTCATTCGTTGTATTGCATTACATTTTTCTTGTATACAGTACAACCTGGTGGACTTATTGCCATGTGGCAATACCAATTCAACCCATCAGAAAGATGCTTAAGAGGCCTTAAGCGAATACCACAATTTTTTTTTATTTACACACGACAAGAAATATACATAATTGGCGAAAAAACAACAGGTAATTTAATTTGGACACACAATTTTAATGGATCTGGGTTTGTTGCCTTTCATTTGTCGTGTCCCCAGTAAACTAGGTTTTTGCCTGTATCTCACTGAGGATATTTAGCATGAAAAAATAAATCGATACTTCTTTCCGATTTTCGATTACACAGAAACAAAACCCCGTTGCACATTCTCATCAACCTGACCAATGGTGACACTCAATTACAACTGGAAACATCGTGCAAAATCAAACTCCTCTCTCATCATCACTCCAGAAAGACCAAAAACGTTCATCCCATAATAAACCGCACACAATCATAAAAATAAAAACAAAAATACAAATATAAAACAACAACCAAAAAAAATGGAATATTTTTTCTTGAATCTTCGAAAAGACTATTGCATCTTGACTATTTGGAAATTCTCGAGATTAAAAAATCTATAAAATTAAGTTCAAATCATCAATAACCAAACCAATTTTCATAATAGCCCTCTGCTTAATATGTTTTCTATTTAAAGTACCCCCCCCCCTGTCTTAAAGATTCACTTTCACATACTTTTCCCCGCCCCATTCACCATTGTATTACATCTCTCCCCACTTCACTCCCCCTATCTCACCTCTTTTATATTATGTTATTTACACTTGTACAGAATATATTTTAGCAACTTAGTTTATATTCACCTGACGAAGAAGACGGTGGTCTTCGAAACTAGTTGTGAACCTAAAATAAACCTGTGGTGAACACAAAAATATAAAATAAGTTTTTTATTTTACTTATTTTTTCCTTTTATGTAATGGAATGTTTGTTTAAAAAAATCTGGGTTCCAACGGGATTTGAACCCATAACTTCCGAGCTGGGAGATAGGCGTCTTACCAACTAGGCTACGGAGGTCGAGGTTCTACATGTCTAAACCATCTCAGGGTGCTTTTCTTAATTTTATTTAAAACATCAGCCTACAGTGCACATTCATCCCTTATTATATCATACATTCTAAGTTAATGAATTGCTTCATAATTTAATCGTCTCCTTGCATTATTTTCCACATCCACGTCCACTCCCATAAATCAAAGGTGGTTCTAAAATACTGTAGTGAATTATTAAATTTTGATATTGAATTTTTTTAATTGATTTATTTGCATATACGTACATATCATATATAATTACTTCACTCCACCTAAAGCCGAATTGTGTTACCATCACTTATCGGATGATCTACAAACGTTTCTTTGTCATTAGTTTTTCCATGGAAAGTTTTCGGCTGTTTTCTTACCAAATATGTTTTTTTCTAAACATATGTTATGTAGATGCGAGAAAGTTTTTAATCAAATGGCCACAGTCCACAGTTTCCTTTCCATACATCAAACTTATACACATTCATTTTTTATCGGTGAATAATATAATACAGTGTTTGAATCCCGAGCTAGAGTGCCCTTCAGGAGAGTTTGATCCTTAAATAGGGCTAAATAAATTATTATTTGGTATAATTATTTATGGTTAATATTTTATGCCGTTAAAAAAATATTTATAAAAACAGGAAATTGCCCGAACCCAATAATACCATGATTTAATGAAAGAAGAAAAATAGTTCTCAACTCATGGTCGCATCCCCCCCTGTTGTCGCCTTTTTACCTACCCCACAACCACGGGATGACGGTAGTCGGGTGGCCAGGATTCATGGAAGATTTCAGGGCCAGATGAGACAGTTCCAGGAAAAAAAATACACAAACAGATACCGACCCTCGATTTTTGCTAGTCGACATTTTCATAGTCTGGAATCATGTAAAAATATTTTTTTGTTTCTATATTAAACGACGAAATTCATTTGAAATGAATTTTTTTTCTAATTTATAGCATATTTTTGTTGGTGCTTCTCTCTCTGTGGTTGCAGTCCTAAGACTGGTTTGCAGCAATTTCAACTCTTCTCCTCCATTCCTCCCTGTCCTGTGCGGCTCTTTTTAAATCTGTATATGTTGAGCAGCGCACGTCCACCAACAGGTCCTCCAGGTACTCTCGGCGTGGGCGTCCCCCAGAGTTTGTCCCCTCGGTCATACCCTCCATTATGGCATGCAAAAGGCCCTCTTGTCGTATTATATGACCGATCCATCTTGCACGCCTTTCGGACAAGATCCTGAGCAGGTGCCTTCCTCCTTCGATTCGTTGGAGAACCTCTTCATTCATGATGTGGTCTCTCCAGGAAATTCCTAATAGTCTTCTATAGGACCACATCTCAAAAGCCTCTAGTCTCCGTCTATCTCTTTCGGATAGGCACCATGTCTCGCAGCCGTACATCAAGATACTCCATACATAGGTCTTGATGAGGAGTATTCTCAGTTTTAGGTCTATATTATTTTATTTTAGTAGGTGCTTAGAAACGTCAAAAAATTCAATGTAGTCGCAGTTTAGTTCAATACTATTTTTCAAACGATGTATTTTTTTACGAAGTTTTGTTCTCAAAATGGCGACGCACTGAGGAGTTAACTGACTTACACGTTACATAAATTTTTTTTCAACGCAACTCGGATTATAGTTTAAAAATTTAAAATATATCACTAGGTGTCGAGTCGGGACTATAGTGTGGGTGATTCAATTATAGGAAAGCACAGTGTTGAGTGACAGCCTTTGCAGCAACAGAAGTGTACACTGGTGCATTGTCGCGCAATAATTTCACGACTCGTTTCAGCTTGAGAGAGAGAAACGAGTTCTTAAGCTTATATTCAATTTTTAAACTTGCGCATTTTACTGCACCGTCGATCTTTTGTCAGTGACTTGAGGGAACACCTTTTCCACTGTTGTGTCATATGTGTGTGCAGTGTTATTTATATGAGTATACTTATATTAAGTATTTGTGTGATAATCTCTGATTTATTTTAAGGCTCGATGAGCCTTTGATTTAGTATTCTATTTTTGAATCAACCATAGTTGGGCATGGTGACTATATTCAAAGGGATACGATAAATCATGTCGGCGGCCCTGGTGGCGCAGTTCAGGTTAGGCGTCCTCCCGCCCATCCCGGGGTCTCAGTGAAGCGACGATGGTGAAGACGGTGGAGTTGAGGTGACGATGCTGGAGAAGACGGCGAAGAAGGCGCAAGGACGTAGCCTCGTTTCAGCTTGCCCTGGCATTTTGTTTTTAAGGGATGCTTTAATTTTAACTGAAACATCGTCTGACCATACAATGAACGTGGCTAGTATGGTATCTGTCCATACCGGCCACGCGGTAACGCATTGGAAGTGCATGGCCGCGAGGTAACGCGCTGAACATCATGCAGAAGGTCACCGGATCGAACTCTGCACTGAACTACTCCCCTCGAACGAGGCAGGCATTTTTCCGCCTAGTATTCGAAGGTATAAATATAACTATCAGTTCGATAATATATATTCTTTCAAAAAAATTACAAACATGTCAGCGTGTTCCGATAGTTTCACTTCGATGTGCCTTCAAATCCAGTAAAGCGGTGTAGTTAGTGAATTTGCTAGTAAGTTTTAAAAAACTCCATGGCACAGTATCGCTTTCCAACTAAATTGACGTTGGAATGATGAAAGGATCCTCGACTACGAGGCCCAGATACGACGACCTCTCCATAAAAGCTCCAATTTGTTCATGCAGGAAACTTTTGAACTTTAGCGGCAAATCACTTTTTTTCAATACCTAGGTTTCGTTTCCTTAAATAAATTAAAAAAAGTATTTAAATTAATATTCCGTTCTGAACTCAATAACATTTTTATTAAAAATATCTTACAAATAAGATGTATTGTATAATGACACAGATAAGTACGAGTAATGAAAATGGGGTAAAGTAACATAAGCGTACATATACATAAACATATCAACAAGTTGTGCGCCTTGGGGGTAGGCAGAGAGTATGCATCTCCAAACTGTTATATCTATATATACAATTTTCCCTTCCTCCACACTCATACATATTGTCATGCACAATTTTCTTTTATTCACATTTGTCACTTAACTTTCTTTTACAATGTAGTCCATTTGATCCAGCAATGTTTTTCTCGGTCTACCTATTTACTTGTATTTCTGAATTGTATAATCATTTAGTCATTCGTTCCACATATTCAAATCATCTTAAAGTTCCTTATTCTATCTTACTTAAAATATCTGTTTCATTAATTTCTTATATCTTAGTTCCGATTTATTTTATACATTGACACTATATTTTCTTTCTCAGAAAAAATTTTATAGAGAGAGAGAGAGAGAAAACTGTAGAAAACTTACCGACTGAAGATGAACTACAGTAAAATCTTTGTAGATCTCCCGAAATGTGATAGTAATACGTTCGGCTTTAGGAGGAGGTGTCGTCATCGTTGCTGATACCCATAGTGGAGGATCTTCTCGCCATTCCAATGTCAATTCAGCTGGAAAGTGAAACTAAACCAGCAAACTCATTGGGCACACCACTGTATTGGATCCGATGGCAAACACACTGGGCACACCACTGTATTGGATCCGATGACAAACTCACTGGGCACACCACTGTATTGGATCCGATGGCAAACTCACTGGGCACACCACTGTATTGGATCCGATGGCAAACTCACTGGGCACACCACTGTATTGGATCCGATGGCAAACTCATTGGGCACACCACTGTTTTGGATCCGATGGCAAACTCACTGGGCACACCACTGTATTGGATCCGATGGCAAACTCACTGGGCACACCACTGTATTGGATCCGATAGCAAACTCACTGGGCACACCACTGTTTTGGATCCGATGGCAAACTCACTGGTCACACCACTGTATTGGATCCGATGGCAAACTCACTGGGCACACCACTGTATTGGATCCGATGGCAAACTCACTGGGCACACCACTGTTTTGGATCCGATGGCAAACTCACTGGTCACACCACTGTATTGGATCCGATGGCAAACTCACTGGGCACACCACCGTATTGGATCCGATGGCAAACTCACTGGGCACACCACTGTATTGGATCCGATGGCAAACTCACTGGACACACCACTGTATTGGATCCGATGGCAAACTCACTGGGCACACCACTGTATTGGATCCGATGGCAAACTGAGTGAGGCGATCAGAGGATCATGTTTTATTGTATGTATACCTCCGAATATGAAGAAAATGCTTATTTTATTGGAGAGCAGTAGCACACAACGGGGTTCGAAACACCGACCTTCCGCACGGAATCCCAGTTACTTACCGCGCGGTCATACACCTCATAGTGGTGTTTAGTCTACATATCGCCTGCTGAGAACATAGTGACCAAACAACAAAATCATCGAAAATGAGTTAAGCACGCCAAAGGATTTGTAAATGGCCTATTTTTATCGTGCAAGAGTGACAAAACGCTAATTCAATTCGTTACCACTAGAACTTTTCAAAATTTACATGCGCTTCCATAGTTAGGCTTAAGTCATGTGTGAAATATCAAAAATGTTTTTAAAAGTTATACAAAAGTGACCTATCTCATAAAAAAAGTCTGGATGTAGCTTAAAGAGTAAGATAAAGGAAGAACATATAAGAAAGAAAAAAAGAAATATCTTGAACGATCAATCCATAATGCAGAATTCAAAATTATGCAAAACTTCAAACGCAATTATCTCAAAACTCCGTTTTTTTGTAGTTTGTTCACTATTGTTTTCAGCAGGCGATATGTAGTAGACATAATTCTTTTCAGACCATTAAAAAATATTTTCAACGATTCTCAGGGAAAAAACATGACTGGGTTGACGTCTCTTTTTTTGGGTTCCATCGGGAATCGAATTAGAAATACTCCGGTTGAAGACAAGCGTTCTAGCAACTAGGCATATCAGGCAGTCTCGCAACCAGCATCTCGACTGATAGTCACACCGGCGGGAAGAGTGAGCGAATTCGCCTAGTTGTGCGCGGAAAACTATGAATAGGCGCTACGCTACGTGCGTGCGGGGTCACTGCTCCGGGGGACAGTTTCACGGTCACTCCGCCGGACTATTCTCGCAGCCGCACGCTCGGTGCTGGTTCCAGTGTTGGGTGCTAGGTGCCACGAATCGGCTTTCAAGCATCGTACATGAGGAGTTTCCATTTTTGAAAAGACGTTTTGTTCATATTAATGTTTATCATTATAGATATATTCTCAGAGTCTTTCAGAGAAAATGTGAGGTTCAGTACAACAGATATTTATGAGCCCTCCTTTCGAAATAATTAACGATCGGTAAGAACAAAGTTTTCTGACAAACTCGAAAATCAAGGCTCATGGCAGCTGTCATTTCTACCCTGGAACTCTTGAATGTATTTTTTTAAGTTTATTTTTAAGTAAATATACTTGCTATGTATTTCTTCTTCTTCCCAGTGTCATGTCAGGTCCCCCCAACGTTGAATATCACTTAAGAGTAGACATCTTTGTCCCCGGCAGCCCGAAAAAGATCTCCAACGCCCCTTATGCCAGTCCAATCACGTATATTACGGAGCCAGGAGATTTGCCTCCTGCCAACACCTCTTCGGCCTTCTATGTATTTATATGTTATCAAAATATTGTTACAATTTCAAATGTAATATTTGCTCTCAATGGATTTCACATTCCAGCTAGAAACAGATGAAAACTTTTACAATTCAAATGTGTCAAAAAATGTGTTGTTTATAGTTAAGGTATTAACGTTGTGGAGGTTTAAAGACATTGTAATTTATTTTTATCAAACACTGTTTATTTCACTTTTTTGTGATGGTATAACCCTACCGGTTTCAAGGCTTATCCTCCTCATCTCCATGGGAGTCTTGTTTGCGCTCCCCTGAAGATGAGATGAAAGCCTTGAAACCGGTAGGGTTATACCGTCACAAAAAAGTGGAATAAACAGTGTTTGATAAAAATAAATTACAATGTCAAAAACTATTTTCTAACTGCAGTTGCACGTTGCAATTCACCAATCGTGGAGAATGAAGCATTTGTGTTACTCCATGTCTCGATTGGTGGATATTTATAATGCAGATATTGTTGAGTTCTTCTCTAACATTTCCTCAATCATAAACGTCTTGACTAGTACGAGTATATATAGTAGGCTATTCCAATATATCTTGAAAAAAAATTTGTACTCTCGTTGCCGTTGAAAGAGATTTCATGTATTCTTTATTAAATTTAATTAATTGTGTTTGATTTATTTTTTTTACTTTCCGTATTGCATTATATAATAGATAGATTGATATTTTTATGCAACATATTTGAAAATATCCTGAAGTATTTGTAAATGTTTATACGTTATATTTTGTTTCATAATTGTGTTTATTTTGTAAAAAAAAATTTAATATTCTTTCTGTGCAATGGCATGGAGACTTGAACATATTTTTTATTAGCAGACAATATTATCTTAAACTCTGTTTATCGTCTAGGATTTAAAAAATTGGGTAGACACGTTATTCGTTGTCCATTGTTGTACATGTTTGTAATACAAACTCATGCTGAGAGGTACAATAATGAACCCTTAACACTTTGACTAAGAAGTAGTCTCTTTTAAATGGTGTGCTAAAAAATAACCCATATTAAAGATTCTTAAGAAATAGTACAAGGGTGAAAACAGGTACAGAAAGAGGGTTGTCATATTCCCTTACACACCCTATTAGTACAGTTAGGCCTTTTTGGGCTCACTTCTAATTGAATACATTAAAAAAAAGAATGAAAAGCGTTTTTGGCCACCAGTCGCAAAATAAAAGGACGATTTATATTGCACCCTTTAGAAATCTGACTCTCATCAAGAGTGCTTCAAATAAGAATGTGAACCCACCATTATATCATATTTTATGGTGACGCATACGTCCGATATAACGATCATATAACTTCAAACCAGAAGGAATTGAACTGGTTGAATGCTAGAAATGGACGCCAAATTCACATACTGCCTCTATTGTGTAATATCATTAACTGCTCCGCCGCCCCATCTTATCTCGCCGAAAATTTTCAGCATCTTTCCAATCGTGGATTAGCGCTACGCTTCAACAGAGATTGTTTATTGGTCTTTCAAGTTCATCGCTCGTCTTTTATTACGTCGTCGTTTACTGTCCATGCAGTGAGACTCTGGAATCAGTTACAAACCAATATAAGACTCGCTCCGTCGTAGGCATGCTTAGACAAGCGACTGAAAAACTCTTAATTTCTGGTCAGTAATACCATATAACGTGTTTCATTTCTATTTTTACTTTCCTCTCCACCATCCCTTTCATTGATCATATCTCACTTTATATGAAAAAGAATGTTCGGGTGATTGTCCGGACGTCTTTGTGGGGTTCGAAGGCATATGCTCACGTGTGTGTTCATGGATTTCGTGGAGATGGATAGTCATTTGAATGATTTATGCGACCACGTAACTTGCTTTATTTACTTTTGTCCGGTTGGTTAGAAGAGATTGCCGCCTGGCAATAAAATCATCAGAATGTATTTGCAATAAAAGTGTTAAATAAATAAATAAATAATACCAAGGAAAGATGAAGTAAGTATAAAGGAACCTTTATAAATCTTCCTATGTGCGACTATAACACATTCGGTTTAAAGTGTTAATGTATTGTATTGGTTTAGTATTCATGTGCAATTATACATTTTGATAAGACCTCATAAAATGGGTTGTTTTTAAGTACTTCCGAAAGCTACGCATGCAACCCATATCTCGAACACTCAGAGGCAGACTATTCCACGCCACAGGATCAGCAATGCCTAAAGTTCATCATAATTCTATCCCCACCTCATTGGATCATAATTCTATCCCCGCCCCATTGGATCGATTCGGGTCAATGATCTTATAAGATTAAGAAGAAAATCCAAGACAAAATAGAAGGCCGAAGAGGTGTTGGCAGGAGGCAAATCTCCTGGCTCCGCAATATACGTGATAGGACTGGCATAAGGGGCGTTGGAGATCTTTTTCGGGCTGCCGGGGACAAAGACATCTACTCTCAAGTGATATTCAACGTTGGGGGGACCTGACATGACACTGAGAAAAAGAACAAAAAGTAAATGACGTCACAGTTTTACTTCTATCTGAAGAAACATCTGTCAGACACAGATTAGAAATATATAGTACAGATATCAATGGTCATGCATAACAGTGAAACAAACTGAGAATCTTTTATTTAATTATTTTAGATACAATCTAAAATTGAACCCGAAACACCCGATGAGTATTGAAAAACACACTTCTGTGTCTTGAAGAAAATAACAAGATTCTCACAACCACGCACACCAGCGGTCTTTCCGCGACGCCATTAGCAACTCTCAACATTGACACGTTTGTTTTTTCAGCACCTCACGGATGTCTCATTTAGTAAGTCCTCGTACTCCGAACTCATCGATGAATCACAATTTAGAGACGTGTTTCTCCAGAGGTGGGGAACTTTTTTATTATTTTGGAAGGCCGCAATACGTGAGATGTAACCTAATAAGGCTGCATTCAAGAAATTTTAATTAGATGCAATTCAAAATTAATGATAGTACAAATAGGCCATGTGATCCGAAATATGTGATCCGTAAATGACATTAAATTTAAAAGGAAAAGTATACCAAACGATTGTCAGCCCACACTCCTCTATGGCTCCGAATGCTGCACGATGCATACTGTCGTGGAAGACTTTAGCGAATAAACATAATTTTGACTGCAAATTAAATAAATAATTTATTGTTTCGATATGTTATTATATATGGTAATCTAGTGTTTCAGTATTTACACGCACTTGGATTTTTTTTACCCTTCCATCCCTGTGATGTGTAACTAGTACACATTGCTTCTAAAAACTTTAATATCTCTATAAATATAATAAATATTGGGTTCAG
The DNA here is from genome assembly GCA_949825065.1 of Odontocerum albicorne. Lineage (NCBI taxonomy): Eukaryota > Metazoa > Arthropoda > Insecta > Trichoptera > Odontoceridae > Odontocerum > Odontocerum albicorne. The sequence continues at coordinate 1,993,491 of OX463845.1, forward strand.
ATTTTAGGTATTCCTCCGTAATACATTTACGCATTGAATGAAAAAATAATACTAATAATAATTAGCATTTATCGTCCACATCAGAGATAGTTTGTGAAAATCGGGAATAAATTCACTAATACAATCAAACGTGTGCCAGTGTGTGGCGTAGGTATATTCATTCTAAAAACCGCTATGGGTAAAGAAGCGACGCTATTCACGTCTCACTCTCACTCTACTTCGGTATATAGTAACGCAAGAAATAGAATCTCAGTTCTTTTGCTTCAGTAACTCTCGGGCATCCATTTGAGGTGGTCTCTTCGCCCGTTTTGTGAACGTCGGCCGATGTTTTTTCATGTTTTCAGCAATTAAATTTCAATTATTGTCACTTTTGACTTCAAATTTAATTAATTTAAGCGATCGGTTATGAATATTCTTATTTTTACGTATTGAAATCGCTCATTTTTACATGTGTATTGATGTATTGTATATTGAATACACAGCACCGGAACGCGCGATTTTTTTAGCACTGGAAGGGAAAGGTTAAATTATGCACGATCGAAATCCGGCGTAAATAAATAAAACATATAATTACCCCCGCAATCTCGATTTTCAGTTATAATTTGACATTTAAAATATACTCATTAAGAGGAATAATACTGAAATTAGAATAAACCAATGCATCATTAAGTATAATAACTAGTGAAGTATTGTGTAATAACTAGTTTCTCCTCAGTATGAGGGGAGGTAGTAACGTGGGGTACAAATCGGGTATTGTTCGCCCTGCAACCTACCGCAATGTGCATGGGGTTGCCCTCATCTCTTACAGCGGACAGAACCGCACCCCTATTTGCATAACAAACTATGACAAACGTAAGAATGAAACTAGATCTCTTAGACCAGTTATTCTTCAAAACTCGCATAAATTATTTAAATCTTATGAAATGGATCAATATTGTTGCGTGGCCTGGTTAATAAAACGCCTGCCTTCCAACATAAGAGTAATGGATTCGATTCCTGTTATCAAATAAAACCAATCAAGAAGTAGATTATAAATATAACCAGGGCTGTGGAGTCGGAGTCGGAGTTGGAGTCGGAGTCGCGGTGTTTGGGCCGGAGTCGGAGTAGGAGTCGTAAAAAACGAGCGACTCTGACAAATTTTTCGTTAAAATTTAAAATACATTTTTTTTTTAATTATTATAATGAATGTGTATTGTGCACGAATATTAAACTTAAAGGCGCAAGTCGCGCCGATATGGTGAATCGCCGAGATCTATTTAATGCATAAAATCTACGAAAATGTGTTTGTCTTCTTCTTTCTCACGTCGAAAGAAAATTCTGTTGGCTGGGATCTATGTTAACCCCATGGTTCGATCCATATTGACGGAAGAACAAATAAATAGAGTAAAAAACGCTATGTTTGAATTAACCGTTCGTATGAAAGGCCTTCGACTAGAAAAAGAGACGACAGCAGGCAGCGTACACGAAGTATCATCATCTTCATCCGACACCGCTGAATCTGAAGACGATTTTGAAAAATATCTCAATGAACAAGATAAACTAAAACGTCCTCGTTTGAATCACAGTCCCAATATATGAAGGAGACTCTATTTCAAAATTTAAAATTGAATATTATGATGCATTGAAAATAATGGAAAAAATTGACCGAACTTATAAGTTAAATGTTGAAATGGCAATACAGCGGTATCTAGAAATCGTAAAAGATTCAGCATTGATCGTTACAGCATTACCCCCAACCCAAGTATCCGTAGAGCGGTTATTTTCCGCTCTTAAAATTCTCAATTCTGATTTGAGAGCCTCTACGAATACAGATTTAATAGAAGCAATTTTGTTTTTAAGAATAAATTCTAATAAATAATTATTAAAGTTTGATCTTGTTTTATTTTTATCCCTATAACATGAAAAAAATGGCTTTATGCAAAGGTAGGAAACAACCTGCTAAAATTGAGCTTTTTTGAGTCGGAGTTGTAGAGTCGGAGTTGTGGAGTCGGAGTCGTGGAGTCGGAGTTGTGGAGTCGGAGTCGTATTGTTGGTAAATATAGGAATCGGAGTCGGAGTCGTGTTTTTTTAAGCGACTCCACAGCCCTGAATATAACGTTATGTTACGCACGGCTTTAGGAATACCCAAATAGACAAAAATCGAATAAATGACAATTTTCTTTAAAAAAGAGAAAACAAATTATCTCTGACAACTACAGTAGCGCCTGAGTGTAAACTAATACAATAACACAAACCCTTGTGCTTTGTTAATGATGAACGATTTTCAAACGGAACTCTCACGTCTTATGACAATTGAATGTAACTGAAAAGGAACTAACTACACACAAACAGGTTTGCCTTGCAACTCGACCCCAAGATAAGGGAGTCTCATATAATAAGACGGGTGACTTGAGACACCGGCTGACCTACATTTTTAGTTGCAACGAATTTGCATAATAAGATGCAACTATTCACGTTCCTTCCATATACGTTTTTAAATTGTAAAGATATAATTTATAAACATATGCACTGAGATTAGAGGAAGTTGAAAAATTCAGCATTTTTTTAAAATTTTATTTAAACATGGCAAGAAATCTATAAATACACAATTTGCGAAAAAGCAACACGTAATTTAATTATTTTATTTACTTATTTAACAGTTTTATTGCAAATACAAACTGGTAGGCTTATTGCCAGGCAATCTCTTCCAGCCAACCAGACAAAATTAAATGAAGCAAGTTACATGGTTGCATAAATCATTCAAAGGACTATCAATCCCCACGAAAAGCATAAAAACATGAGTGAGCATATGCCCACGAGCCCCACAAAGACGGACAATCACCCAAACATTCATTTTTATATAATAGTAAAGTGAGATATCATTAATCAAAAGAAAAGGAAGGGACGGTGGAGAAGAAAGGAAAAATCGGGAATGAAACACGTCATTTTAAGAACTAGAAATTAAGAGTTTTTTCAGTCGCTTCTTAAAGCATGCCAAGGGCGGAGCGTGTATAAAATTAGTTTGTGGTTCCAGAATCTCACTGCATGGACAGTCAAAGACGACGTAAAAACAGAAGAGCGGTGAACTGGAAAGGCCAATAAACAATCTCTGTTTGAGCGTAGCGCTAATCCATGATTGGAAAGATGCTGAAAAATTTCGACGAGATAAGAGGGGGCGGCGGGACATTAAGGATATTATACTATGGAGACAGTCTGTGAATTTGGCGTCTATTTCTATATGATAATTGGAAAAAATGTAATTTAAATAATGTAAAATTATAAATCGTAGGAGCTATATATGGACCCTCAAAGTTGGTAGTATTAACCGACTGGAACCATTCAAAATGTGGATGCACCGGAGAATGCTAGGGATACCCTGGACGGATATTGTCAGCAACACAAGGGTTCTTCAAAAGGCCAAAGTTGATAGAGAGTTGCTGACTAATATTAAAATCTAAAAGGTGTCCTATTTGGGATATTGTCCTATGGTATGATACTTAAGAGGAGCAAAGTACAAACTACTGCACCTGATCATCCAAGGCAAAATAGAAGGTCATAGAGGTGTTGGCAGGAGGCAAATCTCCTGGCTCCGCAATATGCGTGATTGGACTGGCATAAGGGGCGTTGGAGATCTTTTTCGGGCTGCCGGGGACAAAGATGTCTACTCTCAGGTGATATTCAACGTTGGGGGACCTGACATGACACTTAGACGAAGAATAAGAAGGAGCTATATGAGAAGTTGTATTAATGTAGAAAAGGCGAAATATGTGTCTGGTGCTATCTTCTCTATCTATCTTAGTCTGGCGCTATCTTCTCTTTGCCTACTTTGACAGGGAGACGGCGTGATGTATGTATAAAATATTCCACCTCTTCAGGCCCCATCAACTACTGAAGCTCATTTCAAAGTAGAATTATTTGGCCAAGTAAGGAAGGTATTTATCTCGACATTTTAAAAACCATATTATCTCACAGTTTTATATATGTTAAATCTAGCTTTGGTAAAATTAATTATTGGAAATTAACAAGTCGTCTAAAATTTACAAAATATTTAAAAACAGTGGCACAGTGTTTGAAATCAATTGCTGTTGTGCAGATTTGCATCTCGTTACGGCACACGGGAGCGGAAAGAATGCGAATCAATTAAGCAGCTGCAGCACCCTCTTTGGTCTAGGATGCTGTGCAGCCCTGTGCAATGCGATGCAATCCTTGTGTAACCCTTTGAAACCCGACCCCCTATACTGAGACCCTTCCTATGCACTTCATGTATACTCCAAACTGGGGCGGAGAGCGCAACAGGTATTTCAAACTATTTAATTTTACACTTTAATAGTTTTCAGTGATACGCGAGTTAGGAAAAATAATACATGAGTATTTGGAGAATGCATATTGTTTTTGAAATCTTACTTTTCAATTTACCGTTTACATTTATCTGCTTAGAGGACAAACTCTTCTCAAAGACGCTCCAAATCGGGATTCGAACTGAATATTATTGACAAATTGAAAATAAGTTGAGTGAAAGGGTGGTATGATGGTGACTGAGACCATTAGATTAGATACTTTCGTGCACTGTATGTATCGAGAAAAACATATTTTGTAAGAAAACAGCAGAAAGCTAACCAAGGAAAACATACCACGAAGAAACCGTTGTAGAGCTTCCGATATTTGATAGTAACAAATTCGATTTTAAGTTAATTTTCGTATGGAATCACAAATTTTGATAAAATCCCCCAGAAAGGGTTGTATTTTATACTTCGGAAAGTCTAGGATGAACCGAGCGACGTTTGTCACAAAGGGATGGGGTAAAATCGTTTTTTTTTTACAAATCGAATAGTTTTTTTAAAAATCGAACAATTGTTTTTCTCTAAACTGACGTTTTAATTCCTAATTTTCATTATACTGACTTTCTAATGTATTGTATGATTTGTATCTATCTTTAAATAGGCCAAGATCCACTATGAATTAATACTAATTACGAACATTTAATTAAAATCGATTTTCGAAAATCCAATTATCGAATACCCCATCCTTAGCCAATGCAGACTAACGTAGTGACTTTTGACAAACGTCACCAAATATTATTTGATTTTAACAAACTGTCACATTTTTGCTAATTTGTGACAAGATGTATTAATTTGTCATTATTGTTAGTTTTATGTAACGTATTTACCTAAACAACTTGCTATTTATTAGAATCGATGTTTATATTAAAGTTGATAAAATTACTGAACATCGTTACAAGGTTGTTTTGGGGCAAATTTGTGAGCTGTCATACGGTTCATCCTAGATTTTCCGAACTAAAGTGATTTTTAGAGCTGCACATGCTACTCACATCTCTAACACTAAAAGTCAGACAATTCTACGCCACAGGGCCAGCAACGGCAAATGTTCTACCATAAAACCCCGTCCTATTGGATCGATTTCGAACAATCAGTTTATAACACGAAATAGAAATCGACCTCAAAGTTTGACTACTCTTAGAAGGGACATCTTTCAGACACAGATTCGAAAAATACAACGAAGACACTCTATTAAGGAACTTGAATACAAAAATACAAAGTTCGAAAACAATCCATTCGCGACACTGATCCAACATTTAACACCAGAGAAGTTTACTCAAATTTTTTTCACTCCAACAATAGTCGAATCATACAAAACACATAGATATTCGGATTTTTCCATTGTTAAAAAATACATTGTAATTTATTTTTAACAAACACTGTTTATTCCACTTTTTTGTGACGGTATAACCCGTTATACCGTCACTAAAAAGTGGAATAAACAGTGTTTGTTAAAAATAAATTACAATGTCTTTAAACCTCCACAACGTTAATGCCTTAACTATAGGGTTATACCGTCACAAAAAAGTCGAATAAACAGTGTTTGTTAAAAATAAATTACAATGTCTTTAAATCTCCACAACGTTAATGCCTTAACTATAAACAACATGTTAAAAAATACACTGACACGTCAACTTCAAATGGCTTGTTAACAAATAATGAATTGACAGATCGAATTGAAATTTTGAGTACGTTCTTATGAAAGATGAAACATTAAAATGGCGTAGAAATTTTGGTTTTTCTAATGCTCCATAGATGTTGCTTTTAAAACTTTTTGACTAACCTATTAATGAAAAAATCGAACATTATCTGCTTCTTTAGTACTTTTTGACATTGTTTTCGGCTCAATTAATCTAGCCTACGAATTAAGAGCCTCTGGAGTAAGCGCGGAACTCGCGGCACGTCATTGAAAATGTTGTCAACACTACTACCGCTTGGCACATGCGAGTAATTTAGTCAGATGGAGAATTTTACCAGACTGGCAAATTTCTTTTTTATTTCTTATGATTATATATAGTCATACAACATGTTAACCGTTATTTTCATCGCTCATGTTTCACTAACATACATTATCTGTAAATTTATTTCGATTCAAAGTTGAAAAATAAATTTCAGTGTAATTTTAGTGACACGCATTAAACATCCCTGCATACGCACGCATCTGCGAGATAGACGCAGCTCGCTAGGGCTAGAAGCTAGACAAAGGCGTCAATCATGCTCTCACGCAGCCGGGATGTGAACCGTGAACTGCAAGCAGTTAACCGAGCGGATTAAACCCCTCGCCGCGCCGTTCTCATAGCGTCCTACGGCTGCAGTTCAATATACTCTCCCGACATCTGGACAAAGCTGCAGGCCTAGAGGGAGAGTGGGAGACATTTTATAAATGGTGATTGGCACTTGAAAAATGAATAATACTCCACTTGCTGGAAATAAACTATTCAAGCTAAAATATACGCTGTTTGATTCTAATTAAACTTAATTATTAAATTGTTTTTATCTACAAGTATGTCGAATGCAAAAGATTTTATCTATCTTGAAGGCAAGATCATATGGGATGGCCGTACAAAAAGAGAGGTTGACAGTCGCATCCACCAAGCAAAACTCGCATTTAATAAGAAATCAAAGATTTTCGAATCCAACAACATGGACCTAAAGCTCCGCAAGCAATTGGTCAAAACATATGTGTGGAGTATTTTGATGTATGGCTGCGAGACATGGTGCTTAGGCGAAAGGGATCGAAAAAGATTGGAGGCCTTCGAGATGTGGACCTATAGACAAATCCTAAGGATTTCCTGGAGAGACCACATTACAAATGACGAGGTTCTCAGCAGGATCGAAGAAACCAGGCACCTGTCAAACACCATATCGGAAAGGCGTGCAGAATGGATGGGTCATATGCTGCGACATGAAAATCTCTTGCACAATATACTGGAGGGAATGATTGAGGGATCGATTGGCAGAGGGCGTCCTCGCCGGGAGTATCTGGAGCAAATATGCCACGATATGGACTGCACATCCTACACAGAGCTCAAGAGGATCGCTGAAGACCGAGCGGAGTGGAAGAGGAGATGCAGAGCTTTGCTGCTAACCAATCCCCAGGATTAAACCTGAAGAAGAGATCTATGTCGTCGTTGCGTGGCCTCAAAGTCGATAATCCCCTAACCAATCCAATATCAATTCAATTGGAAAGCAAAGCTGCGGTACGGTGGAGTTTTGTTTCTTTCATATTTTTTCTCCTTTAAGTCAGTGTGCCGCTGCACATCAGCAAACTAACCGGCTACATTGCTGTACTGAATTCGATAGCACACCTACTCGTATATTCGATAGATGACCCCCCGTAGCGTAGTTGGTAAGATGCTTGTTTCCCAGCCCGGAGGCTGCATGTTTGATTTCCGTTGGATCTCAGATATTTTTTTTAAAGTAGTCCAGTCTGGTTTTCACTTAACATCTTTCTGGTTGGCTGGAAGATATTGCTACATGGCCAGGTTGTAATATATACAACGATAGTGCAATACAATACAATACACCTACAACGGCATGTTTTTTTCCTTTTTTTTTCAAAAAAATAGATATGACCGAAGTCAAAGGTATTCTTATACTCCCGAAGACTAGGCGGAAAAAAATAATGTGTCATACGAGGAGAGTAGTACAGCGCGGTGTTCGAAACGGCGACCTTCCACATGGAAGTCAAGCGCAAACCGCGCGTCCTTGCACTTATTTTTATCGTACACACTATCATGGCGTTTCACTGCTGGAGTAGGTAGAGAGGGCAGATTGCCTTTTTTTTCTATATCCGCTCAAAACTTCGTCTCTTTTACAACCATATACTTTTTTTATTTATTTATTGAACTCTTTTATTGCAAATAAAATCTGGCGGGCTTATTTCCAAGCGGCAATCTCTTCCAACCAACCAGACAAAAGTAAATTAAGTAAGTTACGTGGTCGCATAAATCATTCAAATGGCTATCCATCCCTACGATATCTATAAGCACGTACGTGTGCATATGCCCACGAACCCCACAAAGACGAACAATCACCGGAACATTCTTTTTCATATAAAGTGAGATATCAATCAAAAGAAAAGGAAGGTATGGTGGAGAGGAAAGGAAAGGAAAAATCGGGAATTAAACACGTTATTTTACTGACTAGAAATTAAGAGTTTTTTTAGTCGCTTCTTAAAGCATGCCAAGGACGGAGCGAGTCATATATTGGTTTGTAACTGATTCCAGAGCCTCAGTGCATGGACAGTAAAGGACGCTGTAAAGAAAGAGGAGCGGTGAACTGGAAAGGCCAATAAACAATATCTGTTTGAGCGTAGCGCTAATCCATGATTGGAAAGACGCTGAAAATTTTCGGCGAGATAATAGGGAACGGCGGGACAGTTAAGGATTAAAAAAGACCTGCGAACTGAAAATACCAATAAATAATCTCTGTTTGAGAGTAGCGCTAGTCTATGATCAAAATTTTTACTTTAATCATTCTTCTGCTATGTCCAAGTTTCACTCCCATAGATCAAGTGCAAGCAAACAACATAGTACTAAGACTTAAATTCAAAGAAATAATGACATGTTACCCACGTGTTACGTCTTTTATGTCAGTAATTTTCGGGATTACCTTTTCCCCTGTTGTGTCATCTGTTCGGGTTCATTTATTTATACTTAGAGGAAGTATTTGTGTCTTTACTTTATGCTGTTTACGGGTGTCCCCTCTACGTCCCTAAATATGTACCTAATTTAATTCAGCCAGCTATGTTATTGGCGAACACATCCAAAGGACAGATCAAGTGCAACTGCACTTATCCCCTTGATTAATCGCGGGGACACGGCGTGATGGAGCGCGAGCAGTGGATCACCGAAGCCGAAGAACGACGAGGGATTCCGAGCGCGAGACGAAGACGTGCGATGGAAATAGCCGAAGAAAAACAAGAGAGGACAAAAGTCGCCGGCGCGCGCCGCGCCGTCCGATCTATTGTCGGCGCGTAAACAAGAGGCGTCGCGGCGCGCGGAGGGGGCGTTGAAGAGGGGGGCGTCTCTCCTCCTCAGCGCATCTACTCCATCCCGGTTGACCAGGTGCGGAGCCGCGTCACCATTCAACTCCGCAGGTATGCCCCTGCCCCCGGCCGGTTAGCCGGCGTCATGAACGACATCTTTAATAAAAATGACTCGAGTGATGATTGTACTCAGTATTACATCCGATTGGATAATTCGACGATATATTTTTCGTCCGTTATCCCCAAATATTCTGACGACTGATTCGACAGCCTTAGACTTTTTTTTTGTTGGAGTATGGAAATGCAAAATCACGGACTCTGAAATATTTCGAGGATAGCATTTGGCTTGAAATATAATATTAACTGATCAAAATCTTAAAATCTCATAATAAGATGCCGGCATTGCTCAACGGCTAGTGACGACCACTGTTTCCCTGTCAGTGTAGACAAAGAGGATACAGCGCAAAATGTTCCTATCTTTACACACATTCTTCGCCTCTTCTATATCCCTACACCTAACAAAACTCTTACGATTTTTCTAATATCTTTCTTTTTAAATATAATTGACTTTGAAGACTTTCGTGGCTTATTTGGTAAAGACTTCTGTATTCAGACCCGGAGATTTCAGATTTCCCGCTAGAACCAAATGTTTAAAAAAAATCGGTCTAGGTAGTCTGGTTTGTTGGAGGAGGTTGTCACGTGGCAATATTTGTACTGTATACACAGAAAGAGTTATAGATGAATCGCTCGAGCGCTGCTTTAGTTTCTAGACGTGAGTCGTTTCATATTAGTGGGTTCGAATCCCGAGATAGAGCGCCCTTGAGGAAAGTTTGTTCTCTAAATGGCGCTGCATAAAATTGTCCTTTTTTTTCTTTCATTTCACCCAACCATTCATTGCATGGTCTTCCTTTACCACTCAAATTTGCACTATTTATATTTGTTTTGTTTCATTATTTCGGGAATAATAAAATTTTAAAAACTTAAAGAATGTATTTTTTTGGTTGTTTAAAGAATTAGATTGTATTTCAATACAATACAACCTGACAGGACTATTGCTATATGGCAATCTCTGTTAAACCTTACAGAAAGATGCTAAAGACGTTAAGAGAAAACCAGATTAGAAACATGTTTTTAAATTTCTACCACAGAGAGTTGAATCCACAACTGGAAGACAAACGTTCTACCAACAAGATCATTCAGGGCTTTTTATTATTATTTATTATTTTTAAAATTCAAATGCAAATCAAATGCGTTCATTCGCGCCACCCTTTACTAAATACATGCACACACTATAAAAGCATCACACCATCTCCTTGTCGGAATAGGCAGAGAGAAGAAAATGTCAATCTTTTCTATTACGATATACATATTTTGCCTCTTCTATATTCTCATATCTTCTACAATTGTTCTGACTGAATACAGGACTTCTATAAAGTGGCTTCGTACTAAAATATTACCTAAATATAGCTTTGTTTTATAAATTACAAAAGGCAGCTCACAGTGGTACTAAAAACACCCTTACGTGAGGGGGTCGATGTGAATAATGAAACAAAGTCTATTAACCTTCAGACCATTGGCACTAGTAATGCTATCTTAGCAGCAAAAATGCGAAAAAACAAAACAAATAAGATGGAAATACAAGCGGTAATGTTTTGGACAACAATGTATGCCAGGAAATACAAGCGGTAATGTTTTGGATAACAATGTATGCTAGGAAATACAAGCGGTAATGTTTTGGATAACAATGTATGCTAGGAAATACAAGCAATAATGTTTTGGATAACAATGTATTTTAGGAAATACAAGCGGTAATGTTTTGGATAACAATGTATGCTAGGAAATACAAGCGGTAATGTTTTGGATAACAATGTATGCTAGGAAATACAAGCGGTAATGTTTTGGATAACAATGTATACTAGAAAATACAAGCAATAATGTTTTGGATAACAATGTATTGTAGGAAATACAAGTGGTAATGTTTTGGATAACAATGCATGCCAGGAAATACAAGCGGTAATGTTTTGGATAACAATGTATGCTAGGAAGTACAAGCGGTAATGTTTTAGATAACAATGTATTGTAGGAAATAAAAGCGGTAATGTTTTGGATAACAATGTATGCTAGGAAATACAAGCGGTAATGTTTTGGATAGCAATGTATGCTAGGAAATACAAGCGGTATTGTTTTGGTTAACAATGTATTGTAGGAAATATAAGCGGTAATATTTTGGATAACAATGTATGCTAGGAAATACAAGCGGTAATATTTTGGATAACAATGTATGCTAGGAAATACAAGCGGTAATGTTTTGGATAACAATGTATGCTAGGAAATACAAGCGGTAATGTTTTGGATAACAATGTATGCTAGGAAATACAAGCGGTAATGTTTTGGATAACAATGTATGCTAGGAAATACAAGCGGTAATGTTTTGGATAACAATGTATGCTAGGAAATACAAGCGGTAATGTTCTGGATAACAATGTATGCTAGGAAATACAAGCGGTAATGTTTTGGATAACAATGTATGCTAGGAAATACAAGCGGTAATGCTTTGGATAACAATGTATGCTAGAAAATACAAGCGGTAATGCTGTTTTGGTGATATCTACAGCGTATGATGACAATATCTACAGCATATGATGATGATATCTACAGCGTATTTTGACGATATCTAGAGCGTATGATGACAATATCTATAGCATATGATGATGATATTTACAGCGTATTTTGACGATATCTACAGCGTATGATGACAATATCTATAGCATATGATTATGATATCTACAGCGTATTTTGACGATATCTACAGCGTATGATTACAATATCTATAGCATATGATGATGATATCTACAGCGTATTTTGACGATATCTACAGCGTATTATGACAATATACGAATATATATAATATATAGCATATGATGATGATATCTACAGCGTATTTTGGCGATATCTAAAGCGTATGATGACAATAACTATAGCATATGATGACGATAAGTCAAACATGGCTTAAAAAAATCACGTAACGGTGATATGACAGTCGAAGATGGTGTCGAGTCTGGAAGGTCGATTACCACTGACCACGACCAACTCAAGGCTTTGATCAAGAATAACCAGCTTCTACGACACGATACATTGTTAAGACACTGAAAATATCTAAAACCACTGTTCACAAGTATTTGTTGGAATTTTAATTTGACGTGAAAATACGAAATTTCTTTCCGGGCAACCCAACATCTACGAATTTATCCTCTAACCACTTAACAAGCATCCCTTAAATAGTTTAGTATGTCAAATTTTATAAGAAACTGAAGGCTTATAGTTATTTCATGATCAGCGACTATTTATTGAAGTTATTTTATTTTTATACTCGCAATATTGGCAAACCTTATCACAATGACTAATCGACAGACGACAAAAAAAAAACATGTGATCTGCTCGGAGACGCGTCTCTTTTTAATTTCTTGTAAAACCATTTATAAATAGATTAATGACACGTGCTAAGAAAACAATAGCTCAAAATAATTCAGCAAAAAAAAAAATATTTTAACCTCCGTTGTTTAGTTGGTAAGACGTCTTACTTCCAAACAACCGGGTAAAAAAAATGTTCCATTCTGGTATTATCTTTGAAACTCCTTAACACATTTCTAATTGTTTGGAAAATATTGCAATATAACATAGTAATTAACAAAGTTTTACCGTATATACCAAATGTGTTAAACACAATTTAATAAAAATTCGGTGAATTTCTTCTAAAATAAATTAAAAAGACTCAATAATTCATTGAAAACGAAACAAAGGAAGATGTTTAAATACAAACAAATAATTAAGACACAAACTTTGTCTCCACCATTCTCTCCCTTGTCAGAGTCTCGTGTAATCAGTCAGACAATAAGGTGACATAATTTTATCAATTAGGTCATATAAGTCGCCAAAAAGTTTATATTTACATTTTCTATCCCGACACACACCCTTCACATCTTCTACATCCTAACGCCTTTTCACAAAATGACTATATTTACCTGTTTTTTTACATATCTTTCTTACAAAATATATTTTATTGATACAACCATACTTTGATTGGTATTCCTGTACTAAGTCATAAATTGACATTTGCACAATATATCCGGTTTATTAACCTTTTTTTCATTCGTTCGTTCTACATGCCCAAACTATCTCAGTGTTCTTCTTCACTTCACTCAACACATAAGTCTTTAATTCACATTCATCCCTTATCACATTTTACTCAACACATAAGCCTTCAATTCATATTCATCTCTTATCACATTTTACTCAACACATAAGTCTTTAATTCACATTCATCCTTAATCACATTTTACTCAACACATAAGCCTTCAATTCATATTCATCTCTTATCCCTTTTTTCTCAACACATAAGTCTTTAATTCACATTCATCCTTAATCACATTTTACTCAACACATAAGCCTTTAATTCACATTCATCCCTAATCCCATTTTACTCAACACGTAAGCCTTTAATTCACATTCATCCCTAATCACATTTTACTCAACACATAAGCCTTTAATTCACATTCATCCTTAATCCCATTTTACTCAACACATAAGCCTTTAATTCACATTCATCCCTAATCACATTTTACTCAACACATGTTAAGCCTTTAATTTCAATAACATTCATCCCTAATCCCATTTTACTCAACACATAAGCCTTTAATTCACATTCATCCCTAATCACATTTAACTCAACACATGTTAAGCCTTTAATTTCAATAACATGCATCCCTAATCACATTTTTACGAATTCCGCAATAAATTGTGGCCTCTTGTATTATGCATGTATTTCTACAGCATTTATTTGGCTTCTGTCAGTCTTTATCCACATCCACGTTTCGCTCCCATATATAAAATATTTTTAATAAGGTTTTTACTATTATACAATAGTAAACGAACCAAAAATGTTTAACAAAAACGATAAAGTTGAAAATGTGTTAATATGATGAAGAAGAGCATTCTGAAATGGTTTGTACGTGTAGAACGAATGAAAGAAGAAACACTTATAAAACATATATAAACATAAATATTTAGTGCAAATGACAGTGGAAACCGTGATAAAAAAAAACTAAGGTCTCGGCCACACAGATAGGAGCCTAGCTTGGTGCTTAGAGCTATGCTGCGAGCTAGGTGGCATATCCTAGCGAACCAACGCACCGCATACTATCACAATGTCCACACTATACGCTTCGCGCCACGCTACGTGACGATTAGTCACCTAGTGAGTCTCCTAGCGAACAGACGTGTTGGTTAATTTTGGTTTGGTTAATCTTTCAGGTCGAAATTACCGTCTTTGAAACGCAAAAACCATCGACGAGCTGTCCTTTCATTAATAGCATCTTCACCGTACACTTCGCAAATATCGCGAGCAACTTTGGCAGCTTTATTCTCTCGATTAAACGTGAACAGAAGGAGCTGTCGAAAATGCTCACTTTCGTCTACATGACTTTCCATTTAGAAGGCTTGTAATCAAATAAAATAATACATGTAATGTAAAAGCAAACGCAATATCTTGTAGAGCAGAAAATTTTCTTTCGAATGACGTATAACCTTTACCATTTTGTTTTACTTTTGGTGCTCATTTTTAATTTGAAAAAAAAACGGACATAACTTATGTTAACACGTTATATACTCGTATGTTATCAAAATAAGTCAATTTTATCAAAATATCCGAAAAAAAGTTTCCGAAAAAGCGTGTTTTTGATCTTTAAGAGGACCTTTTTTTAACTGCTTTTTAATTGATTGTTGTGTTTTTTTGTACTATTTTTCTGATTTTTTCCGTGCTTTTTGAGGGTTTGTGAAGTTGTACCTATCTGATTCCGTCTTTTATATATTATTTTCAATTTGTATTGTGTTTTTTAATTGTTTTTCGATCTTTTGTCTATTGTGTTTATAATTTTTGCGAAGTGCAGGCGGTGTATCTATGGAGGGGTTTGTATTGTGTTGGTAATATATGGTTTCACAATTTGACACCTGTTGTTTCATTCTTAATATTTTTATTGTAATTGGGTATTTTTTTCACTACTTACTCTTTCATATTTTTTGTTAGTTTTGTTATAAAGTACATTGTACCAATTCATATATAAATAAATAAAACGTTAATTAGTAAACAGAAAAACGTTTTAGTTTTTTATTATTTAAGATTACCTGATTTCAAAATTTCATCGAAAACTATGATACAACATGTTGTTTATAGTTAAGGCATTAACGTTGTGAAGGTTTAAAGACATTGTAATTTATTTTTATCAAACACTGTATATTCCACTTTTTTGTAACGGTAAAACCCTACCGGTTTCAAGGCTTTCACCCCATCTTCAGGGGAGCACAAACAAGACTAAATTCTGTTCGAACTGGTACCGATATACACGCTTCAACGGTTGGGGTGTGAGGGAGGCATGGGACGATTTTGGCCAAGAGCGTCGAACAAGTCTTGTTTGTGTTCCCCTGAAGATGAGGTGAAAGTCTTGAAACCAGTAGGGTTATACCGTTACAAAAAACTGGAAAAAACAGTGTTTGATAAAAATAAATTACAATGTCTTTAAACCTCCATATTTGAATTTCACGAAAATTCACAAAGAAACCTTCGTTCAACACAATGTGACATATGTTACGTACTTTGAATTTCAGCGACTATCATTTTCAGTAACCGACTGGTTCAAAATCGCAACTCTACTCAAAATAAAACATGGCCTTTAAGAGACTTTAAGAGCTCTCGTTCTACAACACGGAAGATACGATGAAACAAAGAAATTTTGAGCCTTCTTTGATGAATCCATATTTCGAAGAATTTTTTTTTAATCAACTTTCAGTTTCAATATAATTCAGAAAAGATTTTCTTCCCCTGTTCCGTGAGAACGACATTAAAATAATACAAGTTGAATGGTGAAGTTCGTTGTGAATTCATTAAGGGTGAGACGTTAAAAGAGGTCGGAAGAACGATAATCCTGGCATTAAATTACATATAAAACGTCAGCTTATATAGACTTCAAGCATTTATTTAACTGTAGTAATAAATATAAATATTTGCTGTTCCAACAACTTCGGTATATTCCACCGTTATTTCTACGATCTCAGAAAACTCCGTAACCCCAGTTAGAAGCATTTCAAATTGCTATAAAGATGAAGTGGCGTTGAGGATGGACCCAAAATTAATCGTATGGAGGTATTGACGACTCTACAAAGAGTGTCGGGGTTCGATATCCTAAGAAAAATAATGGGTGGACTGGCAAATGTTCGTTTTTTTATTTATTTGTTTATGGCTTATCCGGACACAAAGCATCATCCGAATAAAAACAGTTTTGATTGTCAATTTTAATCTAAGGAGAAAAAATGTGCGAGTCTTTCAATCGATCAACAGAGACTCTTTAGAAAAATTTAGGTATCTAATTTTATTACAAAAACAAATTGTATATGTTAACAAAAACATCTTAAACTATTGCAATTCTTTAAAAACACATTTGATATGTACACATAAATCCCAGTCCACTATAAAAACACTTAGTACGAGAAATCCCGGGCCACTAAAACATTAATTCTGGTAGAACTTATGTGCAATTCTGCAGACCAAACTCTAGGATTTGTGATGAGAATGTCTAAGTCATTTAAATGCTAAACGGTGCTCAAAATACTCTTCAATTTATTAGTTCGTAGCAAACTAGAAAGCAATGCTTGCATTTGGAGCCCGCAGGGAGCACAAACCACACACATAGTGGAAAAGACACAAAAAAATATATGCGGTGTCTGTATAACTGAGTTCGGTGTTTATTATATTGCGTTTCTACTAAACGTGCTTGGATCTTATTCCTTAATAGTACATCAAAATATTCGTCTCATGTTATACGTTGTCAGACTTGTTTGAGGAGTTGAGAACTTTCCAACATTACTACTATAGAAGGATTTGACGTTCTTAACAATTACACTAGATTTTGTCTGCAAGAACTGTTCTCAATTACACGCGCCAGATCGGGTCGTCTAACCGCTATGTCCAACGGAAGAGTCTTTTGAACAGGACTGCTTTAGAATTTTATATCACATTAACAAAGTAAAAAAAAAGTCATCTGAGAAAGCACTCATCAACTGAATGGTTGAATTAAAATAGGCACTAAGTACCAAAAAAAAAAAAAAAACTAAGTATGCAGTTTCGTTCTATATGTCATATATAATGAAACTGCATACTTAGTTTTTTTGTTTTTGTTTTTGGTACTTAGTGCCTATTTTAATTCAACCATTCAACTTATTTAAGTGACTTTTGAATACATAATTTTTTTACAAGTCACTTAAGTCACTTATGTCACGCATGTATTGTGAATGAAACTCAAGTAATAAAATAAATAAGTCATAGTGAAATTTCTCACTATATGCAGACAGTCATGATTTTAAGCCGAATGACAAACCATCTTTGAGAGAATCTTTAGAACCTGGAAATAAAAAAATAACTCTCTACGAGTTTAATAAACTAGGGTGAACATCATCAAATCATGAAGAGTAAAAGGACATTTCACTAACCTGTTTAGTAGTCTTCTGGTTCGGAGTCCTCCATTGTTGTCTGCTTTGGTGGTGGTGATGATGATGATGAACTGGATAGTTGTGCTGCGGCGCGAGGGGAGCATTATTAGGCAATGCTACGAAGGAGTAAGGCGGGGGATCTAGCGTGGAGTACGGCGGAGGCGGGCCGGGACCTGAATAAGGAACCACCTCTTGGAAAGGAACCCTCGAGAGTGGACAGGTCTGAAGACCTAGGTGAGGTGTTTGCGGCTGATGACTGGACTGTGACTGGATGTGCTGCGGAGAAAACGAACATTGCCCATTCAACGACGTCTGAGTCTCTTGATCTCGAAGTGTGCGTACAGGCGCAACCGTGACGGACAACGCGGCATTCGTGTTTGCTTTTATTGTTATATCTAGAGTGGTTCGATGTATCTGAACATTTTGGAGGGAAGCATCCGAGGATTGGTTTAAAAGAGGACCTCCTCCTTGGCATGTAACCGAAGGAGCAGATCCTGCTTTGGAACCGACACTTCTCGCTTCCGGAAGCGGTGACTTTTGAAAGGAACCTACATGTGTGCCGTGAATCCTTATCGAACAGGAAGGCCCATCTACGTCTATCTCGGTAGATGTTGAGGGTTCCTGACCGTCTAATCTTAGCCTTTCTTTTGTTTGTTTTTCTTCTTTTATAGTTTTTATACTTCCTCGAACCGAACATCCAGGGTTCTGATCGCAATCCAATAATGATGTTAAACTTTGGCCTGGACGAGATAGCGTGTTTATTTTTATGTGCGCGACGGACGTTTCTGTAAGACATGAAGTTTTCGGAACTTCGGAATCCGAATTTGACTTTTCCAGAAACGTGACGTTTGAAGTTAACTGCGATGGAATGAAGCGAGCCGGAATATGGTATTCTGGGTTTGAATCTGCCAGTTGTGACGAGGTTTCCGTTGAAGGGATATAACGAGGTAATTTTCCTGGAATGAACTGTACAGAGTATTGGGGCTCTTGATTCGATTTGGCAGGGAACGGTACGAGTTCCACGGGTCCTAGCGATAGCTGATTCTGGAAACTTATAGAAGGGGGTTGAAATTGATTCAAGTGAATAGTCGTAGGATGTCTTGGAGGTAATGTTTCTGGAATGATACGAATCAAGTTTTGGGATGTCGAAGACGCTTCTTTCTCTGGTTCGGCGAGTGAATTTGGGCTCTGTTGGAAATGGGGGTGCAGTGGCTGTCGGAATGGTTCTGTACAGGAAGTGGTGGACCGTGTGGCAGGAAGGGGCTGGTGGGGCTCTGCAGCGGGCTGGGGCGGCAATGGCTGGTGGGGCAGCAGAGACGGGACACCGGGGGGCGGGTGAGACGAGACGTGGACGGGAGGTGACGGGAGGTCGTGTGAAGTCAGCAGCAGTGGAGTCTCCGCGGGCGGTCGGACGGGCTCGGCGAGGGTCAGTTTGGAGCGCGGGGGCGGCGGGGTGTGGTGAGCCAGTGGTGCGGGCGGGGAACGGCCGGGGGCGGGGGAGGGCGGGCGCTGGGGGCGGGCGCGCCCTCAGCCCCCCCTCACCGAGAGATCTCCCGCGCCCACACCCCCGCTGCCGCCCACATCCTCTGAAACAATACAACATTTCACACTTTAATTCAAATGAATACTTATGATCAATTAAAGAGCCGCGATATACTTACCCAGGGATGATGAACTACAAAAGAACCGTTATAGATCTACCAGTATATGATAGTAACACATTCGGCTTTAAGGTAAAGTGCAGTGGTCTCCAAAGTGGAGTACGCGTACCCCAGGGGGTACACGAGTCGATATTTGGGGGCACGCCAACGGAAAAATAAAGAAAATGTATTAAAGATGAACAAATACTAACTTGTATTTTTAAATAATGCGATCATAAATATCAAATAGACGAAGAATAGACAGCGGCGACACTATTGGGTACTCGTAGAAGAGACAGGCAGTCAATATTTGTAAGTTAAGTGAAGATAATGCGTGTTTCGCACACTATTGTCAGTCGGGCGGTTACTCAGGGGTTTACACTATAAGTTTTTTCTGCCTTATAGGTACGCAATCAAAAAAGTTTCGAAACCACTGGTCAAATGAATTGTTCAATAAAACCATGCATTTTGATAAGAAGTCCCAAAAATTGATTTCTTCGAGTGTTTCCTAAAGCTGCACACACCGTCCATAATACTTATAAAAATGTCTTAAAAGTTTTCGCATATTTATCTAAATTTTGTAGATGTGAGTGTATGCGTTTAGGTTTTTATTATAATACAATAATATTTGTACAAACTCGTATAATATTTATTGTGTAAATAATTATATTGACTGCGTATTAAAAATCTCTGAATAATTAATGGTTTACATATGAAAGGGTGTGGGCTAAAAAAAATGTGGCGGCCGGTCTCGTCCTTCTACTCGAGATGACTCGGAGTGATCCGAGCTCTGGTAGTCAGTGTGACAGGTGCAGGGAGGCTGCAAAGACACTTACTCATCAGCTCACAAGTACACGCGTGCGACAGCAATTAGTCTTCCTGCCGGGGCATTGTCTTGTCTCAGCAGTGTGTTATCTAAATCAGTGGATATAGATATAGGTATGTTTCAACAAGTTGACTCGCTATCTGGTGTGATAGTAAACAGCTTCTCTGGTTATTTTAAAAAAATTTATTAATGATTAAGGAATTTGCAAAATCACTTATCACCTCAAATAAATTGGAAAAAATGGCGTTGAAAAGAGTTTTAACATACGTCCCTCCCTTTTTTCTATAATTAATAATACCTCGCTTTTATTTGTGAGTATGTTTTATTAGCTCATTTTATTCGAACTATAACATTATGCTTTATATATTTTCTTTCGTTCGAATTGTGTATGTTTCATTAGTTAATTTTTACGTGAATTGTGTACGGTATATTTGTCAATTTTATCAGAATTGTGTATGTTTTCTTTTCTTCGAATTGTGTATGATTTATTAGATAATTTTATTCGAACTGTGTATGTTTTCTTTTCTTCAAATTGTGTATGTTTTATTAGCTATTATGATTCGAATTGTGTATGTTTCATTAGTTAATTTTATGTGAATTATGTATGTTTTATTTGTTAATTTTATCAGAATTGTGTATGTTTTCTTTTCTTCGAATTGTGCATGATTTATTAGTTCATTTTATTCGAACTGTGTATGTTTTCTTTTCTTCGAATCGTGTATATTTTATTAGTTAATTTGATTCGAATTGTGTATGTTTCATTAGTTAGTTTTATTCGAATAGTGTATGTTTTCTTTTATTCGAATTGTGTATGTTTTATTAATCAATTTTATTCGAATTGTGTATGTTTTCTTTTATTCGAATTGTGTATGTTTTATTAGTCAATTTTATTCGAATTGTGTATGTTTTATTTGTTAATTTTATTCGAATTGTGTATGTTTCAATAGTTAGTTTTATTCTAATTGTGTATGTTTTCTTTAATTCGAATTGTGTATGTTTTATGAGTCAATTTTCTTCGAATTGTGTATATTTTCTTTTATTCGAATTGTGTAGATTTTATTAGTTAATTTTATTCGAAATGTATACGTTTTCTTTTATTCGAAATGTGTATATTTTATTAGTTAATTTTATTCGAAATGTATACGTTTTCTTTTATTCGAAATGTATATATTTTATTAGTTAATTTAATTCGAACTGTGTATGTTTTCTTTTATTCGAATGATGTGTTTTATTAGTTAAATTTATTCGAATTGTGTATGCTTTCTTTTATTCAAATTGTGTATGTTTTATTAGTTAATTTTATTAGAAATTTATACGTTTTCTTTTATTCGAAATGTTTATATTTTACAAGTAAATTTAATTCGAATTGTGTATGTTTTATTAGTTAATTGTATTCGAATTGTGTATGTTTTCTTTTGATTTAGTCGGTGGTAATTTATGTAAACTCGTATAGAATGATTAATCAAGTATTTGTAATGGATCTAGCTATTTTTAAGTCCACACTCACAAAATTCGCATCCTGCTGAAACAAAAAGGGAGCTCCCATGGAGGGGCGGGAGCTGAACTGAAATAGGCGCTTCTCAGAACCCAGGACCATGTCAGATGGCTGCTGAAATGACGATTTAACCGGTATCTCATTCTTAGTCACTTCTGAGCAACCCTCATTTGTTACCTGACACAATGCATTGATTTAACAGCGAAATCATTCCATTAAATAAATATTTAGTTTTAATCCATTACACTTTTGATTTGAGCTGAATAAATGATATAGAAATATGGGAACTGAGAACAATTCATGAGGTAACAATTTATGACAGAGTACGGAATGAAATGGCTAATAGGGATGAATGTGAATTTAATAGGGATGAATGTGAATTCAATAGGGATGAATGGGAATTTAATAGGGATGGATGTGAATTTAATAGGGATGAATGTGAATTTATTATCGATGAATGTGAATTTAATAGGGATGTATGTGAATTTAATAGGGATGGATGTGAATTTAATAGGGATGAATGTGAATTTAATAGGGATGAATGTGAATTTAATAGGGATGAATGTGAATTCAATAGGGATGAATAGGAATTTAATAGGGATGGATGTGAATTTAATAGGGATGAATGTGAATTTATTATCGATGAATGTGAATTTAATATGGATGAATGTGAATTTAATAGGGATGAATGTGAATTTAATAGGGATGAATGTGAATTTAATAAGGATGAATGTGAATTTAATAGGGATGAATGTGAATTCAATAGGGATGAATGGGAATTTAATAGGGATGGATGTGAATTTAATAGGGATGGATGTCAATTTAAAAGGGATGAATGTGAATTTAATAGGGATGAATGTGAACTTAATGCTGATGTATTGAGAACGATAAAGAAGAACAAGCTGAGATGATTTGAGAATGTAAAACGAATGAACGCAGAAAGACTGATAAAATAAATATACAGTACAAATGTGAATGGAAAGCGTGGAAAAGAAAGACCAATGAAAATATGATAAGATCAAGTGAATATTATTGTATTTTGAAGGAAGCAAACGTTAAGTCAGAGAAATCGTATGAGACGTATGTAGAACAGATTAAATTTGTGTGTTATTATAGGAAAGTCCAGCTGTATATTCTCTCTTCCTACCTCAGAAGGTAAACGACGTAATGATATGCATGTTTGAATGCACTTTTGATTGTAGTTTAAAGTAATCCATTCACTGACACTATCACTAAGACACAAATATGATAAAAAATGATTAAAAACATATTCACATGACAACTGGCCTAATATTTACCATCGCTTGAGTAAAAACATATTTTACTCAAAAGAAATACATACGTTATATGTGGCCCTCATTACACTTATGAAAAAAATTAACAGCATCACTAAATCTGTAAACTTCCTTTTGTCGGAATACTGCCAACTTCAAGAGATTCATTCAATGGTTATATTTCAATGATTGACAAAGAATTACGCAATTTATGGTTATACGATGATCAAAAAATGCTTGTGTTTAATTGAAATTCACAGTATACTTCAAAAATATATTGAACTATTGTATTTTTCAACGTAACCGGCGTCGAGATCGAGACATTTCTGTAGCCGGGGCACCAGCTTTTGTATGCCAGTGTCATAGACCTCCGCCGCCAGCTCTTTCAGCCGCTTCTTCACAGCTTCCTCGACCTTCTGATCGTTAGAAAATTATTGGGGTATAGTGACACACCCACGTCTCATCTCCCGTCACGATAGAGTCCAGTAAAGCTTCTACCTCCTGTGCAAAACGATCCAAAAATTCACGCGCGGCGGTCACGCGATTTTGACGGTGCTCCGGTGTTAGCATTTTAGGCACCCATCTCGCGCACAACTTCTTGTAACCAAGTTTTTCCGACACAATATTACCAAGGAGACTTCGAAAAATGTCAGAAAATTCTTCGTCAAGGTCGTCAAGCGTCACACGGTGGTCATTTCGCACTTGTTCTTCAATTTTTTGCACAAATTCGTCAGAAATCACTGCCTTGCCTCGTCGTGAGTATCAGTACGGTCTTCTCTGAACAACCTAATCCACTTCGTGACATGTTGTCGACTCATCACATCACTACCATAAACTTCCATGAGCTTCCGATGGATATTCGCGGCGGTATTGTTCTACAAAGTCAAAAAACTGATGACCGCGCGGGTCTCGCATGGACGAGAGTTGGCGGGAGCGCGCGACGACCTCTCCATCGGAAGAATTTACTGTATGACTGAACAAAATGGCCGACAAACATGCGGGACAAAACAAACTGACCGTTTGAATCCCCCCTTTACGCCAGGTGCAACATTGAAACAAAAAAATTCTTCCGGCCTCAGGAGCCCTTGTAACCTTAGTTTCTGGATGACCCTTGTATCAAATTCAATTAGAACAAAACGGTGCGAAAAATTCAGGCTAGGATCGGAACGTGGTTGTTGTCACAACATGAGACAGAATATTTTGACTTGCAGGAGTAAATTGGATTAGCGCTACGCTCAAATAGATATTGTTTATTGGGCTTTCCAGTTCCCCGCTCCTCTTTTTTAACGTCGTCCTTTACTGTCCATGTAGTGAGACTCTGGAATCAGTTACAAACCAATATGATACAAGCCCCGTCCTTGGCATGCTTTAAGAAGCGGCTGAAAAAACTCTTCATTTCTAATCAGTAAAATAACGTGTTTCATTCCCGATTTTCCCTTTCTTCTCCACCATCTCTTCCTTTCCTTTTGATTGATGATATCTCACTTTATATGAAAAATAATGTTCGGGTGATTGTCCGTCTTTGTGGGGTTCGTGGGCATATGCTCACGTATGTGTTTATGGATTTCGTGGGGATGGATAGCCATTTGAATGATTTATGCAACCATGTAACTTGCTTAATTTACTTTTGTCTGATTGGTTGGAAGAGATTGCCGCCTGTCAATAAGCCCGGCAGATTGTATTTGCAATAAAAGTGTTAAATAACTAAATTGTAACGAATATTAGTGTGGTTTGCTTCTTTAAAAATATTCAAACGAATGTATTATATGTAAGTGTTCCTCAATATTTAAAAAAAGGACTAAAATTATTTCGGATCTCGTTAACTCATTTTTTTTTCTATGTCAATTTAAAATAGAAGTGGTAAAATTAATTATTTAACGAAATGGAAGGGCGTCATCCATTAATCTTAAGGTCTGCAAAGGCTGCCCCGCCACAGGAAGTAAATAAATGATCAACCGAGCCGAACACAGTTGACATAATTAAATAAATTGACATAAAAACGGCAACTATGTATCCATGAACAAACATATTAAAGATACTCGTAGATTAAAATCGCCGGGGATAATTTAATTAAATGCATCGCACCTTTAATGGGAAACTGTCACAAGTTAAATTGTTACGAATTTTTTTTTATGAAATTGATGAGTCGAATAAAAAGTGGTAAAAATGGCAAATTGATGATAAATTATAATGCTATAGAAGTTATAGTGTGCTCTATCGGAGGAAGATGACGTATTCATAAGCGTTTTAAAGATCTATTTTTTTTTTGTGATGAGTACTTAATTTTTATTTGTATAGAGGCACGTATACCTCCTCACTGTATTGGGTTATTGTTAAAGCAGGAATAGTTATACAGGTAGTCGTCGACTTACGACCGCAATCGGTTCCGATAAACAGGTCGTAAGTTGATCCGGTCGTAAGTCGGCTTGTGCAATAATTTCCGTACATATGTGCAAAATTATAATGCGTGAGGATATTATAAGACTATTTTCTATGTTCTTGTTATAATCAGTGTATCCCCACTGTCATTTATCGGGTTTTCTATGGTTTCTTTTTTATTATTTTTCGAGTTTGTCTTTGTTTCCTTTATTATTAGCATTCCTGATATTCAAATATCTGCACGCATTACTTTGTTTTTTTTTATTTTTAAATTTGTTAGGATTAAGTTAAAAAAATATGCTGCAGTAAAATTGGTTAAATATTATATTAATAAAACATGAAAATACAAAACACAGCTGTTTGTTATACATATAAACTTCTAGCCTTCATCTGCACAGTAAAAAAGGACAACGGTGTGCATTTTTCAATTTGAACTTCCATCCAAATATGCAACAATTTCTCCAGTCTGTGGATGAAACCAATTCGTTACTTTATTATAACTGTCGACTGCATAGATGCAGAACCAATTACAGCTTCCCGAATCCTTTCTTTGTCCTTAATAATTGTCGACACAGTAAAGTGTGATAGCATCAAATCACTCACAATGGCATTAAATTTTTTTCCTCCTTCGTACTGTTTAATTACCATCATTTTTGTTTACAAATCAATAGTCTTTCTTTGCTTCTTGGCACGTTGAGAAATTGACATTTTCGTTTTTGTAGACATCTCGGAAGGGCTTAAAAAATGCTTATTATACAAATCGCGGATTGTGGTCGTAAAGTCGATCAGTCGTAAGTCGCACAGGCTGTAAGTCGACGACTACCTGTATAGTGGGATTGGAAGGATTTTTGCAGTGGTCTTGGAGAGAATGTTTTTTAAGGAAATTCTCCGTAATAGAGGAAAAGTACGAAACTGTCAAGAAGGATTATATTATATTTTCATGTCATAAATTGTTATTCCATCAAAATTATAGGTAAATGAAATTGATAATATACGAGTATATTGTTTGGAAATTATTTTGGGTACGTATTTAAAATTAAGTACGTTATTGTAGAAATAAATATATTTCCCCCGATATTGTAAAAATATGTGAGAATCTTTGTTGGTGAATTTTTGAGTTGATGCAATTATATCACCGAGTAGAACCTCTCTCAACATGTTGCGCATTTTCCTTTTTATCCAAAGCAGAATCTTGCTGGCCCAAAGTTCCCTCCTCATCTAACCCTTAATTGACTATGGGGATGTTTGTTGTCTTGATGCTTGTGAGGAGTTGTTGGATTGACTGCGGAGGCTACAATATTTTTGTATTCGGCTAATTTTTTAACCAAAAAATATGATCGTATATTTTTAATATTAGACAGTGAATAAATCTCCACGTTTTTCAATCAATTCCATCTGTCCTCAGTATCAGCTGAATGTAATCGGTTAAACGTTAGAAATAGACGCCAAATTCACATACTGACTCTATTGTATAATATCCTTAACTGTCCCGCCACCCCCTATTATCTCGCCGAAAGTTTTCAGCGTCTTTCCAACCATGGATTAGCGCTACGCTCAAACAGAAATTGTTTATTGGCCTTTCCAGTTCATCGCTCCTCTTTCTTTACGTCGTCCTTTACTGTCCATGCAATGAGACTCTGGAATCAGTTACAAACCAATATAAGACTCGCTCCGTCCTTGGCAAGCTTTAAGAAGCGACTGAAAAAACTCTTAATTTTTAGTCAGTAAAATAACGTGTTTCATTCCTGATTTTTCCTTTCCTCTCCACCGTCCCTTCCTTTCCTTTTGATTGATGATATCTCACTTTATATGAAAAATAATGTTCGGGTGATTGTTCGTCTTTGTGGGGTTCGTGGGTATATGCTCACGTATGTGTTTATGGATTTCGTGGGGATGGATAGCCATTTGAATGATTTATGCAACCATGTAACTTGCTTAATTTACTTTTGTCTGATTGGTTGGAAGAGATTGCCGCCTGTCAATAAGCCCGGCAGATTGTATTTGCAATAAAAGTGTTAAATAACTAAATTGTAACGAATATTAGTGTGGTTTGCTTCTTTAAAAATATTCAAACGAATGTATTATATGTAAGTGTTCCTCAATATTTAAAAAAAGGACTAAAATTATTTCGGATCTCGTTAACTCATTTTTTTCTATGTCAATTTAAATTAAAAGTGGTAAAATTAATTATTTAATGGAATGGAAGGGCGTCATCCATTAATCTTAAGGTCTGCAAAGGCTGCCCCGCCACAGGAAGTAAATAAATAATCAACCGAGCCGAACACAGTTGACATAATTAAATAAATTGACATAAAAACGGCAACTATGTATCCATGAACAAACATATTAAAGATACTCGTAGATTAAAATCGCCGGGGATAATTTAATTAAATGCATCGCACCTTTAATGGGAAACTGTCACAAGTTAAATTGTTACGAATTTTTTTTTATGAAATTGATAAGTCGAATAAAAAGTGGTAAAAATGGCAAATTGATGATAAATTATAATACTATAGAAGTGATGGTGTGCTCTGTTGGAGGAGGATGACGTATTCATAAGCGTTTTAATGATAAATTTTTTTTGTGATGAATACTTAATTTTTGTTTTTATAGAGGCACGTATACCTCCTCACTGTATTGGGTTATTGTTAAAGCAGGAAAAGTTATACAGGTAGTAGTCGACTTACGACCGCAATCGGTTCCGATAAACAGGTCGTAAGTTGATCCGGTCGTAAGTCGGCTTGTGCAATAATTTCCGTACATATGTGCAAAATTATAATGCGTGAGGATATTATAAGACTATTTTCTATGTTCTTGTTATAATCAGTGTATCCCCACTGTCATTTATCGGGTTTTCTATGGTTTCTTTTTTATTATTTTTCGAGTTTGTCTTTGTTTCATTTATCATTAGCATTCCTGATATTCAAATGTCTGCACGCATAACTTTGTTTTTTATTTTTACATTTGTTAGGATTAAGTAACAAAAATATGCTGCAGTAAAATTGGTTAAATATTATATTAATAAAACAAGAAAATACAAAACACAGGTGCTTGTTATACATATACTATAAACTTCTAGCCTTCGTCTCCACAGTAAAAGGGATAACGGTGTGCATTTTTCAATTTGAACTTCCATCCAAATATGCAACAATTTCTCCACTATGTGGATGAAACCAATTCGTTACTTAATTATAACTGTCGACTGCATAGGTGCCGAAACAGTTACACCTTCCCGAATCCTTTCTTTGTCCTTCATAATTGTCGACACAGTAGAGTGTGATAGCATCAAATCACTTGCGATGGCATTAAAATTTTTTCCTCCTTCGTACTGCTTAGTTACCATCATTTTTGTTTACAAATCAATACTATAGTCTTTCTTTGCTTCTTGGCACGTTGAGAAATAGACATTTTCGTTTTTGTACACATCTCGGATGGGCTTAAAAATGCTTATAATACAGATCGCGGATTGTGGTCGTAAAGTCGATCAGTCGTAAGTCGCATAGGTCGTAAGTCGACGACTACTTGTACAGTGGGATTGGAAGGATTTTTGCAGTTGTGAAGAGAATGTTTTCTAAGGAAATTCTCCGTAATAGAGGAAAAGTACGATACTGTCAAGAAGGATTATATTTTCATGTCATAAATTGTTATTCCATCAAAATTATAGGTAAATGAAATTTATAATATACGAGTATATTGTTTGGAAATTATTTTGGGTACGTATTTGAAATTAAGTACGTTATTGTAGAAATAAATGTATTTCCCCCGATATTGTAAAAATATGTGAGAATCTTTGTTGGTGAATTTTTGAGTTGGTGCAATCACATCACCGAGTAGAACCTCTCTCAACATTTTGCGCATTTTCCCCTTTATCCAAAGCAGAATTTTGCTGGCCCAAAGTTCCCTCCTCATCTAACCCTTAATTGACTATGGGGATGTTTGTTGTCTTGATGCTTGTGAGGAGTTGTTGGATTGACTGCGGAGACCCCAACATTTTTGAATTCGGTTAATTTTTTAACACAAAAATATGATCATATATTTTGAGTATCGTGCTAAACTCCAGTGGCTTAAAATTAGACAGTGAATAAATCTCCACGTTTTTTCAATTAATTCCATCTTTCAATTAATTACATCCATAACTTTGATGTAATATATAGTATTATAATATATAAGGCCTTAGTGCTATGTGAAATTAATTTTAACAATCCAAAAATAATTCAAATGGCATATTGTGAAAAACCACTGAAGTAACGAACGCGAAACTACATTTCCATTTCTGAAAAATCGAAAAGTCAATTTTTACATTTCTTTTTTTGAAGTTGTGATAGTTCAACATTAAATATGCGATGTAAACCTATGTATATGCTCGTAATATGTAAATGGCACGACACTCGCTTACATCAAAGTAGCTGGGAGTAATGACACGGTTGTAGTAAACAGAATAAAAATACCTGGCTCGGAAGCGGCAAGTCGAGTGTGCCATCACTCATGGCGGAATGAAAAGCGTGCTCGGTAAGCTGAAATCCCTTAACATTTATTTAAGTTAAGAAAAATGGATATGACCGAAATCATAGGCATCTTTATATCCTCAAATAATATAAGGACAATTTTGGATCCTTCATTTTTAAACCAAGTTGTTGGTTAACCTCTGCCAATTTCTGCAGTTGGTGCTGAAGATCATTCGGGTTTCATGAGAATATAACAATAGCGTCTGCAAATCTCAAATGACTCAGGTATTTTACATCAATTATACTTGAGAAAATGTAGCATGGTCCCTGTGACAGTTCTCAAATTTGCCCCCATACAACATTGTAACGACGTTCAGTTATTTGAATTATTGTGTCAACTTTAATATAAGCCTCGATTCTAATAAATAGCAAGTTATTTAGGTAAAATACATTACATAAAACTAACAATAATGAAAAATTAATACATCTTGTTACAAATTAGCAAAAATGTGGCCGTTTGTTAAAATTAAATAATATTTGATGATGTTTGTCAAAAGTCACTACGTTAGTCCGCATTGGCTAGGGATGGGGTATACGATAATTGGATTTTCGATTTTTTTTATACCTAAAATTAAATGTTCGTAATTATTATTAATTCATAGTGGATCTTGGCATATTTAAAGATAGATACAAATCATACAATATATTAGAAAGTCAGTTTAATGAAAATTAGGAATTAAAACGTCAGTTTAGAGAACAACAATTTTTTGATTTAAAAAAAACTATTCGATTTGTAAAAAAAAACTATTTTACCCCCCCATCCCTTTGAGACATGACATTTCAAATGTCACAGGGGCCATCCCATATTTTCTTAAGTATAGTTAGCTTTATTGTCCTTTTCTTGCTTACTTACGACATATTCAAGTGTATCTGTGAAAAAAAATTGGGATATAGTATCAACACGAAGAACTTTTTTGAAGGTTTCAGAAGATTTGTGGAGACGTATTTTTACTGTTCCATCCTTATACTTGTAGACGATATAAAACAATTCAATGTATGACTGCTGAATGCCTTCTGTTTTTAGATACTCTAGTATAGCATTTTTTAAACCTAGTCAAAGCCCTTTTCGTAGTACATAAAGGCTAGGTATAGAGGAAGTTCGTATTCCTCACACCGTTCTATTATTTTCCGCAGCACTTGAATATGATCCATGGTACTGAAACCCTTCCTGAATCCAGCTTATTCTCGTGGCCGGTTCGTATCAAAAGTTGCCGACAATCGGTAAGTTAAGATTTTGATAAATATTTTATACAGAATAGGTAACATGGATCTTCCTCGAATAACAACCAGAAGAAGACCAAAGAATTCATGGGTGGTGCAAAAAGATAACCTGATGCTGAGACACGGTCTGGGGGACGTAGTCCGGGACAGAAGAGCATGCAACCTGAGGACGAGGAGAGCTGACCCCAACAGTCTTCATAGACAATGAGTTGGGATGGAGCCAGGGAGAAGAAGAAGAAGACAGAATAGGTAACACGTAAGGATAGGAAGGTAGTGACTGTGGTTATTGTGTATTTTCCTGATTTGCATATATTCATAAAAATATATTTGGTAAGAAAACCGCAGGAAACTTGTCATGAAAAGACGAACTACAAAGATTTATTTTAGATCTTTCGATATATGATACTAACATATTCAGCTTTAGGTGTAGTGTAGTGTATATTTGTATTGTTCATATAACGTACATTTTGATAAAACCTCCCAAAAAGGAGTTTTTCCAAGTGCTTTCTAAAGCTATACAAGCCCCCTATATCTCAAACGTGAAGAGGCAGATCATTCCACGCCACAGGACTAGCAAATGCAAAAGCTCTATCATAATACCCTGCCTTATTGGATCGATTTGGAACAACGAATTTGTTAGACGAAGAAGAAATCAACTTAAAAGTTCTACTCCTCTCCGAAGGAACATCTTTCAGGATCAAATTCGATAGATGTGTTACAATTAGAGACATCCCATTAAAGGACTTGAATGCAGAGAGATCTTGTTTGAAATCAATCCACCCCCGTTCATAACGCTTGAGCCAGTGTGGACTTTTAATACTTCTTCCATGTCGTGGTATTTATTGCTGAGTGCCGTGACCTTCTATTCTTACTCTTCCACTCCACCTCTTTAATTCGTTGGTTCGTAGTAAAGTAGAAAGTAATACTTGCGTTTGGAGCCCGCTGGGGGCATAAAACTCACTTATGGTAGAGAAAGTACTAAAAAAAATTCTGCGATATCTCTACATGGGGGTAGTGCAGAGTGTTTCACTGTAATCTCAAATTTGGTCCTCATATTGAACTCATGTGTAATCTAGCTAATAAAACTATAGCATTTATGATAAAAATCTGTAAGTCTATTGAACGCCAAAAGGTGTTTAAAACTCGGTTTAGTTCATTGATTCGTAGCAAACTAGAAAGCATGCTTGCATTTAAAGCCCGCTAGGAGCACACAATCACTCATGGTAGAGGAGGTACAGAAAAAATATCTGCGATATCTCTATATGAGAAAGTTTGGGGCTCCACTGCAATCTAGCATTTGGTACTCACATAGGACTTATGTGCGATCCACCCAACAAAACTCTAGGATGCTCAAAATGCTGTTTAATTCATTGGTTCGTAGCAAACTGGAAAACAAGGTTGCATTTAAAGTCCGCTGGGAGCACAAAACTCACTCATGGTAGAGAAGGAACAGAAAAAATATCTGTGATATCTCTATATGAGGAAGGTTGGTGCTCCATTGCAATCTGACATTTGGTCCTCACGTAGAACTTATGTGCAATCCATCTAACAAAACTCTGGGATGCTCAAAACGCTGTTTAATTCATTGGTTCGTAGCAAACTAGAAAACATGCTTAAATTCAAAGCCCGCTGGGAGCACAAAACTCACTCATGGTAGAGAAGGAACAGAAAAAAATATCTATGATATCTCTACTATATATGAGGAAGGTTGGTGCTCCATTGCAATCTGACATTTGGTCCTCACATAGAACTTATGTGCAATCCATCTAACAAAACTCTGGGATGCTCAAAACGCTGTTTAATTCATTGGTTCGTAGCAAACAAGAAAACAAGCTTGCATTTAAAGCCCGCTGGGAGCATAAAACTCACTCATAGTAGAGAAGGTACAGAAAAAAATGTCTGCGATATCTCTATATGAGGAAGTTTGGGGCGCCACTCCGATCTACCATTTGGTCTTCACATAGAGTTTATGTGCAATCCAGCTAACAAAACTCTAGGATGCTCAAAACGCTGTGTAATTCATATCAAAACAGAAAGCATGCATGCATTTAAAGTCCGCTAGGGGCACAGAACTCACTGATTACTCTAAGAGGCAAATTGTTCCACGCCACAGGACCAATAATCGCAAAAGTTACATAATAGCACTTCTCCCTATTTGATCGATTTGGAACAATCAATTTATCAAATGAAGACGAATCTTCTCTTGAAAGGAACATCTCTCAGACACAGATTTGAGGAATGCAATGGACACATCCCATTAAGGGACTTGAATACAAAGAAATACAGTTTGAAAGCAATCCGTTCGCGACACTAGAACCAACATAGACTTTTTTTAGAAGCGGACTTATGAACTGAATAGATAGGTGCGATGGTTGCTGCGCAATGCTCGGAGAATTGAGTTGCGGATTCCAAAAGGCGTAGATCGATGAGAAGAAGGTAGCGGGGTGAAGAGATTCCTCTTATGGCAGGTTATAGCAGGTCTCAAGTAAAACACAGTCGAGTGGAGTGTACTGAGAATATAATTCAAAATGAACTGAACTAAACTGATTCGAGTTCTTTGACTTATACTCAATTTTTAATACTTGTGCAATTACTTTCTATTGCGCAGTAGTTCTTCTTGTCAGTGATTTGAGGTAGTACCTTTTCCACTGTTGTGTCATATGTGTGATTGTGATTTGAGGGCATACCTTTTCCACTGTTGTGTCATATGTGTGATTGTGATTTGAGGTAGTACCTTTTCCACTGTTGTGTCATATGTGTGATTGTGATTTGAGGGCATACCTTTTCCACTGTTGTGTCATATGTGTGATTGTGTTATTAATCTATGTATACTTATATTAAGTATTTGTATATTAATTCATCAAGATTGTATTTTTGGTTCAATAAGTCCTTGTTTTAAATTTGTATCAACCATAGTTGGGCATGGTGACTATCTCAAAGGTGTTCGAACGCTCATGTCAACGGCCTTGAAGGCGCAGTGTTGGGCAGGCGTCCTCCCGCTCTCTCCGCGGAGGGCCCGCAGTATGGCGACGATGATGACGATGGTGAAGAGGTGATGACGCAGTAGAAGACGTTGAAGAAGCCATAAAGTGCTTAGACCGACCGGTCAGTGACCTAGTCCCGACGCCCGTTCACAAGTATTTATTTCCTCTGCGGTCGCGATAACGAACGGAGCCAAAGAAACATAAATATTTACATAGAATCAAGAATTTCAATATCAAGGATTTACATACAAAATTATGAACAAATATCAAGTTACATATCAACCAATATCAAAGCAATATATAAATGTCTATACACATACAAGGGTGACCGCATACGTCCAATACAATAATACTACATTTGATGAATTTCATGAAATTTTAAAAAAGTTAATAAATTACACATTATGTAGAACCTTGACTTTCAGACCCGTTTCATAGTTAATATTATATATTAATATCGCTCAACATTACACAACCAGCGAGACGAATATAAATTAATTTTATACTATTTTTTCGTTCGTGTACATATTTATTTATAAAAATTCTTTGACATTATGTCTAAAAGAGTATCTGAAACCGTCTAGGAATAAATACAACTCCACCGGTTGTCAACATGAAGTCTAGACATAGCTGTGCAAAAAAAATTGGCACCTCTCCGACTTTTAGGCCAATTCATGCCAATCGCTCAAGGTACGACACTATTTTATTCGGTATCTATAGAATTTGGGATTTTCATATTTATTTATCTTCGAATGACACCTTTCAACATATCTTTTTTGACAATCTGACGTATTTAAGAGTGTGTCCGAGAGACAATGTAGTCTTCAGCCTCAGGAATCGAATCTTCGGGCTTAGGACCATTGTAGTAAGCACGGAAATCACGATTCGTCATTGATGACCTCCGCAGCCCAGTTGGCTAGACTCTTGACTTCCATCCGGGACTTTCAAGTTCAATTCTCAATGGTGCCCAACAATTATATAAAAAAAGAGTCACATTCTGGTAAAAAGAGTTCGTCGTTCGGTTACAACACTCGCACACGCCGAGTGTCTCTTCACGCGCGATAGTGTTGCCAACACATCAAAAAATTTTACACATAAATATTTAAGTACAGTGAAAAAAGCAGAATTAGGTGGTTCGGACGTGTTGAACGGATGGGTGATAAAATACTGACTTAATAAATCTACATTGCAAACATGATTTAGAGTCGTTATACGAAAAGACTAAGAAAAATCGAATCTGTGATCTCCGGGTCAAAAGACTGACCCTTCTGGGTCTGACCAACTGAGTTACAAAGTTCGTCCCTACGATGTGCGAAGTTCTTCGAAGAAAGAAGAGATACAACCAGTGTTTTTTTTTGCGGTGGAGTGCAGTGGAGTGGCGCTCCACCACCTTTTTTACGGTTTACAAAAAAACTTGACAAGAAGTGAGCTCCGACACATTTAAATAAAAAAAAAAAAAAAGCACTGGATACAACAATCTACCAGCAAAAGAACTGTCGAAAGCTCATGATATTTTGAGGCTTTAGCGGTTTTTTGTCTTAGTTGTATTAGATATTTCGGAGTGCTGCACCGCGTGATTTGAAATATGATGCCGACATTTCGAAAATGTTCCAGTTTTCGTCATGGCAAAATTGGCTATGAACAAGCCCTGAAGATGAGAACTGCAACGTTTTCGAAACGTCAGCATCGTAAACCAAACCACGCGGTAAAAAAAACTATAAAAGACCTTAGACAACTGGCACATGATGTTATCTCACATATATACCACAATCGCAGCTGGGATTTTCTACAGAACCCATTCTGTAAAACTGCCTACAACGCGGTTAAACCGTAAGTGACACAAGATTGACAATTCCGTCTTGTTTATTCTTATCATACTCATCCATATGTTCAATCATTTTCCATCCTTTTTCTCATTCCTTAATACATGGTTATGTTTAAAAATATTTTTGTATCGGACGTATGCGTCATCATAAAACATAATAAATTTGTTTTCTTAATGTTTGATATGTGGTTATATTTTATAAATTTATCTGTTTTCTTTGTATGTTTGTTGGGGTCCGCGCTGAGAGAGAGAGAAACGAGTTCTAGAATTTTTAATCAATTTTTAAAACGTGCGCATTTTGCTGCGCCGTCGATCTTTTGTCAGTGATTTGAGGGAATACCTTTTCAACTGTTGTGTTATATGTGTGATTGTGCTATTTATATGTGTATACTTATATTAAGTATTTGTGTGATAATCTCTATTTTATTTTTAGGCTCGATGAGCCTTTGATTTCTCTAGTTTTCTTTAGTTTTGAATCGAAACAACCATAGTTGGGCATGGTGACTATACTCAAAGGGATACGATAGCTCATGTCAGCGGCCCTGGTGGCGGAATTCAGGTTAGGCGTCCTCCCGCCCACCCCGGGGTCTCAGTGAAGCGACGATGGTGAAGACGGTGGAGTTGAGGTGACGATGCTGGAGAAGAAGGCGCAAAGACGTAGCGTGCGGCGAGGCATCATGAGCTTTCTTTGCTCTCTATCTCGTACTTCACTACCGTCTGAGGGACTGTAGGCTGATGACCGAAAAGCGTAGACATCAATTGCATAGACCTCCAACAATCAATCAACAGGGAAATATATACATTAACTTATTTATATCAGGTGTATGTGTAGAGTGTGGGGATGGGAAGGTATCGGGGTCCGCGCTGCGTCGCGACCGCAACGGAAATGAGACTTATACGCGGTCCTCGCGAGACTATATCGCAAGCCGGCCGGCTTCTGTATGCGCAAAACTTCCGAAAATTTGTGATATTTCGCGAGTTGTGACGGCATGTAGCGGCGAAAACACAGGCGCTTACGATGAGCGATTGACCGCACATAAGAAGCGAAAAAGCCAAATAAATCAATACGCGGAGAGAAGCGAAAAAGCCAAATAAATCAATAAGACAATACGCGGACGATACGGCTTTTCTTTCGTTCTCTAAACACTCTTGCGATTCCCACTCTCGCATTCAAAATTTCATTCCAAGACTGGAACGCTGGTGTAGAAATTTGAAGGTTAAGATAAACCCTTCCAAGAGTGCATCAGTCCGTTTTTCTAGAAGACGTCTGGACTTCATCCGACCACTCAAACTTTTCGGCCAGAGCGTTTCGTGGTGCGACGAGGTGAAATACCTCGGCGTCACTCTCGACGCGAAGCTGTCCTGGAAAAAGCACACCACCAACATCACCGGGAGGGCGTACGGCACTCTGAAAGCCCTCACACCACTCTTGGGCAGACACAGTAAGATGTCCCCTCGTATCAAGTTAAACTTGTACAAGGCCATCATACGTCCTCAGATGACGTACGCCATCCCGGTCTGGGGCCATGCGGCCGAAACCCACATGCGTAAACTCCAGGTGTTGCAAAACAAGGCAATGCGCACCATTATGGATGCGCCCTACTTTGTCAGTAACAAACGGCTTCACGAAGACTTAGATCTCCTCATCATCCGAAAATACGCGATCTCTCTGGCCGAGAGGTTCTACAGCTCTCTCTCGAGTCACCCGAACCCCCTAATCAGCTCGCTCACGGACTACGACGTGAACGCAAATCTCATTCACCCCAGGCCAAAACAAATGCTTCGAACCACCCCCCGACCCCCTATTCGGAACGGTAGTCGCCGAATTGTGTCCATTGCACATGTATTATAAAGTATCTATTATAACCCCATATTTATCTATGTAAAACTTTTTATTCTAAACTCACAGCGCTCTCCCCCACCCCCATCTTCGTAATATATTTATAATTATTCAAATATTTATGTCTTTGTATACATCACTATCCTTTCTCTCTCTGTATTCATATTTATCAACGCTCGTGACTTATAAAATATAAGTATATTAATATGTAACCTATATGTATCTATAACTTGAATGTATGTACCAAATTCTATCCCTCCTCTCTATAAAAACTTTTCTAACACCCCCACCAAACAACCCAAAAAATAAATTTCCCAAGTCCGTTCTACACGCTCAATGAAGGAGTAAGGTGTCCGAAAATCGAACCGACACTCCGAGCAAACCATCAACTAAAGCAAATAAATCATTCTCAGTTCACTCTGTCTACTGCCTTTTACTTGCGATCATCTACTACCTGCCTAAGAGGAATCTCTTCACCCCGCTACCTTTTCACCGATCTACACCTTTGAACGTGATCTGAATTCTCCAAGTATCGTGCAGCAGCCAACCACTTATTGTTACAGTTCTTTGTACCAGTGGCGTACAATTTTGTTTCATTATTTTATTTTGTGACAACTTATGTATACGAGTAAGTAATATGCTCAAGTTTGTTCAAGTTATCCATTTGAAAATAACTCAACCTTTCGCCTGAAAATTGGCACTTAACTACTAAACTGTGCAGCAAATGGATTGATTTCAAATCTGTCTCTTTGTAATCAAGTCCCTTATTGGGATATCTCCATTGTATCTTTCGAATCCGTGTCTGAGAGATGTTACTCGTATATTCCGAGTCTCGTCATATCTTCCTCCACTTTCTTATAAAGGATCTTCTCGGGTCTCTTTCTGCGTTTATTTGGGAATTCCTAATTTGTGGATGTCTTTAGAACATTCATCCCAAAGTTGCACGTGCCCATACCTGTGTCGTGCTTCCTGGACTTTTATCTAATTCGTTCATTCCAAATCTAATCCAATCTAGGGACCCCCAGTGACCACCGTAGTATACGCATGAAACGGTTATTCCTCCTTTTTTTAAACCAACCGACACCAGCTCCATGTAGTACAGCAGGTTTGATCATTATCTTGTAGATCATGCTCTTAAGCGTTATTGGAAGCCTTCTATCACGCGTAACCCTCGTCGGTTCTCTTCATGTATAAGTGAAATAACAGAGTACTTTATTGTTAACCCTTACAGGCACAGGTAAACTTCACTTATTTTTACTCAGGCTGCACGTAAAATAAAAAGTCGAAGTTTCTCATTATTTTTTTTAATGTGTTTGAAAAATTATACAAAACAATGCTAAATTAACATATTTCCACTTCCTCGGT
This sequence comes from Odontocerum albicorne, assembly GCA_949825065.1. Lineage (NCBI taxonomy): Eukaryota > Metazoa > Arthropoda > Insecta > Trichoptera > Odontoceridae > Odontocerum > Odontocerum albicorne. The sequence goes on from OX463845.1 coordinate 2,032,689, forward strand.
AGGTCAAGGAACTCCTGATGAGGTGGTACAACTTATGTACCACTAGTCCATATTTCCACTGGTACTTCTAATGTACCACCAAATAATGCCGAAATACATCCAAGTAAAATTAATTTTTAACCTAAATATAAATTTACCACAATCACTGAAGTCAATTTTATCACAACACAATTATTTTTTATTAAAATTTAATACAAATATATAACGTTTTCTTTTATACGCACAAGTCGGCACACCAAGAACAACTAACGGTCAATAATATTAGAAGCTAAATGAATTTGAACAGGACCAGACCTGCAGCTGTGCGGATATGAGTCATAAGTATTATATTATACGAAGTGGTACATAATCTGAGCGTTCGTGCAGCAATAGAGAGTGGTTTAATAAGTGGTACATTGCGTGTACCATTGTGCAGTATTGCGTCAAAAAATGGTGGTACATAACGTGGACCACTAAGCCTGTAAGAGTTAAACATTCTAGTATAAAATTCCACAAAGTTAATAATAATAAAATGACAATTGATGTTCCGTCGTTTAGAGAGCAAACTCACCTCGAGGGCACTCTAATTCTGGATTTGAACCCAGTAATACATTTTGACAAGACTTCCCAAAAAGGATCATCTTTAAGTGACACTTGAAGGCAGAATACTCTCTCTGACACTAGAAAGCAGAATATTCAACACAGGAAGAATAAAAAGAAGGTAGAATATTCAACGTCAAGATCAGTAACGACAAAAATTATGTCATAATATCCTGCACTATTAGATTGCTTTGGAACAAACAATTTATGAGATGAAAAAGAAATCGACCTCCGAGTTTTATTTCTCTCCGAATGAACATCTCTCAGACACGGATTCGAAAGATACAATGGAGGCATACCATTAAGGGACTTGAATACAAAGATAAAAAGTTTGAACTCAATCCGTTTGCTACACTTAAGTCAGTGAAGATTTTTAAGAAGTGGACCAATCTGACAATGTTTTTATGACTACAATATAAAGGGTCTTTCAAATTGAGCGGGTTTCTTGATTAAATTTTTTTTACTCTTGAATAAAACACACAATTTGCTTTGATTTCAAAAAACTTTTTATTGGTGATTGAAGTATAACATAATGTATGCCATTTAAACACAATAAACAATATCCGCCAAATGTCCACCTCTTGCGGCTCCACAGATGTCCACTCTTTTGTCAAAATTTTCGATGACATTTTGTTGGCATAATTACGGTTCTAACTCACCAATAACGCGAATAATTTCGTCCTTCAGCTCACAAATTGATCGGGGGTCATTCTTATAGACCTGGCTTTTCACGAAACCCCAGAGAAAATAGTCCAACGGTGTCAGATCACATGATCTTGGTGCCCAATTAACATCACCGTTTCCGGAGATTACAATAGATACAATAATTCTCAATTTGAACGCATTGTTATATTGTATACGACTACATTTTTATAAATGCCATACATTACACTTCTTAAATGCCATAAGACACAGGGAAGTTCGCAATGCCATATGTGTTTTATCCAAGAATTTAAAAAAACCGCTTAATTTAAAAGACCCTATTTCAGTCTAACAGCTGCAATGAAAACAGATCGGAGTCTAGAAATTCGTTAATCAAAACATTTAAAAAAGAAAAGTTCAATATATGTTGCGTGAACGACAATCCTCAAAATAAATTCTCTCCTCTCTTGTAACTGTTCGTCTGGTTGATTGTCCGCGATATTATTAATGGCACAAACGGCTCAAATATATCTGTGTCTCTGCAACATTGTTGATCTATTGAAACAGAGTTGCACTACACTGCACTATCAATAGTGCATCTGTGTATCGTCACCGCGCTGCGCTATAAAGGGAACATAACACACTGTACCATACACTACGCAGCCACAACTTTCCTATCCTTAAACTCAACTGGCATACATTTATTTTGTAACATTTTTATTTAATTTTACATTTTTCACAGGTTTAATCCAATAACATCAAATAACAAGGATACAAAATTTATTGTCAAGTCTATATTACACATGGCGAGATCAAATAAATGAGGTAAGCCGAAGGATCTTCTTCAGCCTTCATTCCCTTAAAGTGTTGCAAAGATTCCTACCAACTAAAACCAAAATTTTACTCGTACAGTCTCTGCTCTTTCCGATTCTGGACTATGCGGACGTCTGTTACTTGGATGTTACAGAGGAACAGCTGGACAAATTACAGCGTCTTCAAAATGTGTGTATATGTAAGATTAATTTTCAACCTACGTAAGTACGATCATATAACTTCATACCACAAGGCATTGAACTGGTTGAATGTTAGAAATAGACGCTAAATTCACGTGCTGTCTCTATTGTATAATATCTTTAACTGTCCCGCCGCCCCTTCTTATCTCGCCGAAAATTTTCAGCGTCTTTCCAATCATGGATTAGCGCTACGCTCAAACAGAGATTGTTTATTGGCCTTTCCATTTCACCGCTCTCTTTCTTTACGTCGCAATTCAATCAATTAATTTACGCCATTTCGAAAGACACGTTTATTGGAGCACCAATCTACAATAGTCATAAATGATCTCTTGGACGAGAAGGTGATCGCTGTCGTGAACCCCACTAATGGTGCTACAGCTGCCGGAGAATCTCGTTTGGTGAAGATAACTCTGGACCACAGTTGTTGGATGTGGTGAGAGAGAGAAAGCTTTGCGAACGTTTGGGCGGGAACGCGCAATGGCAACACCGATAGAAATATTCGTACGTTTGTAAACCCGCCTAAAGTGACAGCTCACAAATCCCATTCTAAGTGTCAGACACCGTAAAGTTAAACATTACCGAAGGCTGTAAGAATTGAACTGAGAGCACTTTGGTGTTGAAAATATGAAGATGGATTCAGTTATGACGCCTATTTTAAAAGAATAAGTAGGCGCAAGGATGCAATGCGCCACTTGTAATCATCCAATGCACCACGTTTGGCCACCCCTGCTTTAGAGGATGCAGTGGTAACAATAAAAAAGCAAGTGTTTCAGTCATATTGTATGGTATTGTACTCAAGCGAATTTTGGTTATTATACACGTCCATAAGGTTAAAAAAACCTCACGGTACAGTATAATAGTGCATACCGAATACTATTTATACTGCCAAGATCTTGTAGTGTTTCAGAGATGTTTGCTTGGGGTCATCTGCCAGGTTTTTATGCACCTCTGAGGTAACGCATACGAATACACGAGCGTATAATGCAAACTTTCAACTCATTAATTTATTTATAGCAGTTATTGCATGACAAAAATTTATAATAAGTACTTGTTTTTATGCTAAATGTGTTATTTAAAAGAAAATGCTTTTTTTTTATATTTATTTATTTTATTTTTATTTACCCCTAAGTTCTATCAATTTCTGGCCTAAAAACTTCTCAATGTTAAAGTAAAAATTTGATAGCTCTACTCTTAGTAGCATGGTAACTAGAGCCGATATAAGACGTGTTGTTTCGTTATGTTCTTAAATGTTAACAATTTAATAACAAATGGGTATCAAGTTCTCTTCAAAAGAAGGGAAAAGTTCGATAGAAATTAAATAACATTTAGATGGTTAGTTACGTCGTTTAATTCGTCCTGCAACACAATGCACAGACAAAAAGAATATCACACTAAGTGGGGTATTTTAACGAATATTTATGTGCAAGTTTGTACCAGCAATTCGTACAAACTCTGTAACACTTGTTGGTTTAGTTGAAACAGATTGTTTTAAATTAATAAACCGATTAATTGTACCTTTACACAATGAAGTGCCAAACAAATAAAGAAATATCCATTTAACACGCATAAATAAATATATTTTAGAGAATTTGTAAATTTTGACCAACGTAAGTACGAAAAAGATAATTCGAGATACATTTCAAGTCTCCGTTCTCATTATCTACTTTTCGCTCAAATCTCCCAGTTCCTAGCAAATGTTAATACGAATGAGTTGATTGTAAGCAGAAAAAACACTTGGCATCGTCTCTCAAATAAATTATCCGAACAAAAGACGTCATCGCAGATAAGTAAAAAAGCCACCGCTCTCTGAGACCGGTAGACGGATACGAACATCTATATTAGCACGGTTCCCTTACAGCTATCAGACCAGAAATAAAGGGAATCTTGAAGAAAAGAGGTACCAAAAGGATGACAGAACATTATAGTACTAAAATAAAAATGTTGCAAAAGTTGTAACAATTTTATTCGAGTATTCTTCTGTGTTTGAACACAGCGTCTGGTGTTAGATTGTGTAACTCTTAAACGTATCTAGAGAACGTAGTACGATGTGGTCCATGGTCTGGATTTATTCGCACTCACATAAAGGTGCCTCCGCTAGGCCCCACTTGTGCATATCATACGCAGTGCGGTCCACTCCACAACTGATTATATTTCGAATACGAGTACGCCGAGATGGGGATCCTTATCGTCGGGTCGCCCACAAGTATTTTTAAGTCACAATCCATTCAAGGGGGATTTTATAATATTAGAGTAAGTTACAAATCCGTGCCTCGCAAAGGATATCTAGTATAATATTTGACAGTGTAAGAAATTAATGTAATTTTTATAATTTGGGGTACTGTCATCGATTCGGTTATTGGCTCCGTAATACATATTATGCTCCATATTCCATGGCCCGCAAGGAGCATCAATGTCTCCATCATCAAAAAATTGGAGATTACCGAAAGTTTTTCGATAACACGCAGACAATTAATCCTAACGTATGTTCTTTGGACATGTTGCTAAAAAGAATGATGAACATTTAGAACAGCTGGTGATCACTGGGATAGTTGAGGAAGGTGATCAAGAGAATGATGTTCTATGAGATGGGCGTATCAAATAAATGGAGTTAAAAGGATCCTCTCTAAAGCTATAGTTTCCTAAGAAAACGGTGCCGTTATTTTTTTTTTTTTTTTTTTTTTTTTTTTTTTTTTTTTTTTTTTTATCCAATTTGCACGGATTCCTCCTGTTACACAAAGAGGGTCTGATTCTAGCGTTAGCTTATTCGTTAGGAATAATATCAGCCAGGATTCTTCTCATACTGCTAGACGGTACCGAGACTATATCAACCGTGTCATTCAGTTGGTTCAATATCCCTATACCACGCGTGACTGAGTGTTTAGCCATGATATACGTCCTGTAAGTTAGTATGTAGAACAGAGGGTGATTCCTTGCACGGATATATTTATTGGGTACATATAAACTTAGTGCTTCTAGAATCGCGGGACAGTTAAAGGAACCTTGGAAAACCTTTATTAGGAATATCGCAATGGATTCTTGCCTTCTTGTTTCGAGGCTTCTATAGTTACACACCGTGAGAAGTTCGGCATGGTGAGCATATTTTGGGTAATCGCCCTTTGTTCTGTACCATAGATATCTGAGGATTTTTTTTTATATTTGTTCTATATTGTTTTTATATTTGAGCTGGTGAGGAGCCCAAACCGTAGATGCATATTCTAATTTGGTTCTAATTAGATAATTATATAAGTTTCGGAGGATATCGGTGCTGTTAAATTCTCTTGATATTCTCATTACAAAACCGAGTAGTTTGTAACAGTCCGATATCAAACGTGAGACATGGTTAACGAACGTGAGTCCGACATCGAAGGTTACGCCCAAATCCTTGAATTCAGAAACTCTGTTTAGTGCCACTCCCTGTATAGTATACTGATGGTGGATTGGTGAAAACGATCGACTATAAGATACACAGACACATTTATTAATGTTGAACTGAAGATGATTTTGCTCACTCCAGGAGACTAGGGAGTCTCTAGCGGCCGTAATGTAGCGGTGGTTGGCGTCACTAAAATGTTGTCTTTGCAAACCAGATGACGTTGGTTTCCTAGAGAACGTTAGTTGTGAGCGCAATGCCAAATAGTGGTGACGCCATTTGCATGGCGGCTGTCATAGCGGAACAAACAGTTTTTTCCCGTGTAGCGGTGACCATTTTAAAATAATGTAACGTTATTCTAATATTATATTTTTTAAATATAATTATATATTTATTATATATTTCATATTAAAATTATAATTATATGATAATAATATTATTATATTGTTTGTGATTCATTTACTTACCTTACAAGTATGCATAACTTTTCTTCTGGGCATATTGGCTTTTTGCGTCTATTAAATGGTTTTGAAATAAAATCATCTCTTATGTGATTCAGTCCGTAATCAAATAATATTGGTGTCCGTAATCAAATAATATCGCGAAAGTATTGCCTGAATTTTTCCTCGTTGTAGTACAGATAGTGACGCACTAAAATTTGAAATGCACCCTCTGTAGCACGATTTCTAAATATCTCACTCTCCTCCAAACGACAGTTTTCGTCTTCCGATGACTCCTTATCTTCCAAATACAGTAATAATGCTATGTCTAGATCGTCCATTCTCCACCGCAATACGCTCACTGACCGTTTCCGTCTTTTTTTTAGTTTACATCTCTGGTCCGCCGCATCACGTCATGTTACGGGCGCTACATAACGGCACCGCTTTCTTAGGAAACCGTAGCTTAAGCGCTTCATTCAACATAGCCTAGGACTGGGAGGAATGGTGACAGGCAATGCACTAAGTTCAAGTTGATATGCCGAGTAAAAGACATAGCAGAGGACCGCGACGGTCAGCATTGAGTACGAAATGAAAAAATAGAATTGGGAATCCAACTGAAAAAACTCCAAGTGGAGACATACATCTTACCAACTAGGCCACAGGGGTCATGGTTATTACTAAAATCAGGGAAACAATCGGACGTATAACGCAAATATGATTCAATTCACATTTGATCTGCTTTTTTAGATATTGAGAAAAACATAACCTGAGTTAATATGATAGAAATATCCGATATCACAATTTTTGATAGATTAAAAAATCACAGGATAAAGGATATTTCTTTGTCAGAAACGGGCGTTACACCTAAAAGAAGAATTAAGAAAGATATCTTGATGTGGTTTGGCTAAATTGACAGAAAGAGTTTCGGAAGGCTTACGTGACAAATATATATGTCTAAAATGAATGGATTGCGAGAAAGGGTAGACCGAGGGAAGAGTTTCGTAACAAATATATATATACGAGTATGTCTGAAATTAATAGATTGCGAGGAAGAGTAGACCAAGAATAGAGTTTCGCATGGCTTACGTAACAAACATATATGTTATGTCTGAAATTAATGGATTACGAGGAAGGGTAGACCGAGAAAAGAGTTTCGGAAGGCTTACGTAACAAATACATATGTCTGAAATAAATGGATTGCGAGGAACGGTAGACCGAGGAAAAATTACGAGAAAGGGTAGACCGAGGATTGCGAGGAAGGGTAGACCGATGAAAGAGTAAAATAAAATAGTTTAAGAAATGTTATCTCAGGGAAAGGTATAAGAAACAAGAGAGCATATATGGATATAAACGGCGCGAGGGCTGTGTGAACAGAAAAAAAGACATGGAGATCTATTCACGCTACCTACCCTAAAACAGACATAGTGTGACGATATAAATATGAAAGATTTTAATTTTTATTCGAATGGCTTATATACTCATATATCTTATAATTTGTTTAGTCAAATACTGTTTATTCCACTTTATACAACGGTATAACCCTACCTCGTTATCAGTGGAGCGCAAACCAGACTCTTGTTTGGGCTTCTCTGATGATGAGGGGAAAACCTTGAAACTTATTATAGTGTCATCATACTGTCATATAAAATGGAATAAACAATTTTTGACGTAACAAATTACGACGTCTTTAAACCCCCACAGTGTCAATGCATTAACTATAAGTAATATATGAATACTTATATATGTTATATTAAGTTATAAAAATAATTAAGAGTGATTTATATAACGCCGTTTAGAAGGCAAACTCTCATCAAGGGCTCTCTAGCTCGTAATTTTTTTTTTTTCGACTAACCAAAAATATGACGAAACTAAAACAAGTAAGGTATAAGAAAAAGGTGGCTAAGATTATAATTATATTTGGTCAATATTTTGAAAAACATTTTTGGTAAGACAGCCACAGAAAACTTACCAAGGAAAGACGAACTATTGTATAAAGAAACCCTTGTAGATCTTCCGATGTGTTATAGTAACATATTCTGCTTTAGGTGTAGTGTATGCTAATGTTCATACTACATTGATCAAAAAGTTTTATGACCGGCCACCGTGTGGCGCTGTCAGTCACCCGATTGTTATTCTTTTTGTTAGGTTACCACATCTATCATTGACACTTCCCTCCAAATTTCAGCGTCATAGCTTGACATTTGTAAAAGTTACGCTGAAGTGAGTACATCTACCTTCGTGCGTGTTTTCGATTTTTTACAAGTTTGAAAAGGGTATCAACTGTGCATCAACGAGTTTGCATTAAATTTTGTGTGAAAAACGGATTTAACGATCCGCAGACCTCGGAAATGTTGGAGAAGTATTTTTTGGTGGCACAAACGCTTCAGAAGTGGTCGTGAGTCATTCGAGGATGACGAACGCAGTGGCAGTCGAAAATCGATGAAAACATCGATAAAATCAAAGAAATGTTGGCCAAAAACCGCAAATTGACCGTCAGAGAGCTGGCAGCGGACTTGAACATCGCTTATGGATCCGCTCAAGACATTTTGGTTAGTGATTTGGGCCTCAGACGTGTCGCTGCAAAACTGGTGCCGAAAGACCTCAATTTCATGCAAAAAAAGGACTGCGTTGAAATCGCGAAAGACATGATTTCCATGAGTTTTTGACCAAAAACAACACGACTGCTATCCAGCAGCCTTTGAATTCACCTGATCTGGTTACCTGCGACTTTTTCCTGTTCAACCGACTTAAAAAACCGCTTCGCGGAACGCGTTACAGCACCCGAGAGGATGTCATGAAAAAATCGAAGACGGCTCTAATGTGCATACCGAAAATTGAGTGCCAGCGGTGTTTTGAAGATTGGATCAAGCGCTGGCGTAAGTTTGTTGAAGTCGATGGGGAGTACTTTGAAGGGGACCACATCGATTTTGATGAATAAACTTGTATTTTCGAGTTTATGAATAAAGTCCTAAAACTTTTTGATCAAGGTAGTATATAATCACAAATTTGGATAAAAACTCCAAAAAAAGGTTGTCCTGCAGCACTTCCTAAAGCTGTCCTGTTATTATTAAATTGTTATTGTCGTTTAGAAGGTATTGGCCCTAACATATAGAAAGAATGGAAAAATCATTTCTCCCTCATATCGCTCTCCATGGCATACCATCTGGCAGTCGACTACTATGCTACCGTTTATGTAAAATATAGTTTATATAAATACACAGCCGGTATTCCACGTCCGAAAAAGAATGCAGAAAAACAGATCGCAAGATCAAATAGAAGAAGACGAGTCAATGCTATTAAATATGTTTCTCCTTTTTCATTAAAAGCAATTCCTAAATTGATCCAAAGAAGGCTTTCATACTTATTAAATTGTATAACACTTGCGTTGAATACAGAACCACCTGGCGAGTTTATTGCCATGTGGTTAATATATTTCAATCAACCAGAAATATATTAGAGATATGTTAAGAGTGAAACAGACTGGAAATAAATATGTTTTCAAGCTTTCGCGGTTCTTCGTATCAGTTGTGCAAGGTGTTTCGGTGTATTTATTTATTTATTATTTATTTATTATTACACATGACAAGAAATATACATAATTTGAGAAAAACAACACATAATTTGATTTGGACATACAATTTTAATGGATCTAGGTTTGTTGCCTTTCATTTGTCGTATCCCCAGTAAACTAGGCTTTTGCCTGTATCTCACTGAGGATATTTAGCATGAAAAAAATAAATCGATACTTCTTTCCGATTTTTGATTACACAAAAACAAAACCCCGTTGCAAGCTCTCATCAACCTGACAAACAGTGACACTCAACTACAACTGGAAACATCTTGCGAAATTCAACTCCTCACACATCATCACTCCAGAAAGACCAAAAATATTCATCCCACACTATACCGCACACAATCATAAACCTCACATAAATCCCTTCCTCTCGTCATTCATCCTGAAAGCCCAAGTACTCAAAATCCTGTCGCAATAACAACCACGCTCCGATCGACTGTGTAAATGGTTTTCCTACCTGTACTTTTATTGAAGTCGGCATGCCATTGTATGTAATGGGAGCCAAATAAGCATATTGCCTTTGGGCAAAAGAGGTTTTAACTCTAGGGATGGTGAACATTTCATTAGTTGCCATGCGTGTCATGTGTGTCTGCTGAGTCTGCATCTTCCCTTCCTCTCGATGGTAGTGCCAGAGAATGGATTTGAGATGTAAATTGGCTATGTTCAGGACCTGATACTCTCTGAAAAGCTCCGCCGTGGGATACCGAGCAGGAAGTTTATTAATTATTTTCACAATCAATTTTTGGGAAACCTGCAATATGTGTTTTTGGGTTAAAGTGCATCCCCCCAAACTGATATACCGTAAGAAAGTGCTGACTGACAAAGCGAATTATATACTTTTAAGGATATTTTCACTGAGCACATTTCGAATCATACGGAATATGTATCCTAGTTTTCTGATTTTTGCGCTCAAAGTGTTAATATGGACCTCCCAACGAAGGAACTGATCAACATAAACTCCAAGGTACTTTATACTATCAACCCTTTCCAAGGAAACACAACTACAGTCAGCCATGGGTGAACAAGTGTGCAGTGGTATGTTTTGGCTAATGATGTAGACGTTTTGAAAACATTGCAGTTAGTTGTCTTCAGGGCTTGTTTGTTATCCACTTTGCTGTAAATGATAATAAACAAGCCTTGAAGACAACGCTGTACAAAATTCCGAAATGCCTCATACAACTAAGACTGAAACCGTTTTTTTAATTTGGGTAATAATTGGAATCGATCCCGAAACCCCCACGTTGAACGATAAGCGTATTTGATCTAATAGACTGGGGTATTATCTATATATACCTTTTAGTGATAGAAATATGTGGGTGCGGTATACAGCTTGATGAAGCACTTGAATGCAACCCTTTTTAGGAGGTCTCATCAAAATTTATAATGATATTGAATACTGCACACATAAACTTCACTACACTTAAAGCCGAATGTGTCACTATCACATATCGGAAGATCAGCAAAGATGTCTTTGAAGTTCCTTTTCACTTAAAGATAACCCTTTTCGGGGGGTTTTATCAAAATTTATGACTACCATATACGAGTATATGAACACTACACACATGCACTACACTTCACCTAAAGCCGAATGTGTTACTTTCACATATCGATTGATATAAAGGTGTTTTGTGGTTTATCTTTACTTGAAGTCGACGCTTTTGGGAGGTCTTTTCAAAATGTATGATTATATATTATGAACACTACACACATGCACTACACTTCACCTAAAACCGAATGTGTTACTATCACATATCGAAAGGTGTTTTTGTAGTTTATCTTTACTTGAAGTCGACGCTTTTGGGAGGTCTTTTCAAAATGTATGATTATATATTATGAACACTACACGCATGCACTACACTTCACCTAAAGCTGAAAGTGTTACTATCACATATCGGAAGGTGTTTTTGTAGTTTATCTTTACTTGAAGTCAACCCTTTTGGGAGGTCTTATCAAAATTTATAATTATATATGAACACTACACACATGCACTACAAGTGTTATTTTCACATATCTGAAGGTGTTCTTGGGAGCTCTATCCTCGGAGGTGTTCTTGGGAGCTCCACCTAAAGTCGAATATGTTACTATCATATGGTATGTCGACAAATCTACAAAGGTTTCCTTATAGCTCGTATTCACTTAAAGACAACCCTTTTTGGGAGGTTTTATCAAAATTTGTGATTATTCATACAAATATACTACACTCCACCTAAATCCGAACGTGTTATTATCACATATCGAAAGATTTACAAAAGGTAGTTTGTCTTCTCTAGATAAGGACTCCACAGTTCTCTTACTAAAAAAAACAAGTAAAATGTCAAATGCGTGATATTTGTATTATACGTCCGATTGTTTCTTAATCAAAAAGCTTTCTTTGTAGTCCATTTTTCCTTGGTAAGTTTTCTTTAGTTTTCTTACTGGCCGCAGCCATTACCTTTTTATCCTTCCAATCATCTCGTATATTTGATTTATTATAATATTTATGATCTGCCAATAATATTGGGTTTGAATTCCAAGCTAGAGCACCTATGAGGAGAGTTTGCTCTCTAAACGGCACTATATAAATTGTCCATTTTTATTACCAATAAGACCTTGAAGGTCTTCACAAATTCACTTATTGGATCAAATAAATACCACGTATTTTAATATAGTGGAAATTCGGAAAGTCCTCTGCTCGCAAGTGCGGCGGGCCACTGTTATCAACGACGTTGGCCGCGGTCCAGCGGGCGGCCGCGCGCGATTCCTAAATTTTAATTTTAACTGGCAAATAATATCAATCCGAGAAAACGAACCCGACCAGAACGGCACACGTCGAGCCGCGCCAGGCGTCACTTACCGCTACGCAAGCTGCCCGGTTCGGCGGCAATCTCCAAGTCTGTTCAGCATCACGACAATACCACATTTTCCACATCTTCATATGCGGTTTACTGGGCGCTACTGTGGAACGACCTTTCAAGATTTATCAGATGTGCACTATGTCGGACGTATGCGTCACATAAATATGTGTAGATATTTATATATTTGTTATGAAAATTCTTGATACAATTTGATATTTGTTCGGTTTTAATTTGATATTTGTATGATATATTTATATCATACAAATATCAAATTAAAACCAAACAATGTTTGTTTGGGTCCGCGCGGCATCACGACCGCAGCGGAAATGTAGACTTATGGACGGGGATTGAGACTAGATCGCTGGCTGGTCGGCCTAAGCGTTGCGCAAAACTCTCGAAAATTGTTGTATTTCGCGAGATATGAGCGCTTTTGATGACCGACTGACCGTTCATAAGAATGGTCCTTTTAAAAGCCATTTACGCCCTTACTGCCATCTACAATGCCTGCCTTCGACATAAATTCTTTCCGACCCCATTCAAAAACGCCGACGTCATCATGTTCCCCAAACCGGGTAAAAGCCACATTATCCCCGAAAATCACAGACCGATCAGCCTGCTCCCGACTCTAGGTAAAGTGCTCGAGAAATTAATCCTCGAACGTCTCTCGACAGAAACATATTCACGCAACATCATTCCAGATTCGCAACACGGATTTAGGCCCTTACACTCTACCAACCATCAGCTTCTTCGCGTTGTAGAACACATAATCAAATCCTTCAGAGCCAAAGGCCTCACGACCCTCCTTTCACTAGACGTGGCGAAAGCCTTCGACACAGTCTGGCATAACGGACTCATATTCAAACTGCACAAGTCAGGTATTCCCCTCAGACTAGTGCAAATCATCGCATCATTCCTCGAAAATCGCTCCTTCTCCGTCAAAATAGACGGCATAAACTCATCCCCACGCCCCATTCTGGCAGGAGTACCCCAAGGTGCACTGCTGTCCCCTATCCTGTATAACATATACACGAGCGATATGCCTCAATTTTCACGCACACATTGTATCACCGCGCAATACGCTGACGACACAGCCTTCCTCTCATCATCGAAATATGAGTCCGATTCCCACGATAGACTGCAAGACTTCATTCCCATTTTGGAGCACTGGTGCACCAAATGGAAGATCAAAATAAATCCTTCCAAAAGCACAGCTGTCCGCTTCTCACGCAGATATATCGAACCCGTCAGAACTCTCAAACTCTTCGGCCAGAGCGTACCATGGACGAAACACGTGAAATACTTAGGCCTCACCTTGGATAGTAAACTCTCGTGGTACAAACACGCCCATAATATTAAATCAAAAGCTCACGGAACACTCAAATCATTATATCCCTTGATCTGCAAACACAGCAAACTGAGCCCGCGCACTAAACTCCATCTCTATAAAGCGATCATCAGACCTCAACTGACTTACGCCCTTCCGGTCTGGGGCCACGCGAAGAAATCAACTCTACATCACATTCAAGTCATTCAAAACAAAGCCCTCCGCATAATCTTAAAAGCACCCTACATAGTACGTAACTCTAGACTCCACGCGGATATCAAACTACATACCATCCCCGAACATATGCGCGCTCTGGCCGAGAGGTTTTACAGCTCTGTATCCTGTCATCCCAACCCAATCATAAAATCCTTAGATAACTACAGCGCCAACACCAGATTCAGACACACTCGCCCGAAATCAATATTACGAAACGCCCCTCCGAACCCCCACTCCTTAACCGTAATCACCCCCCCAAATGACCCACCGATCGTCACTCTGGACACCCCTTCATCGACAGCTCCTCCGCAAGACAGTTTACCCCCTTAGGCAACCGCATTTACCACCTTCAATAAACATTTTTTACATTTTTAATATATTTATATAAGTCACACACGTCTCCTTATCCACTTAATTACCTATATATATTTACATACTATATTCACTTTCGTACTATATTTTATTCATAACCATTATTTTTCACCCATTCAATATATTCGTGTGTGACGACACAACTAAATGTATATTCTTATGTAATATTATGTATATACTATCACATTTATTTATGTATTTAATCGTTTTATAATTTCTCATAATCATTCATAAAATCAAAACATTTACCACAAACCTATCCTTTCCCGACTCCTAAAAAGATCCAAAATTTCCAAAATATCAAAACAGTCAGAACTTATCCGATGAAGGAGTAAGGTGTCCTACCATCGGACCGAAACTCCAAACAAGTTATCAACCACTAATTTTAAATATACTACTACCTACCTATTCTAAGTACACTGTGTTTTACTTTGGGACCTGCTAAAACCTGCCATAAGAGGAATCTCTTCACCATTGCTACCTTCTCTCATTGATCTACGCCTTTTGGAATTGACCTGAATTCTCCAAGCATTGCGCAGCAACCATCGCACCTATTTACAGTTCTTTGTGCCGGTGCCGTACAAAGTGGTCCGCTACATGCACCATCCTTTTATTTTTATTGCAAATACAATCTGGCGGGCGTATTGCCAGGCGGTAATATCTTCCATCCAACCAGACAAAAGTAAATGAAGCAAGTTACATAGTTGCATAAATCATTCAAATGACTATCCATCCCCACGAAATCCATAAACACATACGTGAGCACATGCCCACGAACCCCACAAAGACGGACAATTACCCAAACATTATTTTTCATATAAAGTGAGATATCATCAATCAAAGGAAACGGAAGGGATGGTGGAGAGGAAATGAAAATAAAAATCGGGAATGAAACACGTTACTTGACTGACTAGAAATTAAGAGTATTTACGTCTTTCATTCTTATTTACGTTTAAAAGATAATTGAAAAAATAAAACAACACTCAAAATATCCTTTCGTTCAAATTTTCCTTTGATTTCTTTCCTTATCCTTGAACGATTTATTTTCCTCTTGTTCTATCATTATTGATAGAGATAAGCAATCTATATGTTTTCTTTAAATAAATTTAAACGAAAACGAAAGATTCTGTATTTTTTTCTTCATCCCTTTGATGTGGTCATACCAATAGCACCCTTTTATCTGCACAATCATGTATTCAACAATACACAGATATATGTTTTGACTATTTCAAAATTTTTTCAGGGATTTTATCCTACGTAATTAGTCTCTTAAACTCAATACATATGTCATTTATTTATTTATGACACTTGTACTGTACAAAACATAATATGGCATGTTTTTTTTTCCAAAATGACAATCTCTACCATTTTATACTTTTGTATTACCGCTTATTCATTATATCTTTTATATTATACAATAATTTATGTTTTCAAGAGTGTAGGCTGAAAAGTGTCTGGTATCCTTGCGGTCGGGCTCTCCCTCCTAATAGTGGATTTACGTCTCAGTTGAGAACATTGTGGGATGAGCCATGACATTTCGGTGGCAATTCTCTTGAATGCATTTTTTTATTTCGTCTTAGAATGTTCGTGTGATTGCGAGAATTACTCGTGTATTGTACTAGGGTCATCCAGAAAGTAAGGTTACAACATTTATGTAGGATCGAAAAATGCTTGTATTTAATTGAAATTCACAGGATACTTCACAAATATATTAAACTATTTTTCAACGTAATCGCCGTCGAGATCGAGACATTTCTGTAGTCGGGGCACCAGCTTTTGTATGCCAGTGTCATAGACCTTCGCCGCCAACTCTTTCAGCCACTTCTTCACAGCTTCCTCGACCTCTTGATCGCTGGGGTGTAGTGACACACCCACGTCTCATCCCCGGTCACGATAGAGTTCAGAAAAGCTTCTCCTTCCTGTGCAAAATGATCCAAAAATTAACGCGCGGCGGTCACGCGATTTTGACGGTGCTTCGGTGTGAGCATTCTGGGCACCCATCTCGCACACAACTTCTTGTAACCAAGTTTTTCCGACACAATATTACCAAGAAGACCTCGATAAATGTCAGGAAATTCTTCGTGAAGGTCGTCAAGGGTCAAGAATTTACGGTGACTGAACAAAATGGCCGACAAATACGCGGGACCAAACAAACTGACCGTTAGGATCCCCCCTACACGTCAGGTGTGCCAACTTCGAAACAAAAAATTTCCACCGGCCTCAGGAGCCCTTGAAACCTTGGTTTCTGGATGACCCTCGTATTTTGCATGCTATTTTTTTAACGACCTATCATTTTACTAACTGAATTATTTGTAATGATTGTTTATTTATTGTCATTAATTAATTTTGTATTTTTTTAATCTACATGTACAAGGGCGTGTGCTGAAAAACATCTGATGCCCTCGCGGCCGTACTTGCCCTCTATTGGGTTATTTCGAACAAAGAATGTTATAAAACGAGTCCAGACCTTTTGATAGCTTCTCTCTTAAATTTATTTTCTTCGCCATTGTCTTGAAATATACCCGTATATATGGGTAAATTGCATATGCAATTTCTTATTTTTTTAGATAAACCTATATTTATTTATTATTATTTTATTTACCAATTGATCAAAGTGTTAAAAAATTACATGGTGAGGTTTGTAGATATAAAACAACCTTTACATAAATAATTTATTTCTTGTTATGAGATGCATGGCCTCGTGGTAAAGCATTAAACTTCCGCGCGGAATGTCGCCAATTGGAACCCCGCGATGTGTTAGTCTCCTCGAATGACGCATTCATTTTTTTTATCTAGTATTGGAGGTATAAAAATACCTAACCAAGTGATGGATAGCTTGTTCGGAGTTTCGGTCCGATGGTAGGACACCTTACTCCTTCATCGGATAAGTTCTGACTGTTAAGATATTTATTGGAAATTTTTGGATCTTTCTTCTTCGAACATCTGAGATAAGATTATTACGAACCATCATAAGAAAATCGGATCAGAAACTATGGCATACAACAGACTTGCAACATAGATAATGTAGTGAGATGGAGTAGGAAGAGCCTACGGTACTGGCGCGATCATGTGGACACGATGGTCAGATACAGAATCCCATACATAGTGGCTTACGAGATCCTCGCAGGACATCGCATACCAGAAAGACCACCTAAAAGATAGAGAGACAGCTGGTGCTCTGCCTTCCAACAATGATTTTCGCAACAGATCTAAGATCTACATACATAAAAAAAGATTGAACAGATGTTTTGAAAACCTTATTTTTTATTTGCTAAACGATTTTTTATGATAATTTTGGCAATATGATTTGAAAAAAAAATTAAAAGGTATCATTTCTAAGATACTCGAATTCCATAGTGTCTTCAATGTTTTTTTTGTCTAATAACTTGAATGTCATGATTATTAAAAACGCGCATTTTTTATTTTATATTCACCACTGCTTTATTTGAGTTCACTATCGGTTTCAAAGACCTCCATCTTCTTCGTCAGATAGAGACGAACTGATCAATCATCCTCATCTGACGAGGAAGATGAAACTCTTTGAACCGGTAATGAACTCAAATAAAACAGTGGTTAATAAAAAATAAAAAGTGTTTTATTTATTTTATTAAAAATATACAAGCTACACTACAAAGTGAAACAAATGTCTTTTCTAAAATTTAAGAAATTCATTTTTATTATTAATTTCACTAGAAAATTGAATGCCACAAGGGTTGGTTTCAGTCCTGTCATGTATCTACTGCGAGCGCATGTTAATCTTATCTTCTTATCTCATTCACCCTCAATATATTATGCAAACCAATGTACCACTTATCTAAGAACCTATTAATATTGGCATTATCTGTAACACGGTATAATCACCAAAACCGATGTTATCTTATCCACATTCAAATAAATATTATAAGTTATATTATACCCTTGTCAAGATTATCGATACTAACCATGTACTAGATCCTATAAATATTAGCGCTATCACATTAGTGTCAATTTAACTTCAATACATTGTATTTAAGTTATCCTCTCGTCTGCCCAAATCAATAAAGATTAAATATCACTAAATGGGTAAGTTGCGATGGATAAATCACCGATATCGATTTGACCTTAAAGGGCAAACATAACATGCTCGACGAATTCCTTCTTAATCTATTGAAGGGTCGTGGTATAGTTATCTTTGCTTTAAATAGGACGTCATATCTGAGGCAGCATCACTATTCTTAAAGCCGCTAAGATATTAACATCATCCTTATTATAATACTGTTAATATTATACATCAATGTAATTCAACCTTCATACAAATAAAACTACACGTTGAAATTCTAAAAGTGTTTTCGTTGCAAAAGGCCATAACAGTCCCAGCACCTACTTTCGAGAACTCCTGAAATCTCAATTAGCAGGTAGGCTAAATATTACAATATATTATTGAAGAGGCGTTATGCGTGATAGCATTTTGTGTCAAATATATATTCAAAAGGTAACGGTTGCAGATCCAAAGCGATATACCCAAACGACAAGCTTAATTCAACGGGAGATCAGTGGAGTAGCAATTAAGAGCACGGGCCGAGGGTGCGGAGCTCCTGGCTCACCGCATTCCGCCTCGAGGCTCTCCGTATTAATACGCCGCTCCCTGGTGTCCTCAATCATTGCTGCTGTCGCTGTCTCCTGACACGTGTTTAGCACGTGGCCTCCGATTGTCTCTTTTGCATTGCTTTCATTTTGATTATTTTTTGACGAAATAAATATGTTCTTCTAGACAGGATAACCACAGTATACATATAGTATATATAACGTCATTCCTGGCGAGGTCGGCAGAGAAGACAGAGCACCAGATTTCCTGTCTCGATATAAATTATTTTTTTCTGCTCTTTCCGATTCTGGACTATGCAGACGTATGTTAGTTGGATGTTACAGAAGAACAGCTGGACAAATTACAGCGTCTTCAAAATGTGTGTCTAAGATTCATTTTCAACCTACGTAAGTACGATCATATAACTTCATACCAGAAGGCATTGAACTGGTTGAATGTTAGAAATAGACGCCAAATCCGAAAATTGTCAGCGTCTTTCCAATCATGGATTAGCGCTACGCTCAAACAGAGATTGTTTATCGGCCTTTCCAGTTCGCCGCTCCTCTTTCTTTACGTCGTCCTTTACTGTCTATGCAGTGAGACTGGAATCAGTTACAAACCAATATAAGACTCGCTCCGTCCTTGGCATGCTTTAAGAAGCGACTGAAAAGCCTCTTAATTTCTAGTCAGTAAAATAACGTGTTTCATTCCTGATTTTTCTTTTCCTTTCCTCTCCACCATCCCTTCCTTTCCTTTGATTGATGATATCTCACTTTATATAAAAAAGAATGTTCGGGTGATTGTCCGTCTTTGTTGGTTCGTGGGTATATGCTCACGTAACATATGTGTTTATGGATTTCGTGGAGATGGATAGTCATTTGAATGATTTATGCGACCACGTTACTTGCTTAATTTACTTTTGTCTGTTTGGTTGGAAGAGATTGCCACCTGGCAATAAGCCTGCCAGATTGTATTTGCAATAAAAGTGTTAAATAAATAAATAAAAAATGGTTTAATTTTTATAACATAGTCGTTTTAGGGCTTTTGCAGTTCCTCGTATCAGTTCTACAATTTAAAGACGATAATTTACCCGATGAATGATTCATATCAGCGATCTTACTAGGCGCAAGGTCTGCCCTAAGACAGTTGCCTTACATCGGTGAAATTAACATTTAACTATCCAACAAGCCAAGATGCAACCGCTCGTGAGCGTGCAACCGCACACAGACGCTGTAATTTGTCCAAGTAACATACATCCGCATAATCCAGAATCGGAAAGAGCATAGATTGTACGAGTAAAATTTTGGTTTTGGTTGAAGGAATCTTTGCAACACTTTAAAGGAATGAAGGCTGAAGAAGATGCTTTGTGTTACCTCGTTTATTTGATCTAGCCATGAGAGAGTATTATCTATTAGCACTCCTAGGTTTTTAACAGTTTTATGTAATAACCATTCTACAAACCGATTGTAGGAATTGTAGAAATTGTATGGGCATAGATGTAGAAGAATTTGTGTTAAGATAGACAAGTCTTGAGCTCTGTTCACTATGCGTATCCCAACAGGGTAAGTATGTATGTACCTATGTACTACATATGGTACACACACTACACTACACTACAAGTAAAGTCGAATGTGTTACTACCATATATCGGAAGATCTGTAAAGGTTTTATTGTATAATTGTTCGCTTTTCTTGATAAGTTTTGAACGGTTTTCTTACCAAACATGTTTTTCAAAAGAAATGCAGATGTGAGGTAAGTACTCAATCTAATAACCGCAGCCATCAACTTTCTATTCTTACACACAACTTGTTTTATGTATTGTAATATTTAAAAAATAAACTCGATTAAAAGCGCCATTGAAAAGAGTCTATTGTCTAAACGGCGCAATATAAATTGTCTTTCTATTATCACTATTGAAAAAGTAAACTCAAAAAGAGGAAATTTATTGTCATAAGAGAACACTCATTACTCATCGCATAACAGACCTTTGTTTTTGATGCGTACAATTTAAACACGTGGAAAATGCATAACAAGTAAATAAAATATTTTGCATTCGTTTTATCTGTTCATAGGTGTTACGTTAACACGTAAAATATGAATACTAAATAATGTCAGCAGAAATTCATTTGAGTATATGAGCACATTTTTTTTTCAGCCATTTCGTGCAAAAAAAAACATCGTTAAATTTTTAGCGGTCAGATTTAACGTCAGCGCGCAGACATCACTTTGGAATGCCTGCCCGCCAAGACTGACAGAATATGCGAGTGGACAGCCATTAATGATAAAGTCGGGATATCGCCACTTCTGATCAACGTTTTCTTTATTATTGGAACATGTTATAAGGTCATCATCATTAACACTTGCCTTACTGTGCTAAAAAAATCCGCCAGCTACGATGCTGGACGCTAAGCGTCCAGTGAAAAATGTATATTTTAAATTAAAATTATGCACAATCTGCTAGGTTATTTTTTGTAATTAGCTATAAAAATCATTTTATCATGTATTAAAACATCCAATAATCAAATAAAATATAAGTCCTGGTCACTCGTTGTCCATCACAGGGTGGCAAGTGTTAAGAAGTGTAGAAAACCCGAGAGAGTCAAGGGCTCCAATAGTTACATCTCCATCGATCTCATCATCCAGGTATGGCACACAACCCGGTTTTCATTTGCATTCATCTCCTCGGAATCCTCGTTGAGTATTATTTTTTCAGGGATGCCATCTTCATAATCTACCAAAATTGATATTTTATTATATTTTCTTACAACATAGGATCAATTTCGACCATTAAAATAATACATATTAAAATTTTAGTGTACATCTGAATAAAACATAAGATGTTGCAAAGTATAAACATCAAAACGTTAACATAATTTATGCAAAATTACTATAAAGAAGCACATTCATACCGCCACATAAACAAGCATACAGTAGGCCAAGACCCAGGGCTGTACTTACACATGAAATGACTCTAAAAAATCAACATAGATACAAAAAAATCGTTTTAAAATAAAACAGAAACAAAAATTCACTCGCATTATTCATACACTCGATACATTTAAAAAAATACAATAATCCTCATAACAATGTGAATCGAAACCTTTATCAATAATTTAATATCAATTTATTTATTTATTTAACACTTTTATTGCAATAAAATCTGGCGGGCATATTGCCAGGCGGCAATCTCTTCCAACCAACCAGACGAAAGTAAATGGAGCAAGTTACATGGTCGCTTAAATCATTCAAATGACTATCCATCCCCACGAAATCCATAAACACATACGTAAGCATATACCCTCGAACCCCACAAAAATGGACAATCACCCGAACATTCTTTTTCATATAAAGTGAGATATCATCAATCAAAAGGAAAGGAAAGGATGGTGGAGAGGAAAGGAAAAGAAAAATCAGGAATGAAACAGGTTATTTTACTGACTAGAAATTAAGAGTTCTTTCAGTCGCTTCTTAAAGCATGCCAAGGACGGAGCGAGTCTTATATTGATTTGTAACTGATTCCAGAGTCTCACTGCATGGACAGTAAAGAACGACGTAAAGAAAGAGGAGCGGTGAACTGGAAAGGCCAATAAACAATCGCTGTTTGAGCGTAGCGCTAATCCACGATTGGAAAGACGCTGAAATAAACAATTTTAAAACAAATTAAAAGAAAATAATTTGAAATATCTGGGCATCCTAACGCATAATGCATTGTATATATCTCGGAAACAACACTGACATCCTCGTTTGATACATACGAGTATTAGTATACTCGGGTTTTAAATGAGATCACTCGACATTTTGTAAATGGTGTAAGGGAAGGTAAATGATTTAGATTTTCAATTTATATTCTCCATAATCATATAATTAGTAACAATGGGAGGAAACCATATGCTTTAAGTATGAAGGTGTGACAGACAAAGCTGTTTTCAAAGTCTTTGTCATTCTCGCACTTTTCTCTGAATCTAAGGCATGGGTTCCCAATAGGAGGCATATTTGAGTCTGTAAATGTTCCATAAGCGTTTCCTTCGCTGTATCTTTCAGATTCCCTGGAATGATTAAGTCACAAATGTCTCGGTCCTGCAACGTTCCAACTTAGACTGAACATGTGGTATGCATGGGCGATCACAGATTGCCAAAACGCGTCTAATACGAGGAAGTAATTGGGCAAGCTGTGGGTCGTCGGTGGTCAAAGATAACGCTGTAAAGACATCCTGCGAGAGTCGCTGATTTTGTGCGAAGCACCTGAAGACTGGAAGGAGGTGGCTCAATACCATAGGAGGTGGAGAGATATCTATTTTCAAGATGATGGCTTTCCAATAGATATACTATACGTCAGTGTTCTGTGGATATGCATTAGCGTGATCAGGTGGCACAGCAAGATACACGTGTCTGTGACGTCTGCGGGAGGAGATGCGCATCTAGAATTGGACTGTTCTCTCACAGATGATCACAAGATTGACGTGAAAGTGCAGCTCGAGATTGAGGTTGGAATGGTAAGGAGATTATCAACAACAAGGTGCAGTAACGGTTTCAGATGTGATAGAATGTTTGCATTACTAAGATATACATATCCTAACCCTACACTGCTAATTATTTGAATAGTTGGTAAGACCCAACTTGGGATTATGGATTCGATTCTCGTTGGTACTCATTTTTTTTTGAAATGGGTTAGTCTAGTTTTCATTTATAGTATTGTATTAACAGGCATCAAATCATTCACATATTTATCCGAAAATGATACATATATTTTAAGAGAATGGAAAAGAAAATGCATTTAACAGAGAAGCTATCAAAAGATTTGAGCTCAACTCGTAACATTCTCCCAATTGAAATTTACCCCCACTAATACATAGTAAGTGAGCTCGGCTGCAAGGAAATTATATGTTTTCGAGCCTACACCCTTTCGACCCTGCACCCTTTTGAGCCTGCACCCTTTCGAGCCTGCACCCTTTCTTGTCATATTTCTAATAGGCAGTTATAAATGTACTTTTTACAAAGAAAATGTGAGAAAAGACACCCAGAAAATATAAGACACCCCGCATTTATATTTTCTGTATACGGAAATATGTTTAGTGCAGCTGTATCAAACATGTGTAAGATGTTTATTTTAGAATTAATAACCTTGATAAACTGACTTAATCTTTAAACTTTTTTTCCTATTTATTGACAGCTTTTCGACTGAGAGTGTTTCCAATCTAAGCCCATTATACGAGAAAATAAATGGAAAAGGTAAAAATCTGGGTGTCTTGCACCAGAGAAAACTTGCATTTAGTCCTTGTATAGAACTTATATGCAATTCAGTTTAAAAAACTCGAAGATGTGTGATGAGAATCTCGAAGTCGTTTGAAAGCCAAACGATGTTAACTTTTCCTTCCCTGTGTTGGGTATCTTCTACACGTTGCTTCTAATAACCATCAATATCTCTATAAATATAATAAATACAAGGTTAAGATTTTAGGTATTCTTCCATAATATATTTACGCATTGATTTAAAAAATAATATTAATAATAATCAGAATTTATCGACTACATCGAGGTGTTTTGTAAAGATCGAAAACAAATTCGCATTTAAACGCTGCGAGTGCCTCGTCTTGACGATAGGTGAATAGTATGCGGGAAGCGCGACACTATATTCGCATCTCACTCTTGCATACTCCACTGAATTGCGAGGAGCTGAATTGTCACAACGTCGCAAGCATAAGCGTAAGCGCCGGGGTATGCGACTGACGTTCCGCGCCACAGTAGCTTCTAGGCTTGCAAATAGGTTAGACGTACGCCTGTTCCGTGAGCGATGCCAGATGGTTTTTTTAATGTTTTCAGCAAACAAATCTCAATTATTATAATTTTTAACTTCAATTATAATTAATTAAAGGGATTATCTATGAATGTTCTTATTTTTCCGATTTAAAATCGCTAATTTTTTATTGCGTACTCACTACCCAACACCGTTACACGCGTATTATTTTTATCACCGTAAGGGAAGGGTTAACGTGATTAGGCGGCACAGCAAGATACACGTATCTGCGACGTCTGCGGGAGGAGATGCGCATCTAGAATTAAACTGTTCTCTCGCAGAAGATCACAAGATTGACGTGAAAGTGCAGCTCGAGATTGAGGATGGAATGGTAAGGAGATTATCAACTACAAGATGCAATAACGGTGTCAGATGTGATAAAATGTTTGCATTACTAAGATAGACATATCATAACCCTACATTGCTAATTATTTGAATAGTTGGTAAGACCCAACTTGGGATTATGGGTTCGATTCTCGTTGATACTCATTTTTTTTTCAAAAGGATTAGTCTAGTTTTCATTTATAGTATTAACAGGCATCAAATCATTCACATATTTATCCTAAAATGACACATATACTATATTTTAAGAGAATGGAAAAGAATATGCATTTAACAGAGAAGCTTTCAAAAGATTTAAACTCATCTCGTAACATTCTCCCAATTGAAATTTACCCCCACTAATACAAAGTAAGTGAGCTCGGCTGCAAGGAAATTATATGTTTTCGATCCTGCACCCTTTCGAGCCTGCACCCTTTCTTATCTTGTTTCTAATAGGCAGTTATAAATGTACTTTTTACAAAGAAAATGTGAGAAAAGACACCCTAAAAACCCCGCATTTATATACACGGAATTTCTGTATACGGAAATATGTTTAATGCAGCTGTATCAAACATATGTAAAATGTTTATCTTAGAATTAAAAGCCGTGATCAACCGACTTAATCTTCAAACTTTTTTTCCTATTTATTGACAGCTTTTCGACTGAGAGTGTTTTCAATCTAAGCCCACTATACGAGGAAATAAATGGAAAAGGTAAAGATCTGGGTATCTTGTACCATAGAAAACTTGCATTTAGTCCTTGTATAGAACTTATATGCAATTCAGCTTAAAAAACTCGAAGATATATGATGAGAATCTCGAAGTCGTTTGAAAGCCAAACGATGCTAAAAACACTCTAATTTATTGGTTCGAAGCAGGCTACAATATAATGCAATGCTTACATTTAGAGCTCACTGAAGGTGCAAATCACTCTCACAGTGGAGAAGATAGAGAAAAAAATAGCTTAGATATCTCTTCATGAGTGAGTTTGGCTTTATCCTATTCCGTTTCTGTTTGGGCATGCTTAGATATAATTCGTTGAGCGTACAAATAAATCTTCGGTTTCTGGTGTACGTTATCAGGCTCGTTCGAGGATCTGTGAGCTGTCCAGCATCAATAGAAAGATTAAAGTATTCCTTACAATAACACAAGACCGCGCCGGTGGGGACAGTTTTCAATCACATACGCAAGAACATGTCGTCCAGCCGATGCCTGTTGGAAGCGAATTTTCAAAGAAATTACTTTTTATAATTGAAAATGCCAATGTAATTGAGCTTAGCCTGTCTATTGAATGAAAACGAATAAATATCTTCTTCTTTTTTTAAGCCTGTTGGCTTGTTATAACTGTTGACGTAGAATAACCGATGCGCTCATTATCCCAATAGTCGAGTATGGTGATTGCATTTATGGACCGTGCCTTTTAAAGAAAACCGAAAAAAAGTTGCAAAGATTACAAAATGCTTGTTGTAGAATTTGTTTCAACATTCCCCACAGAGGACGCATCACCCCTTTTTTGGGAGCTTTTAAAATTATTGACATGAAACAATGACGGTTTCTTCACTTAAGCGTACTCATGCATAAAATTATCAGTACAAAAATGCCACTTTATCTCTTCGAAAAACTGAATTGGGCTAGAAACTTTCACGGCTACGAAACTAGAAGAAGATAAACTCTTTTACTGATCCTAAATCATAATCTAACACTATTCAAGAGATCCTTCTCGTACTCGGCCAGCAAATGCTGGAATGAGTTGCCCCAGGCCTTGAAGGAGCGGGTGAATAGTTATACCTTCAGAGATGCTCTAAAGTGTTATCTTCTGGGTGGTTAATGGGTTTCTTAGTGGTTAATAGGTCTCTTATTTGCTTTTTTTTTCATTCTTATATTACTGCTTAACTATTTCAATGTATTGTGTCGTGGTTTTTTTATTTGTGAACATCATTCCCCATTTGTCATTTTACTTTCATAAAATTTTAACTCCTTTGAGGTTTTTTTTTTTCGTTCTTGCTGACAGTAACCTGAGGTGGTATATGTGGGTTTACTTTTTTGTTTTTTTAATCTAGATATACGGGGGTATAGGCTGGAAGCCCCCCGATGCCCTTGCAGTCGGGCTCGCCCTACATTGGGGAGGGGTGTATCTCGGCCGGGGGAATGTTTCTGGGATGAGCCCGGACATTTTAATATATTCTCTCTTAAATGTATTTATATATTTATTTTCTATGTTTTTTTTTCTCTTTTTATTCCACATGTTCAAGGGTGTGGGCTGAAAAACATCTGGTGTCCCTGTGACTGGGCTCGCTCTATATTGGTGGGGTGTATCTAGGTCGGGGGGATGTTATTAGATGAGCCCAGACCTTTTGATAGCTTCTGTTTTTTAATGTATTCTCTTTTTAATGTGTTCTTGAAATATATCTTAATGTATTATGTACATACTATGTTGCTATCGATAAACCTGTATTTTTTTACTTATTTATGGTCCTGCACCATCGTTTCCCTCTTGTGACATCGACTGCCAGCTGTCTTTCCATTTTTTGGGAGGTCGTCCTGGAGGTCTGCTTGCTTAGGGGATACTGCCATGGTCATTCTTACGGCTCTTGGTTCCGTCATTCTGGATACATGTCCCTTCCAGAACCTTCTTCTCTGTCGTCCCCATCTGACAACATCTTCAACTTCGCACATCCTTCGGATTTCTGTGTTACGTACTCTATCACGAAGGGTTTTGCCAGCGATACTCCTGAGTGCCTTCCTTTCGCTGGTTCGAAGGAGATTTTTGGTTCTGACAGTGTAGGCTCTGAACTCTATGCTGTATGTCATTATGGGGCGAGCACAGGTCTTGTACATTGATAGGAATACACAGGTCTTGAACATTTTATAAAGTTCCATTAAGTTAAAGTGGAAACCTTTGATCAAAAAATTTTTGTTTCCCGTTGCTTTTTTTTTCAACTTGCATTTTAGTTTTGAACAAAGCTCAACGGCATTACAAAAATAATTTTAAAAATCTAGACGTTAATAATTGTAGATATAAAAACATGTTTTGTTTTATATGTTAAATAAAATTAAGTTTTAACTTATTGTAAGAAAGCAGCAGAAGTATTTACAAAAATACTTATAATTTTACAGCCTGCACTTCTTTTACCGTGTAGCAATATCTTTCAACCAATTAGGAAAATGTTGAACAAGCTTCAAGTAAAAACCAGACTCAAATCATATTTTTTTAAATACAATTTGGGTAGGCCTGAAAATCGAACCCACAACCCTCAAGCTGGAAAACAAACATCCTATCAACTACACCATGATAGGCCATCAAATTATTTTAATTCCTATGAAACTCATATTTTTGGAAGTATTTCTTTCCTGTTAGACGGTTTGCCTTGAAAAATATCTAAAAAGTCTAAAATTTAAGACGACATTACAAATGAAATCAAATCAAGTTATCATTTTTCGTTATGTTAAAAAACTTTTTATGGGAATTTGATTAACTAGTTGCAACCCGTGAAATATTCACGGAAGTAAAACAAATTCTACATTCATGAAAATATATATTCATAAATATAGAATTTGTTTATATATATCATTTATACATCGTCCCCTTTTACACCGGTTGTTAGCTAGGTATTTCAAATTCGTTCAGTATCACGGACCCACCGAGATTCAAATTTCGGATTACTTTCGGAGAGAATCCAAGTATTCTTCTCTCGCTCTCTTGTATTCAAAATTCAATTCTCGTATTATTTCTTTGACGAATTCCATCGTATGGGTGTTGGCCTATTTATACAATACTATGATATATAATATCATTTAAGTTTGTGCTCCTTGATGATGAGGTGAAAGCCTTGAAACCGGTAGGGCTATACCGTTACAAAAAGTGGAAAAAACAATGTTTGATTAAAACAAATTACGACGTATTTAAACCTCCACAGTGTTAATGCCGAAACTATAAACAAAATATAACATAACTTTATATTTATATTTATTTCAAAATCTTTTGGCCCGAAAAACGCGTCTTCTGATTGGTCAATCCCCGTTCAGTATCATAACTTGACACGTGAGAAATTAAACAAAAAAGAATTAAGAATACTTATAAAATGTCTACAACGCTTGCATAATATAATGTAACATATTGATTCCATAAAAATCATTAATAAAAAGTTTTATTAAAAATTATATCTAACATAAACTTTCTAATAGCTTTACAAAATAAATGTTTTGATAACTTCACAAGCAAACATCTAATTTGAATTTATTAATTGTATTCATAGCAAATAAACACAAGTGTGATGCAGTTAAAATTAAATTTTACCATTACAAACTTTACATAAACGTGGAAAATTTAATTTAAAATTCTTGTGACTTAAAAATAAATTTTCGCTATTCAAGAAAACATAATTAAACGTTTTCTACCTGGAATAAACACTGAAGAAAAGTTACAAAGCAATTTGCTTATAAAAACATTTAATAAAACAATTTTACTAAAATAAGAACACGCATCTTACCAACATTTTGAGGTTATCTTTTATAAAATTCAGACTTTCATATATAAATAAATACAATACATTAAAACATTTAATTCTCATTTATATATTATTAGTAATATAATTTTAATTTACCTAATTTTATAAAATTTCAAAATTATTAGAATGAATTTCAGCGTCGCTGAAAAGCTAACAATAATTTTAGTCGTGACACAAACCTCTCATCCCTCGCTGAAAGCGCTGAAAAAACCTGAACTTTTGACAAGAATACACATTTCGCCATGCTTTTTAAGGTTATATTTTGATAAAACCACATTGTCATGTGTAATAATCAGACTTATATTTATTTATTAACAGTTTTTTAAGTAAATTACTCACTTTCAGATCCAAAAAGGTATTTTTCTTCAGCTTTTCCCAGACCTTTCACTCACGTGGATAAACAAAACAACCAGACGTGAAAACAGTTGCGGGCACTTCAAATAACGCGGACAAACATATCAAGATCCGTCAAAACAAACCATTTGCACACATTTTTATACAAGTAACACTTCACAGAATAATAAATAAAACTATAAACCGATATATTAGCGAAATAATCGACATTAAAAACGAACGAACGACGACATTACGCAAGGCGGCGAACTATGACTGCCGGAAAAAGCCGCGCGGGGCGCTGATGTCGCGGCGGCTTGTCATGTCTGCCGCGCGCCGAATACAGGGCGCGACGATTTCGTTCTCGAGTCATATTTCGATTAGAGATGGGAAACTTTAATTCGAGACAAAGTTTCCGACAAAAAAACAGGTGATTTATCATTTACACAAATATTAATTATTAATAACCAAATTTTCACTACATTATTTGTATAATACATTACAAGAATAATATTTTTTACAACCCTGAATTTGTATTTTTTAACACCTTACCTCTAAAATGGAACCTTAGATTTTTTATTTAAATGTTTTTATTGAAATATTTTTTTCTTAAATTGTTACATTTTTAATTAAGTTAAACTTGGATGTACTATCATATTTTATATAGACGACCGACAGTTTAAGGTTATTAAAGAAGATTCAATTAATTATAATATCTCATTAACTGTAACAATCTTTTATATTTGCAGTGAGAATAATTTATATTAATTAAACTGTGTACATCAAATAATGAAAATGTGTGTTTTAGACATAATGGTGTATAAACATTTGGTTTTAAGTTAGTATTAATGTTCTTTTTAAGAATAAAAATGCAACGATAAAATAGTTTTATTTTATTTAAACAACGTTTTATTCAATATTTCAGGCTTTGTAATTAATAACTCTAAAAATGTTTTTAATTTAGATGAAAATGATATTATACGTTTCATTTAGATAAAATATCTTAGGTTTTTTATGTATTTTTATATATAAGCTCCAAAAGCTGGTTTTCTGAAATAAATAAGTACACGTTGAAATGACAGAAATCGAGAAAGAACTACCAAGTTTTCTCGTTTCATAAAAAGACCAGTCCAAATTAATTTGATTGTTCGCGACTGGCATAGGTTAACCATTGTTGTAATGACCAATTTAACAATAAAATTGAGTTAATGCTCGATTATTTTTAAGTTTATTCGTATTCTTTATAAAATTGTATGATTTTTTTAGTAATTTTTCAAAGATTTCTCTATATCTGTCGATAAATATTCACCGCCCTTTAGTCGAGTCGGGATATTTTTGGCTCGGCCAGAACATGCGTGGTACTTGGCGGCAGCGGGGTATTTTAAAATCGGGTATATTTTGCGTGTCGCGGATTCATGTCTGCAGGAATTTTACTATCAATCGGAGACATGCCAGACAGTCTCCACGCATTATAAATAAATCACATTATTCGAGTAAAAAATCCCCAGATGCGGACAGCGGCCGAGGAATTCAATGGGATCAACCACTTTCGCAAGGTCTGCGGAATTTTATTCAACTCAAATTAAATATCAACCATTTCACAAAGTACTTTTCTTCATTGAAACAATTCTTTTTGGGACAATCATTTTTTTTTCACAGTTAATTTGTAGATTATTATTTTTAAATACAAGCCCCGAACACAAATAAAATTAAAAAGATTTAAAACTCAAGAATGGACCAATGGCGATTATTTGAAATTCAAAAGTAATTCACTTATGAATTTTGCTATTGTCGATATTATTAATTAAAAGTTCATAGAATTCCGTTTTCAATTAGGAAACTCAAAAGTTTACGTTTTGATAGTTTTATTCATATATGTTGTTTATAGTTAAGGCATTAACGTTGTGGAGGTTTAAAGACATTGTAATTTATTTTTAACAAACACTGTTTATTCCACTTTTTTGTGACGGTATAACCCTACCGGTTTCAAGGCTTTCACCTCATCTTCAGGGGAGCGCAAACAAGACTTGTTTGAATTACAATGTTTTATTCATATTATTTATTTACTCAGTGACAGATGTTTCGCCATACAATGTCCTTATCAAACTGTGAGTAAAGCATGTTTTCATGACTATATACGAGTAAATCCAAAAAATGTTTACATAACCTTTAAAGTTACAGTTATATTTCAATTCTCAAATAACTGTTTAGGTCAGGGGTGTCCATATCGTGGCCCAATTTAAGATTTTATGTGGCCCTTTCGAGGTTTCCAATTTTCTACACATTTTGGATTTTGGTATTGATAAAATAATAAAACAAATTCCGTGCACGTCAATTATAATAATTTTCACATATTATTAATTTTGTGATATCTCGGCTGTTGTCCAGAAAAACAAAACTTACCATTTATAAGACACTGTTACGACCTGTCCTCACATATGGGTCTGAATGCTGGGTATTGAGTAAGAAGGACGAATCTTCCCTTCTAATATTTGAAAGGAAAATACTCAGAAAAATATTCGAACCCATACAGGAAAATGGATCTTGGAGAGTGAGATATAATGAGGAGTTATACAGCATATACAAAGAGCCCAACATTATAAAATACATCAAAATTGGGAGGCTACGTTGGACGGGGCATGTAACAAGAATGGGAGAAGAGAGAATGACAAGGTACTCTTTTCCAAGCCCCAAGGAAGACGTAGCGTGGGTAGACCACAGCTCAGGTGGATGGATGGGGTGCAGAGTGATACAAGCGTGATTGTCATCAGGGGCTGGAGGAATGCATCCCAGGATAGGAGGGAATGGCGACGACTGCTGAAGGAGGCTGGGGCCCACAATGGGATGTAGTGCCATTGATTGATTGATTGATTAATTTTGTGAGTGGCAAATTTATAACCTGGGTCCAAATGACCAGTCGATATTAAAAAAGTATCAAATAATAATAAACAAATGTTTCATTAATTTTACAAAGTAATAAAACAGTTCGATTGTAAGTTGTTCATTTATTTTTAATATAAAAAAAGTCGTATTATTATTAAGTTATAAAATATTTATATGTGTGGCCCATCAAAGACCTGCAATGTTTTATTTTGCCCACCAAATGATTTCAGTTGGACACCCCTGGTTTAGGTGAACTTTTTTAATATTGACTGTGATTGGATTTTGAGTTAATATTTACTTAAATTTGTTATATTTTTAGCGGAACATTTAAAGGGATTAATTGTAGTTGAAATGGTATGTTAATAGTAATAATAATAATTAAAGTATAATTTATATAGCGCCGTATCGAGAGTAAACTGTCGTCACGAACGCTTTTACTCCGGACTCGAGCCCACTATTATAGAGATTTTCCTTTCACTTGTATTCTGCGTTAGGTTTCCTCAACTGGATGATGATGATGGCTTTCGCATCCTCAGTAAAACTTATTGCCATATAACAAATTAATCTAACAAGTAAGAAATATGATAAAAAGCATGAATGTAATCTTATAAAAAATCTCATCTTAGAAAAAATCCCATCTTAGAAAACATCTTATCTTAGAAAAAATCTCGTCTTAGAAAAAATCTCATCTTAGAAAATAATTCATCTTAGAAAAAAAACTCATGTATCCTTTTGTATGGCAACAACATCGATGAGAAAACACAACACCGACTAAAATGTGCTTGTAGCGCTTACAGTAGACTGCGAGGAATAGAGACTTACACAAAGCAACCAGAGTAAGAGAGATATACCATACATGGTGGTTATTTTTCCATCTCTGCTGTATGGATGTAAAACCTGGACCATCTATGGAAGACTCTTCAAAATGTTGGAAAAGACAATTTCAGATATACTTATGCCATGTTCTCATTATTATATGTCAGGGCAAGTGCACAAATATGAACATTCTTGTTGATGCAAAGACATCCAGCATAGAAGCAATAATTATAAGAGCAACTTCGATGGGCTGGACACAATGAACTATAAAACCAAAATTTTTAAAATCAATATGTTAATTTCCTCTGAAAAAAAATAAAAGCAAGGACAGACTTAAGTCCGGTCTCAAACTGTGTGGCATACATACTTAAAGTTAAGTTGCATCGTGGCTGAAGGGCATCATGGCTGAAGGGGTGGCACTTTTTGAAACAACGAAACGCTACCATGAAAAGAAAAATCGCAAAGCTTAAAAAACGTCTAGCACTATATTGTCAAATGCCACCTGAGAGAGTGTGTCCACACTGCAAGAGAGTGAATGGATCCAGAATTAGAAGACTTTTGAGCCACCTCAGAGTGCACAAAAGAGAATGACAATCGTACTACACATGTTTCTTGTCGTTGTTTAGTGTCGGAAGAACGTCCAATTTGTCTCTCAAGGGCAGTAAAACAGCGCAACTCTTAGCAAGCCACCAAGTGACATCCTCAATACGT
The DNA here is from genome assembly GCA_949825065.1 of Odontocerum albicorne. Lineage (NCBI taxonomy): Eukaryota > Metazoa > Arthropoda > Insecta > Trichoptera > Odontoceridae > Odontocerum > Odontocerum albicorne. The sequence continues at coordinate 2,066,982 of OX463845.1, forward strand.
GGTAATACCACCTCCAGCGCCTCATTTTTGTGTGGTTACTACTACTGAGTTGAAGAAAGAAACCTTTCATTATTAACATGATCAGATCGCCTTACGCTCATCATCCTTTAAATGCATCTATCATATCGGTTCTTAAAACTGTGAAGACTTTCTATAATGATTTGATGACTTGCCGATATTTTGAACCGTACGGAGAAAAAAGGTAGGATGTTAAATAGTCGATATTTCTTCTTCAGTTAACCCTAAGAAATCCCACAAGAGTATCATTGTTATAGACTGCAGCTGATTAAATCTGCCAATCGTGAGCAGAACTTTAGATTTAATTATTCAAGAATGTATTCTTGCTAAAATAAAACCGCTTCCACAAAAAAAAACGAATAAACACAGACGTCTTCCATCCACAAGATGACTGACAATCATAATTGATGGTGGGATAGCCTATCGCTGGCAACACCTATTCTAATACACATTTCATTCCTGAGACCCCCCACTCTCAGTAACACTTAACCCAATCACGTGTATTTATCAACTTTGTTGACAAGGGTATCATCATTTCATTCGTCACATTCATTAATTTCCGTATCCGGATTATCAATTATGACACATGTTTCCAGTGGGATAAACTTGGGGATGAATAAAGGCATGTTTTCGAAAAATTATTCTCCCATACTGACATTGACAAGTGAAATATAATCTTATACTCGTATATAAAATGAACATTGTGTCTTGTCAACTAACAAAAAAACAAAACCTCTACAGAACTTAGCATATATTTAATACGGTTTAATGAATATATCTCGCAAAAACATTATCAATCATGGCACGTGTTTCCAGTAGGATGAACTTGGGGATGAATAAAGGCATGTTTTCGAAAAATTCTTCACCCATACTGACATTGACAAGTGAAATATAATCTTATATATAAAATGAACATTGTGTCTTGTCAAGGAACAACAAGCCTCTACCGAACTTAGCAAGTACCTCAACAGAACTTAGCACCTGTTTAATATGGTTTAATGAATATACGAGTATCTCGCAAAAACTGACGAAACACCCCTTAATATTTAATAGTTTTGGCTGGCTGATGAAATATCTAGGCTTCGGACTCTCCTGAAATGGAATTCATTAAACCTTCGCAGAAGAGTCACCCCTGTTGATGGATGGATCTACTCTAGGGTTGCCACTATTTTTTTAATTGATTATAAACTACAAGTTATTCATTTTTTTAATTGATAAGAAAATATATCTAAGTAAGATAAAAATTAACATATACAAGTACATTATTTTTTTTATATACGAGTATATGTTGTTTATAGTTAAGGCATTCAAGTTGTGGAGGTTTAAAGACATTGTAATTTATTTTTATCAAACACTGTTTATTCCACTTTTTTGTAATGGTATAACCCTACCGGTTTCAAGGCTTTCATCTCATCTTCAGGGGAGCACAAACAAGAGTAAATTATGTTTGAACTGGTACCGATATACACGCTTCAACAGTTGGGGGCTGAGGGGGGAGGGAGGCATGGGACGATTTCGGCCAAGAGCGGAGAGATTTTTGTGATATAACTGTTCACCAGATGTTCGGATCGATGTACTGACTTAGAAATTTCTAGGGTCTCTAATCTGTCCAATTTATTTCCGTTATTACTGATATGTAAGAATTTGGCATCATGGCCTCTTAATAGGATTTCTTGGAATGATGAATTGATATTTACCGCTCTTGGGCCGAAATCGTCCCATGACTCCCTCACCCCACAGCCCCTAACCGTTGAAGCGTATACATCGGCACCAGTTCGAACAGAATTTAGTCTTGTTTGTGCTCCCCTGAAGATGAGGTGAAAGTCTTGAAACCGGTAGGGTTATACCGTTCCAAAAAAGTGGAAAAAAAACAGTGTTTGATAAAAATAAATTACAATGTTTTCATATATACTTTATGATTTTTAGAAAAGGATTCGAATTTTCATCTAAGGACTATCTGACACTTTTGAAGACAATCATTTTTAGGAGGTTTTATCAAAATGTATGAATACCACACACATACACTACACTACACCTAAATCCCAATGTATTTCTTTCACGTATTGGAAGATCTACAACACTTTATTTGTATTTATTTTGATAAGTTTTCTGTGGTTTTCATACCAAATATGTTATCTTCAACATATGCAAATGCGGGGAAATTTTAAATCTAATGACCGGAGGCACCACCTTTCTATCCTTATGCTTAACTTGTTTTTTTTTTAATCTGTCAATTATAGTGGGTTCAAGTCCCGAGTTAGAACGCCCTTGACGAGCGTCTGCTGTCTAAACGGCGCTATATAAACTGTTTTTTATTATTATTCTTTATTATTTATTTTTATTATCTTGTGTATTAGTAATACATGGTACATCTGGTGGGCTTGTTGCTAAACAGCACTTTTTTCGAACCAAAATATTCGTTTCGTTTCAAATTTGAAAAACAAATTAATTGATAATAGTGGCATATTTTTAATTGATTCTTTCACACCTGGTTGCATTATATGTAACGAAAGTGTAACAGGGTATAATACTGTAGTATAAATAATTATCTTTTATCAACTTATTAGCAATTAAAAATTGTCTTTTATCAACTTATTAACAATTAAAAATTGCCTTTTATCAACTTATTAGCAATTAAAAATTGTATTTTATCAACCCATTAGCAATTAAAAATTGTCTTTTATCAACTTATTAGCAATTACAAATCGTCTTTCGTCAACTAATTAGCAATTAAAAATTATCTTTTATCAACTGATTAGCAATTAAAAATTGTCGTTTATCAGCTTATTAGCAATCAAAAATCATATTTTATCAACTTATTAGCAATTAAAATTTGTATTTTATCAACCCATTAGCAATTGAAAATTGTCTTTTATCAACTTATTAGCAATTGAAAATTGTATTTTATCAACTTGTTAGGAATTAAAAATTGTCTTTTATCAACTGATTAGCAATTAAAAATTGTCGTTTATCAACTTATTAGCAATCAAAAATCATATTTTATCAACTTATTAGCAATTAAAATTTGTATTTTATCAACCCATTAGCAATTGAAAATTGTCTTTTATCAACTTATTAGCAATTGAAAATTGTATTTTATCAACTTGTTAGGAATTAAAAATTGTCTTTTATCAACTTATTAGCAATTAAAAATTGTCTTTTATCAACTTATTAGCAAATAAAAATGGTGTTTTATCAACTTATTAGCAATTAAAAAAAGTTCATTTCATTTTTAATTAAATATTTTCGATACAGCTTTAACGCTGAAATAAGAATGAAATAGGCTGCTAGAAAAAAAAGAACTTAGAGGCTACCAAAAAGAAATTAGGAACTGTTTTTCGTTCTTAAAATCATCAAAGTATTCTTGGAATAGCTCAACATCTCTTGACTATGCCGTAAATAAAGCGTACGTAAATATTAATTCACCCTATACATCTCCTCATGAACATAGGGATGTTATTTTATCATGGCTATTTGAGGTAGAAGCTTTGAGGCAGAAGCTTTGAATAACAATATGGTACCACAATCAAACCACTCACGTAATTTCTTAAACCAGGAAATGTGTATTCTTCCCAGATTTCTTCTGCCTTAAATTTTACCCTGCAATGTCAGATGAAAAATCTCGTATTTTTCTTCTCGCATCATAATACGAATATGTATACGCGGGTCCATATCTAATAAACCCGCGTATACATACGATGTGAATATTAGTATGGCGGGTTTATTATTCCACAACCGCACTTTAGTATTAAACTTTGATGGATGGAAGTGAAACGTGGACGTGGAAAAAACTGAAAGGAGCCTTATCAATGCTGTAGAAATATTTTTTATATATTAATCTATAGGGAGAGAATATTTTATAGAGTACAGAATGAAGTGATTAGGTTTTGGTTATTGAAGGTAAGGTTAGGTTACCCACTCCTCTGTAATATACAAAAATATATTACAAAAACAATTATAAATAATAAATAACAGTTATAAATCATACTTATAAAGCATGTGGCTATAGCCGGTACTAGAATAATTAAATAATAATAATTAGAAAAAAATGGCGGCTTGTTGAAATTAAAAATCAATTTTTTGTCTTTAGAGTGAAAAAATCGAAAAAATTAATCGATTAAAATAATTCTAGTGCCGGCTAAAGACAGAGGTATAACAAAGAGTATAAGTACTTTATTTTCAACTTGCTGTTAATCAGCAATTCCGGGGTCATATAAACTTGTTTAAAAATCCCCTCTTTACACGACAAACTAAATATCAATTCATCATTCCGAGAAATCCTATTGAACGAGAATTCTTGGAAAATAATGCTACTGCCATAACAATAGACGACCTGACAACTGCGAAGCTCAGGTAATTCTTGGACCGACGCGCGCTCGACTATAAACCCTTATTACTTTTCAAATTTTTATTATTTTTGAACATTTCTTACTGGAAATGATTCAGAAAAGATTATAACAAAATAAAATGAAAAAAAAATGATTCGTTGAAATTTCAAATTAAAATACTCCCTTAAATCAAATAAACAGTGCAAATGTGAGTGGAAGGCATGGCAGAAGAAGACCAAGGAAGGGTTGGCTCAAGTGAACAATTAATTTGAAAGGAAGAAATGTAAAAAGTTAGAAAAATCGTAAGAGATGTATGGATGTAGAAAAGGCGAAATATGGCGTTCTCTCCTCTCTGCCTACCACGACAGACAGACTGCGTGATTGTATGTTTGTATCCTTAATTCAAGTTATCTTCACACATATCCGTAACAGAAATCAATATACAACCTTGATCAAAAAGTTTAAGGACCGGCCACCGTGTGGCGCTGTCAGTCACCCGATTGGAATTCTTTTTTTTGTTAGGTTACCACATCTATCATTGACACTTCCCTTTAAATTTCAGCGTCATAGCTTGACATTTGTAAAATTTACGCTGTACTGAGTGCATCTACCTTTGTGCAGGTTTTTGATTTTTTATAATACAAGTTTGAAAATGGCATCAACTGTGCATCAACGAGTTTGCATTAAATTTTATGTGAAAAACGGATTTAACGGTCCGCAGACCTTGAAAATATTGGAGAAGGGTTTTTCGGTGGCACGAACGCTTCAGAAGTGGTCGTGAGCTGGTCGAGGATGACGAACGCAGTGGCAGTCGAAAACCAATGAAAACATCGGTAAAATCAAAGAAATGTTGGCCGAAAACCGCAAATTGACCATCAGAGAGCTGGCAGAGGACTTGAACATCGCTTATGGATCCGTTCAAGATATTTTGGTTAGTGATTTGGGCCTCAGACGTGTCGCTGCAAAACTGGTGCCGAAAGACCTCAATTTCATGCAAAAAAAGGACCGCGTTGAAATCGCGAAAGACATGATTTCCACGAGTTTTTGACCAAAAACAACACGAATACTATCCAGCAGCCTTCGAATTCACCTGATCTGGCTCTTTGCGACTTTCCTGTTCAACCGACTTAAAAAACCGCTCCGCGGAACGCGTCACAGTACCCGAGAGGATGTCATGAAAAAATCGAAGACGGCTCTGATGAACATACCGAAAATTGAGTACCAGCGGTGTTTCAAGGATTGGATCAAGCGCTGGCGTAAGTGCGTTGCAGTCGATGGGGAGTACTTTGAAGGGGACCATATCGATTTTGATGAATAAACTTGTATTTTCGATTTTATGAATAAAGTCCTCAAACTTTTTGATCAAGGTAGTATATTATTTCACAGTCTTCGCATACGTTACACAAGTTTTAAATGAAACACAGACTGATTTTTTTTGGTTCAACGGGAATTGAATCCGTGACCCCCGGGCTGGAAGACAAATGTGTTACCCACCAGGTCACGGTGGTTGATATTTGTCAAAATATTTCATTATCAACTCATCAACTTATGAAAAAAAAGCAGTCGTTTAATTTTATTTTTGTCCTTGACATAAATCATCCTTCCTAATGGATGTGTCGATCTAATTGAAAGAAATTATTATTTGTGGAATCAATTCACCCAGTCAGGGAGGGTTGGTAACCCTGATCATACCCACCCCCTGTGTCAAAGTGAAAGATAAGTAACAACCTTCCTAAATATTTTGCAACTTTAATTTCTACCAGACACGAAAGACGTTTTTTTTTTAATGTCTTATTTTGATGCCAGACATTATATAATATATTATACAAACTGACTTAAGTTGAATTCTGAACTTTTAATTAAACTGGGATAACTTATAAATTTTCTGACCTTTAAATGTGTTTTTCATCTTTTTTAATGGATTGTCTCTTCTCATTAATAAGAAACGTAGTATCGATTTCTTAGATTAATTAATTAATTTTACATGACAAGTACAGTAAAATTCCGTTAATTCAAAATTCAGGTGATCAAATTTCACGAAAAAAAATTACGAATTACGCGATCACAAAAAAAATATTCAAATTTGATATGAGAAAAAATCTGAGAAAAGATATGAGAAAATCGCGGTTATTTTTATGGATGCGAAACATGAACGCTTTCTGTACGAATGAAACAAAAGCTCCAGACTACACAACGCAGCATGAAGAGGTGCATGCTGGGTTATAATAGAAAAGACGGTAAACGCAATGAGTGGATACGCACCCAAACAAAAGTTGACAACGTTGTCGAGGTCTCAAAAATACTGATGTGGAAGTGGGCTGGGCACATTGCCCGAACAATGGACCATCGTTGGAAGTTTAGGAACTGTGTTCCTTAAAGGAGAGATGATGATGATGGTTTGTTGATAAATAAAACTCGTTTAGATCGCAATGCGGAATGAGAAATTTAATTGATAGACGTAGGTATTTATACCATTCTTGAATGTGTGCGGGAATGCGCGCGCGATATGCCGCCGTCTCGTTTCTGCATTCGCAATACGATTAATGTCGTATGTAGGTATCATTCAGATTTGGGAACTGGCGCGACAGATGTACTGCCCTCTCGCTCTAACATGGAATGCGCTCCACGCCTGACAGTGAGTTGAATGACCGGCGTGTGGACCTTGCACTTGTTTGTTTTGAATTGCCAAGGTATGCAAAGGTCGTATCGCCGGTCATTGACCGAGCGTACGAACGCCACAGAAGTATAAAGTAATCCAGTGGTATCCAATAAAAAAGAACTAGGCCTGTTAAAAGAACGAAGGCACGCCGTATGGACGAAGTACGTAAAGAAGCACCGATTATGTGGCAGCAATGCGTAAAGGACAGGATTTATTGGAAACAACTTGGAGAGGCCTTTATCCTACAATGAATTAATGTACACTAATGACGATGATATAACACATTTATATTTGTTTTTTTTCTTGCTTAATAACAATAAATCACTAACTATAAATGTGTTACAAAAAGCGCAGAGTCACGTTTTGCAGTCATAAAGCCACACAAAAGTTACAGAAGAAAGTTCATTCCTTAACATTTTAAGAGTTCATACGAAAATAGTCGAGATCACTCGTAAAATACAAAAGAGCGTCTGAGAGGTGCGGCGCGCTGTGCTGTGAGAGCGCTGCCACCACTGTTACTATAAAAGGGACATTTCCCATTTGAAACTTTTCCTTACCGAGAGATGTTGATGTGATACGACAAAATAAGACTTGTGGACTTTACAGTCATCCTTAAATCCAAAAAAAACTTAGATATCTAATATGAAAGCTTTGTAATGTATGTTTATAACAAGTTCTTGCATAAGGAATTAAAAAAACAGCCTTTAATAAACCATTTATACACAAGTTAAGAGTTATAAATACAACGATTTATGAAAAGAAGAATTTTGGGTATATTAAGGAACGGTAAAACCAATTAATGTACTCGTATCTAGAACCTAACAAACGTATCGAACACAGTAAAAAAAAAACACAACTGAACTGAAAATTGTCCGGCAATGTCACAAGACGACATTATAACCGAGGATCAAGAAATTACTCTAGTTGCTAACCTGACATCAGCATCGAAAAGTTTGACGTTTTTAATAGTATATGTGCTCAGAAAGGTTTTTCATACGAGTGCTATTTGTGTTGTTTACAGTGACTTGGAAAATTCATCTCGGCCAAAAATGGAATTAAATCGTGAGCATTTTTGTGCGACGATTTTTTATGATTTTCGACGTGGACTAACTCAACAACAGTGTGCCGATCAACTCGCTTCGACTTTTGGTGATGAAGCGCCATCCCGGCTTGCTTGTCATGTCACAACAGTGTCTTTAGTGGAACGTTGTACGGTCAATTTTAAATGGTACACCACCATTTGTTTGCCAGAAGTGTTCGAAAAAATGAGGAAAACAAACCGCCGAAGACGGATCATTCTCCACCACGACAATGCGATCTCTCGCATATTGGCTCAAACAAGTGACTTTTTGAGCACTCAAAACATCGAATTTATGGAGCATCCGCCGTACAGCCCTGATTTGGCACCCAATGACTTCTTTTTATTCCCGAAAATCAAAAATAAATTGCGAGGTCAACGTTTTTCGACGTCTGAAGAAGCGGCTGATGCGTTCAAAACGCATGTTTTGTTTACCTCGTTTACTTTAATGTTTACCTTGTTTACTTTAATGTTTTGAAGTTACCTCATTCGGAGTGGAAAAAGTGCTTCGAAAATTAGTTCAAACGCATGCAAAAGTGTATTGATATTCATAGAGAGTATTTTGAAAAACAATAAAGCCGTTTTCGAGAATAAATATTTGTTTTTACTTGTCTGTCTCAATACTTAAGTAGCAACCCTCGTATAACAAGTATTGTGGTTCCATTGAAGACGCGTGGCGCAGGATAGGACCGAATAGAAATACAAAGGAAAGGCTTTAGACGGACTTTTAGCACCGAAATAAAGACATATAATATATTGACACTTTTGGAATAAATGTTTGCAATTTCTCCAATAATTTATATAACCCAATTATTGGAGAATGCCAAATGCCAAAATGTCATCGAAATGCAATTATGCCAAAATTTCATCGTAAATTTTGACAAAAGAGTGGACATCTGTGGAGCTGCAATAGGTGGACATTTAGCGGTTATTGTTTTTTTGTGTTTTAATGTCATACATATTATATTTCAATGATCAATAAAAAGTTCTTTTGAAATCAAAGCAAATTGTATGTTTTATTCGAGAATTTAAAAAAAAATTATTTAAGTAACCGCTCAATTTGAAAGACCCTTCCATCAAGATACCCCTCGTAAAGACTCTTCCATCAAGACCAGCCATCAGATATCCCTCGTAACTCTTCCATCATCTGGGAAAATACTACATAAATTCTTGACAACTTCAACTTACTCGTATCTTTCTTTAATTCTCTTGACTGTCCCTCCAATTGAACGAGATTTTTTATCGTTTAAACGTTCGATATCTAGATAGAACTAACCTGCCAAGTACTCTTCCTCTGTATCACGGGATGTCCCTTTTGAATAGGACCTCGTATATTGACATCGTCAGCATTTCCAAAAATGTTTTTAAAGAAAACATGTTAAACTTTCTTACTAATGGGAATTAGTTGTATCGGCTGAACTAATATTTCTTGTTTAATAATTTCTATATTTTTGTTGCTGTATATAATTTCTCTACAAGCTTTGTATGTTTTTAAATTTAACATGTGCACACAGTCTGTCAAATGGGAAAGGTGACTGATTTTATTTTCGCGTAACTATCAGCGCCATCTGTGAATAAATAAATGAGCTAACTAGCGACACATTGCGACTATCTTCCGTAAAATTTTCAAACCACTGACATCGCTGGTTCAGTCGTAATGTTGTTACAATTGACAGTACCTTCTGAGTCTCAGTCAAAAAAAAAAACAATGGAGCAACGTGCCAATATTAAATTTTGTTTGAAACTGAGTAAAAGTGTCACAGAAACTTTTTAAATGATTCAAACTGTTTATATGATAGTGAAGCAATGAGTCGAAAGAACGTTTTTTAAATTGTATGCAAGATCGTATTTTAAATAAAAGGTAATACAGGGTGGGGCATGAATCTTGCTACAAATATAAATTTAAATAATAATGACATGATTTTTATGTGGTTGTTCAGACTGCAATGTGGCTTTATGTGGCAGACTGTAATGTGGCTGGAATGGAATGATACCCACATTACAGTCTGCCACATATAGCCACATTATGTAACAGTCTGAACAACTACATAAAAATCATGTCATCATTATTTAAATTTATTTTTGTAGTAAGATTCATGCCCCACCCTATATAAACTAAAAATAAACAATTTCTTGTATTTTATTTCCCGTCAGTCACATTTTGCATTGTACAGATAGTATGTCAGCTTTATAAACTAAACGAATTAATATCAAGCTTTGACAACCCCTGCTTTGATTGGATTTCCAACCACAGTGCAGTTGCAATTTTGGTTCCTTCACAATATGTTTGTGTGCCGTGCATTGCAGTGCAGTGCGGTTCAGTAAGCTGCATGTGTTACGGTGAACCGCCGCTTTGCATACACCCGGACAGTGGCGGGTCTGAGGGGGTAACTCCAAGGGGCTTTACACTATTGATTACTCTGCATACTTGCTGTATACAGTACAACCTACTGGAATTATCGCCTTGTATGATAAAAAGAAAACCGAATTGGTTCATCTTCTCCAGTTGTTTAATTTTTTACTATACTTGAGAAAATATAGGAAGGTCCCTGTGACATTTGAAATGTGATGTCTCAAAGGGATGAGGTAAAATCGTTTTTTTTTTACAAATCGAATTGTTTTTTTATAAATCGAAAACTTTTTATTCTCTAAACTGACGTTTAATTTTGAATTAATACTAATTACGAACATTTAATTTTAGGTATAAACAAATCGAAGATCCAACTTTCGTATACCCCATCCCTTGCCAATGCAGACTAACGTAGTGACTTTTGACAAACGTCACCAAATATTATTTGATTTTAACAAACTGCCACATTTTTGTTAATTTGTAACAAGATGTATTAATTTGTCATTATTGTTAGTTTTATGTAATGTATTTACCTAAATAACTTGCTATTTATTAGAATAGAGGGTTATATTAAAGTTGATAAAATAATTAAAATTACTGAACGTCGTTTCAAAATTGTATTAGGGCAAATTTGTGAACTGTCACAGAGACCATGCTACATTTTCTCAAGTATAAATATCGTACCTCCATTGCTTCGTTATTGTCACTCTTGACAATGACAAATGAAAGCCTGTTACATATTTTACTGTCTTATTCTCTACTTTTTACAAGGCTCTCTAGATTGGTTGTTTTTATTAATTATTTAGTTTAAAAGTAATTATTAAGGTGGTATTCTACTGTAGAAATAAATAAAAAAACGTTTTAAAGGTCTAAACTTTAAGATACGTTCTGAAAAGGAAATTTTAAAATTCTCAATATTTACGAAGTTATAGCTATAAATGAGGCAGTAATTACGCCGCACCGGAATGACTCGGACAATAATCTCAAAACTTGAAACGCGTTTTTCTCCAAAACTATTTTTTTAAGTTCTATCCAACCGATTGCCTTCAAATTTGGTATGGAACTTTGATAAATGTTTATGTATCCTTCCTACCTTGGAAAAATCAAAACTATTTTTTTTACTATTTTTAAAAAAAATATGTAAAGGGTAAAAAAATTTCAGGCAGCCGCTATTTTATGATTTTTTCTTCTTTTTTTCTTTGGTACCAACAATAACGACATTTTTTTTTATTAAGAAACTGTGTATGATTTTGGTTTAAAATTTACGAAAGGGCTCCAATCATGTCTACCAGCTTACCCCCTTTTTTACAAGATATAACAGCTGACAACGTCTTGAATTTTTTTTTTGCATTCTCAAATCATCAATAAACAAACTGTAAAAAAATGTATAGGAAAAAAAAAATTTGTTTTTATTTATGTACTCGTAGTTTGAAAAAACGCCCGAAATTCCCTCTAGAGTAGAATATCCCCTTAATAAATTCAAATCAATTAACATACAACTATCATCTATCATTAACATGCATTACACATAAACAATGAAAAGTTCGAATGCGTATGTGAAGTTGGGCATTTTATAAAAAAATTAAACCTCATTAGTATAATTCAATAGTGCTGGGTATTGTGATAGAGCTTTTTCTATTACTGTTCCTATAGTGTGGATTGTTCTGGCTCTAAACGTTAGTTATAGGTGACGTGTGAAGCTTTAGGAAGCACTTAAAGACAATCTTTATTGAGAGACATTATCAAAATTTATAAGTGGGTTCAAATCCTGAGTTAGAGAGTCCTTGAAGAGAGTTTGCTCTCTAGACGGCGGTATATACCATAAATTGTTATTTTATTATGATTATATAAATAAATTCGACTTTTCTCATTTTAGTTTTGGAAGCCGAAAGTCATTATTTTGCAAATCACACATTTTTGAGTAGACATTTTTTAAAGATTAAAGCGTTTCACTAAGTCATTAAAAAATTATAGGTAATTTTACCATGCACATATCTTGTTGAGAAAATATATCAACTTAATCCTTTGATGTACATGCCGTAAGAATTATATAATACATTACAAACATATTCTTTATCTGTTATATTTTATTAATTAACATAGCTTTACATGTTTTTACTTTTATCAACATTTTTTCATTATATTATAATATTCTCCAACAGAGCTATGTTTAATTCTATAAGATCTGCTTCTTCTTCTCCCTGGCTCCATCCCAACTCACTATCTGCGAAGACTGTTGGGGTCAGCTCTCCTCGTCCTCATGTTATATGCTCTTCTGTCCCGCACTACGTCCCCAGGCCGTGTTTCTGCATCAGGCTATCTTTTTGCACTACCCACGAATTGTTTGGTCTTCCTCTGATTGTTATTCGAGGAAGATCCATGGAGATTGCCTGGTTCACAATGTGATAGGGTGCTCTGCGTCCAACGTGCCCACATCATCTCAATCCATCCGCCTCTCCTCCGTCTTACTGTTGATGTATGTAACACCTAGGCTTTCACGAATGCGTGAATTTTTTATTTTGTCTCTTAGGGACACACCAGCTGACCATCTTAGCATGCGCATTTCAGCAGTTTCTAGTTGCCTAGAGTAAGAGTTATACATCGTCAAGCATTCGGAGCCATAGAGGAGTGCAGGTCTTACAATCGTTTATTCTATAAGATCTGAAATCCCAACGAAAAAAATCAACGTACTCGGTGGTAGGGTACTCGCACTGAAAGGTGTGGACCTGCATCATTAAATGTCGGCAAGCGGAAAACCCTTGCTTCTCTACTAGCATATATCCTAGCATTATTATGGTTACATTGTTTGTTACTTGGAAGCTCTGGACTTTAATTATTTTTGTGGTATCACACTGGAATCTTCTCATTAGTTGATTCTTGCAAGTTAAATAATATAATATAATTTATAGTTAAGGCAACAATGTCCAGGTTTAAAGACATTGTAATTTGTTTTATCAAACACTGTTTATTCCACTTTACGTAACGGTTTAACCCTACTGGTTTCAAGATTTTGACGTCATCATCAGAAAAGAGATAGTGTTTGACAAAACAGATCACAAAATTAAGTAATATTGACACAATTTCGATAGTGATAAGTACCAAAAGAGATTTTTACCTAATATTCATACTTTATGGCTTAGTTAGTAAGACACTTGACTACCACCCGAGGGTTTGTGTTCGATTCCAGATGGTATCCTTGAACGAAAGGGTGCTACATTGATAAAGGAATTCGTCTGGTAACAACAGTAACACGCGTTAGACGTGCATCTCTTTTGTCTCTTCACATGCGTGGTAATAGTCTTCTTTGATGTGTGTTGCCGCGTGGTAATGTACTGGACTTCCATGCAGATGGTTGCCGGTTCACATCCCGCACTGTGCTACTCCCCTTGAATGACACAGGCATTAGTTCTGTCTAGTATTCGGGAGTACGAGGATACCTATAATTTCAAACATATATATTATTTTAAAAAATGAAAAAAAAAACATATCTTTGTGCTCCAATCGTCTCATATCAGGTGTGCCATCGGATCCAGTATAGCGGTATGACCGGTGAGTTTGCTAGTTTGCAACGACTCACTCATTTAAAGATGAGAATAAAAAAGTTAGAGAGAAACGAAAACTTCCACCTCACACCTCTTTCCGACTGAATTGACATTGGAATGGCGAGGGTATCCACTACTATGAGGCCAAGCAACGACGAGTTTTCTAAACACGTAAAATGAACCGTGAATATTATGATGTCATCAGTGTTTTTTTTTTAATTTTATTCAAAAGAACACTCATATGAAATGTACAAATTTTTCCATACAAAACTCGTCAATTATAAATAATACCTAGGATTAAAATTCCAATTAATGCTGTTAATGTCATACACAGGTTCGTCACTTTAACAGGTCAGCGAAAGTGTTACAAATTTTATACAATAAAGGAGAGAAAAAAACACTTATTCCTCAATCAATTCAGACACCATCCTCTTTATCTTTAATAATATTCTTAATCTGATGGATTGATCAATGAAACCGAAAAAAATCTTGTCTTCTGGCTACACTTTTCAATATTTCCACAGTTTCAAGTCAATTGTGTTGAAGGGTTTCGTAAGAATGAATAAAACAACTTAGCAGTAAATAGATATAGGCTGAGAGAATGTAAACATTAAGTCTTCTGCGTTTTTTCCTGCACCCACTACTGTAGTACTTCTGGGGGTTGTGCTCCCGTGGATAACGGGGCAATAGGATCGCGGTCAATCCGTTCAGTGGCCAGGACACCACTCCCGGCTCTCCCCGATTCCAGCCCCCAGTGAACTCTATATGCCCTTGCCACCGAGAAATACACCCCAGCATCGTATTCCCTCTTTATTTTTATCTTCCTACTGGATAGAACCTCATTACTTCCTCGAATGCAAAACGAGAGCAACATTCCTATGTAAAAGGACACATGTGTACAAAAAGTTGGGAATATATTTTTTTACACATATACCATCACACCATTTTCCCGTCAGGGTAGGCAGATACAGAGTTTCAAACTTTCCTATCTCAACATACATCTTTATCTTATTCACATCCATACACCTTCTCATACAACTTCTACAATTTCTCCAACTTCCTACGTATCCTTTTAAAATATTATTCACTTGATTCAACCATACTTACCTTGGTCTTAAACCACGCCTTCCACTCACCTTAGTACTGTATAGTTGCTATGTTATTTTTCTTCTATGTTTGTGCCAGTAATGTGTTTAGTTTATGCCTTTTTGTCGCACATTTTTTATGTAATTTACATGCCAGTATTTTCTTTATTGTTTGCCTCGTTTTCATATATTTTTACAAGTTTGTGTTAGTAATGTGTTTAGTTTATGTCTCCTTGTTGCAAATTTTTACGTTTGTGCCAGTAATGTGTTTAGTTTATACCTTCTTGTCGCACATTTTTTATGAATCTAGGCAGTATTTTCTTTATTACTTTCCTCGTTGTCATATATTTTTACATGTTTGTGTTAGTATTGTGTTTAGTTTATACCTCCTTGTCGCACATTTTTACATGTTTGTGCCAGTAATGTATTTAGTTTAAGTCTTCTTGTCGCACATTTTTTATGTAATATAGCCAGTATTTTCTTTATTATTTTCCTCGTTGACGTACATTTTTACATGTTTGAATTAGTAATGTGTTTAGTTTATGTCTCCTTGTCACACATTTTTACAAGTTCGTGCCAGTAGCTCAAAGTGCTCCTTGTCAAAGTGTTTTTATTGTTGCAATAACAATAAAAACACTTTGACAAGGAGCACTTTGAGCTACTGGCTCACCCAAGGAGCTTTGACATGGCACAAACATGTAAAAATTTATGACAACGAGGCAAACAATAAATAAAATACTGGCACGAAAACGTAAAATAAATGCGACAATGAGGCCAACAATATGGAGATTACTGGCACGTACATGAAAACAAAAATATGACAATAAATTGTATATCTATTACTATTAGGAATGTAGAAAAGATAAAGAATGTTGATCAAGATATGAAAGTCTGACGCTCTGTCCTCATTGCATACCCCGACAGGGGATTGGAGTGATGGTACTATGTATGTAATAGTTCAAACATAAATTAAATTCCCAGCTGTCGACCCCCAGCCTGAGGGTCTTAGTATACCTAGCAAGTTTTGTTTACCTCTACCAAGTTACTATACAAGAGGATATAGACTCCCGAGGGTTGCGCCGTGTTTGCCCAGTGCATTGTTTGTGCAAGGTTGGCTGCATCCGTTAGCTAACCTCGACTGCAATCCACAGGACGGAGTAGCAAGCAGCTTGTACGGTATTTGCCTAGACTGCAAATATGACTTTATCAACGGATCAATATTATTCAAGATACCAATATCTTATCAATTGTGGACTTTATTTTTTATTTATTATAATACAATAATTACAGAAAATAAATCATTGGTGACCTCCGTAGCCTAATGGTAACACTTTTGATATATATCCGGAGATTTCGAGTTTAATTTCCGATGGTGCTAAAAAAAGGGGTTGCCAATCTGGTAATGGGGTTCATTTGGGACGAAGTAACAAATTCTTAATATCCGACAGTTAATAGAAAAGGAACGTGAATTTCCGATTATAAAAAAGCCATTAATTTTGTAAAATAGGATAAATTCTGGCACGTCTTTTTTTTTAACCTGGTGAGTTTATTGCCATGTGGCAATCTCTTCCAACCAACCAGAGAGATGTTTTTATAGGCCCTAAGTGTTAACCAGACTGGAATCCTATTTAAAAAAATCTGGGTTCCAGCGGAGATCGAACCCGCTACCTCCGGATCGGCAGACAAGTGTCTTACCACCAGGCCTCGAAGGTCGTCCTTCCACAGACAGGAATACCAACACACCTCGTAAACATTACCAGGTCACTTTGACGACCTCCGTAACTTAGTGATAACATTCGTGACTTTCAGGGTTTTGGGTTCGATTATCAATGTTACTAAAAAAATAATAACAGTCTAGTAAAATAGTTTGTCTGTTAACAATACTCGCACGCGCCGAGTGGTATAGTATTGTCAATATGTTCAATGACGAACCCCAAGTTCCTGGTCTACTCCATAGGTTCATAAGCCGAAAGCTCGCTTACTGGGGCCGAAAATGTTATTATCTACCGGCCATGCTATTTAATATGTTTGAAACACGAATTTCAATATATTGAAGGATACCATACGAAAAATAAAATATTACTTTGCAGCTTTTTATTTCCATCCTAATTTTTTTGTATTTTGAATTTGTAGTTTTGTGTTCGGTCTTTTGTAATCTGTATTTTTAAATTAACTCGATTTTAAAGTTGTATATCTTGAGATATTAAATGTTGTAGGACAAATTTTGACTTTTGGTTGTGTTCGTGGAATATCCATGCTAATTTTTGTTTGTACGCATCTGCATTCCACTTTCATTGATGTCAAGAAAGACGCTTGGTTTGGTGGAGTGCGGGAGTCCTCCATGACTTTCTTGACCTTTGATATAGTAGCTCTGAAGAAATATATGATTTATACGAGTATTTGTTCAGAGCTAGAGAAAGAACATCTTTTGTTCAAAGGTAACATGCCTATTTGGCTCCCTTACAATGGGATGCCGGATTAAATAAAGGGAAAAGAGAGCAAAAAATTTAGGTAATCGATCGGAGCGTGGTTACTATCGCAACAAGAGTTTGAATACTTGAACTTGCAGGAAGAATGACTTGTAACAAGGTTTTGTGTGTGCTCTTGAGTGTGGTGTGTTTTTTTGCTGGTTCTGCGTGACTTCTTATTATGGAATTAACTTTTTGTTCTGTCTGGAGTAATGAAGTATGTTGCTGGCTTTAGAAATGTCAATAAACAAAGCAATCACCCTTTTTTATACAATGTGTCTTTATATAGACTTTTTTCATGTATCGCCCAATTCTTTCAGAAAAAAGTTAATTAATTTAGTAGAACCCTGTAAATAATTTAATTTACAATGTAATTTATTGCATGCTGTAATTTTTTTTCTTCACGTTATTCATAACCAGTTAATTATAACTTTAATGAAATATCTTAAATTTAAAAAAAAATTATAAAAGGGTTTTTTTTTTTTTGTTGTACTTGTTCGTTAAACAAATTAGGAAAACTGTTATGTGCAAAATTCTTTGAATAAATAAATAACGTCAAGGGATGATTCCGATAATGCTTAATATTTTATTATACAATTTATAAATTAATCATTGGAGGCCACAGTATTGCAGTACCTTTAAACAAGCATCGCCTGAATGCTGACACTCTTCACAAGACACGTGTTATGCCACTGTTATCTCCTCCATCCATAGGGGTATATTCAGACACTATCCCGGTATTCACCTGAATGTATTGTCTTCCGATGCAGATTTCTTTGTGTAAATAAATAATGTATGTTGAGCTCAATGTAAAGCGAGCAATAAACAAATACGGCTGACGGCACCTGGCAGATATTTCTAAAGGTGATAACAATTTACAATGAGAGATGAAACTCAACATGGACGCAATGAGCACGCAAATGTGAAGTGCACATTTATTTCTTCATCAGTACTCAAACATGTACGAGTATATACTGCAAGTATTTTCCTTTATCTACGAACCTTTACATTTGCGTAGTCGTTTTCGTATTTATGAGATCAGTATATTTCACATTCTTTTTAATACTTCCTTTTCTTCTTGCAGTAAATTGTTGACAAATTTTTTTCTGCATTATTCCTAGAACGTGGGTGGTCAGTAATTTCTCGATCTCTTTAATCCTTCCCTCCCTGTGATGTGTAACTAGTACACATTGCTTCTAAAAACCTTAATATCTCTATAAATATAAAAAAATACTGGGTTCAGATTCAGACCGAAAGTAAAACAAGTATTTAAGTAAATGGCACTTAGACTGAATTAAATATAAGTGTGGAAACTACGGTAGGAATGAAAATGTTGCAAAGAATGTGTTGAAAAGCAACGTACGAGTACATCAGAAAAATGATTGAAGACATCGTAATTTATTTTATTAAACACTGTTTATTCCACTTTATGTGGCATTAACCCTTTCTTCCCGGTGATGTGTAACTAGTACACATTGCGTCTAAACACTTTAATATCTCTATAAATATAATAAATACTGGGTTCAGATTTTAGGTATTCCTCCGTAATACATTTACGCGTTGAATGAAAAAACAATATTAATAATAATTGGCACTTATCGGCCACATCAGAGATATTTTGTGAAAATCGGGAATAAATTCACCAATACAATCAAACGTGTACCAGTGTGTGACGTAGGTATATTAATTCTAACAAACCGCCATGGATGGCGAAGTGACACCATTCACGTGTCACTCTCACTCTACTTCGGTATATGGGAACGCAAAAAATAGAATCTCAATATTATTAATAATTAGCACTTATCGGCCACATCAGAGGTATTTTATGAAAATCGAGAATAAATTCACCAATACAATCAAACGTGTACGAGTGTGTGACGTAGGTATATTCATTCTAAAAAACCGCTATGGGTGAAGAAGTGACACCATTCACGTCTCACTCTCACTCTACTGCGGTATATGGGAACGCAAAAAATAGAATCTCAGTTCGCTCGTTTCTCTCTTTTTAGTAGCCAGCCGGCTTTCGTTCGAGGTGGTTACTCGGTCCGTTTTGTGAACGTCGTCCAATATTTTTTTTCATGTTTTCAGCAACTAAATTTCAATAATTATCACTTTTGACTTCGAATTTAATTAATTTAAGCGATTGACTTTGAATATTCTTATTTTTGCGATTTTACATCGCTCATTTTTCATATGTATTGATGTGTATTGAATACACATCACCGGAACGGGCGAATTTTTTTAGCATAGGAAGGTAAAGGTCTTTAAGTGTTTGCCTGGTGGTTGGCTTTATGTGAGGTTACCATGAGAAACTATACGTGGAATCCAGGTCTCATCCATTGATCCTGAAACCCGCAGAATACTTACAAAGGGAAAAAACTACAAAGAGACCTTTGTAGATCTTCAGATATGCAATAGTCACACATTCGACTTTAGGTGTAGCGTAATGTTTGTGTATAGTGTTCATATAACATCTTATATTCGGTTAAAGCTCCCAAAAAGGGATGTCTTCAAATGCTTCCAAAAACTGTACACGCCACCCACATCACTTCGAAGTAAACAATTCCACGCCACAGAACCAGCAATCTGGGATGATTATTTCAATTTTGTGAATAATGTCCTAACATGCCCAAATGATCGCCGACAAAAATAAATATATGTTATAAAAAATGTTATAATTTTTATTTAATCGATAAAAATATGTCGTTTGAATTTAAAATACAACTAACAATTACTAATTTTTTTAACTACTTTTAAGATTGAACATATCATCAAGTCGTTTCGCTGTCGGGAAAGGCAAAACAGACAGATCATCAAACTTTCAAATCACGACACACATTATTCGCTCCTTCCTTATGCAAACATTATTTCAAAGTTTCATTCATTTGGTATAATCATACTTCTCTTGATGTTTCTGTTAAGTTTTCCTTTGTTTGACATGTTCAATTATTCATTTGTTTGACATCACTCGTTTGTTTGACATGTTCAATAACTCATTTGTTTGACATCACTCATTTGACATGTTCAATCACTCATTTGTTTGACATCACTCATTTGTTTGACATGTTCAGTAACTCATTTGTTTGACATGTTCAATCACTCATTTGTTTGACATGTTTAATAACTCATTTGTTTGACATCACTCATTTGTTTGACATGTTTAATCATTCATTTGTTTGACATCACTCATTTATTTGACATGTTCAATAACTCATTTGTTTGACATCACTCATTTGACATGTTCAATCACTCATTTGTTTGACATCACTCATTTGTTTGACATGTTCAATAACTCATTTGTTTGACATCACTCATTTGTTTGACATGTTCAATAACTCATTTGTTTGACATCACTCATTTGTTTGACATGTTCAATCACTCATTTGTTTGACATGTTCAATAACTCATTTGTTTGACATCACTCATTTGACATGTTCAATCACTCATTTGTTTGACATCACTCATTTGTTTGACATGTTCAGTAACTCATTTGTTTGACATGTTCAATCACTCATTTGTTTGACATGTTTAATAACTCATTTGTTTGACATCACTCATTTGTTTGACATGTTTAATCATTCATTTGTTTGACATCACTCATTTATTTGACATGTTCAATAACTCATTTGTTTGACATCACTCATTTGACATGTTCAATCACTCATTTGTTTGACATCACTCATTTGTTTGACATGTTCAATAACTCATTTGTTTGACATCACTCATTTGTTTGACATGTTCAATAACTCATTTGTTTGACATCACTCATTTGTTTGACATGTTCAATCACTCATTTGTTTGACATCACTCATTTGTTTGACATGTTTAATCATTCATTTGTTTGACATCACTCATTTATTTGACATGTTCAATAACTCATTTGTTTGACATCACTCATTTGACATGTTCAATCACTCATTTGTTTGACATGTTTAATAACTCATTTGTTTGACATCACTAATTTGTTTGACATGTTCAATCACTCATTTGTTTGACATGTTTAATAACTCATTTGTTTGACATCACTAATTTGTTTGACATGTTCAATCACTCATTTGTTTGACATCACTCATTTGTTTGACATGTTCAAACTCCCCCAAAGAACTCTTTCCATTTTGATATTTCATTAATCACTAAATCACATTTATCTGTAAACGCTTTCCGAATTCTGTCGTTCATTGTCATGGCACATATTATTCTCTGTGCATGTATTTCTACGGCATTTAATTAGCTTTTTCAAATTTTCTTCCGCGTCGAAATTTCTTTCCCATACATCAAAAATGGTACTAATGGACTTTTTTATACGATATTCTTAGCAGATCTCGATCATGTTTTGTTCGAGTACGAGTATATTTATTTCAGAGCGCCATTCATTTTATTTTATAACGTAACACTCCGTTCAATTTATTCCGCACGTTATACAAAAATATAACATTTAAAACATAAATACAATAACTTTCATTCACCATATCTTATTAATAGTTAAGGCATTAACATTGTGGAGGCTTAAAGACATTGTAATTTGTTTTATCAAACACTGTGTTTATTCCACTTTTTGGCTAACACATACATATATCCCAAGAATCTCTCCACTGCTCGCCGAGATTGTCTCCTCCCTCTCTCCACCCCCAGTCCCCAACCCGAATGTTAACCGTCAGAAGCGTGTATTTCGGTACCATTTCGAACATAATTCAGTCTTGTTTGTGCTCCCTGATGATGAGGTCAAAGCCTTGAAACCGGTAAGGTTATACCGTTACAAGAAGTGGAATAAACAGTGTTTGATAAAACAAATTACAATACCATAATATCCAACGACCTCCGTGGCCTAGTTGGTAATACTTGTCTCCCAACCCGGAGGTTGCGCGTTCTATTCCCTTTGGAACCCAGATTTTTTAAAAAGTATTTTAGTCTGGTTTTCACTAAAGGTCTCTTTAACATCTTTCTGATTGATTGGAAGATATTTTCACGTGGCAATAAGCCCACCAGAATGTACTGTTTACAACAAACATTTAATACGATACAAAATTAAATTCGTATTTAAAAAATAAACTCGAAGCTCTGAAACTATTTCTTTGAGATGTGCGATGCTTTGGTATACAAAGGATACTGCTTTAGGAACTAGTCCTTAAGGGAAGAGATGATGAAGATGATTTACTGATAAATAATAAAACACGTTAGATTGCAATGCGGAAAGAGAGTGGAATTTTATTAGTAACGTAGGTATTTATATCTTTTTAGAATATGCGCGGGAATGCGCTCGCGATATGCCTACGTCTCGTTTCTGCGAATGCAAAACGATTAATTGTTGTATGTAGGTATCATTCAAATACGGAACTGACGAGACAAGCGTGGTGCGTTCTCTCTCTAGTATGGAATGCGGTCCGCTCGGTTATGGGTTGAATGGCCGGCGTGTGAACTTTGGACTTGTTTATTTAGATTTTATCGAGGAATGCGAAGGTCATTTCATCGGTCATTGACCGTATGTATGAACGCCCACAGTGTTCCGAGTGGGCGACCGCCACACTGCTATCACCAGATCGGAGGACAATCCATGATCCGAAAGAAATTGAACCTTTTCGCAGATACTTAGGAGAGAATATAACGCGCGAAGACAAATATGAGATTCTTTAACTGATATTGCTGGGGAAAAATTAAGAAAGAAGAAGTGCAAGAAAAAAACGTATCTCCTTGTTGAAAAACCCACAGGGGTGGTTACATTGTGGTACCACACATTTGCTTAAGGCTGCTGTCTTAAAGCTCAAGAAAGCCATGTTGATCGCTAATCTCCGAAGAGGAAAAGGAACTTTTATGAAGAAAATTGAAAACACTCCCGTGTGTGAAGTACTCGTACATATGAAATAAAACAAAGATAAAAACACTTTTCCAATGCACGTGCGAATGATTTATCATAGTCTGGCATGCGGTACCCGAGGTATTGGAGATACTGTCAAGATGTCAGTTAGGAAGCTGGGACGGTGGAGCCGCACGGCGAGGAATAAATCATCGGCAGCAGTTTTATTTGCGACGCGATGCGGTCAACAAGTTGCCCCGTAAATCCTTCCTTGTCTGCGACACACGATGTACTAGCATACAGGCTACAGTACAACATCTGCCTTTCTATGGGAGAATCGATACAGGTGAAGTATTCCAAGTTCACGATTTTAGTCGTTTCTTGATTCGTCCGCATTTCTAGTCAAAAACACACATACATACCATCACGACTTGTTTTTTTTTTTTTGAGTAGGCAGAGATGAAAGATCAATTCGTTTACGATCGCTCTCCTTTTAATCATATTTTTTTACACTTCCCTCTTAATTTAACCACATTTTCTTCATCTCGGTGGATAAATTAAAGATTGAATTCCTCAATAAACTTTGTAGAAATAATAGAGCTAATTAACAGTAGAACATTAGTAAATTTGTTTCTTTTTGTCAGTGTGTTATATCAATGAATAGATTTTTTATTTTTATTTTATGTAATGGGTTAAACCTGTAATCGTATAAGGAACACCACAATCCGAGAGGTCTGTGAGGTCCAAGATGTGGTCAGATGGGGATGACAGCGTCGACGATACTGGTACCAACATGTACAGAGAATGAATTTCAAAAGAATTCCATAAGTAGCTATGCATGGGGTGCCGGATGGATGGCGTCCACCAGGGAGACCCCCGAAACGATGGAGAGATAGCTGGAGCTCAGCACCACAAAAGAACAATCCTGTAGTAACAGACTCTTGAGTCTACAGAAAGTTGAAGAAGAAGGTTAAACCGTTGTGCTGAACATTATTTTTTTAAGTGGCTTGTGCAGTTTATCGTTATGTCACTTGCGCTAACCACCGAGCTTTTTTATGCCTTCTGTTAGCTCATAATATAGGATATTTTTTGATAAATTAATAAATAAGCAGAACTAGAAAATATATACACAAGTTTACTAAAAAAAAACAAACATTATAAAATATAATGGTAACGTAAATACAGTTAGTGGTCGGAAGATAATCAACAAACCGTGTGACATAATGAAAAAGAAAAGTTGAGATATACATAGTGTGTTTGAGTGAGACAAAGTAAAAAATATGTGGGTACAAGGAATGGATCTGTGTTGAGATAAGAAAGTCTGATGCTCTGTCATCTTCGCCCACCCCAGCAGGAAAATGGCGTGATGGTATGTATGTATGACTTTGCTTAAAGTTTATCGTTTATATGGAGGAAATGCATTAGATTGCAGCAGTGCGCTGTGCATTGGGTGGGACAGGATCGATGGTGGGTGGGGAGTGCATAGTTGGAGGTTTGTGGCGGGTACCAGCAGTCTGTCGGTGGTAAGACACCTAATGGTTAGTTCTACGCGGTCGTTCCTCCGCAAGACATTTCTCCACAGGATAATTTGTACAAAAATAATACACAAGGTTTTTTGTTTGCGTACCTTTTATATCTTCTTCTTCCTCTTATTTTAGGCATGTTGGCCTGTTATGGTCCTGCATCATCGATTACCTCTTGTGACGTCGACTGCCAGCTGTCTTTCCGTCTTTTGGGAGGTCGTCTTGGAGGTCTGCTTGCTTGGGGGATACTGTCCCTGGCCATTCTTACGGCCCTAGGTTCCGCCATTCTGGATACATGTTCGTTCCAGAACCTTCTTTTCTGTCGTCCCCATCTGACAATATCTTCAGTTTCGCACATTCTTCGGATTTCTGTGCTTCGTACTCTATCACGAAGGGTTTGCCAGCGATACTC
This sequence comes from Odontocerum albicorne, assembly GCA_949825065.1. Classification (NCBI taxonomy): domain Eukaryota; kingdom Metazoa; phylum Arthropoda; class Insecta; order Trichoptera; family Odontoceridae; genus Odontocerum; species Odontocerum albicorne. The sequence goes on from OX463845.1 coordinate 2,092,236, forward strand.
CTGAGTACCTTCATTTCGCTGGTTCGAAGAAGATTTTTGGTTCTGACAGTGTCGGCTCTGGACTCTATGCTGTATGTCATTATGGGGCGGACACAGGTCTTGTATATCCTCACCTTGCTTTGGATGTTCAAATACTTGTTTTTCCAGATAGTGTTCTTTAAACATCCGGAAAGGGCCAAAAGGCCGCAGCTATTTCCGGATGTTTACTTGAGTGAAATGTTAAAATAAATTTTTAAAAAACTAGAGAAAACGTTGAACAGGAGAGAAAAAAAGGTCTTTTGGGAGGTCGTCTTGGAGGTCTGCTTGCTTGGGGGATACTGTCCCTGGCCATTCTTACGACTCTAGGTTCTGCCATTCGGGATACATGTTCGTTCCAGAACCTTCTTCTCTGTCGTCCCCATCTGACAATATCTTCAACTTCGCACGCCTTCGGATTTCTGTGTTTCGTACTCTATCACGAAGGGTTTTGCCAGCGATACTCCTGAGTACCTTCATTTCGCTGTTTCGATGGAGATTTTTGGTTCTGACAGTGTCGGACTCTATGATGTATGTCATTATGGGGTGGACACAGATCTTGTAACTCTGCCATTGCCGGTCCAAAGCCCGGATGAGAAAGGAAGAGGGATCATGGGTAAGGCCAGCAACCTGCCCAGCATAACAATATACGCTCACAAACCTACTCACACAGCCTCGGACAAGGTATAGAAAAAGGTAACGACCATAGCTAGTAAAGGGACTACGATTCGAAAAACAAAGCTAACTAGACTAGCATGCTGGAACATAATGGCCTGGAGAAATGGAGACCAAGAAATTCTGCATGAGTTGAAATTCCACAATATTGACATCTGCGGGATATCAGAAACCAAGAAGAAAGGACAATGAACAGTAAAATACCCTATCTTTTGTATGCATATAGTATATAAGGGGATCTTCATTAATAATATGGTTTAAGCGGTCTTCATCGAAGTCCACTGGTCGTCCGGAACGCTCCATGTCTTTCAGGTCGAAATTACCGTCTTTGAAACGCTAAAACCATCGACGAGCTGTCCTTTCATTCATAGCATCTTCACCGTACACTTCGCAAATATCGCGAACAGCTTTATTCCCTCGATTGAACGCGAACAGAAGGAGGTGTCGAAAATGCTCACTTTCGTCTACTTGATATTCCATTTTGAAGGCTTGTAATCAAATAAAATAATATATGTAACGTAAAAGCAAACACAACATCTTGTAAAGCAGAAAGTTTTCTTTCGAATGACGTATAAAATTTACAATTTTGTTTTACTTTTGGTGCTCATTTTTAAATTGAAAAAAACGGACACCACTTATGTTAACACCTAATACTTATCTTTCTGAGACATTTCTATAGAACTGATATATTTTTAATGTATCTGTTCTCAACCCAGTGAACACACGATATTCAACATAATTTCTAGATAATCTACTTTCACTCAAGGTCTCATTTACATATTTCTAGTTATTTTGAATAGATTGACACATGGAAATAAAACAAGCAATTTATAACTATATACGATAAAAGTATAATTTATTTTATTTTACTTGATATACGGGTTTATCCCATTTACATCAAATAAAATTCTAATTACAAGAAGATTGAAAAACATGTTAATTTTAAATTATTAACATGTTAATACTTACATTGAAAAACATGTTTATACATTAAGACATGTTAATAAAAAGAGAAACAATGATACTCATGCATCCCCATAGCTCAGTTATACCTACAAAGGTTATTAAAGAGCTCGATCATTAATTTATCTACCGAGATATGGAATTTATCGATATCAAAAAAGTCATTTAACAAGGTCATTCCATGTGCGACGCTCATAAAAGGTCACTTCGTGAATACGGCACGAAAGCGTAAATTATCGTCCGACACATTTTGAACAAAAGTCTGTCAAGCAACAAGGTGTTTATCATTTGTTATATTAGCAATTTGTATAAACATGTGTGTAGATCTATCCACCATCCCAAAAACAATGTTCGAGGGATTGTCCGTCTTTGTGGGATTCGTGGGCATATGCTCACGTATGTGTTTATGGATTTCGTGGGGATGGATAGCCAATTGAATGATTTATGCAACCATGTTACTTGCTTCATTTACTTTTGTCCGGTTGGTTGGAATAGATTGCCGCCTGGCAATAAGCCCACCAGATTGTATTTGCAATAAATGTGTTAAATACTTTATATTCATTGGATCTTTAGCGGATGTCCTAGTAGGACGTGCTGATGATTATGATTGTTGTTTGGTATTTAAATAAAATACCTCGATTAGCAATGCGGAAAGTGAGAGTGAATAATCAATGAATAGTAAACAGCGATGAATGGTCAAGTGAATAATAATCTTTATTTATCGATAAGTAGGTATTTATACATATTCAGAACGGGGCGCGTGAGTGCGCCCGCAATATATTTTTATCTCACTTCTGCGCGTGCAGAGGTGGTTGCAGACGTTGCGAATAATATAGTGGGTAGATAATTTGTTGACGAAAACGGTGAGACAGCGCGATGCGTTATCTTTCTACTGTGGAATGTAACGTAAATAGTATTTGCGGGTAAACAATATTAATGTTCTGGTATGCGACCTTTGGACATGTCCGAAGGTCGGTTCGTCGGTCGTTGACCGTGCGTGTTGACAATATTCAGGGACGACCGTAGTCCCTATAGATCTCTTCCAATGCCTTATCTAAATATTCAAATATACCCATTAGAAATATTTATTTATTTATTTAATTAACGACACAACGGTGTCTTTATATACAAATGAACATGTGACAGGTTATACGAGTACTTAAAATTATTGACAAAAAATACAAAACTTTATCTTAAACTAACATGAAGATACAAAAAGCAGTAGTAGTAATAAATTACAGTCATCGTTTTAAAATTATTTAATAATCTTTGAGAATTTTGTGGGAATTTTATGGATAGATCTTGAGATATAGAAAACACATGGCCTCATTAGTAGAACGAGATGCAAGTTGCTTTGCAGAATTAAAACCTTCATACATGTTGATGCAGGGTTACTCAACTCCAGAGGCAATGTATTGTCCTTAATGTTTTGTTTATATTACGTTATTTATATTAATAAAGGAGAGCACAAAGTTTGTAGCTATTTCTAAATATTGTTGTGATATTCTGGTGAATACTATATATACTTATATTAAAAATATCTAAATTATTGCAAAACTCGTTTCCAAGTCTTTGCATACGAATTATAGAGAAGTGGATTTTAAAATTAGTATAGCAATTTTCGGTATAAAATGGATTGAGCTGTCTTGTGGATCTAGTGGGAATACGAAATGAAATGCTTGCGAGTAAGTGAGGTGCATCAATCACTGAGTGAATGATTTTGTATAGCAGTACTATATCGGCTGTTTTTCTTCTGTCACACAGCTTCTAGATCAATGGATAAAATCCATTATCTTTGGAATAAAAGTGTCGCATAATCTCTTTTGAACTAACTTTACTATCGGAGAGTTCAAGATAATAATGCATAGCAGTCTTCGTACTCAAGTTCAGATCTCTCATAACTTGCCAAATGATATCCATCCACCGTTTTTTCCCTTGACCTCCTCATCTTTTTCCAGAGGCTTCTATTCTAAGTGTCTGATTTTTTAATATATCGACTTACTTCAATCTTACTAGATAATAGCAGTCTACAGGACCGAGTTGATTCTCGTTTACTCAAAATACCCGCTATGAACGCGGTAACTCAAGAGTAGCGATACGTCACTCAAATTAACAGAACTTCGTATGGAGTGGACATCACTTGACACTGGCGAATACTCCTTCATAAGTGAGTTCACGACCATTGTCCGAAAAAAAACTTGATTTTATTTTAAGATGTCCATACGAAAGAGTTTTTCTTCATTTCTAATTAGTTAGCAAATGAACCTTCTCCTTTAAAAAATATTACCCACGTTGAAACACTTGTTCGCAAAAATAAAACCCGCTGAAAAAGCAAGAGTGCCATGAAAATACCGTCTTGAAACAATGCATAACCATTCTATAAAAATGAACGTTTATTTGCTGAAAGATCATTTTTAAACATTCAATGAGCAAAAAACAGAACGTTATGAAACCCCGTCATGAAACAATCCCTAACACGAACATTCTATAAGGAAGAACATTTCTCCGCTGAAAATATATTGTTAAACCAAAGTCAGCATTTGAATCTTTTTCAGGAAGAGAAGGTTCAAGTACTCAATTTTATGAGGACAAACGTTTCTTCCCTGAATAGGCATTCTTAAACGTAAAGCGCTAGAATGTCCCGGAGCTGACAGGAATGGATGCGCTGGGGAGTAGTTGGGATGGGGAACTAAAATAATTGACAACTGACCGCCTGAAAGGGAATACGAAGCGACGCGTCAATAGTAATGGTGAGGATGGCATACGTGTCAGTTCACCACAATGGATTCCATTATGTTGTTAATTAGAGACTACAGGAGGCATTATATACTTTCAAAGCAAATTCTTTTAAGTCATCATCCCCCTAAATCACTGTACACTTCAGTAGGAAACAGAGAAACCAGATATATCATCAGCTGGTGTAACGTGCAAGATGCACGTCCGATTCTTCAAGTCGATTTTTAAATATTCAAATAACTTTTTTGATATTTTTATTCATCTGCATATGTTATATTCAGAAAAACTTTTTTGTTAAGAAAATAAAGCAAGATCTTCCGATGTGTGATAGTAACACATTCGGCTTTACGTGTAGTCTTCTTCTTCTTAAACTTTCTATAGACTCTTGAGTCTGTTACTGCAGGATTGTCCTCCTGTGGTGCTGAGCTCCAGCTATCTCTCCATCGTTTCGGGGGTCTCCCTGGCGGACGCCGTCCATCCTGCACCCCATGCAGAGTTATGTATGGAATTTTTATGGAATTCATTCTCTGCACATGTTGTTACCAATATCGTCAACGCTATCGTCCCCATCTGACCACATCTTGGACCTCACAGACCTCTAGAATTGTGGTGTTCCTTACACGATCACGCAAAGTCTTCCCAGCAATAGCACGCAGAGTTCCCATTTCCGTTGTCCTTAGCATACTTTTTGTCCTGACAGTGTCCGCCCTCGCTTCGATGCCATATGTGAGGATAGGTCGCACACAGGTCTTATAAATGCATACCTTGCTATCCGTTCTCATATCTTTTTCCTCCATATGACATCTCGTGTACTGTAGTGTATTATTCATATACTCATAACATCGAAAATGTTGATAAGACCTTCCAAAAAGGGTTGCTTTTAAGTGGTTTCTAAAGCTCCACATGTCACCTATATCTCTAACACTAGAGGTAGACAAGTGGGCACCGAAGTGGGCTACGCGTACCCCAGGGGGTATGCGAGTCGATACTTGGGTATACGCCAAGTGAAAGAAAAAAATTCAAAATTTCATAAAGAACAAATACTAACTTGTATTTTTAAATTTCACGATCTTAAGCATTAAATAAATGAAGAATTTATTCACATCAGCGACACTATCAGGCACTTGTAGATGAGACAGACAGCAAGTCTTTGTATTTTAGACTGTCAATCCATGACTTTTTTACGTATGTATTTATATGAAAAATGATAGTGTGAACCCTTATATACATACATTCAAGGGTTCGGCACTATAAATTTCTTTTCTTAGGGGTACGCGATCAAAAAAGTTTGGAGACCACTGAGGTAGACTATTCAACGCCACAGGACCAGCAACGGCAAAAGATCTATCATAATACCCCGCCGTATTGTATCAATTTGGAACAACCAATTTAATATGTTTTCTCAACTTTATTTATATAGGACAATAAATCTTATAAATGCATAATTTGTGAAAAAAACAATAGGCAATTTAGTGTGGACACAATCTTAATGCATCTGGGTTTATTGCCTAGCATTTGTCGTGTTCCCATTAAACTAGGATTTTGCCTGTATCTTATTGAGGACGAGACTTACTAAGAATCTATTTATTTATATGACAAGTAATTATATGAATACACGATTTGAGATAAACTACAAAACAAATAATTCAAAGTAGACTCTCAATTTATATGGATCTGGGTTTGTTGCTTTTCATTGGGCATTTGTCCAGTAAACTAGGCTTTTTGTCTATAGTATATCTTATTGAGGGCATATAAATATGGAAAAATAGTTAATGCTTTTGACCAATTGTTGATTAATTATTTAAAACATCAGTCATAAAAATAGTTGATGCTTTTGACCAATTGTTGATTAATTATTTAAAACATCAGTCATGAAAATAGTTGATGCTTTTGACCAATTGTTGATTAATTATTTAAAACACCAGTCATAAAAATAGTTGATGGTTTTGACCAATTGTTGATTAATTATTGAAAACATCAGTCTTAAAAATAGTTGATGCTTTTGACCAATTGTTGATTAATTATTGAAAACATCAGTCATAAAAATACAATAGTTGATGCTTTTGACCAATTGTTGATTAATTATTTAAAACATCAGTCATAAAAATAGTTGATACTTTTGACCGATTGTTGATTACCATAATTATTTAAAACGTCAGTCATAAACTCTAATCAACTTGATAATTAATGAAACTTAATTATATGTACATATGTACCACGTGGACTCACCAACCTTTGGTGTATTTCATCATTTCACATAAATCATTAAAAAACGTCACAATTTCCAGCATACAATGATCTGAATGTTTCTAATTTTAATTGTGTTTTTATATAACAGGATCGTAGTGGGATTTTTAATTGAAATGTCACAAGACCCGGGCAAGTTCAAGACGCAATCTGTGTTTTATCCAAAAAAATTAAAAACCGCTCAATTAGAAAGATCTTTTATAATGTGTGACTATCACTAATCGGAAGATCTACAAAGGTACGTCTTCCCTTGGTTAGCTTTCTGCAATTTTCTTACCAAATATGTTTTTTTAAACATGATGCAAATACGGGTAAGTTTCTTATCTAACAGCGGCAGCCACTACTTTCCTATCCTTCAATCAACTTATGAACATAATTATTTCGTAATATTATTAAATTATCAATAATAATAAATTTGAAGCCCGAGTCGAGCACTCTTGAAAAGACTCTGTTCTCTAAACCACACTATATTAATAATCTTTTTATGCTTATTATAATAATTTCATACATTAATTTCATGGAATAATTCGAACCATTTCAGTAAATATACGTGAATGAGGAAAGTTTATCTTCCAAACCTTGTAAATTGAAACTAGTAACTCTTTGTTCTTTGTACGTGGATTGCCATAAATCTCTGTGCATATTCTCACTGATTGCACTCGCTATGCGGCGTGCACCGTGTTCCCTGCAGCCAGCCGCCTGCACTTCCGGAGTAAGGAGATAACCAACACTCAACACTCGATATTTCCAATATTTCTTTTTCCCTCGGCTACTTGAAACTAATGTTAGGTTATGTTTTTCAATAGCAGTTTTTATTCGTACGTGTTTTTTTAAATATTAATAATAAAAAGACAATATAGCAAACACGGAATTCGTACTCACTATTATAAACACATTAAAAATATTATAGATAAAATAATATAACACGTTGAGTTTCAACAAAGAAAAGAACGTGGCTGTGGCCATTAGATTAAGAACTTCCCCACATCTGCATAATATATGTTTATAATGAAATAATTTAGAGACATCTCTCGTTTCGATTTTAAAAATGGAAATTAACATGCACAACCACACAAAGGTATCAAGTACTCAAAGAAGCATCGAAAATGCATTCTGGGACACAAATACATTGAGACATATATAATATGCAAAAGAATGAAGTGGCAATGGGCCGGACACGTAGCCAGAATGTCAGACTCCCGATGGACATACGAAATAATCCAATGGTACCCAAGAGGCATAAAGAGGCCCAGAAGAAGATCGAAGGTACGCTGGATAGATGAAATCAGGAAGCATGGCAGCATCACATGGCATCAACGAGCAAAAAAACGAACTACTTGGGGTCAACTTGGGGAGACCTTCATCCAGCAGTGGATCGACCCTTGTTGACAGTGATGATGATGATGATGATATATAATATAATTACACAGTATAATTATCGAGATTTATCTTGAACTGTCAAATTTCGTCCGAAGTGAAAAGTCAATTGTAAAATCTAAATACAGATGTCGTACAAATTTAACAATAATTTAAATAGGTCTGCTAATGACAGATGTCGCACATTCTTTTTATAATATTTTGAAATTAAATGAAGCGCGCCCTGAAATAATTTAATTATAAAACTGAAATATTTTTTTTTCGCTAAATCCTGATGGAGTGTCAAATAAGTAATATTATAGTTGCCAGTGAATATTTTATAATTTTGACATTTAGCTGTCAGGCGATATGTCAATGCCGTATTGTTGTATTTAATTGGAAAACTGATATAAAATATTGTATTTGTAGTAAGTTGTTAAACTCGTGAATATTTTATATACAAGCATGGCATAACAGTAGAGAAAAATTATAAAAAAATCGTCTAGTTTAACAATAAATTACTATGTTATTCCTTTTCTTTACATTTATTTCCACGACACGTGTTTCTCTTATGTCTAAACACTTTTCATGTGGAATGGTCCACAGTTTTTTGCTGAAACCTTTGATAAAACACTTATACTCGTATATTTATTAAAGTAACATTTTTGTCGGTATACAAAACATCTTTTAAACCTTCAGACTACTTTCTGATTGCTCTCCCACCCTCCCTAGAGTAGTTTTTAGTATTTTCATTTATTTGCGTTCTTCTTTAAAAGTGCCTTTATAAATGTAAAACATACCTTTATGTCCTAAGAACTGAGAGTCAAAGACAGATTGACGTAGAGAGTCACTTACAGATTATTGTCCAAAGAACATTCGTAGGCATACGAATGTTCTTTGGATACATTCCTCGTGACCAAAGAGACAGTTTGGAAAGACTTGTGGTCACTGAAATCGAGGAAGGACGACCCATAAGAGAATGAGTCGTTATGCGTTGGACTGACAAAATGAACTACCCTTAACCACTTAATTTATTTTTATCAAACACTGTTTATTTCACTTTTTTGTGACGGTATAACCCTACCGGTTTCAAGGCTTTCACCTCATCTTCAGGGGAGCACAAACAAGATTAAATGCTGTGCAACGGTGGAATACTTAGCAACAGTGGTGTGCTCTTCGAACTACGGAGTGCAGATATAAACGAAACGGAACGTTAAGGGCCATCATGGTAGTCAGGATGCTCATTCATGAGCTACACCACAGGATGAATGTTGATTTTCTCTCCTCCATCATACTGCTTCTGGTATTATGTTTACTAGTTGATATTTTATATTTTGTTCTTGCAATGATTTGATTAAATTTAAAAAAAGATTTCCATTTCACGAGGAATTTGTTTATAATCCTGGTGCTGGTAGAACGGTATTGGCAGTGCTGTAGCGGCAACTCTTTGTTGAACGACCATCCCACCCTCACCACCGTCCACGCCCCACCTTGCCCGGGAGGCTGCCGCCCTGTATCGATCGTTCCACTCGCCCCCGCATGTGCAACCTCCTCGATACATATGCATTGAACACCTTTGCAACTGGGACGGGCCTGGAAGTGCAATATATGTATGACACCTATGAGGTAAAACAAATTTAAAATGCACTAAGAATATATAAAAAAAAATCCCTCTGGAGTACTTACTCCCCGCGATTCAAAACTAATTAATCGAGTAGTTCCTGCAGGCATTATATTAGGGTTAAAAAACATATTTGATAAGAAAACCGCGGAAAACTTACCAAAAGAAGACGTGCTACAAAGAATCTTTCAACATATGAAAGTAAAACTTTCAGTTTTTGGTGCAGTCTACTATATGTGTGTATTGTTTAAATATTATGCAAACATAAATGTTGATAAGACCTCGAAAAATAATTATCTACGAATTTAAATTGTTTCATATAATGTACCTGAAATTGAGAAAACAATTACAATGGCTAAAAACTTGGCAGTAAAATTGCAGAGAATATAGAGGAAAAAAAAATTTAAAAAAAAACAAAAAAAAGTGTGCATCGATCTTTTCCATTTTCTTGTATGAAGCGGAGACCTAGACACCGAGGGCAATAATAAGAGAAAAGCTAGATGTGTTCGAGATGTATTGCTGAAGATTCATGCTGAAGATAACTAGAACTGCATGTCTCAATTATACAACCACTTGGGATTCAGGGCTATACTTCAAATGTAGGTTACGAACACTACATTTTCTTGACCATAAAGTTTCCGGCTCGAACAAGGTTGAATACGTATGGAATGACATCAAAGTTAGGTAATATAACAGTTAAAATTTTATACATTTGTAGGGACTACTGTCGTCCCTGAATATTGTCAACACGCACGGTCAACGACCGACGAAACGACCTTCGGACATGTCCAAAGGTCGCATACCAGAACATTAATATTGTTTACCCGCAAATACTATTTACGATACATTCCACAGTAGAAAGAGAACGCATCGCGCTGTCTCGCCGTTTTGGCCAACAAACTATCTACCCACAATATTATTCGCAACGTCTGCAACCATATCTACACGCACAGGAGTGAGATAAAAATATATTGCGGGTGCACTCACGCGCCCCGTTTTGAATATGTATAAATACCTACTTATCGATAAATAAAGTTTATTAATCATTTGACCATTCGTCACTGTTTACTATTCATTGATTATTCACTCTCACTTTCCGCATTGCTAATCGACGTATTTTATTTTAAATACCAAACAATCAAAATCATCAGCACGTCCAACAAGGACATCCGCTAAACATTTTCTCCGCGTAATTTATCAATTAAAGTCGATAGAAGACGTATTGTTTCGTTATACTTTGAAATGTTAAAAAATGAATATTAAGTTGCTACCAGCATTGACATTCGAGTTCAAGGTCCATCAAGTTAAATGATTACTGTGGAGGTCAGTATACTCTCTTCTTCTTCTTCTTAAACTTTTTGTAGACTCTCAAGAGTATGTTACTGCAGGATTGTCCTGTGATGCTGAGCTCCAGCTATCTCTCCATCGTTTCGGGCGTCTCTGAACTGAGTTGCTTGTTCAATTGGCTCGTCACGTACTGAAATTCTGCACTCTAGTGGGTCTTTGGAGAATGTCATACACTTGGTTTTTGCTACGGAGATAATCATATTGTACTTTGAGCAGGATTCATCGAACTTTGTGAGCATTCTCTGCAAATCATTTTTATTTTCAGCTATGAGTGTAGCGTCGTCAGCATAACACAGAATTCCCACCGCTTCCTTACCAATACTGTACCCCAACTGGAGAGATGCAACCCCTGCAATGGTATTATCCATTATGCAGTTAAAGAGAAATGAGCTTAGGCTATCGCCTTGTCTGATTCAACTAATGTTTTTATGGGTTTAGTATATTTCCCATTTGCTCTGATTTTTGTGTTACTATTCAGGTTGATCTCTCTTATGACATTAATGAGTGATGGAGGTATCATTTTTGTATCGAGGTATTTGAGGTATCAAAAAGATAACCTGATGCAGAGGCATTGCCCGGGGGACGTAGTGCGGGACAGAAGAGCATACAACCTGAGGACGAGGAGAGCTGACCCCAACAGTCTTCGCAGACAGTGAGTTGGGATGGAGCCAGGGAGAAGAGAGAGGTATCATATTTGTGGATAAAGTGATCAGAAGGTCCTTCAACCGTATCAGTATACTCGTGTTATATAATTTATATAGTTTTTTTCCAGGCCAATCAGAAAAAAATGTATCTTTAAAATGTACACAAATTTAGTCATTTTGTGTTAATTATACAGTATTATACACAAAACTTGTAATTTTGTGTATAATGACTAATTCTAAGAAAAGTACCTGAATCACCCAGTCGGGGTTTACAGGATTATTATTATATTTTATTTGTTGGAGGGTCCTTCTCCAGTCTTTTCTAAATCCGAGGGCGTGACTGGGGGCTGTTATTCTATTGTTATTTAATCTAAGTATATTTTTGATTTATAATTTGTGTTACATATCCCCTTGAAGAGATTGCATTTTCTATATAACATTTTTATGTTGTATTTCATAATTATTTATTTATTTATTTAATTAACGACACAACAGTGTCTTTATATACAAATGAACATGTGACAGGTTATAAATTACTTAAAATTATTGACAATAATACAACTTTATCTTAAACTAACATGAAGATACAAAAAGCAGAAGAATAAATTACAGTCATCGTTTTAAAATTATTTAATAATCTTTGAGAATTTTGTGGGAATTTTATGGATATATATTGAGATATAGAAAACACATGGCCTCATTAGTGGAACGAGATGCAAGTTGCTTTGCAGAATTAAAAGCTTCACACGTGCTGATGCAGGGTTACTCAACTCCAGAGGCAAAATATTGTCCTTAATATTTGGTTTGTATTACGTTATTTATATTAATAAAGGAGAGCACAAAGTTAGTAGCTATTTCTAAATATTCCAAAAGCCGTACGACGGTTGTCGCCAAAGAAAGAATACGATATTTGAATTTTGAATACAAGAGAGCGAGAGAGGAATACTTGGATTAACTCCGAAAGTAATTCGAAATTTGAATCTCGGTGGGTCCGTGATAACTGAACGAATTTTAAATACCTAGCTAACAATTTTTGAACCGGTGTAAAAGGGGACGATGTATAAATGATATACATAAATAAATTCTATATTTATGAATATATATTTTTATAAATGTAGAATTTGTTTTACTTCCGTGAATATTTCACGGGTTGCAACTAGTGAATGATTAATTGTGTTGTTTCTTTTGGATGACATTGATGCGTTGATTCTTCTTATTTTTAAATTTAACTGTCTTTTGTTAGCCACTTAAATATCGATTTTTATGTTAGTAAATAAATAAATTGTCACCATGTCACGCCTCTTAAGGGGTAGACAATTTTTCCTTCTACCACGTTTCTTCACTCTTTCAAAATTCAAATCTACGAACGTTCTAACAAATATTTTATTATCTTTAACTTTCCCCTGTGCGCCTTTTGTTACAAAGCAAGCTCTGTCAATTAGCAACGGCCCATTTACATTTGTGCTGCGCAGTGTACCGTGAACTAAATACTACATCCCTTACCCACTGCACCCGACGATGGGCAAATCCACTGTCAATAACTATTAGCAAGTGCATATTTAATGCAAACCATTTCCCTGTCGAGAAAGGTGAAGAGGAAAGAGCGCCATACTTTTCTAACTCGACGCACATCTTTAGCCAATTCCACATCCATACACCTCATTCGACCTCTACAATTTCTCTGATTTTCTACTTTGCCCTTATATACACTAGTTATATTTCTTTAACGTCCATCGTTGCCAAGTACCATGTTTTACTCAATTCAACGTCCATCGTTGCCAAGTACCATGTTATACCCAATTCAACGTCCATCGTTGCCAAGTACCATGTTATACCCAATTCAACGTCCATCGTTGCCAAGTACCATGTTATACCAAATTCTACGTCCATCGTTGCCAAATACCATGTTATACCAAATTCTACGTCCATCGTTGCCAAATACCATGTTATACCCAATTCAACGTCCATTGTTGCCAAGTACCATGTTATACCGAATTCAACGTCCATCGATGCCAAGTACCATGTTATACCAAATTCTACGTCCATCGTTGCCAAATGCCATGTTATACCTAATTCAACGTCCATCGTTGCCAAGTACCATGTTACACCCAATTCAACGTCCATCGTTGCCAAGTACCATGTTACACCCAATTCAACGTCCAACGTTGCCAAGTACCATGTTACACCCAATTCAACGTCCATCGTTGCCAAGTACCATGTTATACTCAATTCAACGTCCATCGTTGCCAGGCACCATGTTTTATTTAATTTAAAAGATCGGTTTCTGGCTGTGCTAAATCAGACAGAGGACAACCTGTCGCTTTTTTTTGCATTAAACATTTTTTTAGAAAGTGTCATAACACAGTTACGACGTCCAAGCTAGAGTTCACATATATCTTAGCATAAAAATATATCATCACGCTGTTTCTCTATCGGTGTAGGCAGAGAGGAAAGAGCATCAGACATTACTTGGCAACACATATCTTTGCCTCTTCTATATATCATACATTTTATTTTATTTTCTGCCATACGTTTTTTTTTTTATTTATTCTTAAATCTAGATATGCGGGGGTGTGGGCTGGAAGTCCTCCGATGCCCTTGCGGTCGGGCTCGCCCTACATTGGTGGGGTGTATCTCGGCCCGGGGAATGTTTGTGGAATGAGCCCGGACCTTTTAATGTCTTCTCTCTTGAATGTATTTTTTTGTCATCTATTTATTTTCTGTGTTTTTTTTATCTTCTTGTTCTACATGTTCAAGGGTGTGGGCTGAAAAACATCTGGTGTCACCGTGGCTGGGCTCGTCCTGTAATGGTGGGGTGTATCTTGGCCGGGGGATGTTATTGAATGAGCCCAGACCTTTTGATAGCTTCTGTTTTTTAATGTGTTCTTGAAATATATCTAAATCTATTATGTACATACTATGTTGTTATCAATAAACCTGTATTTATTTATACATAAACTGCTACGATTTCCCTAACTTTTACATTACCTTTTGTCAAAATATCCCTTGATCCAATCATACTTTCCTTGATCTTCCTCTCACACGTCTTACACTCACATTTACACTATATATCTGTTTTATCAGTCTTTCTTCATTTATTCGTGCCACATGCCCAAACCATATCTGCATGCTCTGTTTCATCTTACTTAACACATCAGGCTTAAGTTCACATTCACTCCTTATCATTTCATTCCGTATTCTGTCATACATTATCACTCCACCGTGCATTCTTCTCAATGCACGCATCTCAACACTATTTATTCGGCTTCTCTCAATATTTTTTCTCAAATACATCAAAGTTGGTACCAAAATTATTTTATAAACTATCATTGTTGCGGATTTTGATACTCTCCGGTTCGAGTTCGATATAATTTATTAATTTTTATTTATTATAAAACATGACATAATTTGCGAAAAAAAAAAAAGGTAATTTAATTAAGACATACATTATTTTAATGGATCTGGGTTTGTCACCTTTCATTTGTCGTATCCCCAGTAAACTAGGCTTTTGCCTGTATCTCACTGAGGATTTTTAGCATGAAAAAATAAATCGATACTTCTTTCCGATTTTTGATTACACAAAAACAAAACCCCGTTGCACGTTCTCATCAACCTGACAAACAGTGACACTCAACTACAACTGGAAACATCTTGCGGAATCAAACTCTTCACACATCATCACTCCAGAAACACCAAACTTGTTCATCCCATAATATACCGCACACAATCGTAAGAATAAAAACAAAAGTTAAACCAAAAATGAACCCAAAATGAAACAAAAATAAACCCAAAAATGTTCATCTCATAATATACCGCACACAATCATAAGAATAAAAATTAACACAAAAATATACAGAAACACAAATACAAAACAACAAAAATCAAAACAACAAGAAGAAACCCACACTTAAGAGCCCACACAAATCTTTTCCACACGTCATTCATCCTGAAAGCCCAAGTACTCAAACTCCTGTCGCAATAACAACCATGCTCCGATCGACTGTCAAAATGGTTTTCCTTCCTTTATCTTTATTGAATTCGGCACGCCATTGTACTAACAGATAATATTGAATACTTCATACCCAAAACATTTTTTATTAAATCATGATAAATTGTCACCAACAACCCCCCTTTTTCAAAATACTACATCCTTTTTTTTTTTTCAAAAAAAAAAAAAGGGTACCAATAGGAAATCGAACCCGCATCCCCCAAAATAAAAGACAAGTGACGTCTTACCAATCTGACTACAGAGGTCCTTTTTGTTGATAGGTGTTGTGATTTTCTGGTGATGACAATTCAAAGGCATCTCACGTTTAAGGAAGCGCTGAAGTCAATACAATAGTTTTTTTATTGATGAGGTCTATTAAACGTCTTGGCACTTAACGAAGTAAATTGATTACCGCGCGCCACTGACAATAACGTGTCATGCATTTAAAATGCACATGTCATGCATTTGCCATAACCTGAGGCTGCAAGAAGGTTCATAACAATGAGTCATTCGCAGTATTCAGCTCAGTGCATTCTGATGTCCTCCACTTTTCTAAATATATATTGTATCTTCTTCTCCCTCGCTCCATCCCAACTTCCTGTCTGCGAAGACTGTTGGGGTCAGCTCTCCTCATCCTCAGGTTATATGCTCTTCTGTCCCGGACTACGTCCCCCAGGCCGTGCCTCTGCATCATGTTATCTTTTTGCACCACCCATAAATTATTTGGTCTTCCTCTGGCTGTTATTCGAGGAAGATCCATGGAGATTGCTTGGTTCACAATGTGATCGGGTGCTCTGCATCCAACGTGCCCATACCATCTCAATCCCCTCTCCTCCATCTTGCTGTTGATGTGTGTAACACCTAGGCTTCCACGAATGCGTGAGCTTTTTATTTTGTCTCTTAGAGACACACCACCTGACCATCTTAGCATGCGCATTTCAGCAGTTTCTAGTTGCCTGGAGTAAGAGTTATACATTGTCCAGCATTCGGAGCTATAAAGGAATGCGGGTCTGACAATCGTTTGGTATACTTTTCTTTTTAACTTTACTGGCATTTTCGGATCACATAGAACTCCCGTCATTGCTCTAACCCTTCATCCATCCCACACCAATTATATGTGTTACATCTGCTGCATATTCTCCATCGCTATGGATGAGTGACCCAAGATACTTAAAGGAGAGATACTAAATATATATATTGTACAATATAAAACCAAAGTAATTGATATTATTCTCTGGCACTTTTATCAAGAAAAAGAGAAAATGCAAACTCAGCAGAGACACATGGCAACTGATCAAATATTTACCAACCCAAGAGTTTAAATTTTTTTTTTTCAAAAGGTAATATTTGGCTCCCATATTATAATACGGTGCCAAATTCAATAAAGGCAAAAATTCAGGCAGTAGATTGCAGCGTGATTGTTATAGCGAACGGAGTTTAAATATTTGGGCTTGCGTTAAGGATATAATACGAGGGTCATCCAGAAACTAAGGTTACAAGGGCTCCTGAGGCCGGGGAAAATTTTTTGTTTCAAAGTTGGTGCACCAGGCGTGTAGGGGGGATCCTAACGGTCAGTTTGTTTGGTCCCGCGTGTTTTTCGGCCATTTTGTTCAGTCACCGTAAATTCTTCCGATGGAGAGGTCGTCGTGCGCTCCCGCCAACTCTCGTCCGTGCGAGACCCGCACGGTCATCAGTTTTTTGACTTTGCAGAACAATACCATCGTGAATATCCATCGGAAGCTCGTGAAAGTTTATGGTAGTGATGTGCTGAGTCGACAACATGTCACGAAGTGAGTTAGGTTGTTCAGAGAACCATTTTATTTATATGTTAACATTGGGAGTCAAACCCAAAATTTCCAAATAGATGCCCAGCATTTTAACATCTAAATCAAGAGTTCCCAAACTTTTTTCGGCCGCAGACCCCTTTACCAAAAACTTTTAAAACCGTCGACCCCCTAGTCATTTGCTTGACTTACTCAAATTAATAAATTTGTACTGTACTCGATATTAAATATTTCACTAGATATCAAACTATTAATTTTAATCACTTGTAACTAAGTATGGATTGAAAAAGATAAAAGGACTACGGTTTATGCATTGCATTATCTTGTGCAACATTTAATATTGAAATCTGCGCTGACGAAAATTATTTTTGACATTTATGAAATAAATATGTAAATTCAAAATAAGTTCAAATATTGACAAGTATTCTTAATTAAGGTGCCTATTGGAATCATAGATATTTTGAAGTAACAAATAAATAGCAGCAACAATAGCAACAGAAGCACTGGTATGGTGCTGGTGGACCTTGAGAAGGCTTTTGATACTGTTTGGCACGATGGTCTTCTCCACAAACTTCTTCTCACTGGCACTCCACTCTATATTTTAAAACTACATCAATCCTACCTTTCCAATAAAAGTTTCACAGTCACCTCTTATCATTCATCGTCCTCCGCCAGGCCCATCCCCATGGGTGTCCCCCAAGGCAGTATACTTAGACCATGTCTATTAAAAATCTACACACACGACATACCTACTCCTCCAAACTGTAAGCTCGCACTCTTTGCTGACGATGCGGCATGCTACACATCGTCACTCAAGGTAGATCGAGCTGGTAATTGTCTTGAGATCCTTGAGAAATACTACCAAGACTGGAGGATCAAAACCAATGACGCCAAAACTGAGGCCATCACGTTCTCCCGCAAAATCAAGGAAAGAGTGCCGTCGATGCCCTTATTCATCGGTGGTTGCCTGGTTGAGTAGCGGGACGTGGTTAAATACCTCGGCCTGCACCTCGACCGGCGACTGACGTGGAAAACTCATCTGAATATCATCAGACAGAAGAATCACAAGGGCATAGGGGCTATCGGTTCGATATTTCATCGTCGCAGCTTCCTTTCACCTAAAAATAAGCTCCTCCTCTATAAAACCCTTATTCGTCCTATGTTGCATCCGTGCTGCACCCGTTTGGGGTAGTGTGAGCAACACGGGTCACCTGAATCTCCAGAGAGTGCAGAACAAGACATTCAAGATATCTTTTAACACTCATCCCAGTACAAACCTTACCCGACTTCACGCCGAAAAGCGAGAAGAAACCCTACAGCACCCCATCCTCGCTTGGACCATGAAGTTCTATAAAAGTCAACAAAATCACAGCAATCCCTTAATCGCTGCCCTGGGGGCTTACGAGAGTAAATCCGACCTACCCTTCCGTTATAAGCACAAGCTCTCGAAGCATTATCTGTTGCCTGACTAGTCCACCTACAGTATTAGCTGGGACGACCAAGGTCTGAGTGAATGTGATGGAATACAAGTAGCCTGAACGAGTGGACTTGTTTTTGCTAAATAATTAGTGTACACATTGTTATCTAGTTATAAGTAGTATGTAGTTGTTAATTATTTCTTAGAAATCATATATTAAGATTGTAAAAAATAAAATGACATGTAGGAAATAAGATTAAGTAAGTTCACAAATTATAATATATAAATAAGATTAGTTAAGCAATAAATGTGTATATAGGTATAGTATAGCCTTGACAAATATTGGTACAATATATTACTTTGTTTAATAATAAAAAACAAATATAAGTAGTAAGGGGGTCTATTTTCGTTGTCGTCGACCCCCATTTTTTTTATAGAAACTACCGACCCTTAAAAAAATTAAACCGACCCCAAAGGGTCGATATCGATCACGGGAACTCTTGATCTAAATCATGAAGATTGTCATACGTGATAAGAAGTATGATATTCGGTTCTCTTTACCAAAGGTCGACAAAATGTCAGAATAGATGCTATGGCTTTGCAATAACAGAAACGGAATTGAACGTTGGGTAATTGATTCATTTGGCTCAGAAAATCATGTTTTCAAACCCGAGAGATGCGGATGGAAGACATGCGTCGTACCAACTAGGCAATGTAAAATAGTACATTAAAAAAACTTATTGCAAAATTTTGAAATATCTGGGAAAATACTCAGGAGATTTATTTTTTTACTTTTTTCAATGGTAATTAATTCGCTAAACATCATATCCGTTCAGCAGGAAGCGTGATATCATTAAATATTGTACAAAATTTGGCGCCATTCCGCGCCTCACACCCCAGCAGACAATGCATCGTGTTAGTGTTGCAAATTTGGGCCGCAGTCCACCGGTGTTTTATGGCGCGAAACTCTATCCCCTCCAAATTTGTCCTTGGACGAGCCACAAGGTCGCAGGATGCATTTCGTGCCACCCTCTTCACCCCTATTCATTTTACGTTTCATCCCTAGACGACCACCTATGGAGTGAGGTTGTGGCGGCAAATTTGGTTTGTGAATATTGCAGGGTAGTCGAGCATCAGGTAATTTTTATTTAAGTAGCTTTTTTATCTGTTTTTAAATTCACAAAGGAGATTTTAATTTTATTTATGTACTAAACTTGAATTAAAACTTTATTTATGTACAATGTTTAATATGCCAAGTGTGTTGCCAAGTTGCAATCTATTATAACCAACCATATTCTTATTTATATTTTTAATACTTCATTGTATAGCCATCTGGCGGGACTGTTGCCAAGTGTCAATATGTTTCAGTCACCCAGACAAAAGTTAATAAAGCATGTTGATGGTCGCAAAAATTCAAATTATTACTGATTTGTACTGAATTATTGAACAATATAAAAGTCCAATCTCTAAAAGGCGTTATATAAAATGTCCTTTTATTATTTTTAACAACGATAAAAATGAGATATCACCAATCAAAGAAAAAATAAAGGTTTATATGTAGGAAAGGTAAGGGGGATCGAAAATGGAGTGACTGAAAAAATTAAGGGTTTTTTTCAGTCACTTTTGAAACATGCGAAGGACAAAACTACTGAAAACATTCGTTGAAAACTGACTTCAGTCTCACTGTATGGACAGAAAAGAAAAATATTAGTTTTTTTTTTTATTTTAACAAAGTTTTGAGTAAACGTAAGTGACTTTACAATATCAATGTACAGAAAGAACGAATTCATAACATAACAACAAAATAAATTAATCCAAAATTAGAAAAAAAAATGCAGATAAAGCCATCGACGGCGAGGAGAAGAAAAAAAAGCTTACAAAAAAGGAAGATGGAAAACTATGATAAAAAAAGCACTTAATGTCACTAAAGAGAGGTGTAATTTACTTTTTGAAGTCATATCGTCGTTGTTAAGGAAAAAGTCATTAATTACCATTTTTGCTCAAAATGAGATTTTTCATAATTTGAATCAAAAACACAAATTTCTATCATTCTAAAAGTAAAAAACGGCATTATTTAAGTCAATAGCGAAGTTAGGCCACTAAAAAAATCATTAACTGTAAAAATTGATTGTTTGTTTGTATGGAAAAAGTCTTAAAAGTCATTAATTGCATTTAGACTTTATGGAATTCATAATTACTTGATAAACTCCATAAAATCTAAATGCAATTAATGACTTTTTCCTTAACAACAACGATATATTAGTTGGTAACTAGTTTCAGAGTCTAACAGCTTGACCTTTTTAATAAATAACGTTATGCTTGTTTCATACGCAAAAAATTCAGCCCATTGAATTTACAAACGGCATTTAACGACACAACTTAGGTTACTTGAGTCGCTTCTTGAAAAATAAATCATTTTTTTATTTGTTTACAACCACCTTCATTTTAGCGAGTTTCATTGAGCCAAGTTGTTCTTATTTGAGTCGGTCTGTTTTACACTCTGATATTTGGAATTCATTACACTAGTTTCCTTTAACATTACTTGTGCCGATACTGATGTTTTTAATAAATTTGGCGGGTCTTCCAGAATCTTATTTTCCTGGATATCTAAGTAATTGGTAGTTAATTCCATACCATAGACGTCGAACGCTAGTTGAATTCCTACTGTGGTTTGAAGGGCTCGCTCCATGTCTTTTAGGTAAAAATTATCGTATTTGAAACGCAAAAACCATCGATGAGCTGTCCTTTCATTCATAGCATCTTCACCGTACACTTTGCAAATATCGCGAGCAGCTTTATTCCCTCGATTGAACGCGAACAGAAGGAGGTGTCGAAAATGCTCACTTTCGTCTACTTGGCATTCCATTTTGAAGGCTTGTAATTAAATAAAATAATACATGTAACGTAAAAGCAAACACAATATATTGTCGCTGGTTTTGGTTTTAATTTATGATGGTACCCAAAGAAGCCTTCCATATATTTATTCTGATCGCATGTACTTAGAAAATAAAATATACAATCAATACATTTGCATGTGCCATCCCTGTCCACGACTCAACAGCCCTGTCTCTGTCACCCCATGGGTGGGGCAGATCCGTCCCCTTCTACTGTCACCCCGGGCTTTGCCCTGGCCCCCATTTCGCCCGACTCACCACCCACCGCCCTGACCTGGGTGAAGGCGGGACGCCTTGTGCAGTCCTTCCACTGCGATGGTTTTTACTTCTTTGACTCCTGTACTTCTACAGGGAACAAAACACGAGGAATTCTTGACAGGAAAATCGTTACGGGAAGTTTTCTTTCGATCTGATAAAAACTTTGTTTCATTTTAAGAAATATATTTTCATGTATCTTGAATCTAAAAAATATATATTTTGTGTCATATTAATTGTTTTTTTATAGTTTATGGATAAATAATTAACACTTTATCTTTGTATACCTCTATATTTTTTATTTTAGTATTTTGTATTTTATTTTGTTATTTATAGTAAAGGCATTAAACACTGTGGAAGTTTAACCCTTCCCTTACGGTGATAAAAATGAAACGCGTGTTCCGGTGTTGGGTAGTGAGTACGCGATCAAAAATTAGCGATTTTAAATCGGAAAAATAAAAACATTCATAGATAATCCCCTTAATTAATTATAATTGAAGTTAAAGATTATAATAATTGAGATTTATTTGCTGAAAACATTAAAACCATCTGGCAACGCTCACGGAACGGGCGTAGATCTAGTCTCGTTGCCAGCTCAACAGCTACTGCGGCGCGGCAGGGTTGGTGGCTAACTCGGGCGTGGCTTACACTTGCGAGGTTGAGACAATTGCGCTCCTCGCTATTCAGTGACGTATGCAAAAGTGAGATGCGAATATAGTGTCGCGCTTCCCGCATACTTTTCACCTATCATCAAGACCCAAGATCGAGGCACTCACAGCGTTTAAATGCGAATTTGTTTCCGATATTCAGAAAATACTTACGATGTAGTCGATAAATTCTGATTATTATTAATATTATTTTTTAAATCAATGCGTAAATATATTATGGAGGAATACCCAAAATCTTTACCTTGTATTTATTATATAATATTTAAAGAGATATTGATGGTTATTTGAAGCAACGTGTAGAAGATACCCAACACAGGGAAGGAAAGGTTAAAGACATTGTATTTTTTTGGTCATTAACTGATTATCTTACTTTATATAACGGTATAACCCTACCGGTTTCAAGCTGTTCCCCTCATCATTAGGGAACACAAACAGAGTATTGGTTGTGCTTCCCAGATAATGAGGTGAAAACTTTGAAACCGGTAGGATTATACAGTTATATAAAGTGGAATAAACAGTATTTAACTTAAATTGCAGTGTCTTTTTTTCTGTCAACGGTCCAATAATATTTTTTATACAAAAGACTAAAAATTACCAACAAATAAAAAGAACAAGTACTCAGCGCATATAAGTATTGTCACCCGATGAAATATTTCACCAGGCTACGACCCTTTTTTATTTATTGTAATTTATTTTTATCAAACACTGTTTATTCCGTTTTTTTGTAACGGTATAACCCTACCGGTTTCAAGGCTTTCACCTTATCTTCAGGGGAACACAAACAAGACTAAAATCTGTTCGAACTGGTACCGATATACACGCTTCAACGGTTGGGGGCTGAGGGGTGAGGTAGGCATGGGACGATTTCGGCCAAGAGCGGAGAGATTTTTGGGTTATAACTGTTCACCAGATGTTCGGATCGATGTACTGACTTAGGAATTTCTAGGGCCTTTAATCTGTCCAATTTATTTCCGTTACACTGATATGTAAGAATTTGGCATCATCGATAGAAAAAGTATGGTTTTCACGGTGACAATGATTAGCCATTTCAGAATAAATTAGAGGATTTGTTAAGGCGGATTTATTTAATTTTTATTTTTTTGGATACCATTGGGATTTGAGTCCAAAACTCTCGAGGAAAAGTCATACATCTTATCAACAAGGCAACGGCGAGAAATGTAATTACATGTTTAAAAAATATATGACAGTGTTCAATGTTTTTAAACCAGTGACCACTTATATTTTCAACGTGTAATTAAGTTTCTCATTCCCTAACGAAGAAGACAGAAAATCTTGAAACCGGTAATAAACTCCATCAATAGAAGAACGGTAAATCTTATAAAAATATTGTTAAATTTATTTAAGTAAACAAAAATATCAATGTTGCAATGTATTTTATTTTGACGAAATTATTAGTACCGTTAAAATGTTTGAGGGTGATTGTCAAACGTTTTGTTACTTTATTGTGTACACGCTCTTGCTTCAGCAAGTATACACACGTCAAGGAGAACAAAGTTTCCAGACAATCAATATAAAGGAACCTTAAAAGTCCAGACAATCAATATAAAGGAGCTAAAAATCGTTTTATGAATTTATACTTTAAAATATCTAGTATTATTATAACAGCAATAATAATTTTGAATATTCCTATTAAAATTATTATTAAATGTTTTAATTAAGATACAGTTTGGACATGTAGAGAGAATGAACGATGAGAGAGAATTAATGGCGAAATAATCAGTAAACAAGTCAGAAATGCAAAGTGAATATGTAGGAGGTAAACCTTAGAATATGTAGGGAATACCGTCGTCCCTAAATATTGTCAACACGCACGGTCAACGACCGATGAACCAACCTTCGGACATGTACAAAGATCGCATACCAGAACACTAATATTGTTTACACCCAAATAATATTTACGTTACATTCCACGGTGGAAAGAGAACGCATCGCGTTGTCTCACCGTTTTCGCCAATAAATATTCTACCCACTATATTATCCGCAACGTCTGCAAACACCTCTGCACGCGCAGGAGTGAGATAAAGTATATATTGCGGGCGCATTCACGCACATCTATAAATACCTACTTATCGATAAATAAAGATTATTATTCACTTGACCATTCATTGCTGTTTACTATTCATTGATTGTTCACTCTCACTTTCCGCATTCCTGAATCAACGTATTTTATTTTAAATACAAAACAATCATAATCATCACGACTTATCAATAAAGCATTCCGCTAAAAATATATTGCTCGATCAAATGGACCAGATTTCGAAAGAAGGTAAATTGAGAAATATGAATAAAAAAAAGTTATGCTTTAATTTGAAGGAGGCAAAATATGTGTTCTTGAAACCAAAAGTTGGGAGATCTGTTTTCTCTGCCTACCCCGCAAGGGACACGGCATAGTGATATGTAACATATGTATTATTAGTATCAATTTTATGATTTGTATCATTAATTAAATTACTTAAATGAACTATAAAATAACATAAATCCTGGTGAAAAAAGGTCTAAGAGTAAAACCGTGGAAAAAAAGGGAAAGAAGTCTACCGGAAATTAAAATGTGGTACTCGCTTAATTTTCTTTTAAACTGTGGCACAGAAAACCGATTATTAAAAAAAATAGGTCAGTCCACGTGTAAAGAATGAATGAAGATTTATTTAAAAAAATAGCTCATAAAAATTCTTCCGGACGTCCATTTTTACATCTGAAATTATTGTTGTACATTCTTGGAGGCCTTTTGGGGTAACAGGCGTTATAAAATAACAATATATAAATTCTTCAATTATTCACAACGAATACCGGGGTAAATGTGATAATCCAAATTTTCAAAGAAAGATTAATGAAAATTAGATAATTATTTGACATTGTAATTTATTTTATCAAACACTGTTTATTCCACTTTTTGTAACGGAATAACCCTACATGTTTCAAGGCTTTCACCTCATCATCAGGGGAGCACAAAAAAGACTGAATTACACGACTTAAACATTCGGGATAGGGACTGTGGGTGGAAGGAGGGAGGACACAATCTTAGCGAGCAGTGGCGAAATTCTTGGAAAATATGTGTTTGCCAGATATTCACCTCGATGCACTCACTTACAAATTTCTAGGTTCTCGTTCGAGGAGTTGTGAGCTGTCCAGCATTACTACAAATATTAGCGTTAAATGTTCCTAACAATTACACTAGACTGCGCCGGCAAGAACTGTTCTTAATAACATACGCAAGAACGGGTCTTCCAGCCGCTATGCCTGTTGGAAGGGCCTTAACTCTTCTGAACGGGACTGTTTCGGATATTGACATATTTCATATCACATTATCAAAAGCAAAAGTAAATTTTCTTCTTAGATTGAGCGCGTTAGAAGGCACTCATCAACATACCTAAATGACTGTGAATATATGTGGGTAATATGTTTGTGTGTTTGTATGCATATGCATTATTTTTTATTTTATATAATTTTTTAACTTATTTTTTTCCCCTCTATGTAATTTTTCTTCTTTTTTAATGTCTTGTATTTTCAAAGTAATTGGGCTAAGCCTGTTGTGAAAAAATAAATAAATAAAATAAATAAATAAATAATCTGCCCAATTTATTTTCGTTACAACTGATATGTAAGAATTTTGCATCATCGATAGAAAATGTGTTGTTTTCACGATGACAATGATTAACAATTTCAGAATAAATTAGCAGATTTGTTAAGATTCCCCTAAAGTCTGGTTTGTTCTCCCCTGATGATGAGGTGAAAGCCTTGAAACCGGTAGGATTATACCGTTGCAAAAAGTGGAATGAACAGTGTTTGATCAAACAAATTACAATGTCTTTAAACCTACACAATGTTAATGTCTTAACTATAAACAATATATTATACCCACTTGATACAATGAATGGACATGGTAAAGGCGAATGATGTACGAATATATCACAACAGGAAAAAGTGAATATCTCTTTTCTTTGCCTAACCTGTTAGGATCATGGTTAAATGGCAATGATGATGGTGAAGAAGTATATTGTTCTTACCCGTGGATCAGATAAACGTGGCTTCCATGCCCACGTATGGTCTTCATTGTTGGAATGATGAGATGGTTTTATTTAGCAACTCTAATATTCACTGTTATCTCCCTGAAGTAGAAATAAGAGTTACAGTGCGGTGCGGTATTTTCAGTGCGGTATTTTTAAAGCCGCTGTTTCAGCTCAGGGGACGTTTGAGTGCCAGGAGTTATTGTCTGAAGACCTTTCAGCGACAGATGTTCATGCCTGAGAACGTTTCTACGAGTATGTCAGACGTCCCTGCCCGAGAATGTTTCAGTGCGCCGGACGTTTCTGCCCAAAGACGTTTCGGTGCAAGGACTTTTCTGCGTCTGATATCCCTGCTCGAGGACGTTTCAGTGCATGGACGTTTCTGTACCGGGTATTCCTAGCTGAATATATTTCAGTGCGAGGACATTTATGCGCCTGATGTTCCTGCCCGAGGACGTTTCTGTGCTAAACCGCAGAACGTTTTAATGCAGGATATTTTCTGCAAATATCAGTTTTTATTTTGGAAAACAAAAAATTTATTGAAAACATTTCCAAATTTCTTCGTCTTTTTCATATATTATTTACACTTTTTTTGATATTAGATTATTTTTTTTATTTTCATCTGTTGTCTGACTAGTTCACCTACAGTATTAGCAGGAAGGTAATGTAACGCAAGTAGCCAGAACGTATGGGCACGTACGTGTGTATAAAAAAAATTATAAAATAAATAGTTGTATGAATTTTTATCTAGTTATAAGTTAGTATGTAGGTGCTATTTCTATTAAATTAAATATTAAAATTATTAAAAGTAAATATTATATATAGGAAATTAAAATTGTTATTGTTATAATTTAGAAATTAGATAAGTCATTTAGCTCTAAAATAATTAATGTATCTTTGGGTATTTTATACTTTGTCAAATGTATGATATATAACTTTATCAAATAAAAAAAAATGTTCATTTTTTTGACGATTTAAAACATTTTGGTCATATTAAAAATATCCATATGTTTTCTACTTTTTGGAGCTAACCAACATATTTGATTGTTTTGGTGTAGGTAAATATTATATTTCAAATGCTTTGGAGTATTTACAAAAAATCATGGAGGGTGCGAAAATCTTATTAGAATTTTATATATTTTTTTTTGTTTTGAATTATTTTTGTTTCATGATTTTCCATATATGGTTTGAATTTAAATACTATTTAAACCAATCATATTTTTTTGGAATAATGAGCGTGAACTCCTGCATATGAAGGAGTAAACATTAGTGTCAAATGTAATATTTTTGATAGTACTCGTATTTTGACGTTTCCTATAGATTACGAAATTTTAAATTATACGAAGTTTAAAGTGCTTCGATATCAATTTTAATACTTTTTAAGTTCTTTATATATTTATGATTTAATCGACAATAGAAGCAACATTGATTTATATATTTTTTCCAAAAACGAAGATTTTTTTTGCACGAGGGTAAAAGGATATTTAAAACACCCAATTTCCTTCTGTGTCGGAAATATCCAAAAGTACCACAAAATGTTTAAAATACTTTCAAATGTTATGAATCTATCAAATCACAGAATAAATAGGCCAAAACACATACGACGGTTGTCGCCAACGAAAGAATACGAGAATTGAATTTTGAATACAAGAGAGCTAGAGAGGCATACTTGGATTCTCTCCGAAAGTAATTCGAAATTTGAATCTCGGTGGGTCCGTGATAACTGAACGGATTTTAAATACCTAGCTAACAATTTTTGAACCGGTGTAAAAGGAGACGATGTATTATTGATATATTAGGTGTTAACATAAGTTGTGTCAGTTTTTTTCCAATTTAAAAATGAGCACCAAAATGAAAACAAAATGCTTAAAGTTATACGTCATTCGAAAAAAAAATTTCTGTTCTACAAGATGTTGTATTTGCTTTTACGTTACATATATTATTTTATTTGATTACAAGCCTTCAAAATGGAATGTCAAGTAGACAAAAGTGACCATTTTCTACACCTCCTTCTGTTCGCGTTCAATCGAGGGAATAAAGCTGCTCGCGATATTTGCGAAGTGTACGGTGAAGATGCTATGAATGAAAGGACAGCTCGTCGATGATTTTTGCGTTTCAAAGATGGTAATTTCGACCTCAAAGACATGGAGCATTCCGGACGAGCAGTGGACTTCGATGAGGACCGCTTAAAGCATATTATTCATGAAGAACCCCTTCAAACCACCGTAGAATTGGCTGAGCAGATGAATTGTAGTCACATGACTGTATACCGCTATCTTAAATCAATGGGAAAAGTCCAGAAGTTCGGCGCTTGGGTTCCACATGTTTTGAGTGAAAACAACAAAAATCAACATTCGACTTGTAGAACGTTGGCAAGAAGTTGTAAATAATGAAGGAGAATACATTATTGACTAATTTGTTGTAATTTTTTTTGTTGTGTCCTCTTGTTCTCTTCATTTAAAACTGATGTTAACACCCAATATAACATTCAACTTATGTCAACACCCAATATATAAACAAATTTTACATTTATGAATATACAATATATTTTCATAAATGTAGAATTTGTTTTATTTCCGTGAATATTTCACGAGTTGCGACTAGTCAAAACTAAATCAAACACATAAGAATTATTAAAATGATTCGAATGTTACACATTGATATTTCTAAATAGAAATGATATTATCAAAAATACGTACAATTCAAAATGTTGACAACATTTATAGAACAAAAAGCTTTCAAAACTGTTCGCAATCTCATCACAACGAAGATAATACTCAAGAATAAAAAAATATAACACATTCCCAAAAGGTTTTAATTACACACAACAGGATGATCAGTGCCGCCAAGACACTATACAACTTTATGAGTTAGTTGAATTAATTTAAAAAATGTTGATTTTAGACAATTTAAAGGTTCATCTAAACTTACCTTAAAAAAAATTACAATTGATATATAAGTGGAAAAGTTCCTCGGAAAGAATAAACGCAACATTCGTTGAACGCGGCAAATGTACGACGACCTCCGTGGCCTGGTGGTAAGACACTTGTCCGCCGATCCGGAGGTTGCGGGTTTGATCCCCGCTGGAACCCAGATTTTTTTAAATAGGATTCCACTTAGGGCCTATAAAAACATATTTCAGGTTGGTTGGAAGAGATTGGAAATAAACTCGCCAGGTTAAAAAATGTGTAATGTTAAGTTAATATCTGTCCCGTAAGGACAACCGAAAAAAAACATTATTTAAAGTTTTATCATCCATACATGGTTAAAAAATACCTCAAAAATGAAAAAACGTCAAATCCATCTCACAATATAGAACAAGTCAGAAAATGTCACTATCCTATCCAATCAAGTATTTTAAATTACAAATTTACCCACACTCTTATATGGAAACGTTCTTCGCACAATAGCTCTACGCGGAAAAAAACAGCGCTGAAACGTTTGTGTAGAATGGGGACAAATATAACAGCGCTGTCGTCCTAAAGTCACCTGAAGTCAATAATCATTTGTGCATAAAACAGAATTGTTCTATCATATAAACAAAAAAATGTATTGTAATTTATTTTTATCAAACACTGTTTATTCCACTTTTTTGTGACGGTATAACCCTACCGGTTTTAAGGCTTTCACCTCAAGACTTGTTTGCGCTCCCCTGGAGATGAGGTGAAAGCCTTAAAACCGGTAGGGTTATACCGTCACAAAAAAGTGGAATAAACAGTGTTTGATAAAAATAAATTACAATGTCTTTAAACCTCCACAACGTTAATGCCTTAACTATAAACAACACAAAAAAATGTTATTCCACTGTCTCTCTTGGTGTCCAAAAGCCACCACAAGGATTGATTTTATGATTATCTTGATCACTGCTGTTTAAATGCGTACCTAGCATAGAATATCTGGTATAACAGTGTATGGCGGAATAAGAAATTCTTGGAATAAGAATGGAACCTTCAGATGAGTTCATTCACTAAAAGAAAAAAATTATTTAAAATAGCAAACTCTCCTCAAGAGCGCTCTTACTCCGGATTCGAACCGGCTATTGTTAAATAAATCACATTTGGCAGCTATAACAGCGCCCAAACGAATTATATATAACATTTTATTTGTATACAGCACATGTAGAAAGATATTTATGATGCCTTAAGTGAAACCCACACTGAAAACTTTTTTTAACTTGGTTCGAGCGGGAATCGAACCCGTAACCTACGGGTTGGAAGACAGACATCGTACCAACTAGACCACGGAGGTTGGCCATATTGGGTAAATAGATTTATCAAACAAATGTATATGACTGGAATTAATGGAGAGTTGAGACCGAAGAAAGATTGGAAAGGCATAACTGCAGGAAAAGAAATAAGTATGAGTCACAAGTAAATGCAAAGAATGGGGTGAAGATATGTCTTCTCTGCCTACTCAAAAAGGATAAGGCGTGACGGTTTGTATATACGAGTATATGTATATGTGTAACCATGATTTTTTTACAGTTTTCCATCACTCCATCCTTTTACAAGTTTAACACATTAAATTATTGTTCAAGTCTTGTGGCCATAAATCTATTATCTTCTTTTTACTGAAAATAAGAAAATATAAAAACCACTATTAAAAAACCAGCGAATCGAATCAAATAAAAACCTTCCAACACCACACAATTAAATGTCACTTGTCAGACTAATTCCTCCATAAAAATGGATTCTTGATTCGTGCAAAGGTGGCCACAAACACAAAGGCTATCCACCTTGCCACCTATCCTAGTATGGTATTTTCTACTTTATATAGAGTGCAGGGATCGACAAAAACGTCAAAAGATGAATTTAAAAAGTAATCTTTCAAGATCTAAAATTATTTATACACCTAATAATGAAGGTTTCATTTCACAAATCTTATTTTGGAATATGATTATTAGTTTTTATACATAAAATCATATTTGATAAGATTATCTTATTGATAAGGCAATTATTGAGGGTTGAGTAAGATGAAGAAGACCTTTCTGTGATTGTTTGAATAATTAATGAAGAAAAGCTATCGCAGCAAATACACAGTGTACATGTGAGTGGAAGGCATGGTAGAAGAAGACCAATGAAAGTATTGTTTAATCTACTATGCGTATCCAGAAAGTACTGAGGCTCTGACGACCGGATGGATTTTATTTTCGACATGTTGGCTACACTTCCGTGTAGCCTGACCCTTCCCCTCCGCAACGAGACCGGTTCGAGGTCAGTACGTTGAGAAGTGTCGACGCGATAACACGTTTCGTGAAAAATGTCAATCCAATCTCCCGCCAAGTGCGAAATACGCGGCGTCATCCGTTATCTAGTTTGGAAGGGAAAACCTCCGGTTGAGGTTTATAATGAGGTGAAAACTGCATATGGTGATAAAGCTATGAATCGTACGAGTGTGTACAAGTGGTGTCGCGAGTTTAAAAACGGTCACGTCACACCTCTTCACCCTCCGCCAAAAAGTTCAAAACCACAATTTCAGCCAAGAAAATCATGGCATCCGTGTTTTGGGACTGTCAAGGCATAATTTTAATTGAATATATACCTCAAGGGGAGACCATCAACTCTGCAAGATACTGTGAGACCCTAAAAAAATGGCGGAGGGCGATTCAGAACAAGAGGAGAGGCATGCTGACAAAGGGAGTCTGCCTGCTGCACGACAATGCCAGACCACACACGGCCAACGCCACGAAGGAACTGCTCGCCTCGTTTAAATGGGATGTCCTGAACCATCCCGCGCATTCCCCTGACCTAACACCTTTAGATTACTATCTCTTTACCTCCCTGAAGCTGCACATGGGTGGAAAAAGGTTTTCAACCGACGAGGAGGTAAAGGAGGAGGTGGAGAAGTGGACGGAGGGGTTGACGAGAAACTACTTCGAGGAAGGCATCAAAAAGTTGATACCCCGCTTCACCACCTGCATTGAGAGGAATGGCGACTATGTCGAAAAATAGCTTACATATGTACTACGGTAACCACGTAATTTTTTTGTTTAAATAAAAAAAAATTGTAACCTACAAAAACTCAGTACACTTAGTTTCTGGATATGCCTCGTGTAAATGGTATTTTGAAAGAAGGAAATGTAATAAGCAAGGTAAATCTCAACCTGAAATATGGAACTGAGTGAATGATTCGTCTGTACTCATTCCGGTCACGAATCACGTTTAGTACAACACTCAATGAGGAACTTGAGTCATATATTTGATTTGGTCTATCCATCTTGCTGGAGACAGTCCTGTTGCTCGTCATTCACCATTAACCTTTCCACTTGGTTAGACATGCTTTTTATTCAACTGTTTAGAAGATCCTGCAAATTCTTTATTATATTTGGATTTAACTGCACATTGATAACGCGACGTTAGAAACTCCATCATAAATCAATTAATGCATATTTTAATTATCTAGCGTATTGTCCATGCTGGAAATGAGGAGACTGTGGTTTAAAGATTGAATTGTTAACAAAAGTATTAGCTTGATGCCAGTTGTATGTCCTTTTTTAACCTTTCCCTTCCTGTGCTAAAAAAATCCGCCCGTTCCGATGTAAATCGGAAAATCGAGCGATGTAAATAGGAAAAATAAAAATATTCATAGCCACTCCCTTAAATTAATTAAATTCGAAGTCAAAAGTGATAATAAATGAAATTTAATTGCTGAAAACATGATAAAAAAAACATCGGACGACGTTTACAAAGCGGGCAAAATGACCACCTCAAATGAAAGTCCATGAGCTACTGAGCGAGAGAAGCGAGCGAACTGAGATTCTCTGCTTGCGTTCCCATATACCGAAGTAGAGTGATAGTGAGACGTGAATATCGTCACTTCCTCACCCGTAGCGGTTTTTTTAGAATGAATATACCTACGTCACACACTGACACATTTGATTGAGTTGGTGAATTTATTCCCGATTTTCACAAAATATCTCTCTGATGTGGCCGATAAGTACTAATTATTATGAATGTTATTTTTTTCATTCAATGCGTAAATGTATTACGGAGGAATACATAAAATCTGAATCCAGTATTTATTATATTATACTTATAGAGATATTAAAGTTTTTAGAAGCCATGTGTACTAGTAACACATCACAAGACAGGAAGGGTTAACAACTTGTTCAAACTGTTCTCTTCTCCTTTAGTAGTAACATGTCTGAAATATGCCAGTAT
The DNA here is from genome assembly GCA_949825065.1 of Odontocerum albicorne. Classification (NCBI taxonomy): domain Eukaryota; kingdom Metazoa; phylum Arthropoda; class Insecta; order Trichoptera; family Odontoceridae; genus Odontocerum; species Odontocerum albicorne. Next base: position 2,126,031 of record OX463845.1, read on the forward strand.
TATCTTCCTGCATGTCGTTAATAGCCTCTCCTTGACCCGTTGAGCCAGAAGGATGAGCACATTGGGCGACAACATAACATATCGAAAACTTCCAACATATATTAAATAGTTCCTTTCTTTTCGCAAACATAATTCCACTACATATGGTATAGTGCTATGGAGAAAACCAGAGTTTACACCAGACGAAATATCTATAAATGAAAAAAAAACAATACAAATTGACATTCATAAATGTCTACAAAATTCTTTACATTGGATCGATATTAATTGGTTGCTAATCCCTGATTGTTCTAAACTAGGTACTCGCAGGTATCTATCTATACATAATCTACCCTGGCACGTTGGCACCCATCTGAATGCACCCATCACGAAAGCATTTTATCGCCAGAGATGTAGTATTTTTTATTGCGCGGTAAATGTCGCGGACATTTCAAATACAACTCCATAGATAGCGCGCAATCGTAGATTCTGCCCGCTATACTCGTGCGGCGGTCGAGTCCATAGAAAAAGGAAAAAAAAGAAAATGTGAAATATCCCAACGTTTGGCGGAATTCTTGCACAAAGACTGAACGATATCTGAAAATATACAATATATTAACTAAATCTTTTTGTCGACATTTTCGCTTTCTTTTTAATGGATTGAACACGTTTTTATCTTTTTATAATATTTGAAACTTTATATTCTTATGAGCTCTAGGGAAACTCGGATAGATAGACGGTTCCTCGTAATCGAATATGGTTGTCAACCATCTTGCGGATGGATGACGCATGTGGGGAAGTATTGTTCCACGTTCACGTTTTTCTCCCATGCATCAAAGTTTTGACTGTTGTGTACGATTTATTATCTTAGTAGATTTTGATACTGCCCAGTTCGAGTATATATGTTTTATTGCTTCATTTACTTTGTTTCCTATCACTTATCTTTGCAGAAATATTCACGAATAAAAGGCGAACATTCCACCATTAGACCACAAAGGTTAAATTTACCACAATTAAATTGATTCAATGATTGTGATGCGCAGCGTGATGTGACGATACGTGCGGGTCATTGCGTCAGGTCGGAGCGCAGGGTGTAGGATGCAGGATGCCGGGTGGAAGAGGGTGGCGGGTTCACAGCCCCGCTCGCCATAAAATGTTTATGCGGCGTGCCGTGCGATTAATATCATCCAACTTGTTAGCGCTGATGAAACAGACGTCATCTACACAACTGTTTTACTACCTGGGGACACATTAAACCGTTTGCTCCGCTCTGTCTCTCCCTGTTCTGTTCTGTCTCTCTCCCTGTTCTACTCTGCGCGCTTTGGGATTCCGTGCTCTGTTTTCTGCAGATACGTAACTAGTAACTAGGACGCCTATTTGAAAATTTGCCAGTTCTATCTAAACTTGAAATTTCGACAGCGGTTAGTCAAATGCTACGTTTGGTCAGTGTTATTGCATGGAGTGGAATCATGGACCCTCAAAGATGGTTGTATGAACCGATTAGAAGCATTCGAAATGTGGATGCACCGGAGAATGCTACGGATACCCTGGACGGATATGGTCAGCAACACGAGGGTTGTTCAAAGAGCCAAAGTTGATAGAGAGTTGCTGAATAATAATAAAAAAAGCCGAAAGGTGTCCTACTTGGGTTATGTACTTAGAGGAGCAAAATACAAATTGCTGCACCTGATCATTCAAGGCAAAATAGAGGGTCGAAGAAGTGTTGGCAGGAGGCAAATCTCCTGGCTCCGCAATATACGTGATTGGACTTGCATAAGGGGCGTTGGAGATCTTTTTCGGGTTGCCGGGTACAAAGATATCCACTCTCAGCTGATATTCAACGTTGGGGGGACCTGACATGACACTGCGAAAAAAAAAATCTAACGTCCAGATTTTTTACTATATGTCCTCCGATTGTTTGGGTACATTGTTCGTGGCCAAAGAGACCCTTTGTGGTCACTGAAACTGTGCAAGGACGACGCACAACAGGAAGAACCCCAATGCGTTGGACTGATAAAGTGTAAGGTGGAACAGGACTACTCTTAACAACTGATTTTTGAACCGCAAAGTGGACGCAGACATCACAATGCTATGTCATGGGATTAACGACAAGATGATGATTCCACTTCCACGCACGTACTCATTTGGGGCCAAATAAGTCCCTATCTAGCTAAAAAGATCTTCCAACATATGTTAAGTCAACCTGCCAACACAAGAAGGCATATCAACATGAAAAAGTCTGCCAACACTAGAAGACCTGTCATGTAGAATTTTAACATATTTAGACCTTTGAAAATGAGAAGGTTTTTCAATTTATTTCAGTTCAGTTCGATCTTACCCCCCACACACGCTGTTATAGGGAAAAAATAAGGTCACATTCAGCGTGATCTACACTAGAGTATTTAAAACTTCTTTATTATTTTAAGAACGTGTTGGCTTGTTGAGAGAAAGCAGAAACTGCTCGATGGGACTTCTCATCCGATGGTGACAAACCGTGAAGTGTGAAAATAATAGTAGTGACGACGGACTTAAGGTCCAACGTCACGGAAGAAGGAACGTTTCTCGTAGCGCAGTAAATATATGGTATCCCATTTTGAACAATATTCATTTAGTATATACTAAATGGGATACACTTAAAGAGACTGTAAACGAAACACCAGGATTTGCAATATTACAAAGGTAGAAGACGTTGGATATGATAAGGTTCGCTGACGATATTGCTATGGTTGCTGAAAGTGAAGAGGAACTACAAGAGGCCTTAACAACTATGGAAAGCATTCTTCAAAATAACTACAGTATGAAGATAAATAAAGACAAAACAAAGCTGCTGACTGTAGGCCGAGCGCAACACCAGATGAGAATAGTGATGTCGGGTAAACCACTAAAGAACACCAAGGAGTTTGTCTACCTCGGGAGCAAAATAACATGGGACGGTCGGTCCAAGAGCGAGGTCGACAGCCGTATACATCAGGCTAGACTTGCATTTAATAAAAGGTCGAAAATAATAGAATCAAATAATAAAGACCTAAAACTGAGAATACTCCTCATCAAGACCTATGTATGGAGTATCTTGATGTACGGCTGCGAGACATGGTGCCTATCCGAAAGAGATAGACGAAAACTAGAGGCTTTTGAGATGTGGTCCTATAGAAGACTATTAGGAATTTCCTGGAGAGACCGCATCACAAATGAAAAGGTTCTCCAACGAATCGAAGGAGGAAGGCACCTGCTCAGGATCCTGTCCAAAAGGCGTGCAAGATGGATCGGTCATATAATACGACAAGAGGGCCTCTTGCATGCCATAATGGAGGGTATGATCGAGGGGACAAACTCTAGGGGACGCCCACGCCGAGAGTACCTGGAGGACCTGTTGGTGGGCGTGCGCTGCTCAACATATACAGATTTAAAAAGAGCCGCACAGGACAGGAGGGAATGGAGGAGAAGAGTTGAAATTGCTGCAAACCAGTCTTAGGACTGCAACCACGGAGAGAGAGAAGACGTTATAAAGGGGTGCAAAAGAATAAAGTGGCAATGGGCAGGACATGTAGCCAGAATGTCAGACTCCCGATGGACATCCGAAATAATCCAATGGTACCCAAGATGCATAAAGAGGCCCAGAAGAAGACCGAAGGTACGCTGAATAGATGAAATCAGGAAGCATGGTAGCATCACGTGGCACCAACGAGCAAAAAACTATATGGAGTCAACTTGGGGAGACCTTCATCCAGCAGTGGATCGACCCTGGTTGACAATGATGATGATATATAATATGCAAAGAGTAGGGTATAGCTCTACAAAGGAAAATTTTGGCTTAATTATCACACCTAATCAAATTATTAAGATATTTAAAATAAATATACAGTCTCATTGCTATGTTTTTAGAATTTATGTAGATATATCAATTTTAGTAAACCGTTCACAAAAATCTGATTTTTTCAAAACAAGCCGGACACTGGGACAGGCTGTCTTGATTTCGATTGGGTCTTAAAGTAGCATTAGTAAAACTGTACAGGTACAAAAAAAATAAGTTAAGTTTTTTTGTATTCCTCTATTTTTTTTATCACAGGTGCAGCAGAAATATTTATTATAATCGAAGCATGTCCCTGGTTTTACCACCATACTAAATGCGCCCCACAACCTGGCAACAAAATTCATTTCACAGACAAAAACAACATTGAACCATTTAGTAAAAAAGTACTATAGAAAATATAATAGTTACTTTAACAAATAAAACTTAGTTTTAACATTTTTAATATGATATATACGTTACTGAAAAGGAAATTTGAATTGATCAAACCGTGCTGCAATTCGCTGCACAACTAACAATATTTCAGTTCAAAAGCCAGACAAGGAAAAGGTTTTCACTTTACGACTAACTTAGAAAATAAACTATTTAAAACAGTGTCTAATTCAAAAGTATCCATCTTAAAAACCCAAATATCTTATATCTAAAATATTTCTTCTTGACTTTTTGAGTAACGGTCAGAGAACTGAAATTAAAATCGCGTGAAGACAATAAGTTAGAAAATTTCTAAGGGAAGGAACACGCGACATTTCAATAAACACGTATTTTCAATTATGCATTCTTCAAATTGTGTTTTTATTGTTTGAACTTAAACGAGAAGACTTCAGTGACATTTGGAAAAGGATAAAACGTACACAAGAACACGTAGCCGCTTCGTGGAGTATTTTCCAAGAAAACCTATAAAACTGTCATCATGTATGTTTAATAAAAAAAAACACGACTCTTCATATATCAAAAACTTTCTCTTGCTTTCTAATAATTTTTATGTCGCGCTTTTTTTTAAAGTTACTTTTGATGTAATTTTTTGTATCATCGGGGTCACTAGATCAGGAAAATGGAAATTAAACGATTTAATAGTTCTGTATCTTTATTTGTTTACTCAGTGACAGGTGTTTCGTCATACAATGACCTTATCAAAATGTGGATGAAATTTATATCCATAGCTTAATATAAACAAAAATGTTTAAATCTTCTTCTGCCTTTTCTTTTAGGCATGTTGGCTTGTGATGGTCCTGTATCATTGTTTCCCTCTTGTGACGTCTACTGCCAGCTAGCTGTCTTTCCATTTTTTGGGAGGTCGTCCGGAGATCTGCTTGCTTGGGGGATACTGTCCCTGGCCATTCTTACGGCTCTTGGTTCCGCCATTCTGGATGCATGTTCGTTCCAGAACCTTCTTCTCTGTCGTCCCCATTTGACAATATCTTCATATTCGCACATCCACAAATTATAAATAGATTAATATTTTAATTCTTAAATTACTATTTAAGTTAATACATTGAATATTTATTGTGAATGGATTTGAAGTTAAAATTGCCTTAAATTTTATTGTATTTTTATTACAAACCGAGACTTGAATCAATTTAAACTATTTTTTTAATAATTTGTTTATAGTTAAGGCATTAACGTTGTGGAGGTTTAAAGACATTGTAATTTGTTTTTAGGTATGCAGATGACATTCATTCTGAAATAGCTAATCATAATTAAATAATAAATAAATAAAAATTAAATAAATCCGCCTTAACAAATCCTCTAATTTATTCTGAAATGGCTAATCATGATCACCGTGAAAACCATACTTTTTCTATCGATGATGCCAAATTCTTACATATCAGTAGTAACGAAAATAAATTGGACAGATTAAAGGCTCTAGAAATTTCTAAGTCAGTACATCGATCCGAACATCTGTTGAACAGTTATATCCCAAAAATCTCTCCGCTCTTGGCCGACATCGTCCCATGCCTCCCTCACCCCCCAACCGTTGAAGCGTGTATATCGGTACCAGTTCGAACAGCATTTAGTCTTGTTTGTGCTCCCCTGAAGATGAGGTGAAAGCCTTGAAACCGGTAGGGTTATACCGTTACAAAAAAGTGGAATAAATAGTGTTTGATAAAAATAAATTATTGACGATATATTTTAAATACATTAAGAGGCACTTTAAAGTAGTTAATTCTAGTTAAAATGCTTTTTAATTTATTACAATATGATAATAAAAACGTGATCAATAAAAAAAGTAAATACTCAAATCAGAGTTTTGAGTGCGCAAGAATGTAAAATAATTGTTTCAAAAAAATTATAAATATTTACGTGAATCGTATACAAAATACATCAGAAAGCAGTACGTACATGCATTTCATATATATAATACACACTTAAGACAGGCTAAGGCTCAGGTAATCCAAGACGCTAACATACATTTAAAAGACCTGAAGGTATTCCTTTTTGTATGTTGTAAAGATAGTTTCAGCACGAAGAGACCCAAGTTATTTAAACAATTCAATTACCCTATAAAACATCAAATTCTATATAGAATCCGAGTTTTGACCTTAAATATAACTTAATGAAGGTATTTAAGAAAATACTCCTTACTGTTTAATATTCCTAGAAAGTCCCGATTCCTTCGGAAACTACCATTTTATAAAAAGATTTGGAGTTAATATTATTTTGAAATATATTTTCTGATTGAAAAAGAAGAATTCAAACTTTTAATTTGGATTACGAAGTTCTACAAATTAAAAAAAAACCACGGCATCAATAAAAACATTTGACCATTCAAATACTTTTTTTTTTAATATTGATTCTTACCTCTTTTTGGCCATTCCCTCAACGAGTATCCCTAAGGATTGCTCCCAGTGTGAGCGACTCTCCTAGACAGTGTACCCTGTCGGTTCTGTTCCCTGATTAATCCTTCGGATGTGCACCCTTCTTCTGTTCCTTTTGCTTTTTGGTCATTCCTTCAATGAGTATCCCTAAGGATTGCTCCCAGTGTGAGCGACTCTCCTAGACAGTGTACCCTGTCGGTTCTGTCACCTGATTAGGCCTTTGGGAGAGCACCTTTCTTCTGTCCCTTCTGCTTTTTGGTAATTCCTTCAATGAGTATCCCTAAAGATTGCTCCCAGTGTGAGCGACTCTCCTAGACAGTGTACCCTGTCGGTTCTGTTCCCTGATTAATCCTTCGGATGTGCACCCTTCTTCTGTTCCTTTTGCTTTTTGGTCATTCCTTCAATGAGTATCCCTAAGGATTGCTCCCAGTGTGAGCGACTCTCCTAGACAGTGTACCCTGTCGGTTCTGTCACCTGATTAGGCCTTTGGGAGAGCACCTTTCTTCTGTCCCTTCTGCTTTTTGGTAATTCCTTCAATGAGTATCCCTAAAGATTGCTCCCAGTGTGAGCTACTCTCCTAGATATTGTACCCTGTCGGTTCTGTCACTTGATTAGTCCTTTGGATGAGCACCCTCATTCTGTCCCTTCTGCTTTTTTGGTAATTCCTTCAATGAGCATCCCTAAGGATTGCTCCCAGTGTGAGCGACTCTCCTAGACAGTGTACCCTGTCGGTTCTGTTCCCTGATTAATCCTTCGGATGAGCACCTTTCTTCTGTTCATTTTGCTTTTTGGTCATTCCTTCAATGAGTATCCCTAAGGATTGCTCCCAGTGTGAGCAACTCTCCTAAACAGCGTACCCTGTCGGTTCTGTCACTTGATTAGGTCTTTGGGAGAGCACCTTTCTTCTGTCCCTTCTGCTTTTTGGTAATTCCTTCAATGAGTATCCCTAAGGATTGCTCCCAGTGTGAGCAACTCTCCTAGACATCGTACCCTGTTGGTTCTGTCACCTGATTAGTCCTTCGGGTGAGCACCCTTCTTCTGTTTCTTCTGCTTTTTAGTAATTCCTTCAATGAGTGTCCCTAAGGATTGCTCCCAGTGTGAGCGATTCTCCTAGACAGCGTACCTTGTCGGTTCTGTTACCTGATTAGTCCTTCGGATGAGCACTTTTATTCTGTTATTTCTGCTTTTCACATTTCTACTCAAAATCAATACGTATTCCTAACTCGGGACTTTGTATCCAAAATATCTTAAGTACGTTCATCGACACATCAAAGAGACACGCGTTTCTAAGGTCGTCAATGATCGATTAATAAACTGATAAGTCTATCTTTGTTGTATTTTCTCAGATGATGGAAGAGTTACGAGAGATGACAAACGGCGTGTAGTCATAGGAAACAAAGTCAATAAATCACTAAAACATGTATACTCGAACCGTAGTGTCGAAATCGGCTAAAATATAGTCCACAGCAATATTATTGTGCCAAATGTGTGGAAGTAATGTGAGGACGTTGAAAAAGACTGAAATGAGGTAAATACAAACTGTAAAAATGTGTGTACTGAGAAGAATACATGGAGTGACAATGTATGACAGAATACGGAATGAAGTGATTAGGGGTGAATGTAAACTTATGGCTGATGTATTATTTAAGATCAAGAAGAACATTCTGAGAAGGTTGGGAAAATATGTAACGAACGAATGGAGAAAGTCTAACAAAATATGTAATGAACGAATGGAGAAGTCTAATAAAATATAAAATGAACGAATGGAGAAATTCTAATAAAATATGTAACAAACGAATGGAGAAAGTCTAACAACATATGTACCGAACGAATGGAGAAAGTCTAACAAAATATGTACCGTACGAATGGAGAAAGTCTAACAAAATATGTAACGAACGAATGGAGAAAGTCTAATAAAATATGTAACGAACGAATGGAGAAAGTCTAACAAAATATGTAACGAACGAATGGAGAAAGTCTTACAAAACAAATATACAGAGTATAAAGTGTAGAAGAGTAAGACCAAGATAAGTTTGATATTTGAAAGAAGGAAATGTAAAAAATCAGAGAAATCGTAGGGGAAGTGTGTATGGACGTAGAAGGGCTGAAAAATTTGTGTAGAGGTAGAAAGGTTTAGCGATATCTCCTCTTTGCCTATCCCAATAAAGAAACGGCTTGAGGTTGCATATGTATCCACCCGGGCTTTGTATTCAAAATATTTTAAGACCATTCTTCAACACGACACAGAGATACTATTGTAATTTCTATCAATGCAAGCTCTTCAAAGATCGATAGATTAGTTATTTTGCATCTCTATGAGAAGTGCAGGAGCCGTCTCCAGCATCACATCTCAAATGCATTAATCTTTGTCTATCTATCTATGTCTAGAAGACGAAGGTTGTTAAACTTTAAAATGAAATTTTAAAACGAGGGTCTAGAGCAATCAAGTTTTAGTTTCTTTATGAATTCATCTATCTTATAAAATCACCCCCAAGCGACGCATCCCTCAATGAATGAAAAATTCATATATCCAAGCAAATCGTTTCATTTGGTACACATGATATCTTACTGCCTCGTCGCCATACACTGTAAATATATTTTTATTGTTTCTGTCGCATTTTTTATCTTTGCGGTAGTAAAAATGCATCAAACACCGTAAAACCAACGTATTTTGTTGCATCATCAATATATCGCTTAAAACACCACTGGGATGAAAACTCGCTGAAAAATGGCTGAAAAATACCTTAAAAAACTATATTGCCTTTCGTTTTCAAATTTACCATCAATAACCGACATCTATCCGAGAAATATGGAACTTTTATACTTTCCGGACAACATATTAAATCTGTGGCGTTATAGCAGAAGTTGATATGTCCGTTTTACCTTAGTTTACAGTTGAAGCAATATTAACTTTAATAAGCTGTTAAAATCAGTACAAATAAGCATTTTTTAAGTTTTTCTAAACAGTATATCTTTTGTTTGAATAATGACTGACACACCAAGTTTTGTCACAACATGCTGAGAAATATTTACTATAAATTGAGAGAATAAACACAAAATGACAAAAAACGGACATATCAACTTCTGCCATAACGCCACAGAAATAAATCCCCCCTAAAGTATTTTTAATAATAGTTTTTGTTGTTGAAGATATAAAAAGGCAGTTGCTTTGAAGTGTATATTTTATTTTATTAAATCGTCAAGGTGCTTTTAATATAAACCTTTCTATCGCAAATTTTAATAACAATGGACGATGGCATAATTTGAAAAACTTAAAGGAGTCAAATAAATGCAACAAGAATATGTACACCGAGAAGAAAACGTGGGTTTATAATGTATGACAAAATATGGGTCGAAAGGATAAGGGATGAAGGGATAAGGGATGAATAAACTTAAGTCTGGTGTGTTAAGTAAGATTAATGATAGTACTCTGAGACGTTTTGGGTATGGAGAACGATTGAATGAAGAAATACTAACTAAATAAATGAACAGTGCAAATTCGAATGGAAGGCGTGATAGAAGAAGTCCAAGGAAAGTATAGTTAGATACAGCGAATAATATTTTGAAAGAAGGAAATTTGATAAGTAAGAGATATCTTAGAAGTTGCGTGAACAAGTTTATAGATGTGAAAGGGATGAAATATGTTTGTCGATATAGGAAAATCTGTCTCTCTGTCCTCTTTACTTGCCCCACGAGAAACGGTACGATGATATGTATCATATACGAGTATGTTGGTATTTATCATACGTAACATTATCGAAGTTTAGTCTTTAATATTGCTACGGTTCACACGGTATAAGTTTTTAAATAAAATCAAAAAGGACGTAAAATAGCCGGGATACAGAAAAGCTAGACACAAACGGAAAGCGATAAATATTAAAGCAAAGGAATCGTACGCCATACATTTGCGAAAATAATGCAATTTTCCATACATTTAGAATGCATATGATAAATTCGATACATCGGGCAAATCCGCGACACGTGATGCACAGCCGGCTGTTTGAATTATTGAATAAAACGTCGATGTTTTAACCCTTACAGGCACAGGTAAACTTTACTTATTTTTACTCAGGCTGCACAAAAAATTAAAAGTCAGTTTCTCATTATTTTTTTAATGTGTTTGAAAAATGATACATACAAATGCTAAATTAACATATTTCCACTTCCTCGGTAGGTCAAGGAACTCCTGGTGAGGTGGTACAACTTATGTACCACTAGTCCATATTTCCACTGGTACTTCTAATGTACCACCAAATAATGCCGAAATACATCCAAGTAAAATTAATTTTTAACCTTAATATAAATTTATCACAATTACTGAAGTCAATTTTATCACAACACAACTATTTTTTATTAAAATTTAATACAAATATATAACGTTTTCTTTTATACGCACAAGTCGGCACACCAAGAACCACTAACTGTCAATAATATTAGAAGCTAAATGAATTTGAACAGGACCAGACCTGCTGCAGCTGTGCGGACATGAGTCATAAGTATTGTATTATATTATACGAAGTTGTGCATAATCTGAGCGTTCGTGCAGCAATAGAGAGAGGTTTAATAAATGGTACATTGCGTGTACCATTGTGCAGTACTGCGTCAAAAAAAGGTGGTACATACGTGGACCACTAAGCCTGTAAGAGTTAATGGGCAGACATCTTCTTTTCTATGAAACAAACCTGATTGATTTTTGTTTTCAATAAGCAAAAAAAATCGTAAGAACTATTCCTGAAGCGTAGAATGATCGGATTATATGCGTTAAAGATATGGATGGCGTGTATAGCTTTAAGAAGCCCTTATAGACCACTCTTTTAGGAGGTACTATATTATTAACATTTGTGATTGTATTAAAAAAGATTTCTTCCTCTGAACCGTCATAAGCTGGCCTTTTAATTGTCGTTGTTGGCTCGAAAATGTTTCCGATATGGCAACAATTCTACCAGATTATATTCTATTTTTATTTAAAAGAACACTCACAGTAATTTAAAAAAAAAATTCACCTCATGCACAATACCGTCATGTCATCAGGTTATTGAAAATGCTAAAAATTATATACAACACATGAAAAAAAAAACCCACTTATTCCTCAGTCAATCAACCCCCATCCTTATTTACATCACCGTCATCCACAATCCTCCTGAATCTTCTTTAAAGAGTGATTTTGTATTATATATTTTTTAGAAATTTGATGGATTTATCATTAGAAGGTTCTGAATAGTCAAATGCTGAAAATTAAAATGATCCCGTGAGTATCGGAACGGAGGGAGCGGGTGGGCTTGACTTGCCCGGGTGAGTGACACGCGCTACCTTCCTGCACTCGGGGCACTGCACTTGCCTGCACCGCCCTGGCAACGGGGAGCAGGGGAGGAACGCAAAGTGGGGCGGCATGGAAACGGAAAAAGAAATGTTGTAAGGCAACAAATTTTCTTTGTCGATTACTTATCGGACAGCGGTCCCTTAACCCGAATGGAAAAAATATGTACATACATATCATATATGTTAATTTTCATGTTCAAAACAGAGCGACGAAAAAATGTATTATCTTTATTACATTTTAGTTATATAAAGTACAACCTAGCGGGCTTATTACTATGTGGCAATCTCTTCCAACCAATAAAAAAGGTTTTAAAGTAACCCTTTATTAAAAAAAAAACTGGGTTCTACCGGGAATCGAACATAAAACGTCCGGGCTGAAAACCAGACCTCTTATCACCTAGACTAGTCACTTTCATATCACGACATATTTTATTTGCGTCTTCCACATTCGTATATTTTGTCATACAGTTTCGTCTGTTACTTTTGCTCTTAACCCTTCCTGCCCTGTGATGTGTAACTAGTACACATTGCTTCTAAAAACTTTAATATATCTATAAATATAATAAATACTGGGTTCAGATTTTAGGTATTCCTCCGTAATACATTTACGCGTTGAATGAAAAAAAATAACATTAATAATATTAAACACTTATCGGCCACATCAGAGATATTTTGTGAAAATCGGGAATAAATTCACCAATACAATCAAACGTGTGCCAGTATTGGTGAATTCATTCTTAAAAACCTAAAAATATTCATTCTTAAAAACCGCTATGGGTGAGAAAGCGACGCTATTCACGTCTCACTCTCACTCTACTTCGGTATATGGGAACTCAAGAAATTGAATCCCAGTTCGCTCGCTTGACTCGCTCAATAGCCAGCGGGCTTTTGTTCGAGGTGGTTGCTTCGCCCGTTTTGTGAACGTCGTTCGATGTTTGTTTTCTTGTTTTCAGGAATTAAATTTCAATTATTACCACTTTTGACTTCAAATTTAATTAATGTAATTGTACTAGAACCGATGGCACACCGAAGTGAGACGGAAAACACCGATAAGTTTTTTTTAAACATTTTTTTTCCTTTTTGTAATCTAAACAACCCATTCGTCTTCAGTAGTCTTAGATTATACGCAACCATCGATTGTTCTATCAACCTATAAGTCGAACCAGCCTGCCTTTGGAAACGCCGGTGGGTAGAGCAATCATACTTAATAACCATGTGTGTCCTTATATAGACGTGTTTCATGTGTCGCTCCACTCTTTCAGGAAAAAATCTTTTAAATTTAGTGTAATACTTGAAATAATTTCATTTTTATTATCATTTTTTTTTATCCACTTTGCACGGATTTCTCCTGTTACACAAAGAGGGTCTGCTTCTAGCGTTAGCTTATTCGTTAGGAAGAATATCAGCCAGGATTCTTCTCATACTGCTAGGCGGTACCGAGAATATATCAACAGTGTCATTCAGTTGGTTCAATATCTCTATACCACGCGTGACTGAGTGTTTAGCCATGATATTCGTCCTGTAAGTTGGTATGTGGAATAGAGGGTGATTCCTTGCACGGCTATATTTATTGGGTACATATAAACTTGCTTCTAGAATCGCGGGACAGTTAAAACAACCTTAAAAACCTTAAGTAGGAATATCACAATGGATTCTTGCCTTCTTGTTTCGAGGCTTCTATAGTTACACACCGTGAGAAGTTCGACATAGTGAGCATATTTTGAATAATCGCCCTTTGTTCTGTACCATAGATATCTGAGGATTTGTTTTGTGTTTGTTCTATATTGTTTTTATATTTGAGCTGATGAGGAGCCCAAACCGTAGATGTACGAGTATATTCTAATTTGGTTATAATTAGATAATTATATAAGTTTCGAAGGATATCGGTACTGTTTAATATGCAATGTGTCGTCATAATATTTTAGTGTAAAATATACATTTTTATTTTGTTTGTTTCAAATAAATCTTAAAATTTTAAATTTTTTTATGCAGGTTTTTTTTTGTACTTGTAAGATTTGTTCTTTTTACGAATTAGGGAAACCTATTATGTGCAAAAGATTTTAAAAATTAATTAATAAATGTTGTTTTAAAAAAATATATATGACTGAAGTCATAGGCATTTTTATACCTCCGAAAAAATACCTATCTCATTCGAAAGGAGTACATAGCGTGTAGTTCGAACTGGCGACCTTCTGCATGGAAATCCAGTGCGTTACTAAGCGTCCGTGCACCTCAACATACGTACATGACACGAAAGTAAAAAATGAGATGAGTAATAAGCATTGAGATGGGAAAAGCTTAACGGAATAAATAAAAGATGAATGATCCACAAATATAGTCAACGAAAGTAGTGCTAGACGTTTGGGAAGGCCTGAAAATACGTGGCACGGCCTACATTTATTCAAATATACTTTCCTATTCCAACACGCGTATATATCGCCTATTCTACACTCATACATACTTTTTTACATCTCTTTCTTTGAAAATATCGTTCACTCAATCCAACCCTACTTTCCCTAGTCTTCGCCTACAACGCCTTTCAATCACATTTGCATCCTTTATTTGTTTTACTAATTCTTTATTCTTTCACTCTACATGCTCTTAAACAATATTAAACTTCTCTTCTCTTCGTCTTGCTTCATACATCTGTCTTAAGTTCATATTCATCCCTAATCACTTCATTTTCTTCAACACTCCATCCCTTATCACTTCAAAATGGCAAATGAATGAAGATCTGTAAGAGGTAAAAGGGAAAATCCTTTATTTATTTTATAAAACTAGCATAGAGATCGTTTAAACCTAATAACATACAAAAATTTAAGAAAAATGTACACAATTACGAGAAAAATGTACACAATTACAAGAAAAATGTACACTATTACCGGAAGATTTTACACAATTACAAGAAAAATGTAAACTATCACAAGAAAAAAGGAAACACAATTACTAGAAAAATGTACAGAATTACAAGAAAAATGTACACTATTACAAGAAAAATGTACACAATTATAAGAAAAATGTACACAATTACAAGAAAAATGTACATAATTACAAGAAAAGTGTACATAATTTCAAGAAAAATGTGCATAATTACAAGAAAAATGTACACAATTACAAGAAAAATGTACACTATTACAAGAAAAATGTACACAATTACAAGAAACGTGTACACAATTACAAGAAAAATGTACACGATTACAAGAAAAATGTACACAATTACAAGAAAAATGTACATAATTACAAGAGAAATGTACACAATTATAAGAAAAAGGTACACAATTACAAGAAAAATGTACATAATTACAAGAGAAATGTACACAATTACAAGAAAACTGTACACAATTATAAGAAAAATGTACACAATTACAAGAAAAATGTACATAATTACAAGAGATATGTACACAATTACAAGAAAAATGTACACAAATACAAGAAAAATGTACACGATTACAAGAAAAATGTACACAATTACAAGAAAAAAAAAGGTAACAAATAAGAATTTATAATAAGTGTTTCATTCTCGATGTGCTCTTCCTCTCATCCTTCCCCTTTTCCATCGATTGATGATATCTCATTTTTAAGATTTGTTTATGATTTTTATACATATTAACATTAATTTTATGACCATTTTACTTAGTTTGTTAACTTTTGTCTACATGGTCGGCATCGATTGCCAGTTGAGTATAAATTCGATTTTTATACAATAAATTCTTAATATCACCTTCACGTCTTTTCAAAATTTCACTCACTTGGTCCAACCATACTTTTCTAGGTTTTCCTATATCACGACTCTCTCAAATTGGAATTGTTAATGTTTTTAAACATATTTCCATCACCTATCCGTTTTAATGACCAAAACTCCTCAAAATTTTCTTTGTCGTTGAACTAACCATGTAATATAGGGGTTGTAAATTTCAAAACAAATCTCAATACGTTTTATAAAAGTTATTTAAAATTACTGAAATGTGAAATTTGAGAGAATGTGTTGCGAAAGATTTACAAAACAAATATAGATTTCTAAAATGGGTGAAGAGCGATGAAGAGGTAAACAGACGAAAGAGTGAAAGAAGATAGTTTGAGAAAAAATCTAAAAGAAAGATATAAGAAGTATGAGAAACAAGAGAACATATATGATGAGATTTACGAATGTACACGAGACAAGAGCTGTGTTGCGTGAATAGAAAGACACGTGGAGATCTATCCATTTTGCCGTCTTCAAAAGTATCATGATAGTATAGTCTTGTATATCTGCCTATAAACGAAAACCGCGCATCTTCTAACATTTCATAATGACTCAAATCGAATCAATTCTGAAAAAGGGAACAGTGAAAAGCGTTTATAATAGGAGACAATGTGTGACGAGATATACGGATATGGACGAAGCAAGAGCTTTGAGATATATCCTCTGAACCTACCCCAAAAGGGAAATGGCGTAATGTGTTGTATATAGTGCATCCAAGAGGTCTTATACAGTAAAACCAGAAACGTGTATTTTTTTCATTATTTTTTTGTACACATACATAGTACATCAGGCGAACTTATTAATATATACATACTGCTGTTCCTTCCAACCAACCAGTTCATATTGAATATGTTAATCTATTTAAATCTATAACATTGTTTACAAAAACAATTGTTTAAATTCCAGTTTATAAAATGAATCTCGAAACAATATTAGATGTGGGGAAAAAGAATTCGTTTCAGAATAAGGAAGGGAAATTTATGCCAACGAACCAGAAAAATGTCAAATAATTATTAAGAAAAAAGCAGACTGGAAACCTTTTAAAAATCTTGACTCTAACGAAGATCGAACCTGTTACTCTTAAGTTGAGAGACAGGCATCTTACCAACGATGCCATGGAGAACGTAATGGTATGTTTGTATGTATTCGTGTTCAAAATCTCTTTTGTAAAATATGATATTGTTTATAGTTAAGGCATTAACATTGTGGATGTTTAAAGACATTTTAATTTGGTTTATCAAACACTATTTATGCCACTTTTTTATTATGAACGGTGTTTGATAAAACAAATTACAATCTCTTTTGTAAAGTCGCTCAAGCTGAGATGATTTTGGTTTACACTTTACACGACTCATACGATATTTCCCATTCGTCTTTATCCATCTGGAAAATGCATTTCATGTAGTTACGAGCATAATATATACAAAGAGAATAACCGGATTAAGTCCACAGTGCACAGTGCACGGGAAGAGTACGTGGATGCGCAGGCAGGGCAAGGCAGGGCGCTGCGGGGGCACAACGGGGCACCACCTACAGCGCGGTGTGTTGATCTCCACGGGCAAGATGCAACATTGTATGCCTGTATGGCGAACTGCAGCGGGCGGATGACCGGACATGCAGGTTAGTGACTCCCTCCCCGCAAGACCGCCCTGCTTGCTCCGATATTACCAGTGCCATCCCTAGGCAGACCTTGCAGTGTTGTACTGTAACATATACTACTTGACTGCTGATAAAAAAGCAGAGTCTAATCGAATGACCACAGTCATAAAGAATTGTTATATTTTTTCTTGTATATTTTTAACCTGTTAATAATATAGTAATTAATAGTCAAATCCTGAGTTAAAAAGCACTTGAAAAACGTCTGCTCTCTGAACGGCGCTATATAAATTGTCAATTTATTATTTTTATTAAATTTTTCACCCTTTAATATTTATTTATTTTATTTATTTATTATTACACATGACAAGAAATATACATAATTTGCGAAAAAATATGATAATAAACAGTGTTTGATAAAAATAAATTACAACAATATGCCTTCAATGAGTCCTTCGATTCATTGGAAACGTTACTAGTGACTGTGGAGACAGTTTGGAGAGGCTTGTGGTCACTGGAATCGACGAAGGAAGACGCACAAGAGAAAGAAACCCAATAGAGGAATACGCTCAATAACTGCTCATTGAACTGAACAATGCAGGGATGAGCGGTAAAGAATCGTTTAGGGCTATCATGGGAGTCACAATGCTTAGGCATAGCTAAATCCAACTGATGATTGTGAGGTACATGGCCGTGCGGTAAGTCATCGGTTTGAACCCCGCGCTGTGCTACTCCCATCGAACGACACAGGCACTATTGCCACATATTGTTCGAGGGTATACGGATACCTATGACTTCGGTCAAATCTATTCTTTTTTTTAATAAAAAACGTTATATATGTATGTGATATTAATAACGAAACATTTTTATTCAAGCCTTACATTTTTTAATTATATTCTGCTATAATAAAGATAGTCACAAGTACATAATGCAAAATAAACACTATTTTGTAGATATAGAAATCTACTTCATCAAGTAAGGCCTGTGGCAAAGTCGTTTCATTTTTTAATCACAATATCTATACAAACATACAATCACGCTGTTTTTCTACCAGAGTAAACAGGGAGGACAGAGCATCAGAATTTCCTATCTCGATACAATTTTTCGCTTTTCTTCCACACCCATTAACTTCTTAAACAGTTCCTGCAATTTCTCATATTTCCTTTTTCCAAAGTAACATTCACTTGATCCAACCATATTTTCCTTGATATTCCTCTACCACGCCTTCTACTCATATTGCACTGTACTACCTTGATCAAAAAATTTTAGGACCGGCCACCGTTTGGCGCTGTCACCCCATTGGAAGTTTTTTTTTGTTAGGTTACCACATCTATCATTGACACTTCCCTTCAAATTTCAGCGTCATAGATTGACATTTATAAAAGTTACGCTGTAATGAGTACATCTACCTTTGTGCGGGTTTTCGATTTTTTACATGTTTGAAAATGGCATCAACGAGTTTGCATTAAATTTTGTGGGAAAAACGAATTTAACGGTCCGCAGACTTTGGAAGTGTTGGAGAAGTGTTTTTTGGTGGCACGAACGCTTCAGAAGTGGTCGTGAGTCGGTCAAGGATGACGAACGCAGTGGCAGTCGAAAACCGATGAAAACATCGATAAAATCAAAGAAATGTTGGTCGAAAACCGCAAATTGGCAGAGGACTTGACCATCGCTTATTGATCCGATCAAAACATTTTGGTTAGTGATGTGGGCCTCCGGCTTGTCGCTGTAAAACTGGTGCCGAAAGACCTCAATTTCACGCAAAAAAAGGACCGCGTTGAAATCGCGAAAGACATGATTTCCATGAGTTTTTGACCAAAAACAACACGAATACTATCCAGCAGCCTTCGAATTCACCTGATCTACCTCCCTGCGACTTTTTTCTGTTCAACCAACTTACAAAACCGCTTCGCGGAACGCGTTACAGCACCCGAGAGGATGTCATGAAAAAATCGAAGACGGCTCTGATGGACATACCGAAATTTGAGTACCAGCGGTCTTTCGAGGATTGGATCAAGCACTGGCGTAAGTTCGTTGTAGTCGATGGGGAGTACTTTGAAGGGGGCATATCGATTTTGATGAATAAACTTATATTTTCGATTTTATGAATAAAGTCCTAAAACTTTTTGATCAAGGTAGTATATTTATTTTGTTATTGTTGCTTCATTCATTTATTCTGTATGCCTAAAACCATCTCACAGTACTTTTTTTCATCTTAGTCAACACATAAGTCTTAAGTTTAAATTCATCCCTTAACACTTTATTCAGTATACTACCATTGATTATCACCCCATGTGTTCTTCCAGTGCACGCGTAGGAACCACGGTCGTCGCTAAATATTGTCAACACACACGGTCAACGACCGACGAAACGACCTTTGGATATGTCCAAAGGTCGCATACCAAAACATTGAAATTGTTTACCCACAAATACTATTTACGATACATTCCACAGTAGAAAGAGAACGCATCACGCTGTCTCGCCGTTTTCGCAAACAAATTGTCTACCCACAATACTATTTGCAATGTCTGCAATATTTAAATCGACCATTTCTGCACGCACAGAAACGAGATAAAAATATATTGCGGGCGCACTCCCGCGCCCATTCTGAAATGTATAAATGCCCAATTACCGATAAATAAAGCATAATTTATTATTAATTATTATTCATTGATTCATTCACTCTCTCTTTCCGCATTGCTAATTGACGTATTTTATTTTTTTATCAACAACTACTATCATCATCTCGTCCTTCAAGGACATTCCGCTAAACACGCATTTCTACATCATCAATTCGTCTCAAATAAACCATACCGATGGATTCAAATAAAATGTCCATTTAAAAGAATGTCTTCGCTGTTCTATACATAATCAGGCAACAGTAGAAGTTAGCAATATTGAGATCACGTTTGTATCATCTTTTCAGTAGCAATCCGAGGCGACCCTGAGTTCTGGTAAGTGCCTATTTCAGTTCAGCTCCCGCCCTTCCATAGGAGCTCCCTTTTTGTTTCAGCAGGATGTGAATTTTGTGATCATAAAAATAGCTAGATACATTTCAAATGCTTGACTAATTATTATATATGATTATATACATTTGCACTGTATATTTTGTCGATGGAGCCGGTTCCAAGCCCGAATAAAGTTAGAGGGACTCGATCCTTATTTCCTTCCATTTACTATAAATTAACCTTTTACCCTCTATCATCTACTTACTTATTTTATTTTTACCCCAAAACATTCAATATGCTGGTTTGATCCGTTCGTTTCCCTTTTCCACAAAATATTCAATATGCTGGTTTGATCCGTTCGTTTCCCTTTTCCACAAAACATTCAATATGCTGGTTTGATCCGTTCGTTTCCCTTTTCCACAAAACATTCAATATGCTGGTTTGATCCGTTCGTTTCCCTTTTCCACAAAACATTCAATATACTGGTTTGATCCGTTCGTTTCCCTTTTCCACAAAACATTCAATATACTAGTTTGATCCGTTCGTTTCCCTTTTCCACGAAACATTCAATATACTGGTTTGATCCGTTCGTTTCCCTTTTCCATAAAACCTTCAATATGCTGGTTTGATCCGTTCGTTTTCCTTTGGTGTGCTGTCGAATTCAATACAGCGCCAGCGGTGCGGTCGATAAATTTACTCATGTTTAACCCTTCTTTCCCTGTGATGTGTAACTAGTACACATTGATTCTAAAAACTTTAATATATCTATAAACATAATAAACACTGGGTACAAACTTTAGATATCCCTCCGTAATACATTTTTACGCATTGAATGAAAAAAATAATATTAATAATAATTAGCACTTATCGGCCACATCAGAGATATTTTGTGAAAATCGGGAATAAATTCACCAATACAATCAAACGTGTGCCAGTGTGAGACGTAGGTATATTCATTCTAAAAAACCGCTATGGGTGAGGAAGCGACGCTAGTCACGTCTCACTCTCACTATACTTCGGTATATGGGAACGCAAGAAATAGAATCTCAGTTCGCTCGCTTCCCTCGCTCAGTAGCCAGCGGGTTTTCGTTCGAGGTGGTCGCTTCGCCCGTTTTGTGAACGTCGGCCGATGTTTATTTTCATGTTTTCAGCAATTGAATTTCATTTAGTATCACTTTTGACTTCAAATTTAATTAATTTAAGTGATTGGCTATCAATATTCTTATTTTTCCGATTTTAAATCGCTCATTTTTATATGTGTATTGAATACACAGCACTGGAACGGGCGGATTTTTTTTAGCATAGGAAGGGAAAGGTTAACAACTTACTTATTTAAAACAAATTACGGCAGCATACGGTTTGCCAACTGAAATTTATGTCACAAACGTTTCGTTCTTGCAACACTCCAACTGTAAACTTGTAGAGGATATGATTATAAATACAAAATTGAAGTGGACTGGACATGTGATACGTATGAGAGCTCATAGGCTTCCGAAATGCACAAGAAGTGATGGACAAGCGAAAGATTGATGGGCAGAGAAAGCGCTATAAGGACAGTCTACGAGTCACTGATTTTGTGCGGGGCTTCTGAAGTCTAAAAGCGGGTGATTCAGAATTGAGGAAAGTGAAGAACTATCTGTTCTCAACATGATTGCAAATGAAGCTAGACGTGTGAGAAATAGTCGCATCTAGGAACAAAACGTTTTATCACTGAAGATCACAGGATTGACGTGAAAGAGCAGTTCAAGATTGACGTTGGAATGGTGACAGGATCTTCGTCTACGAATCCCAGCAACGACGAAGATATTTATTTTGCTAGTCACTTATACCATATTTTGTCCTGAATACTTAAACACTCAGCTGGAAAAAACCTTAATTATTGTATTTAATTTTATTATGATTTCATTTGCCATCTCTGAAATGTACTACCCTTAGGCCGTTATCTGGGGCACAAGCCTACCGATCGCGGTCCTGAAAGCGATGCACTATTATGCCATCCTAAGCCATCTTGATGCCACGAAACGAAAGTTCTGAGTGCCTCCCCCCACCTCTTCAGAAAATAATGTCTGGAAAATTCAAATTGCAAAAGGAAACTTCATATGTTTGATAGTTTTACGACAAATAGTTTTTTAATGGTTTTACGACAAATGGTTTTTTAACGGTTTTACGACAAATGGTTTTTTAATGGTTTTATGACAAATGAAAACAATTGATATTGTTTTACACTATTTTCCTGGTGCTAGAAAATAACACCCCTGTTTTTATTTCTTCTATTATATACAAGATAATACTTTGGTTTTGAAATTTATAATCCATTAAAAAAATTTATGACAGAATATGATAAGGGATGAATGTGAATTGTGAATCTTCATTGAGGTGAAAATATTTGTTAAATAGCAAAACGAATTCTGCTACTTGGGTAGTATTTTGTCAAATGGTGGAAGATTTAAGAGGGATATCGGACGGCGTGTAGCGATAGGAAACAAAATCAATGAGGAACTAAAATATATATACTCGAACCGGACAATATCAAAATCTACTAAGGTGATTGTCCAGAATAGTATTTTGGTGTCAAGTTTGATAAACTGAAATTAAACATGGACGGGGTAAAAAATGAAAACAGATAAATGTTGTGGAAATGCGTCCACTTAAAAGAATACGTGGGGAAACAATGTATAGCGGGACATAATATTAAGTCATTATAGATGAGTGTGAACTTATGGCTGATATGTTGAGTAAGATGAAGAAGAGCCTTCTGAAATGGTTTGGGCAAGTGGAACGAATGACGATGAAATACTAACAAAATTAATACACGTATAGCAAATATGAGTAATAGACGTGATAGAGGTCAGTATTGAGTAAAGTATGGTTGGATCTAACATAGTGTCTTATATATAGAAAGAAAGAGGTTTAAAAAAGGCAGGGGAATTGCAAGAGCTGTATAAGAAGGTGTATGGATGTAGAAGAGACAAAGGATTTGTGTCTAAATAGGAAAGTCTGACGCATATCCTCTCTGCCGACCCCGATAAATATGTATGCGCCATTACAGTATCGGTCAAAGAAACGTTTTCGTTCACCTTGAAAAATCGACATTTCTTTACATAACAATGTTTTATGTAAAAAAAAATTTTATTTATTGTGTAGTAAAATTGTGTTAGTGATATAATATAAATAGACCAAAGCCCGTACGGTTGTCGCCAAAGAAAGAATACGAGAATTGAATTTTGAATACAAGAGAGCGAGACAGGAACACTTCGAAACAGATTGAAATTATACTGAACGAACCGGTGTAAAAGGGGACGATACCAATTTATTTTGAATTGTAATTCATTAAATAATTCATTTATTTCCTATTATATTGAACCTTATAATAACTTGTGTTTACCACTTCGAAACAGATTGAAATTATACTGAACGAACCGGTGTAAAAGGGGATGATGCCAATTTATTTTGAATTGTAATTCATTTATTTCCTATTATATTGAACCTTATAATTACTTGTGCGTATTTATATTATGCTCTTTTTTTTTAATGCAGACAATCATATGTGGCTTTTTCAAGATGTCGGAAACGCGAAAACATTAAAGTCAACATATCTGAAACAAGTCTTCAAGGAAAACTTTATCAACGATTTAAATTGAACAACAGTAATGTTTATACACAAAACATCACATCGTGTATAAAGAGATTTTTGAGAATTAAATAATTCATCAATCAAGATGTACTATACCTTTTTTTATTTTAAACTTTCATCAATGAACCTAAAAAACTTAAGCTGATCTTGCTCCATTCGGTTTTTCACAAATGTAGAATTTGTTTTGCTTCCGTGAATATTTCACGGGTTACAGCTAGTTATTGAAGTTTTCGAAATTTATGATATTTGGAAAAATTGCAATAGCAATGAGAACATTTTATTTCCATAAAACTAATTTGTTAATACAAAAACTGAAAATAACATTATACTCGTATTTATAATTATACTAACTACTCGTACAAAGAAAACAAAATTTAATATTCAGTTTGTCCTCCTTTATTTCGCAATACTGCCTCAATCCTTGAAGGTGTCGAATCAACCAACCCTTTTTAAATGGTCTTCTGAAATTTCTTCGTACCATACTTTTTGTAAAGTTTCTATCAATGTCCATTTCGTTTAAGGTTTTTTTTTGTTGGATTTTAGCTTCTATTGTAGCCCACAGGTTCTCTTTGGGGTTCAAATCGGGGCTGTTAACTTTGCTATTCTTGGGTCGAAATCCCATTTTTTGCGATAAATTCCTTTTCATGAAATTACGGAGACAAAATGCAATTTTTTTTTGTTTTAAATGTTAACCGTGATACATACTAATAGAAAAAAATAACACTTACAGTTCTAGCACGGTGGCAAAGCGCAGAATCGTCCAGGAATATGCACTCAGTTTCGTGCGAATAGTGCATTTCAATAGTTGGAAATTAATTTACGTATAAATTTTTATTTTATTTTTCGGCATTCACTGTCCTAACGATGATTGCCAGTTGATCCAACCCATGGTATGAAAATATCCCCAGATTATCTGACCTGCTGGATATTTGTCTGTTGGCTGAATGCACTATGCGCACGAAACATACATTTCCAAGAACTCCAATAATTTGTTTATTTCATAATATGTTGCAACTTTTGCCAGTTGAATTACTTAAAAATATCACTAACACAATTTTACTACACAATAAATAAAAAAATATATACATAAAATATTGTTATGCAAAGAAATGTCGTTTTTTTTCAGGTGAACACCTTTCTTTGACCGCTACTGTATTTGGTTCATTTGTAGATTATCAATACAGCTTTTCTATTTTCTGAGATATGTATATTTCCAAACTTCACAAGCAGTAAAACGAATTTTGACTTTTAAAATATCAACTTCATTGATTCAACTTATTATTCGTGTCGTATAAACACTGTCGTCATGTCGTAAGTCTGCTGTCTCGGAACATACAATTAGCCTTGTAAAACATTTTGAACACTTAAAAATACATACACACACATACATATCGTCATGTTAAAATTAAATATGACGTTTGTCAAAAAAGTACATACCAACATCATGCCGTCTCTCTGAAGCACATGATCGCGTCACTCAAAGAGGTCAATTCACGATATGATTTGAACTCAAATGAAAGATTTGAATTCAAATCATATCGTGAATTGACCTATTGGACGTTGTGGGCAGGCAGAAAAAACAGAGCTCCAATTTATTCTACTTAAGTACACAACTTTCACCTCCTCCGCATCCATACATCTCGCCGTGCACAATATTCCATTATTCACACTTCTCACTTTAACTTATTTTAAAATCGGGTCCATTTGATCCTGCCATGTTTTCCTTGGTCTACCCACTTTCTGACTTGTATACTCGTTTATTTACTTTTTCGTTATTCATTTTCTCTACATGTCCAAACTATCTTAAAGTTCCTTTTTTTCTTCTCACTTAAAACATCCATGCGTTCATTTCTGATGTCTTTGATGTGATTTAATTTATACATTGACATTTTTTCTTAGTACACGCATGAGCACAGCAAAAAAATATGTTTTTTTTTTGCTGTCGAAATCAAGTTTCGCTTCCATACATCAAGGTGGGTACCAATACACTATAATGTATTGTCATTTTTGTTACTTTGTTCTCAAAATTTTACTCCTTTCTGAATGAACATCTCTTTGAAAGATATTAAAAAAATGCAATGGAGATATCCCATTAAGGGACTTGTAATTTGGTTCATTAATTGTTCTTTGAATAGTCAGGAATTCGGAAGATAAAAATGACTTCACAGATGGAAATAAGCAGATTACTAGACTAATTATGAGTATCGCATGACAAGCGCACGTAAACACGTTTGAGCGAGCTATTTTCATATAAATCTTCGAATTAATCGTCTGGCACCTGCAACAATGTTGCACCAGTCACCAGGTCCAACTTTCTTTCGCAAGTGTTTGCTATATATGTTGGCGGACCAAAGGGACGTATCCAATATAGTAATCCAAAATAAGTTCGAGGTAATCCAATTGACGCTAAATAATGAAGATATTTCTCTAAATTTAACTATTGTAGACATTGATGTGCATACCGTTTAATGCAATTCTAATGGTAAATCTAACATTGGTAAAATTGAAAGCAAGTTTGTTCAAATAAAGTTCGAACTATCTTAATTGATGCTAAATAATAAATATATTACTCTAGCTTGTATTTTTTCAGACGTCGATGACATTTGCTGCACATGCTGGCGCCAAATCTAATATTGACAACCCAAAGTAAGTTTGTTCAAATAAGTTTATATTTGAGTTATTCCAATTGATCCTAAATAATACATATACGAGTATTTCTCTATCTTGTATTTTTTCAGACGTCGATGCACATGCTGGCGCCAAATCTAATATTGGCAACCCAAAGTAAGTTTGTTCAAATAAGGTTATTTTCGAGTTATTCCAATTGATCCTAATACATACATGCATACAAGATATACATGTTGTTTGCTAATATTAGCAGCCCAAAGTAAGTTTGTTCAAATAAGGCTATTCTCGAGCTATTCCAATTAATCCTAAATAATACATACATTTCTCTAGCTTGTATTTTTTCAGACGTCGATATACGAGTACATGATGTTTGCTGCACATGCTGGCGCCAAATATAATATTGGTAACCCAAAGTAAGTTTGTTCAAATAAAGTTATTTTCGAGTTATTCCAAGTGATCCTAATACATACATACATACAATATATACATGCTGTTTGCTAATATTAGCAACCCAAAGTAAGTTTGTTCAAATAAGACTATTTTCGAGTTATTCCACTTAATCCTAAATAATACATATATTTCTCTAACTTGTATTTTTTCAGACGTCGATATACATGCTGTTTGCTGCACATGCTGGCGCCAAATCTAATGTTGGTAACCCAAAGTAAGTTTATTCAAATAAAGTTATTTTCGAGTTATTCCAAGTGATCCTAATACATACATACATACAAGATATACATGCTGTTAGCTAATATTAGCAACCCAAAGTAAGTTTGTTCAAATAAGGCTATTTTCGAGTTATTCCACTTAATCCTAAATAATACATATATTTCTCTAACTTGTATTTTTTCAGACGTCGATATACATGCTGTTTGCTGCACATGCTGGCGCCAAATCTAATGTTGGTAACCCAAAGTAAGTTTATTCAAATAAAGTTATTTTCGAGTTATTCCAAGTGATCCTAAATAATATAGATATTTATCTAACTTGGTTTCCTTGAGACTGGTATCACGTGAAATGAATTTGTTAATTCCTTAGCAAGGAATCATGTGCCACCGATGAACCCCAGTTTCAGACAGTACGAGTAAAACTACATAGATACATACCATCACGCTCGTGGCAGGCAGAGAGGACAGATAGCCAGATTTTCCTATCTTGACACACATCCTTAACCCTCCCTTCCCTGTGATGTGCAACTAGTAAACATTGTTTCTAAATACTTTAATATCTCTATAAATATAATAAATAATCGGTTCAGATTTTAGGTATTCCTTCATAATACGTTTACGCATTGAATGAAAAAAATAATAGTAATAATAATCTTATTTATATTATTTTTTTATCGCTTATCGGCCACATCAGATATACAATATTTTGTGAAAATCGGGAATGAATTCACCAATACAATCAAACGTGTGCCAGTGTGTGACGTAGGTATATTAATTCTAAAAAACCGCTATGGGTGAGCAAGCGACGCTATTCACGTCTCACTCTACTTCGGTATATGGGAACGCAAGAAATAGAATTTCAATTCGCTCGCTACAGTAGCTTTCGGGCATCTATTTGAGGTTGTCACTTCGCCCGTTTTGTAAACGTCGGCCGATGTTTTTTTCATGTTTTCAGCAATAAAATTTCAATTATTATTACTTTTGACTTCAAATTTAATTATGTTAATTTAGGCGATTGGCTATGAATATTTTTATTTTTCCGATTTTAAATCACTCATTTTTACATGTGTATTGAATACGCAGCACCGGAACGCGCGGATTTTTTTAACACAGGAAGGGAAACGTTAATCTCTTCTACATCCATACACCTTTTCTTAAAGCTTCTACGCTCTCTCTGAATTCTAGGTTTCCTTCATTTAAAATTTCATTCACTTGATCTAACCATAATTTCCTTTGCCTTCCTTTCACATGCTTTTCTTTCACATGCCTTCCACTCACATATGCACTATTACATATATTTATTACATTAGCCTTTTTTCATTCCTTCGTCTCGCATGCCCTAACCATCTCAGAGTCCTCTTCTTCATCTTACTCAACACATCAGCTTTAACTTTACATTCATTCCTAATCACTCATTTCTGTATTCTATCATACATCTTCATCCCCTATATTATTCTCAGTGCACGCAGTACTACAGCTTTCATTCGGCTCCCAACTATATTTATGTCAATAACTGATCTTTTAAATAAAGCCAAACACGATATTTGACACCGATTGGCATTGGATTGGGGTATAACTGACTAAATAAGAGTTATAGAGATATAAATCAATCCAGCGATTTATCCATTTGGACCTATTTATTAAATGAGATGGAGCAAGGTGGCAATGCCAATCATGTGTTGCTTGCGGATGGACTGCATAAAATGGTAGTCACCTTTACAGAATGAATATTGTGGAAGATCCTGGCTGCGAGTGTGGATTGAATGATAAAATAATAGGTCATATGGTTTTCCAAAGTTTTTTACATAACAGATTTGATTTACTAAATGTAATATTTCGGCAACGTTCAATGAATGTTGTATTTCTTCTTTCTTTGAAAAACTTTCTTATAATTTTCTATAGGTTTTTTTATGATCGATTGTTATTTTTTTGACGTTTAATCAGTTAAAGCTCTAAATTGTCTAAAAATTGTAGATTTAATATTGGTATTTCTCCTTTCTTTGAAAAACTTTCTAGCCATTTTTTAATGATCAATTGTTATTTTTTTGACGTTTAATCAGTTAAAGCTCTAAATTGTCTAAAAACTGTAGATTTAATATTGGCATTTCTTCTTTCTTTGAAAAACTTTTTTATAATTTTCTAGAGATTTTTTTATGATCGATTGTTATTTTTTTGACGTTTAATCAGTTAAAGCTCTACATTGTCTAAAAACTATAGATTTAATGTTGGTATAGCTTCTTTCTTTGAAAAACTTTTTTATAATTTTCTAGAGATTTTTTAATGATCGATTGTTATTTTTTTGACGTTTAATCAGTTAAAGCTCTAAATTGTCTAAAAATTGTAGACTTCACTTATTAAAATTATTTTTATAATAGCATTTTGGCTTTAATGTGGAAGCGCAAATTATCATATTTTGGGTAAGTTGCCTATAAAAAAATATTATTTTTGATCTATGGAACTGCCTCTCGATCTGAGAGAAACTCGAGCACCATTGACGAGATTCCAATTGACATTCTCTTCTAGTATAAAGTATGAAATTATTCAGATACTTTTAGGGCGGAAAAAATATTTTTCACAAATGGGTGGCACTGCTCTTAGCGGAGTCCTGCTGCGTACCGTAATACTGCAACAGTGTTGCTGCACACGGCACTTCTTCAGCCCCCCAAGGTGTGACACACTGCACCTAACGACAGCTCCGCCCGGAAGAAACCATATATCACCGCCTAATTACAGCTTCTCTTCATGTCACTCCGCAAGACAATAAACACTTATAATTTTCTAAAAGTGCACATCCATACACCTTGAAAAGTGCCGAAGCGTTTTAAATATAAAATGTTTATGCGAGAACATCATCACGATCATCTGTTTTACGAGCTAAGATGAATTATGGCTGTCTGCATGATTTTCTACCACATATCTCTTTTATTAGCATTCCTCCCCCAATTGGTTACATCCAGCCACCTCAGCTTTAAAACTCCCCATTTTTGTATGCCTCATCGGATCGCTGACTTAATCCTTCATTACAGGGTGAGTGTCCTGTATGCTGTATATCATCATCATCATCATTGTCAACCAGGGTCGATCCACTGCTGGATGAAGGTCTCCCCAAGTTGACTCCAAACAGTTCGGTCCTTTGCTCGCCTATGCCACGTGATGCTGCCATGCTTCTTGATTTCGTCCATCCAGCGTACCTTCGGTCTTCTTCTAGGCCTCTTTATGCCTCTCGGGTACCATTGGATTATTTCGGATGTCCATCGGGAGTCTGACATTCTGGCTACGTGTCCGGCCCATTGCCACTTCATTCTTTTGCACACCTTTATAATGTCTTCTACCTTTGTTATATTGCGAATCCAGGTGTTTCGTTAACGGTATCTTTTAGTATATCCCAACATGCATCTCTCCATGCCCCTTTGTGCGGTCTGGAGCTTTTGTGTGTTCTTTACTGTGAGCGTCCATGTCTCGCAGCCATATGTAAGTACTGGAAGAATGCACTGGTTGTAGACCCTTCGCTTCAAGGATATTGGGAGATTACTTTTGAAGATGTTGTTCAAACGTCCAAATGAGCTCCACGCCAGTTTTGTCCTTCGTGCTATCTCCTCCGATATGCCACCTACAAAGGAAATAAGTTGGCCCAGATACACATATTCCTGGACAAGTTCTAGCGGCTTTCCATCTACGTTTATTGGTTTTGGGGTAGCAAAGCCGTTCATCATATATTTGGTTTTTGAGATATTCATTTTTAAACTAACTCCTTTGCTGACCTCTGCCAATTCTTGTAGTTGGTGCTGAAGATCATTCGGGTTTTGTGAGAATACAACGATATCGTCTGCAAATCTCAAATGGCTCAGGTATTTTCCATCAATCGCCAGCCCTTTATTTTTTTTTATTATATATAGTAAGTACTAACTTTTACTGCGCTAGCTTCGCCATACAATGTATATAGGTAGATAAAACTCTTCGGTATACTCACACGTCTGTCTCCACGCCTCATTGTCATAGATTGGATTAAACATTCTACGGAGAACCTTTATCTCAAAGATGTCCAGAACTTATTCGAACAACTTTGTAAGTATATAGTTGGCCTTTTATGTTCCTAAAACTGAACAAGATAAACGGACAGGGAACAAGGTAAACGGAGCACTTAATATTATAAACAACTGCATAATATCAACAGTGGCTAAAATGACTATACCAATAGTGTATTGGTGTCCACCTTGATGTATGGAAGCGAAACTTGGACGAAGGATAAGGGTAAGATTAATGCTATGGAGAAGCATGCTCTAAGGAAAATTTGAGGAGTGTCAATGTTTGAAAAATAGTAGAATGATCAAAAATTAATGCATGGATAAAATATGGTTGTTTTAAGTAAAATGAAGAAAGGTGCTTTAACCCTTCCCTTACGGTGATAAAATTGAAACGCGCGCTCCGGTGTTGGGTAGTGAGTACGCGATCAAAAATTTGCGATTTTAAATCGGAAAAATAAGAACATTCATAAATAATCCCCTTAATTAATTATAATTGAAGTTAAAAATTATAATAATTCAGATTTATTTGCTGAAAACATTAAAAAACCATCTGGCAATGCTCACGGAACGGGCGTAGATCTAGTCTCGTTGCCAGCCCAACAGCTACTGCGGCGCGGCAGGGTTGGTGCCTAACCCGGGCGTGGCTTACACTTGCGAGGCTGAGACAATTGAGCTCCTCGCTATTCAGTGGAGTATGCAAAAGTGAAATGCGAATATAGTGTCGCGCTTCCCGCATACTCTTCACCTATCGTCAAGACCCAAGATCGAGGCACTCACAGCGTTTAAATGCGAATTTGTTTCCGATATTCAGAAAATACTTACGATGTAGTCGATAAATTCTGATTATTATTAATATTTTTTTTTAAATCAATGCGTAAATATATTATGGAGGAATACCTAAAATCTTAACCTTGTATTTATTATATTTATAGAAATATTGATGGTTATTAGAAGCAACGTGTAGAAGATACCCAACACAGGGAAGGAAAGGTTAAAATGGTTTGGACATGTGGAGAGAAACGCAAGTGGACCAGATTTTGAAAGAAGGTAAAGTGAAATGTTTGAATTATAAAATATTTTGCATGACGAGATGTACACGTATAAACGTGGAGGAGACAAAAGTTATGTTTGAATAGAAAAGTTTGGAGATCTGTTATCTCTGCCTACCCCGCAAGGGACACGGCATGATAATATGTATGCATGAACAAAGGAGTTAGTTCTTTGTTTCATTTACCCGCATATGAGTAGCAATAATTATTATACGTTACAAGTAGCGAAGGGGAGGTCTGCCTGCTGGTGTGAGGGAGGAAGCGAGGTGGGCAGGGGCATCCTCACGCATAACACCTGTGTCCTGCACCGAGCATCCGCCCCGCCAGCCGCCCACCGCATCAGCCGTAGGACTCGCAGGTGTTCTGCATTAGTGGGGGTACCTTCAGGGCCTCTGCTAGGGAATGAACCGTTCATATGTTAAATTTATACCCGGTATTTAGATGACCTCAGTGACATAGTAAGTAAAACGAATGTTTACCTTGATTTGACTGCGAAAAAAATATATAAAAATGTCTCATAAAAAAATATTGAAAAGTTACTGTTACCTCTCGGCGTTCGGTAGTATTAAAATTAGTTAAATGATGAATTCAATTATGTTCGTCTTCATTAGTTCTTAACCTGATGCCCCGATTAACATAGCTGAAAACAATATTGTCTCCCGGTCACACAGTTTAATATGGCCGCGTTACCAACGCAAATTTGATTAGGTGTAAAATGCAAATATTTTTTTAAAAATTGTAAACAAAATTAAAGGTAAAAAATATTGACAAATGTGAGTGGGAGGCGTGGTGAAGGAAGATCAAGGAAAGTATGGTGAGATCAAGTGAATTTAATTTAAAAAAAAAAGGAAATTTGACAAGTTAGAGAAATGGCAGGAGCGATGTGAGAAGTTAAGACAATACGTGAGCATTTCTTACTTTCAACTAGTTGAGAAATACATTTATGATAAAATGTAATGTGATCGTAGTTTCTTAAGTTGAATATGAAATATCAGAAAACTATTCTGTATTCTTAAGTTGAATATGAAATAAACAAAACTACTCTGTATTTTTAAGTTGAATATGAAATATACAAAACTATTCTGTATTCTTAAGTTAAATATGAAATAAACAAAACTATTCTGTATTCTTAAGTAGAATATGAAATATACAAAACTATTCTGTATTCTTAAGTTGAATATGAAATATACAAAACTATTCTGTATTCTGAAGTTGAATATGAAATAAACAAAACTATTCTGTATTCTTAAGTTGAATATGAACTATACAAAACTATTCTGTATTCTTAAGTAGAATATGAAATATACAAAACTATTCTGTATTCTTAAGTTTAATATGAAATATACAAAACTATTCTGTATTCTTAAGTTGAATATGGAATATACAAAACTATTCTGTATTTGTTGAAGGTTTTTGGGTGTAACGAAATGTTAAAAGGTAGTACATTGTGGACAGTATTGGGAAGTTAAGGGTTGCTTAGAAAGTATTCAGCACTTGGTCTGCTAGGTGTTGCAGACATCAACAGCAAGATGGAGGAGAGGCGGATGGATTGAGATGGTATGGGCACGTTGGACGCTGAGCACCCGATCACATTGGGAACCAGGCAATCTCCATGGATCTTCCTCGAATAACAACTAGAGGAAGACCAAAGAATTCATGGTTGGTGCAAAAGAATAACCTGCTGCAGAGGCACGGCCTGGGGGACGTAGTCCGGGACAGAAGAGCATACAACCTGAGGACGAGGAGAGCTGACCCCAACAGTCTTTGCAGACAATGAGTTGGGATGGAACCAAGGAGAAGAAGAAGAAGGTCTGCTGGTATCTTGGACTATCCACATTTGGCTCAAAAAAGTTGTCAGTGTATGGATAGGGGATATAATTCGGAAACTATGTATGCTCGCAGGCTAATCTAGGGGAAGGCGCACAGTGGCTGGATACTTCTGCTTCCGTGTTTTCAATGTCCTTTCTCCCCTGAAACATCCAATTCCTAGACAAATGATTTAATCCTTAAACGTTTCTACAACACTCCTGCTCCCAGTTAACAAATCACAAGTGCACGTTTCCTATGGGACCTTTTTTTTATCCGCTTGGCATGGATTTATCCTGTTACATAAATAGGGTCTGCTTCTAGCGTTAGCTTATTCGTTAGGAAGAATATCAGCCAGGACTCTTCTCATACTGCTAGGTGGTGCCGAGAATATATCAACAGTGTCATTCAGTTGGTTCAATATCTCTATACCACGCGTGACTGAGTGTTTAGCCGTGATATTCGTCCTGTAAGTTGGTATGCAGAACAGAGGGTGATTCATTGCATGGCTTTATTTATAAAGGAACAAATAAATTTTGTACTTCTAAAATCACGTGACAGTTAAAATCAACCTTGAAAAACCTTTAGCAGGAATATCGTAATGGAGTATTGCCTTTTTTTTTCAATGCTTCTATAGTTGCACACCGTGAGAATTGCATGGCTATATTTATTAGGTATAATACATATAAACTTAGTGCTTCTAGAATCGCGGGACACGGGACGCGGGACACAATCACGACCTAATACTACACTCCAAAATACTATGTGTTGAAAACAGGGCTCACAATATAAACAACATGTAAACGATTCCTATAAAATCTACTGCATTGCGGAAGGCAATGTGAAACCTCCACACTATTTTTTTTAAGAAAATCACTTGAATATGCTCAACAATTTGTGGGTCACGTTTCTCACGAATGAAATAACGACGAAAAAATATATTTGAAAAACATTGTAACCACTGCCAGAAATTGGCATACACTAAGTTACATACTTGTATCTATTCATGGGAGGAAAACTGCCTCAAAACAATAAACCAGGCATCCATAACTTATGCGATAGTGTGTCAAACCAAAAATATACGTCAAATAAGTCAACATGAATGATGAACGGTTTTCGAACCTGTCTTTAAACCGGCTGCCTACTGACGACGCATATGTTGTACAGAATAAAACAGCCCTGTACACATTTACCATTGCAAGACTCTGTCTCTAATAATACATTATTACAAACTTGTCCTTGTTGTTTCTTCTCTCCAGGCCATTCCTGTTCTTGTGTGGGAATATTATACGACTATACGTCAAATAAGTCAACATGAATGATGAACGGTTTTCGAACCTGTCTTTAAATCGGCTGCCTACTGACGACGCATTTGTTGTACAGTGTAAAACAGCCCTGTACACATTTACTATACCATTGCAAGACTTTCTCGAACAATACATTATTGCAAACTTGTCCTTGTTGCGTCTTCTCTCCAGGCCGTTCCTGTTCTTGTGTGGGAATATTATATGACTATACGTCAAATAAGTCAACATGAATGATGAACCGTTTTTTGAACCTGTCTTTAAACCGGCTGCCTACTGACGACGCATTTGTTATACAGTGTAAAACAGCCCTGTACACATTTACTATACCATTGCAAGACTGTCTCGAACAATACATTATTGCAAACTTGTCCTTGTTGCGTCTTCTCTCCAGGCCGTTCCTGTTCTTGTGTGGGAATATTATACGACTACAAGGGATAAATGGATAAAATAAATATACACAACATTGCTGTCTCGCAGTTCTACATATTTTGCTCTGTGTAATTTTAAATCCAATATATAAAAAGGTGTAAAAAGACACCTTGAAATTTTTCAATTATTTTTAAATCAACTATTGTAAAATTCGCGTTATACGCAGGAAATTAAGATAACGAAGGATAACATTAAAGTAAAAATCACAAATAACATTAAAAATTATCCTAATGAGGAAGATGATCCTGCGCTGCTACCAACATATTGGTGTTCGGTTCTTTCTTTATGTTTATGATACTCGTATTTGAAAAAGAGAGTAATCACTATGGCTTGAACTCTATGTTATACAGTAGATGAAACATGCACGAACGGTTTTTCTACATTTTCTCACCAAGTGATGAATATCTCGTTCGGAGTCTCGGTCCAATGGTAGGACGCCTTACTCCTTCATCGGATAAGTTCTGACTGATATGATATTTAATTAGATATTTTGGTTATTTTTTAGGAGACGGGGAAGGATAGTTTTTTTTGAATTTTTGATGAATGATTATGAGAAATAATAAGAACGTTAAGTACTTGTATACATGTGATGATATATAAATATTATTACATACGAATATACATATATTTGTGGATGTGCGATATCACACACGGTTATATATATATTAGATGGGTGTGGGTGAAAATAATGGAGGTGAGATGATGGTGAGTAAAGCATAAAATTTTGTATATATTTAGGTATGTGGGGAGACGTGTGTGACTTTAAAAAAAAATTTAAATACATATATATAATAAATATGGGAGATACGCTGTTGCCTATGGAGGAAGGCTGTCGTCTGCCGGTGGAGGTGTCAGTGATGGTGTAGAGTACGGGGGGCGTTCAGAGTGACGGGGGCATTTGCAGTTGGGGGCGTTCAGAGTGGCGGAGACGTTTACTGATGGGGGGCGCGGAGAATAGATTTCGGACGTGGGTGCCTAAATTTGGTGTTCGCGTTGTAGTTTTCTTGAGGTTTTATGACGGGGTTGGGATGTCTGGATATAGAACTGTAAAACTTTTCGGCCAGAGCGCGCATGTGTTCGGGGATTGTTCTACATTTTCTTATCTTCTCTTCTTTTTATGCTTCCACCGTCCCCTTATTTTTATTTAACCGCCCCCTGGATAGTTCCAGCCCCCCGCCCCTCCAGAGGGTGGTATCACCTTCTTCTGGGACCACTAGTTTTATGTAACTATATGGTATATAGTTTTATGTTCCTGACATTCGAAGCACAAACAAATTGATCTAATTTCGACTGGCAATAAGAACTTAATTGACATATGCTCGTCCTTCGTTTTAGGGGCTCTCCCTTTTATATTGCATTTTATTACACTTTGCCTGGCAGGTTTATAACTATGTCGTATATAGTACAACCTGGCAGGTTTATAACCATGTGGAAATTTCTTCCAGCCAACCAGAACGATACTAAAAATACCTTTAATGAAAACCACAATGGAATCCTTTTATTTAATTCTGGAATCGTGCCAATAACGCCTAGATCAGAAAACAGGTAATTTACAAACTAGGCTTTGGAGGTTATTTTGAACAGGGCCTCGGACATTGACATTTTCACAATTTCAGAAAATGTTTTTAAAGAAAATATTTTGAGTTTTTTGAGTAAAGGAAATTAGTTGGCTTTACAATTATTTCTTCTTTATTAATTTTTATTTCTTATTATAGCATATAAGACTTGCTCCGTCCTTGGCATGCTTTAAGAAGCGACTGAAAAAACTCTTAATTTCTAGTCAGTAAAATAACGTGTTTCGTTCCTGATTTATCTTTTCCTTTCCTCTCCACCATCCCTTTCTTTTCTTTTGATTGATGATATCTCACTTTATATGAAAAATAATGTTCGGATGATTGTCCATATTTGTAGGGTTTGTGGGCATGTGCTCACGTATAAGTTTATTGATTTCGTGGGGATGGATAGTCATTTGAATGATTTATGCGACCACGTAACTTGCATCATTTACTTTTGTCTGGTTGGTTGGAAGAGATTGCCACCTGGCAATAATCCCGTCAGATTGTATTTGCAATAAAAATGCTAAATAATCATTATCTTGAAGCTTTGTATGTAATTAGGTTTAAGTGCATTTTTTTTAAATGCATATATTATTTCCTACACGCATGGACGAAAAAGAAAATAACACAGACGATACGCACGATTCCTGCTTAGTGCACAAGTGTGCCGACCAGTCGAAGAGGCCAGTCAACGGAGTCGACCTTCCTTCCACGCACAGTAGATGACGCTGTTGCGCTGCGTGGTGCGGCATGCGGTGTAGTGTCTAGACTGGTACAGTGTATATAATACTTGGCCGGAACAGACTGCCGTGTGAACGCACTTCACTGTATTATAGGGGACAGGAAGTAAAGACCACCTCTTCGCCGTTGTGCTCGCCTGGTACCTACTTCTAACATCATGATACCGTGTCGAATAAGGGTCACTCCAAGTTTAGTTACAATTTCATTTGATTTAAAATACATGGTAAATATATTTATTTATTTAACACTTTTATTGCAAAAATATATTTGGCGGGCTTATTGCCAGGCGGCAATATCTTCCAACCAACCAGACAAAAGTAAATAAAACAAGTTACGTAGTCGCATAAATCATTCAAATGACTATCCATCCCCACGAAATCCATAAACATATACGTGAGCACATGCCCACGAACCCCACAAAAACGGACAATCACCCGAACATTATTTTTCATGTAAAGTGAGATATCATCAATCAAAAGGAAAGGAAGGGATGGTGGAGAGGAAAGGAAAAGAAAAATCAGGAATGAAACACGTTATTTTACTGACTAGAAATTAAGAGTTTTTTCAGTCGCTTCTTAGAGCATGCCAAGGATGGCGCGAGTCTAATATTAACGGAGCGAGTCTTATATGCTATAAGAAGAAATAAAAATTAATAAAGAAGAAATAATTGTAAAGCCAACTAATTTCCATTACTAAACAAAACTCAAAATACTTTCTTTAAAAACATTTTCTGAAATTGTGAAAATGTCAACCTCCAAAGCCTGGTTTGTAAAATATTTGTCGTCTGATCTAGGCGTTATTGGTATGATTCTAGAATTAAAACAAAAAGGATTCCATTCTGGTCTTCATTTAAGGTATTTTTAGTATCGTTCTGGTTGGCTGGAAGAAATTTCCACATGGTTATAAACATGCCAGGTTGTACCAGGTTGTGTGTTTCTCCTCTCTAAGTACATGACCCAAAAAGGACACCTTTCGGATTTTAATATTAGTCAGCAACTCTCTTTAAACTTTGGCTCTTTGAAGAACCCTCGTGTTGCTGACCATATCCGTCCAGGGTTATGGTCATTCTCCGGTGCATCCACATTTCGAATGCTTCCAGTCGGTTCATACTACCAACTTTGAGGGTCCATGATTCCACTCCATATAATAACACTGACCAAACGTAGCATTTGACTAACCGTTGTCGAAGTTTCAAGTTTATATCATCTTTAAAATATATTTTTTTCTAATTATAATAAGTACAGGAGAGGGGAAGGGGAGTAGGTAGTCATCTAAAAGATGGCATTAGTCATCTAAAAGATGGCATTAGTCATCTAAAAGATGGCATTAGTCATCTAAAAGATGGCAAAGAAACATATTTAACAGAGGCATATTATTGAAATCAACTTGTTTGTTTGTAGTCTTGAGACTTAATTTATTAAAAAAAACTATATCACAAAATGAAACAAACGTCTTTTTAAGATTCAAGAAAAAAAATTGTAAATTATTTATTTTATTTGTCTATGTATAGTAAATGACACCATCTATCCTTGTCTGACCTTTAATTTTTATTTTTTTCCTTTTTGTACTGTTAAAACGTCAAACCCACGTTAAATTAAAATATTTCGTTACAATGTATGCTGCAAGTGTTCCTTGATACTCGCATCTTGTAGCTCGCAGTGCACAATTGAATTGGTGTCTAGACAGGTACTTACTTGGCCAGTCCAGGCTGCCGTGCGAACGCTTAGCATTGCAGAACAGGATGTTGAAACCGCCCTTTTACCTTTCTGCTATCCTGGTATTTCTAATATCAAGACTGTTTCTTATTCTTACAGAAAAGAAATTTAGATATTCATACGTATCTTAAAAGGCAATTTCGCGTCATAAGTTGTTAATACGCAAATAATTTATTAACTAAGTTGGACGAAATTATGTATAATAATTTTTTTGTGGAATATATTTGAGCTGAGTAACTGTTATGCAACTAATATATTATGTAAAATATATTTGGGATGAATAGCTGTTATGCAACTAATATATTATATAAAATAGATTTAGGCTGAGTAGCTGTTATGCTACGAATATGTAAAATATATTTGGGCAGAGTAGCTGTTATGCCACGAACATGTAAAACAGATTTGGGCTGAGTAGATGTTATGCTACGAATATGTAAAATACATTTGGGCTGAGTAACTGTTATGCTACGAATATGTAAAATACATTTGGGCTGAGTAGCTGTTATGCTACGAATTTGTAAAATATATTTGGGCTGAGTAGCTGTTATGCTACGAATGTGTAAAATAAATTTGGGCTGAGTAACTGTTATGCTACGAATATGTAAAATACATTTGGGTTGAGTAACTGTTATGCTACGAATATGTAAAATACATTTGGGCTGAGTAGCTGTTATGCTACGAATATGTAAAGTACATTTAGGCTGAGTAACTGTTATGCTACGAATATGTAAAATACATTTGGGCTGAGTAGCTGTTATGCTACGAATATGTAAAATATATTTGGGCTGAGTAGCTGTTATGCTACGAATATGAAAAATACATTTGGGCTGAGTAACTGTTATGCTACGAATATGTCAAATATATTTGGGCTGAGTAGCTGTTATGCCACGAACATGTAAAATAGATTTGGACTGAATAGCTGTTATGCTACGAATATGTAAAATATATTTGGGCTGAGTAGCTGTTATGCTACGAATATGTAAAGTATATTTGGGCTGAGTAACTGTTATGTTACGAATGTGTAAAATACATTTGGGCTGAGTAACTGTTATGCTACGAATATGAAAAATACATTTGGGCTGATTAGCTGTTATGCTACAAATATGACAACAAATATACAGTAAATACTTGTAGAACACTTTTTTGTATAAAGTATTGTATTGCACTAACGTTAAATACTCGTAATCTGGTGGATTTATTGCTATGTAGCATTCTTTTTCAAACAATCAGAAATGTTTTTCAAAGTCCTTAAATCAAAATAACACCTAAATACTTTTTAAAAAACTGAGTACCAACGGAAATCAAATCCGCGACCCTCAGGTTAAAAGACATACGTCTTACCAACTAGGCTATAGAAGCAGCCTCTTGTAATAAAATTTACTTTGAAAATTATTTAGTACAATTTATAATCAACTTCCCAGCAGACATCTTGAAACTCAAAAAATATTATTTTTTTATTGTTCTTTTGTGTTATTTAATTTCAAAGATATTTGAACAACTACAAAATATTTATTACAACAACTTTGCAACTACAACTCCAATATTGTAGGCCACCGGCTCTCAATCTTTTCGTAAATGCGTATCACTAGCAAAAATGTGTCTTATATGCAAATAAGAAGTTAAGACTAATAATTTATTATTCTTGATGAAGATCTTGGATCTGTTGTCGCTGC
The DNA here is from genome assembly GCA_949825065.1 of Odontocerum albicorne. Classification (NCBI taxonomy): domain Eukaryota; kingdom Metazoa; phylum Arthropoda; class Insecta; order Trichoptera; family Odontoceridae; genus Odontocerum; species Odontocerum albicorne. The sequence continues at coordinate 2,167,470 of OX463845.1, forward strand.
ACTCATTCTTGGGAGGCAGAGCACCAGCTGTCTCTTTACTTGTCTCTTCTTGAGTTTGTCTCCACCCATCTTATCTACTTGGTCACGCCATTACTGTATCTCTTCCTGCTCCATCAGATGATATATTCTGTGTTGCAGGTCTATCGATTGTGAAAGTTTGTGATCTAAGAAATTTTCCTTCAATAGGTATTGACATTTATTTTATTTGTTTCTATAAAAAATACTGAATAAAAAAAAGAAATAGTACCAAAATGATCAAGATCCAAGAATGAATGTTGCAAAATCTCAAGTAATGGTGAAAGAAAAGTATGAAGGGAAAATAAAATGCGTTATATGGTTGGGAAATGCGTTATATGGTTGGGAAATGCGTTATATGGTTGGGAAATGCGTTATATGGTTGGGAATGTGTTATATGGTTGGAAAATGCGTTATATGGTTGGGAAATGCGTTATATGGTAGGGAATGCGTTATATGGTTGGGAAATGCGTTATATGGTTGGGAAATGCGTTATATGGTTGGGAAATGCGTTAAATGGTTGGGAAATGCGTTATATGGTAATGTGGGGAAATGAAAGATTGGAGCAAGTTGAGGAATTCTGTCATTTGGGTTGTATTTTCTTAGGTGAGGAAAAAGTTAAGAGGGATATCAAACGGTGTGAAGCGAAAGGAAATAAAGTAATTGGGGCATTATAATATATATACTCAAACTGGACAGTATCAAAATCTGCCGAAATGATAGTTCACAATATTATTTTGGTGACAACTTTAATGAAATTGTTTATTGGCCTTTCCAGTTCACCGCTCCTCTTTGTTTACGCCGTCCTTTACTGTTCATGCAGTGAGACTCTGGAATCAGTTACAAACCAATATAAGACTCGCTCCGTCCTTGGTATGCTTTAAGAAGAGACTGAAAAAACTCTTAATTTCTAGTCAGAAAAATAACGTGTTTCATTCCTGATTTTTCTTTTCCTGTCCTCTCCACCATCCCTTCCTTTCCTTTTGATTGATGATATCTCACTTTATATGAAAAATAATGTTCGGGTGATTGTCCGTCTTTGTGGTGTTCGTGGGCATGTGCTCACGTATGTGTTTATGGATTTCGTGGGGATGGATAGTCATTTGAATGATTTATGCGACCATGTAACATGCTTCATTTACTTTTGTCTGGTTGGTTGGAAGAGATTGCCGCCTGGCAATAAGCCCGTCAGATTGTATTGCAATAAAAGTGTTAAATAAATAAATAATTAATAGGAGGGAAGCGTGGACGTGGAAAAGACTGAGAAGAGTCTAATAAATGTTGTAGAAAACAGTCATTGAGAAATATACGTCAAGTGACAATGCTCAATAGAATATAGAATAAGCGATAAGAGATTAATGTCAATTTAAGACTGATGTGTTAAGTAAGATAAAAGGAAAGCATACTGATATGGTTTTGGCATGTGGAACGAATGAATGACGAAATACTAACAAAACAGATATATAGTGTAAATGTGAGTGGAAGGCATGTGAGAAGAAGATCAAGGAAATTATGGTTGGGTCAAGTGAATTCTATTCTGAAAGAAGGAAACGTAGTCAGAAATACCGAAGATGCGTGTATGTCAAGAAAGGAAAGTCTGGCGTTCTGTCTTATGTGCCAACCTCTAAAAGGGCATTGCGTGACGTTATTTATATATGAATATTAATTAACAATATGATTAACAAAATAAGTTTTAACTCCACACCAACTATTTAGAATTGAGGCAATTGTGCATACTTACGTGGAGAATACATATTATTGAAAATAAGTTCTAATTTTGGATATTTTGAATATTATACCGTATTTTATTCACTTATCACCTGTCATTTGTCGGGTACCACTAGTTTAAATTCGCTGTCGTAGACAATTTTGGAGGCTCTCACAGCAATGGGAGGTCCCCCATGCACCTGTTGTAAAATAAAACATGTGCAGTTTGTAACGTGCACTGCAAGTATGATCATGCAGAAAACAGAGGGCTCTGGGCAGGACCCTGACACATCTCTGGTACAGAAGAGACAGCCTAATAACCATCTACAACACATGAATACAATGTAACAGATGCTTGATTCAAGAGCGTTCAAAGGTTTTCACAGAAAGACCATAATATATATGATTTATTTTGTTTATAGTTAAGGCATTAACGCTGTGGAGGTTTAAAGACATTGTAATTTATTTTTATCAAACACTGTTTATTCCACTTTTTGTAACGGTATAACCCTACCGGTTTCAAGGTTTTCACCTCATCTTCAGGGGAGCACAAACAAGACTTGTTTGTGCTCCCCTGAAGATGAGGTGAAAGCCTTGAAACCGGTAGGGTTATACCGTTATAAGAAAGTGGAATAAACAGTGTTTGATAAAAATAAATTACAACATATATGATTTATTTATTAGCATTTCATTGTAAAAAAACAATCTGGTGGACTTATTGCCAGGCGGCAATCTCTTTCAACGAACCAGACAAAAGTAAATAAAGGGTGTTAAATGGTTGTAAAAAAATATTCAAATGATTATTCATCTTCATGAAATTTATGAATACATACATAAAACCCGAATGATCTTCAGCACCTACTGCAAGAATTGGCAGAGGTCAGCAGAGGAGTTGGATGGTTTAAAAATGAATATTTAAAAAAACCAAATATATGATGAACGGCTTTGCTACCCCAAAACCAATAAACGTAGATAGAAAGCCGCTAGAACTTGTCCAGGAATATGTGTATTTGGGCCAACTTTGGAGGAAATAGCACGAAGGACAAAACTAGCGTGGAGCTCATTTGGACGTTTGAACAACATCTTCAAAAATAATCTCCCAATATCCTTGAAGTGAAGGGTCTACAACCAGTGCATTCTTCCAGTACTTACGTATGGCTGCGAGACATGGACGCTTACAGTAAAGAACCCACAAAAGCTCCAGACCGCAAAAAGGGACACGGAGAGATGCGTGTTGGGATATACTAAAAGAGACCATAAACGAAACACCTGGATTCGAAATATAACAAAGGTAGAAGACGTTATAAAGGTGTGCAAAAGAATGAAATGGCAATGGGCCTGACACGTAGCCAGAATGTCAGACTCCCGATTGATATCCGAAATAATCCAATGGTACCCAAGAAGCATAAAGAGACCCAGAAGAAGACCGAAGGTACGTTGGATAGATGAAATCAGGAAGCATGGCAGCATCACATGGCATCAACGAGCAAAAAACCGAACTATTTGGAGTCAACTTGGGAAGATCTTCATCCAGCAGTGGATCGACCCTGGTTGACAATGATGATGATGATGACATAATAAAAATAAGATATCATCAATGAAAGGAAAAGGAAGAGATGGAGAGAGGAAAGAAAAATCAGGAAGTAAACACGTTACATTACTGACTAGAAATTAAGAGTTTTTTCAGTCGCTACTTAAAGCATGCCAATTAGTTTGTAACTGGTTCCAGAATCTCACTGTATAGACGGTCAGTCAAGGACGACATAAAAAAGAAGAGTGGTGAACTGGAAAGCCCAATAAACAATGTTTGTTTGAGCGTAGTGGTAGTCCATGATCGGAAAGACGCTGAAAATCTTCGATGAGATAAGAGATGGCTGCGGGACAGTCAAGGATATTATACACTAGAGATAGTATGTGAATTTGGCGTTTATTTCTCACGTTCAACTTTCTTCTGACGTGGTAGTTGCGAGTTCGATTTACATTGATCTCATTTTTTTAAAGGGTGTCAGTCTGGATGTATCTTCCGACTTCTTTATCATCTGATTGGTAATGAGAGAGTTCTACATGACAATAAACCTGCTGAGTTGTATTGCATTCTACATAAGTTGTGTAATAAACAATTTAGTGTCTATTTCTCACGTTCAACCAGTTCAGCGCCTTCTGGTGTGAAGTGGAACGATCATACTGTCTCAGATTAAAAATAAATCTCAAAACAAACATTTTGAAGACGCTGAAATTTTACATACCAATAACAATTTAGTGAATGAAAAAATTAAGTGAATCAAGCCATGATTCTAATTTTAAGGTTATGGGGGTGCGTGCTGCAGAAGCAACTAACAACTGTGCGGCTGCCAGACAATTTGGTATCACGGAAAATAATATTAGGAGTTGGCGTTTACAAAAACTTGACTTGATGAATGGACATTCCTCAAGAAAAGCATTCCAGGGTCCTAAGATAGGACGATTTGAATCGATTGACAGGAAAGTAGCGGACTACGTCATGGAAATACGCGGAAAGGGGTTCCCCGTAACAAAAGAAGTATTACAGTTGAAAGCTCGCGAAATTGCGAGAAACGAAAATATACCAGTTTTAAAACCAGTATGGGTTGGTGCAGGCGAATGATGGTTCGATATGGGTTGAGTTTGCGGCGACGTACAACTTTAACGCAGAAATTATAATAGTGAAGGAAATGTTTTTTTTTTTTCTCCAAAAAGGAGATTAAAAAATTGGGGTCGCCTTATAATCAGGGTCGCCCTATAGTCGGGCCAATACGGTATAAAGAAACGATTAAAACAAAAACCGTTCGCGACACTTGAGTGGCATTGTTTAGTATTCTGTCAAACAAGTACGTCAATAACCCACGTACATATAGACGCATTAACTGGACTCCTTTCTGTCTATTTCCTCATTGTACTATATTTCAAAGTTCCCATAAAATACTCAGTTATCGAAGTTATTAAATTCCAACTGTAGAGTTAATGCGCACAACGAACCTGAATTCTTCCGTTGAGAGCCGACGACTAGATGACTAGATGGCTAGTGACTAGACTAACAGGACGTGTTTGGAGTTTCATGCTCCGTTGGCAGATCCGAGCTAGTTTTTACATAACCTTATTTCTGTACCGTTCAATTGGTAAACAGTTCCTCACGAGTGCAACGTATTAAAGCTGTAAAATCGAACAGGGGTCTTGAACCATTTAAATAATTTATATTAGATAATACTTTAATTGAACGCAATAAAATAGTTTCAATATACTGATAATATTTCAATTGTTGAGTGCACGTTACAAAATTACAATGAGTACTTCATAGATCAATTGAAACTCTTCTTGTTATTGATATCAGTCAATAATTCGTCGTCATTGCTTGGTCTCGCAGTCAAGGATCCCTTCGCCAGTCCAACATCAATTCAGTTGGAAAGGGAATCTGTACCATGAAGTTTGTTGTTCTATTAAGTGAGTGACGGTTGCACACCAGCAAACTCATCGGCTACATCGTTGTACTGGATCCGATGGTACACCGATGTGATACAATCTGAACACACCGGCGTGTGTTTTTTTTTCACTTTTTGAAAGAATAGATGTGACTTAAGGATGTCGGCTCTCCTCGTTCTCAGGCTGTATATTCTTCGGTTCTGGGTGTCGCTTTCATGAAGGCCATTTCTTTGCAGGATTTTGGAGCATTGAGTCATCCAGGAGTTCTTTGGTCTTCCTCTGGATGGCTGTCGAGGAAGATGTACAGACATTGCCTGATTTATAGTTGGTCTGGTGGTCTCCGTCTTATGTGCCCGTACCATCTCAGCTGTCGCTCTTCCCGTTTACTATTTATGTCAGTGACTCCCAGGCTACCACGAATGCGTGAGCTCTTGATTTTATATTTCAGTGATACTCCTGCCGACCACCTAAGCATTCGCATTTCTGCTGTTTCAAGTTGCCTAGAGTAAGAGCTGTACATAGTCCAGCATTCTGAGCCATACATAATTGCGGGTCTAACGATAGTCTGGTATACCTTTCATTTCAATTTTATAGGCATTTTTTGGTCACACAAGACTCCTGTTACCGATCTGAATTTTATCCATCCCACACTTATTCTATGGTCAACATCCACGGCATACCCTCCGTCTTTGTGAATGAGTGAGCCCAGATACTTAAATGAGTCACAGCCGGCTAATATTTCCCCATCCAGTTGCATTGAAGAAGTTGTGGCATTTGGGTCTTCAAATGGCAGGTACAGATATTCTGTCTTTTTCCTACTAATTTTTAAGCCGTTTTGCTCCAGGATCTTTCTCCGTCTCTCCTGGCTGCTCTGCAAGTCACAATGGTTATCTGATATCAGTGCTACGTCATCTGCAAAAAGCATAGTCTTGAGGATACCGTTCATTTCATGATTTGTTAGATTCATGACAATTATGAACAGCAGTGGACTGAGGTGCGCCTTGCATCCTTGGTGCACCCCCACTTTAATTTGAAATTCATGTGATTTTCCCGACGTGCATCTTATTCGTGTTTTTCCATTGGTATACATATCTTGTATGGTAAGCACATATCCTTCCAGTACGTCATAAGATCTCAATGCTGCCCAAATCAGGCTTCGGGGTATCCTGTCGAATGCCTTTTCCAGGTCTATAAACACCATGTGTAGGTCTTTTTTGGCATCTTGATATTTTTTTCGGAGGTGGAGATGAAGTATAGAGGTTCACGGCGATTATACTCCATTTTTATAAGAGTTCACGGTGATTATACTCCATTATATATAAGAGTTCACGGCAATTATCTCTATCACATATGATGTAAGAGTTCACGGCGATTATACTCCATGATATATTATATAAGAGTCATTATTTGAGAAAAATAAATTAAATAAGTATATATATTATAGATAAATAGAAAAAGCGGACGGTTCTAGATCCATACGTTCCCGGTCTGTGATGTAAATAGATACATGCATAGTTACTGAGATATAGGCATAATTGACTATAGCACTAGATAATAATTGTCCGTTTCCCATTGTCCTAGTTCCAGCAGACAGCAGACACATAATGCAACGCCGTGGTGTGAGGCTACCATAGTTTGCCTGTCTATGCGCCAGGACTGGACTTGAGTTGATGTGATAAATGGGCCTTATAGGGACTCGTTTCTTCAAAAGCTCCAATGATTATGAATGAAGGGATGGATTTTCTTCCATCATGAATTTTCTATTGACATTTCTGGTTCATCGCGCTTCCATCGTCGTGAATTTCTTTATTGATAAAACCCAACAAGCTCTAGAAAGAGCCACCATTAATTACTAGGTAAGTCCCAGAAAGTAAGTGTACTGAATTTTTGTACGTTACAATTTTTTTTATTTAAACAAAAAAATTACGTGGTTACCGTAGTACATATGTAAGCTATTTTTCGACATTGTCGCCATTCCTCTCAATGCAGGTGGTGAAGCGGGGTATCAACTTTTTGATGCCTTCAAATATCAACCTGTTTGATGCCGTCGGTTAAAAACCCTTTTTCCAACCATGTGCAGCTTCAGGGAGGTAAAGAGATAGTAATCTGAAGGTGCTAGGTCAGGGGAATGCGCGGGATGGTTCAGGACATCCCATTTAAACGAGGCGAGCAGTTCCTTCGTGGCGTTGGCCGTGTGTGGTCTGGCATTGTCGTGCAGCAGGCAGACTCCCTTTGTCAGCATGCCTCTCCTCATGTTCTGAATCGCCCTCCGCAATTTTTTTTAGGGTCTCAACAGTATCTTGCAGAGTTGATGGTCTCCCCTTGAGGCATATATTCAATTAAAATTATGCCTTGACAATCCCCAAAACACGGATGCCATGATTTTCTTGGCTGAAATTGTGGTTTTGAACTTTTTGGAGGAGGGTGAAGAGGTGTGACGCCACTTTTAAACTCGCTACACCACTTGTACACACTCGTACGATTCATAGCTTTATCACCATATGCAGTTTTCACCTCATTATAAACCTCAACCGAGGTTTTCCCTTCCAAACGAGATAACCGATGACGCTGCGTATTTCGCACTTGGCGGGAGATTGGATTGACATTTTTCACGAAACGTGTTGTCGCGTCGATACTTCTCAACGTACTGACCTCGAACCAACATGTCGAAAAATAAAATCCATCCGGTCGTGAGAGCCTCAGTACACTTACCTTTCTGGATACGCCCTCGTAGAT